>CAWUFW010002524.1:0-726061 GCA_963921515.1 Calotriton arnoldi
ATCCCATCGGGAACACAATGCGCCGTATTGCGGCAAGCAGTGTGTAGAGTGCACACACAGGTAGTGTGAATGTTGCGTAGGCTGTGGAAATCACGTCCGCAAAACAACGATGTGTGGTATTGCGGCAATGTTCAATAGGCTGTGGAAATGATATCGGGAAAATAACAATGCGTCGTATTGCAGCCTTCCTTTACCTTCCTTTAATATAATGCGCAGTAATGTTTACTTATAATGCGGTGTTCACTTTTATCACGGACAGTGAAGAAAATTAACGTTTAATTGGCTGAGGTGTTCCAAGAACGAGCTCAATGTTCATTGGCTGTAAACCATTAAAAGTAAAAGTGTTGCCAGCCATTCCTTCCCCCTGCGCGGAGTAGCAAGGACATCTGATTGGCTCACATGTTCCAAGCTGGACCTTCCAGAGGTTAATGTTCATTGGCTGCGAACCATTGAAAGTAAAAGTGTTGCCAGCCATTCCTTCCCCTGCGCGGAGTAGCAAGGACATCTGATTGGCTCACATGTTCCAAGCAGGACCTTCCAGAGGTTAATGTTCATTGGCTGCGAACCATTGAAAGTAGAAGTGTTGCCAGCCATTTCCTCCCCATCCGCGGAGTAGCAGGGACATCTGATTGGTTGACGTGTTCCAAGCAGGACGTTCCCAAGCTTAATGTTCATTGGCTGTAAACCATTGAAAGTAGAAGTGTTGCCAGCCATTCCCTCCCCCTCCGCGGAGCATCAGGGACATCTGATTGGGTAATGTGTTCCAAGCAGGACCTTCCCAAGCTTAATGTTCATTGGCTGTGAAGCATTAAAAGTAGAAGTGTTGGCAGCGATTCCCTCCCCCTGTGCGGAACACCATGGACATTTTATTGGCTAAAGTGTTCCGAGTACAAGTTTGCTCTTTATTGGCTGGGAACGTTTCACTGTTGTGAAGCGTTTTGTAACGCACTTCAATGGAGTACGTGTAAACAAAGTAGTAGCGGGGAGGGTAGGAACACTATTAACTCTGTAAAGTGGTCACAAAGTGGTGAACAGGAATTGTGAAGGTAACATTTTTTTTAATATATTTTAAGGGTCATTTATATAATTGGTGTGGGGTGTACAAATCACAGCGGGAAAATAACAGAGTGTGTTGCGGTCTTCTTTTTATTAAGTTTGCGGGTGGGATACTTCCCAGTAGCAGTATTTACTTAGAATGTGGTGTTTACTTTTCTGACGGGGAGGTGTTGTTGTGCATCAAAAATTTCAGACTAGGTTTGAAACAGTTTTTATTAAGCAATTACAGATAAACTTTCTTCGAAAACTGAAGCTGTATATATCAAAGAGGTGACAAATAAAACGCAATTCATAAAATATCCCTTAAGCGTGGCCACACCCTCCCTTTTTTTCTGCTATAATTTGTAAAAGTGTTGCCCCATATTCTTGATAATATAAGAGGGCATAAGTTACTTTTAGATAAAGTAGAAAAGAAGTGCTACAAGAAACACTCCCGCACTACATCATCTCAGGTCACAAGAACAATAACAAGTAAAAAACTGTTAATCACAAATGACTTTATATTACATAGAAATGTACGCTTCATCATTTCTTACAATTTCTATTCTGTAGAACTCTGGAAAGTTCAGTCTTAGTGCTTAGAGGTCGCTCACTGCTCCGCTAATAGATCACGTACTCCTTCAAGAACATATAGGATAGTAGTAATATATACACTACTATTTATATATATTCTATAGGAGAACAAGAATAGGAACCACAACAGAGAAAAACAGAAATACCAAAAATCATTCAAAAATGTAGGGTTTATCAAAGGCATTCAGTAAGAAAGTGTCTATGCAAACAATCTTTTTAAACTGCAATTAAAAAAATATTCTCACTGTAAAAATATCTGATCAAGTAAGTTATAAAGGTCAGTTAGCTGTAGTTCAGATGGTTTACTCCTGGCGGCGACAAATCTCCAATTCTTGTTGTGTGAAAATATGACACTCTACTACAATATACAGAGTGACACTGATTGCACACAAAAAAGAAAAGGAAAATAGAGTCATGAACACAAAACAAGATCAATAACGAAATACTTTCCAGCAGTGAATATGTTCAGAGCTTCTTTTATCCGGGACTTCGAAATCTTTCAACTTCGCGCTGACGGGTCATAAACTCCTCTGAGATCATAATGACTGTGAATATTACAATATACATACTCGCACTATATGATCCCAAGGGGGAAACAGAGTAAGAAGCAGAAGCTGCTGACGTTACATATAAATCTTTAGTCTTCGCGCCGACGAGTCATAAACTCCTCTGAGATCACAATGACTGTTAATATTTTAATATACATATTTACAGTATATGATCCCAACGGGGAAACAGAGTAAGAACCAGAAGCTGCTGACGTTACATATAAATCTTTAGTTTTCGCGCCGACTGGTCACAAACTCCACTGAGATCATAATGTGTGGTTATTATAATATACATACTCACACTATATGATCTCAAGGGGGAAATAGACTACAAACTAGAAGTTGCTGACGTTACATATAAATCTTTCGTCTTTGCGTCAACGGTCATAAACTCCACTGAGGTCAGTATGAATGTGAATATTACAATATACATACTCACACTATATGATCCCAGGGGGGAAACAGACTAAGAACCAGAAGCTGCTGACGTTACATATAAATCTTTAGTCTTCGCGCCGACGGGTCACCAACACCTCTGAGGTCAAGTACAGTGTGAATATTATAATATACAAAGTCACACTATATGATCTCAAAGGAGCCAGAAAAGGAACAATGTTTGCTGTATTCTGTCTGTTTCTGAAAACAAGCTGCTGACGTTACATATAAATGGCAAAAACAACCAATAACACTTTTTTCTAAATACAAATCTTTCAATATTGACAAATAGCTACGTATTATAAATATCTACTATGCCATAATCAAACAACTTACAACTCTGGAATATGTTTTTTTGCCGCAAAACAAGAATCCGACGCTAGAAAACGGAATGTGCATCACAGAATGGAGACGCGTAAATAACTCGCATAAACGAAACTAATCAAACAACGGGTGTGGTTTATATACTTTTTGGTTATTGAGTAGTCTATGGAAGGAAGATGCGGCTCCGCCCATTTAGATGTCACGTTTTACAGTTGACACGTGCTCACGTTTTCACTGTTTAACTTGGGCGCATGTGGGGAAAAGTTACAAAATGTGAAGCAGTAAAGGTTTCGATTTCGATCCTAACACGTATAAGGTCCTTAATATGTACATACGTTGGGGAGCTTAAAAGCTGTTAACCAGCAAACCGTGTCATTTCCATTCTCATGACTACAAACATCTATTAATTGCCGTAATTCTAAATACAAGACATAAAAAAAAATATTGTTCACAATAGAAAAAAAAAATACGTGCTAATATTTCTCATCACTATGGTTTTAAATTTAAAAAATGCCAGCATTTGTAAATCGTACAGCTTCCCCCGGAAAAGTGTGCCGGCGCTCGGGGGCGTTGGGAAGATTAAGCAAGGTGTTGCTCACAGTGACATAGTGGTGGGCTAGCGTGCTGCTGGAGCCGGGAATTGAACTGTGAACGCTGTTGTTCGAAGTCAGGTATCATAGCTACTGCATGACACATTTTCCACATTTAAATGTTAATTAGTGCTAATTAAGTTTTAAACATTGTTAAATTATAACTTATAACAGACTACTGTTACAGTTAGTTTTTCACTACAAAAAGTATGCACGTCTTTTTAAAATTTACTTAAAAACAATATAGGTTTCAGGGACATTGTAGTTAGAAAATAGCATTTATAAAACCTTTGAAATTCACAGAAAAAAACCATAGATTTTACAGACGTTATAGTTAGAAATTAACATTTAAAAAACTTTAGAAATTCACTGAAAAAAACCATAGGTTTTAGGGACGTTATAGTTAGGTGGACATTTCACTCATATAAAACCAGAGAAATTCCACCGTTATAGTTAGTTCAGCTAACTATAACTCGCGCACCCACAATGCACTGCTCATGACGTCACATATTACATCATTCATGACATGGTCAGTGACATCACTGATGACATCACTGATGACATCTCAAATGACATCACTGATGACATCACTGATGACATCATCCCGTGATTGTGTTTCTGTAATTTTTAAATATGTTTTATATATATTCCTAGGTGTATTGAAGAATGAGTGGGTGTATAAGTGTCTGGATGGAGGATTTAGTAGGAGGGTGACTGGCTGTATAAGTGAGTGATTAAATGTGTCTTACTGAATGGATGGGTTAGTGACTAAACTGTGTGAATGTTTGTATCAGTCTGTCAGTTTTTGTGCAAGCTGCTGCATGGGTTGGTCAGTAGCTATATGAGTGTCTATATAGGTTATTAATTGGTTGTTTGAGTATTTTTTGGGGGGAGATTGAGTGTGTGTGTGGGTGGGTCTGAGGTGTGTGACTCTGTGCATAGATGTGTGAGTGGTTGATTCACTGGATGTATGGGTTCAACAGTGCATGTGGAAACACATGTATGGGTGCGTGAGTGTGTGTATCGGTGTATTGGTAAGTGAATGGATGTGTCAGTGGTGCATGTCCAAGTAACTACATATGTAAAAGGCAGTGTATGTGAGAGTTCAAGTATATAAAGGACTCTACATGATAGTTGGTGATTTTGAGACTGGCTGTATAGATGAGTCTGTACTTGTATCACTAATTATATAATAGAGTAAGTATGCGTTAGTATCTGTATGAATAAGTGAGGTGGTGTGTGTATAATTGTATAGGTGAGTAAATGGGACTGTGATAGATTCTTTGCATGACTAAGTAGGTGTGTGAGTAACTGTATGGATGAGTGGCGGTGTAATTGTCTGTATAGGTGTATGAGTGCATATGGTAGTGTTGTATTTATGAGTGACTGCATGTATCAGTGATTGTATGGATGAATGAGTAGATGTGTGTGTAGACCTAGCAATCAGTGAGTGCGTATGTAGTAACTGGTATTGGTGTGTTAACTATTTTGAAAATGGTTGTCTGTATTTTACAGTGGGTGTATTAAAGGTTATATTAGAGTGTGAGGAGATGCATCAGTTTTTCACGTGCATGATGTCATCAGTGATGTGATTTGAGATGTCATCAGTGATGTCATCAGTGATGTCACTGACCATGTCATGAATGATGTAATATGTGACGTCATGAGCAGTGCATTGTAGGGGCGTGAGTTATAGTTAGCTGAACTAACCATAACAGTGGATTTTCTCTGGTTTTATATGAGTGAAATGTCCAATTAACTATAACGTCCCTAAAACCTATGGTTTTTTTCAGTGAATTTCTAAAGTTTTTTAAATGCTAATTTCTAACTATAACGTCTGTAAAACCTATGGTTTTTTTCTGTGAATATATATATATATCAAACCAACGATCCAAGTGCAATCTTGTGCACAAAACAGGTACGGACTTCAGAATATGCTGGTGCCAAATAGTAAAGTTTATTTAGTTCGTTCTGCCCATGACGCGTTTCGGCCACGTCCTGTGGCCTTGATCACATGACCACGCTACGTAAATACAGGATTTAAACAGGTAACACACTAACCATGTGACAAGTGACGACATTAGTAGCCATGGAAGACAGACTGTAGATCACATTTAAGCTGTTTATATAGCGTTTTCAATACTCAATTCGCTAATTACGAATACATCAATGTTGTAATATATCTAAAATATTGATGCAGCTATAAAAACATGTGCAAAATTATTTTGATTAAATCCTCTTACACTAACAGGAAAGCTAAAAACAATATGGTATTCAAGATGGTATAAAAACATATATTGTATAAATTAAATGTACAAATATATCAATGTAATATTAATTGGACAATTTATGTGCAAACAACAGTAGCTAGCTTCGTGTTGATAGGGTTCATATTGCACATAATCTCAACTACAGTACAATGATAATGATCCATGATAAAGTGCTACTAGTGCAGTAAAAGTGCTTCTGTGCAACAAGTTTTTTTATGAAATAATGTGCTTATATAATGTGTTCCTAAGACTTCAACAAATGTGAAGTCCAAAAAAAAATGTTTTTACATATCTAAAAATAAAGTAAAATAGGATAGAATACAGCAGCAGATAGAGGATATAAATGTATATGTATATAAACCTGAAACGTCCTGAGATAGGGGACCCCATAAGTATCAATCATCATGACCATATTATGTCATCATGTGTGGGTCAGCGTTACAGACTAATAAATGATGTAATATTTCAATCAGAATCATATTCCCCAGACTTATTTACAGTACATCACTAACAGCAGCAATAGTGGACCGTATACAGATGGTTACTACATTAAAGATAATTATGCAGATCCTCACCAATATTAAGCCCCAGTGGGGAGTTAGTATCTAATTCTAAGATGTATTTGGATTCCAACTGCCGGAGCTGGTTTTTACGATTTTCTCCTCTTTTGTTAATCTGTATTGCATCAATTACAAAGTATTGAAGGCAACTCAAATTGTTGTTATGTACAGATTTGAAGTGCCTCGCTACTGGGTATGCTGGATCAGAATTAACTATTGCTCGTAGATGCTGCAAGATTCTTACATGAACTTGTAACTTGGTGCTGCCTATGTAGCGCAGACCACAGCTACATTGTAGCACATATACAGTGTGGTCTGTTCTACACATGTAGTGCCCTTTAAGCTCAATGCTATCGCTTGAAAAGGCTGTACTATATGAGGTGGTATTAGTTCCAAATTTACATGCATTGCATTTTAAAAAACGCATTAAAAAAAAAAACACTTCCGTGATAACCAACTGATCTTGTTGTCAGTTTCAGGACTAGCTTTAACCAAATCATTTTGCAAAGAATATGCTTTACGGAATGTAAAGATAGGTCTTGCAGGAAGCACTTGTTTGAGTGTAGCGTCTGTGAGGATAATAGGCCATTGCTTATTTACTATAGCCTTGATGTTTTTAGCCTGTTTACTGAAGGTGGTAATCAGTCTAATCTGAGATTTTGTTGTTGTTTCCGGTATGTTGGTATCAACCGGTGTTCCCACCACCTCCATATCCCTATTAGGGTTTAGTAGCATACGCCTATCCTTGCTATTAGCTTTTTTTATAGCAATATCCTCTTTCAATGAACCTCATTTTAGCTTCTTGTTGGTAGTGTTCAAGGTCCCCTGCTGTGCTAGAGGCCCTATGAATATGAAGAAATTTACCATATGGAATACTTATGATAGTATGTTGATGATGAAAACTATCGGCATGCAGCAATGAATTACCAGCAGTAGGTTTTCTAAACAAATATGTTTCGATTTTGCCTTGTTCTATATACACCATGTTATCAAGAAAGTTGGTTGTTTTGTCATAGATATGCGCTGTGAGCTGTAAGTTCAAATTGTTGACATTGATTTTCTTAATACATTTTTCTGCCTGTGCAGCTGTTCCTCTTCATATAACAAAGACATCATCGATGTAACGCCACCATTGCACCACATGTAATATCCAGTCACTTTCATGCTCCACCCTAAGGACATGCTCCTCCCAACAGCCTACATGTAAACATGCATAGCTGGGGAGAAGCATGCCCCCATGGCTACACCACGCAGCTGTTGGAAGATGATATTATCAAACGTAAAGACATTATTATGTAAGCACCAGTATATCATATTAAGGAGCATTTGATTATGGCTATACATTTCAATTGGTCTTTTGCCAAGGTAGTGCTCGACAGCTTTAAGTCCATCAGGATGTACAATACTAGTGTATAAAGCAGTAATATCCATGGTTAGGAACACAAAACCACTGGACCATGTTTGTTCACTAAGTTTCTGCAGAAAATCGGTGGTATCGCGAATATAAGTTGGAAGATTAGTTACAAATTCTTGCGGATAAAAGTCAACGTATCTGGATGTGTTCTCAAGCAGCTCTTTTTGGTGGATATAATAGGTCTGCCTGGCACTGGTGACTCATTTTTGTGGACTTTTGGAATAAAGTGTATTGTAGGCATTGCGGGAAATTCATTGTTTAAAAACGCAAACTCATCTTTCGAAATCAGGACATCCTTTTCCAAAGCGTCAAATCATCTTTATAATTCTTGGTCATCTTTTTCACTTGTGCAAAGTTGTTTTTTTTTGTAACAAGCTGCATTGTTCAAATGCCTATATGCTTCCTTTTTATAATCAGTTTTTTGCCATAACACATTACCTCCCTTATCCGATTTATTTATTACAATTGCTGAATTGTTCTTCAATTTTGTCATGAGATCACAGTAATTCTTAATTTGATGTTTAGGGATATTTTTGGGTTTTTTGGTCATACGATAAAGTTTTTTTAATTCTTCTGTTATGCGGTCATGGAAAATATCAACCGCATCACGAGGCATAGTAGGTACAAATGTTGATGGTGGCTTGAAAGGGCTATGGCCTGACATAGTAAAGTTGATCCCCTCTGCGATGGCAAGGGCTTGTGTATTGGTGGTATCATAAGTGGTGTTGTTGGTATCTTCAGTTAGGTCACGCATCGTTCTTAGTAGTGGTACATCGTCTGATTGTAACCCAATGGGCCTGGTTTGACTGGTTATTTGTTTTTCTTTGTTGGTATCTTCGTTATACTTTTTGATGGTATAGTATTTCGTTAGTTTTAGTTTTCTAATAAATTTATAGACGTTCACTCATGTGTGACAGTAACTGAAATTACTTTCTGGGCAAAACGATATTTATATATATATATATTTTTTTTTCACTAAAAAAACTAAAGGTTACATGGACGTTATAGTTAGGGTCAGATTTTACTCATATTAAACCAGAGAAATTCAGCTGTTATAGTTACCTGAGTTAACTATAACTCACGCCTCTGTAATGCACTGCTTATGACCTCACATATTACATCACTCATGACATGCTCAGATTCACCGCGACTCCCACTGAAATGTTTTAAAAAAATGCTTTTTGGAACCCCCTTAAGAGGCCCAAGGGGTCAGGGTGTTTCTTCCCTTTCCCCCTTTTCTTTTTTTCATGTTTTTTCCTGTGACTCATTTGAACCAAGTCACAAGATGGCTGCCAATACATCCTGGTTTGAAGTGTTGGCAGCCAATCAGATCTCAAGCACAAGATCGGGAGGGTTCACTGATCCACCGCCGCCACAGTTGTATATCTGAGATATCTTTAAATTTCTCAGGAACTACTGAATGGATTTACACCATTTAACAAAAGGAGTGCTTTCTGAACCAAGAGCTACCTTTCTGCCAAATTGGTGTAATTCCATTCAGCAGTTCGGTCTGTATCCGCGTCAAATGTTTCCTATGGAAATCAACATGGAGAAAAAGCATTTTGGGACACCCCTTTTTCTCGCCCCCCACTTGATAAATCACTCCAAAATTTAAGACAGCATCTGACTTAACCGCCTCATTAGTTTTGAAAATTTCGCGAAGATTCGTTAAACGGTGCCAAAGTTATTGGCAATTCAAAAGATGCTTTTCCAATGGAAACTAGGTCCTAACTTTAACTACCTACTGGCGACCGCCAGTAGGTTTTATATATATATATATATATATATATATATATATATATATATATATATACATATTTAAGAATTTGCAAGGAATGAACTGCACTGAAAAACATGAACTTTTTTTAGTGTGGTGTTGTGACGCTATTCAAACTTTATTAGAATGTGCACCACAGTATAAAGTACAATGAACAACAGTGGTGTATTCTGGTATCTGTAGGAGTATTACAAGCCACGTGACAACACGGATTTAAGTATTTGGACTGACTGCAATCCCACTCACCTGTGAACAAGGCATCTGTGCCGAAACACGTAATGACTTCAAATTGCTGCCATCTCTATGAGAAATAAAATGCTCTGATGTTATCCGGAATTGGGCTTCTGCGCTTCTTTCTTTTGTGCACTGCTGTGCTTTAACGGGTCTCTCCATTCTTGTTAGCGGAAGCCGTCCTGCAGGGTCGGGGACCCCTTTATGGAGATTTGTTTTGTGGATATATATATATGTATATATAAATATACATATATATATATTCACTGAAAATCAAAAGGTTAGAGGTAAAAGTTCACTGAAAAAAACAAGGTTAAACTAATGTTGTAGTTAGGGGAATATGTCAGTGACAACATTAACGTTTTTGAACTAAAAAAACACCACAGAAATTCACCAGGTATAGTTAGCAGATTTAACTATAACTTGCACCCCTGCCATGCACTGCTTATTACATCACTCAAGACATGCTCTATGCCATCATTTATGATATAATTGATGACATCTCAAATGGCATCATTGGTGACATCCCTGATGACATCATTAATGACATCATCTAATGAGTGTGTTAGTTTGTTTTAAAGTTTTGATAATGGCTGGTAACTACCAAGTTACTTTTCTGCCTAATTTTGTCCAGCCTGGGTCCAGCTAATCGGTATCAGTGTTTACAAAAACGCATGTGCTCCTAATGCACCATAGGTGTGTAGAGGTATTGAAATTGGTATAAATCTTTTATTGAAGAGAAACTCTGTGTACAGGTGACAGTTGACAACTTGTGCTCATTATGTTCCACACAAGTTTTCTGGTACTGCAGAAAAGGTTTCCGGCAAGGCAAAGATTCTGCGTACTACATACTGAGTATTGTAAACAGCCTTGAGTTATTAGACAGAATCATCTCAGCATGACAATTTCTACTTAACCTAGAAGACTATGGGCACCAGGTACTAACCTATGTACATGTGCTTGTTTTGCTTCAGAAGATGGGCTATCTTTTCACCACAGTATGAAGGCTTCAGGTAGTATCATCTTTAGCACCTCCAGATCTTGGTTATTGTAAGTGAATAGTCACTCTTTGGAGAAGTCTTACATAGAGTGGGCACTGTTCTTAGTAGATACTTTTTAATACTCTGTGGTGTATTTCTCATGAGAGTTTCACTGTTTCCAAACAGTGTGGCACAGAGTAAACTATCCCCATGGAGTAAACAGTGTTAACAGTACCCACGTTTCTACTTGTATCCACTTCTTTTTTCAGTGTAGGTTCAGTGAGTGTCAGGGGTTTGATTTAGGTATAGACTGTCTATAGCAGGTATTAGTTATGTAACAGGGCTTCGGTATCTGGAGGAACTTGGGTTTCCCTGAACAGTTATATACAGATTGAACACCATGTGCAAGACAGATTGCACTTTCATCTGTGATTCATAGTCAACATTAACTCGGCTGCCATGAAGTGTATGGTATAGGGCCAAACTTGCACATAACACAAGCTTCCTATACCTATGGGGTTGTATGTATGATAGCAGCTTCATATTATTCTGAGCAATGTTGCAATTACTTTCATACCTCTAATGGTATACCCGTTTATAGAGCAATGTATACAAAAGAACCTTGGATTATGTGCCTCCCCTCAGACTTATTATGCCCTGTGGACCCTATTCCCCAGGGACATTTTCTTTTAATTAAAGGAGTGAGCGGCCACGTGCCCCCCTCCCCGAACCTTGTTTAGGCCCTGGGGACTACATTCCCCCAGGACCACTACTTAAAATAAAGAAGAGGGGGCTGCATGGTCCCCCTCCCTGAGCCATGTGGCCTCCCCTTCCCAAGCTTTGTTAGCCCCTCGGGACCCCCATCCCCCAGGGCTGTCTGGTTTGTTTTTAAATTGAAGGAGAGGGGGGCACGTGGGCTCCTCCTCAAGGCTTCTTAGGCCCTGGGGACCCCCAGGGCCACTTCTTAAAATAAAGGGGAGGGGGCCACTTAGGGGAGGAGGTTACATGTTAAAGGAAGTTGATTTATAATGCAAACAATTTTGCTTTCTGTGTAAAATATATAAATGTAACAGAAGGAGTGTAGTGTAAAGTTAAGGAGTAAGGGCTTGATTCACAAAGATGACTTACGCTTTTGAGTAAATTTACACTTCGGAGTAAGTGTACTACTTTTTGGTATTCTGAAGCTCTGAGAGTAAGAAAGTAACGAAAATAAAAACATTCCTACCTAAAGAAAAAAAACGTTAAAGTGTATTAATAATTATTGAAAGTAATGTACAGAAATAATTAAAATGTATTTAATTATTTTTAATAAATTGTATTGTTACATTATTTTTTCATTCAAAATAGTCTATTTAAATATTTTATAATTTAAAAATAATTATGTACTATTCATATATTAACATTAGTTTATATTTAAGATATTTGTAACTAATTTAAATAAACTAATTACATTATTTCCTATGGGGGATTTTTTTGACTCCCTACCTCCGTTCTTTTCTATGGGAGGGTGTTGCAGTGCCAGTGGTTGGCCATGTATAGGGCTGCACTTGGTACTTTTTTTTTTAAGTAGTATCTTACACTTGTAGTTTGTAAATTCCAAAAAGTAGTAATCTTACTCAAAAGTGTAAACTTACTCAGAAATCTAAGTTACCTTTGTGAATCATTCCCGAAGTGTATTAATAAATTGAGCAAAGCATGTTTGATTGTAACATTATGGTAGTCCAACAGTATTGTCTCAGGATATGTGGACAGAGTGAGAAATTGGGTTGTTGATTGACAGGGTTGTGAGTCCTTGTCAAGCAGCAACCACAGTTTTAGTCAGGGTGAGGCACAAGCCAACTCTAACTTAACCTTTGCTCAACCAGCTGGTAGCTTGGCACAGAGGAGTCAGGTTTAACTAAGAGGCAATGTATAAAGTATTTATGCAGCACTTCAAACTGCAATAAAGTGAAACACAAACAAGAAAAATCCCACACCCATTCTGAACAATAGGGTACATATTAATAAATAAATCAAGACCAAAATGACAAAAATCCATTTAGTAGAACCGCAGACATGCAAGTTTCAAAATTTTAGTGAAAATAGCACCAACTGTAGTTATCTGGTTGTGCCAGACCAGGCAAAGTAACAAGTTTAGGCTGACCGTGATGGAGCGTAGACCAGCTACAGGCACCCACTTAGGTCCGCCAAACAGAGTACCTTAATCCTGGTGCGTGGTCTGCGCAGAGTTGCATTGCAAGACTTTGTGGTATTCGGTGTCAGTTCTGATGAAACTGTGCAGTGAGGCTTTGCGTCCGTTCCAGGGAGCTTTGTGTTGTAGCTTGGCAGGGCTTTTTATCGGTTCCGATGAGCTGGCAGCTGTGTGGTGAGGCTTTGTATTGCTTTGCGTCACTTCGAGGTAATTCGCGTTGGTTCCGATGGGGACCACAGCTGGGCTTCGCAGAAGCCCTTCAGACCCACTTCCAAGGGTCCAGGACTAGGGTGGCACCACTTGGGTGGGTAGGACTCACATATTAATAATAATTATTATTATTATACATAATATTATTATTATTATTATTATTATTATTATTATGACACAGTCCAGGTGGCCAGTCGAGTAGCCCTCAGAGTCATTCGGGGGTCCTGAGTTCAGAGTTACAGCTTCAATCCTTCTCACCCAGGCAAGGGAGCGGAAGGTCGTTACAGTAGGGCAGCAGTCTTTCTGAGCAGTAGTCCAACAGAGTGGCAGTCCTTTCAGCAGCACATCAGTCCTTCTTCCAGGTAGAGTACCCACAGGTATACTGAAGAGGTGGTGTCTGAGGTCCAGTTGTTATACCTGGTGTACTTTCTCTGAAGGTGAGAGAAGCTTTGAGAAATTATCTTTGAAGTCCACAGTCATCCTGACATTCCTGTCCTGGCTTCAGAATAATTACAAGGGGTATGCAGCCAGCCCGCTGTGAGGAGGTAGGACACAGGCTCTTTAAGTGTAAGTAGGGCTCCGCCCAGCTCTGCACTCCAATCCTGAAAGTGATGGCCCATCCAGGCACACCTAGGGACTCTATTGTGTGAGGCTGTCTAGGAGGAATACACAAAACTCAACTGTTAGACCTGGCATCTTTTGGTGTGGTTTCCCCTCTCTTTTTGCCTCTGACCTCCTGTTTTTGACTGTGTGCTGTGTTAGAACTGGGGGTCTCTAGTTGGCAGAGGTAGGTACCTTTGTCCAAATAGGGACTCTTGCTTCTAGTCAGGGTAAGGGGGATACACTACTAAAATAACCCCTGCTCACCCCCTTGGTAGCTTGGCACGGGCAGGCAGGCTTATCTCAGAGGCAGTGTGTAAAGCATTTGTGAACACATACAGTAACCCAGTGACAACACTACAGATGGACACCACACAGGTTGTAGTATAAAAATAAGTATTTTTATGTAGACTTAACACAAGACCCAAAACGACAAAAATCCACAATACAATACGAAAAATATGACTGTCAAATGGTAGAAAATAGCTCAGTTCAATAAAGATGATAAATGCAACACTTTACTCTCAATGTACCTTTGGATGCGTAACGCAAAACAAACAAAAGGGTCGCAGGGAAGGTGATGCTTCGATTCCTTACACGCAGAAAGGAGGATGCGTCGGTTTCTTACTGCGGCCTGGTTCCGATGCGATGATGATCCGGTGCAATGCGAGAAAATGGCATCTTGCTCACGGTGCGACAATGTTGATGGGATGTGTGTACGCCTGACGGCCGTGCGGCGACTCGGCGATCTTCTAAGCCACGACAGGCCCTGCGACACGCTTCTCCAGTGATGCGCCGGCGTCCTCTGTGGCTGCGGCACGCTTCTCGGGTGATGCGAGGAGCTTCGGTGATGCGATGGCGACAGCGGCGGCACGCTTACTCCGCGATGCGACGACAACTGCTGCGGCGGCACGCTTCTCCGGTGATGCAGGGCGCTTCGGTGCTGCGATAGCAGCAGCGACGGTACGCTTACTCTGCGATGCGACGACAGCTACTGCGGTGGCGACACGCTTCCTCTTCATTGCATCGCGCTTCCAGCTCCCAGCAACACGCAGTCTCCCAGAAGGCCCAACAGCAGTAGGCACTTCAATTCCCAGCAAGGGAATTCAGGAGGGGAGCTGGGGGTGAAGTCTTGTATCCCTGAGACTTCAGGCAGGAGGCAAGCTCAATGTTCAAGCCCTTGGAGATCTTCTTCAAGATGATGAAAGCACACTCAGTCCTTTTCTCCTTTCTTTGGCAATAAAGTAACCACTGCAGGCCAACCCCCAACAAAACGCAGCATAGGGGTAGTCTCCTCCTTCAGCTTCCTGGTTCTTCTCCTCAGCAAAGGTTCGTCTTGATTCCCAGAAGTGATCTAAAATCTTGGGGTCTGGGTCCCAATATTTATACTAGCAAATCCTTTGTCCTCTGAAGGCAGAGGGTCCTGTACCTAGTCCAAACCAGTTCTGGGTGCATTCTGCCAGTGCACACGTTCTTCCTTTGTCAATGTGGGCCAGGGACATCAGAAGCACCACAGGAGGTGGAGCCAGCATTGTGGAAGGCAGGCACAGTCCTATTCAGGCCCAGGTGCTACTCCTCCACTCCTCATGCAGATCGGTCTATTCAGCCCTGTGCTGACTCACCCTGTCTCCTGGAGTCCCCCATCCCCTGTCACTCACAAACCCAGACACACAATACACAAGCTAGCAGAGGCAGGCTGGATGGTTAGGCAAAAAAATACCTACTTTCTAAAAGTGGTATTTTCAAACACAGAATGTTAAAACCAACTTCACTAAAAGATGTATTTTATCATTCTGAGTTCAGGCATACTAAATTCGTTTTTCTACCATGTTCCCTGGGTCAGTTAGGATTATAAGGTGTTATAATCAAGCTGCCCATTCTGGCCTATGGGGACAGGTAGCCTTGCAATAGTGAAAAACGAAATTGGCTGTAATTCACTATCAGGACATGCCACACACATCAGGGCATGTCCTACCTCTTACACACAATGCACCCTGCCCGCAGGCCTACTTTAGGGGTGACTAACATGCAGCAAAGGGAAGGTTTAGGGACTGGCAAGTGGGTGCACCTACCCAGTCAACATGGCAGTACTAGACTGCCACAGGCTCTGCAATGGCAGGCCTCAGTCACACTTTACAAGCTGCTCCGGTGGGTGGCACAACCAGTGCTGCAAGCCCACCAGCAGCATTTGATTTACAGGCCCTGGGCACACGCGGTGCACTGTACTAGGGTCTGACAAGTAAATTAAATAATCCAATCATAGAATCACTAATCCATACATCAATTTCTCATAGGGAGCACTTGCACTTTGGCACTGATTAGCAGTGGCAAAGTGCCCAAAGCATCTAAACCAGCAGAAACAGGTCAACAACAGAGGAGGCATAGCAAAAAAATGGTGGGAGACCCACGCCAATGGTACCAGGTCTAACACGCTGCATTTAGTTTTTGCTGGTGTTAGGACTCTGGGCACTTTACCACTTCTGACCAGTGCTAAAGTGCAAGTGGTCCCTGTCTAAAATGTAATGATATTTTGTTTCTCCACGAGTGACCTATTTGATTTACTAGCAAGTTCCTAGTACAGCGCACCAGTGGTGCCCAGGGCCTGTAAATCAAATGCTACTAGTGGGCCTGCAGCATTGATTGTGCCACCCATAGGAGTAGCCCTACAAACATGTCTCAGGTCTACCACTGCAGTGTCTGTATGTGCAGTTTTAAACTGCCATTTCGACCTAGCAAGTGTACCCTCTTGCCAGACCCAAACCTTCCCTTTTATTACGTATATGTTGCCCCCAAGATTGGCCCAAGGTAGCCTCATGGGCAGGGTGCAGTGTATTTAAAAGGTAGGACATGTACAGTTGTGTTTTACATGTCCTGATAGTGAAATACTGCTTATTTCGTATTTCACTACAGCAAGGCCTATCTCTCCCTTAGGTTATAATTGGAGCTGCCTTGTAACATTTAACAAGTGTATCTGCCAATTGAAAGCTGATAGAAAATTGTAGTTTGGTGTCCTGGACACACAATTTAAAAACACATCTTTTAATTGAAGGTGATTTTTAAATTGCACATCTGAAAATGCTACTTTTAGAAAGTTGGCACTTTCTTACTTTAATCATTCTGTGCCTCTGCCTTTCTCTGAATACATGTCTGGGTCAGGATGACAGTTGCACTGTTTGTGCATTCACTCTAGACAGTCACACAAAGGGAGCTGAGGTGTGCCCTCCATACCCTGATGGCCCATCACCAGGCTGATGGGCCTTCTGAGTTCGAGTGGAGGGAAGAGTTGGCACTGACACCTGAATAGGGCTGTGACTGTCCTCACACAAAGCAGTCTACACCCCCCCTACAGTGTGTCTGGAGCTAGGGCATGGAAAGGGAGGGTCTTGTGCACTACAAAGACGTTCCTTTGAAGTTTGCCTACTTCAAAGGCTGAAATGGGTATAAGTATAGGCCTGGGCGGTGAACTTCACTGGATCTCTGACACCATATAGCCAGAACACATCTGGATTGATGACATTCTGCCAGGAAGAATAGCTGTGTTGCTTCAGGAAGGACTGGTACTTTGCATTTTACTTTGCTGTGCTGGCCTTCTGCTTGCTGCTTCTGTCCTGGGAGTGAAACGACTGGACTTTACTTTCTACAGCCTGCTTTTTGAGGATCTTCAAGGGATTGAGTTGAGCTTGCCTCCTGTTAAGAAGTCTCAGGGCCATCAAAGACTTCACCTACCAGCACCTAGGCCCTCTTGCTGAGAGTCCTGTCTTGCCAAGTGGTGCAAAATCCAGTTCCTGTGCCCTTGGAAGTTAATTCTGGTGACACAAGAAGATAAAACAATGCACCGACTCCCAGCATCATTCCAAACCATGCATCGCTGCTGCCTGTACCTGAACTTGGTCCTCACTTGATGCAGAGACCGCAGCTTCCAATGCAGGCCCCAGCTTTCTGTTGCAGCATGTCAGAAGAACCGCTGCTGCATGAGGTTCAAGCACTGCATCACCGAAGTCTGTGATGCACCACTCTCACTCCAACACAGTGCATGCTTCATCACTGTGGAATCGACGCAGCATGACTTAACTTTAGGTGCATCATCCCTGGGCCCTGATATATTCATTGACACTGCACCGCAGTAAGGAACCGAGGCCTTGCGCCGAAATTGATGCATTACCTCCCCTGCAACAGTAAGGAACCAACACATCACCTCCCCTGTAGCAATAAGGAACCGACGCATCACCTGCTTTTTCAACACCTCACCTCCCCTGCTCCTCGCATCGTCTTTGATTATTGACGGATCTAAGGTACTTTGCCCTGGCCAAGCACATCTAGTGAGTTCTATGGACTAAACTTGCTTTAATATTTTCAAATTGATATCTTGACTTGTGTATGTTGGAGTTTTGTTGTTTTGGTCTTGTTTTATTCAGATAAATATTGGCTATTCTTCTAAACTGTTGTGGAGTCCTTTTGTAGTGTTTTCACTGTGTACTGTTTATGTGTGCACAAATACTTTACACATTGCCTCTGGTATAAGAATGACTGCTCTGTGCCAAGCTACCAAGGGGGTGAGCAGGGGTTTTCTTAGGTGTGTAACTTACTTACCCTGACTAGACTGAGGGTCTCTACTTGGACAGGGTGCAAACCACTGCCAACTAGAGCCCCCATTTCTAACACCAACTGTCAGTTACACCGAGCCATGTGACCCAGATACAGGCTACAGGCACTAAATGGTTAAGGCAGGAAAATGCCAACTTTCCAAAAGTGGCATTTTGAAAATTGTAATTTAAAATCTGACTACACCATGAGAGAGGATTTTTCATTACAATTCCAAAGACACCAAACTTGAACTGGTTACCTGCTGCCATTTGGAAATTATCAATTATTAGCAGGAATAAGGTAAATCTAATGTTAGCCTATGGGAGAGATAGACCTTGCAGCAGTAAAAAACAAATGTAATAGTTTTTCACTGCCAGGACATGTAAAACTTAAAAAATACATGTACAACCTTTTCAATACACTGCATCTGTCCTCTAGGCTGTTCAGGACCTTCCCAAAGTATGACATATTGTTATTAAAAAGGAAGGTTTAGGCCTGGCAAAAGGCTTTTTTTGCCAGGTCGAAATGGCAGTTTAAAAGTGCACTCAAAGGCTGCAGACCTGAGATATGTTTAAAGTGCTACTTAAGTGGGTGGCACAATCAGTGCTGCAGGCCCTCTAGTAGCATTTAATTTACTGGCCCTGGGCACAGCTACCACTTTACTAGTGACTTGCAAGTAAATTAAATATGCCAATTGGGTATAAGTCAATTTTACCATGTTTTAAGGAGAGAGCACACACTCTTTAGCACTGGTTAGCAATTAAACAGGGTGTAGAGTCATAGAAGTCAACAAAATGGGTTCAGAAATCAGGAATGTGAAGGCAAAAGGTTTGGGGATGACCCTGCAGAAAAGTCAAGTCCAACAGTCAGTGTAATTGTTCAATATTCATCACTGACAGGACACTGTCCCACTTCTAAAATGTAGCAACCAAACTAGCAGCACAGGTAAAAAATTAAGCAAGTAGTCTACCATGCACCTGCAGACCCTGAACTCTATTCTATGCCCCTCAATGAGAATCTAACTAATGTAGTTCAGGGCTGATGTCTATATGTAAGCCCCGCCACATGGCAATGTTGTGCAACATGCTACTACTCTCTCTCACACAATGTCTGGGGAGTATAAGATCACCCCCAAATCTTTTATGGACAAGAAATCTAAGGCAAACATAAGGATACCAAAGGGGCATTTAATGATGGCTTGTGTAGGTATGTGTGCCTTACTGTACTTCTGTTGAGGCTGTGTTGTATGTCAGAAGGGTGTGAAGAGATATCCGGTATCACTTGCAACAAAGATCTGATATTTCTCAAGATGCGGTTCTATTCTGAATGTACTACCTCATCTATATGTACATGCAGTCACTGTTAGAGTAATGCATGTCTATTGTGATGTAAGGAGTATTAAGTAAGTATGGTTGTGATGCCATCACTCAGATGCACATGCAGCTCCAGTGTGAGATGTAATAACTTACCGATGTCCCACATGACATCAAGATTCCCAGTAAACAACTGATATACAAGAGGTGACTGACAAAATATAATAAAATGTATACCGTTTGTGATTTACATCCAGGAAAGGCAGTGAACACATCAGTGAAGCAGTCTCTGGCATCTCAGACAGCTTGGAGGTTGATGTAGTACCAGAGGAGTGTATTTTGGAAAAGATTTTCACTGTGGTGGTGAGGTAGCATAAATGCTGCATGGGTACAATCAGTAGAACCTAATACATGAGGGAAGTAGGCCACATATAGAATTCCCTCTCCACCCTTACCTTTCCTTCAATGACTGGGACACGGTGATAAACTGGTACACTCTGCTGGTGATGCATCTCAGAACCTGGTGCAGGCATCAAAACTGGCTTGCCTGTGTGATGCTTAGATTGTCAGAAGTGACGCCTTTGAAAAAGTTAATGACCATGACCAGAAGTGCAGACAGTATTTTAACATGGCCAATATTAGTCTGGAGGGTGGACTGTGGGCGAATCAAGCTCATGCTCCCAGTCACCAACCATGTCAAAGATCACTTCAGGTAGGAAGCTGTAATCTGGCGATGTTCACTTGCATGGATATGCCAAAGGAGTTGATCCTTGTTGGCAAACCCTCTTCTCTTAAGAATTGTTCCTCGAAATGAAGATCAAAGCTGCAAAATGTTCATTGGCAGAGTTGACCATAATAAGTTGTTTGGTGTGTGAATAAATGTTTATTTTGGTCAGGCTGCATTCAATTGGTTGGTGTTGTAATGAGTTTCACCTGTAGATAGGTGGTGGAGCCCTAAGTCATCACTCCTTCTTACATTGCATTAGCAGACATGTATGCTTTGGGAGCCATTTTCCTATCTTTTGTTAGAAATATCTACATTAAGGTAAATTTTTAAGTAAAAACTTTGCAGTAGATATATATATATATTTAAAGTCTTTCTTTATTGGTTTACAGCACAACAAGTCTGAAGCAATAGTCTAGTCTATTAGACCTGGATAATCATCAGACTATTACTAACATACATAGCATAGTATCTGCAATAACTGTAAAATAGGAAGATACGAAAATATACAGGTGATGCTGCCTTAATGCACATCTAGAAGGTCTTCTTCCTTCACCCCTCCATCCCATCTTCCACGCGCCAATGGTCACTCTCCCCCAGTACACATGCCCATCACATTTCTCCCTGAGTAAACATAACTCAGGTACGTAGACACTGCAAACATTTCTGACGTTAACATGTGAACCAAGTACATCAGTGACCTTCATGCCTCCATCTGTGGGTCCATTCTAATGGTCAGTTCCCCGGTGCCTGTTCTGTGTCTGGCTCAGATTGTATATACCATAAGGGCCTAGGTGCATATGAACATTCCTCCCATACCACAACACCCCTCCAGAGTAAGTGTTGTATGGCAATGTTATTGTGTAATGCGTGCCTGCTATCTCTAATGTGATGATAGGGATCTATAAGTCACATGAATGGACCCCACACATCCTCAAGGTGAGAGGGCTTGTCTTGGACTTTGTAAAAGCGCTTCTCATATGTGGCCATCCGAAAAAATTCAGTTGACCATTTTTGATGTGTGCGTACAGTCACAAGCACCAATGTCTAAGGATGCAGATGTTCGTTACCATCTGGGCTGTCGGTATCCACCTTGTTGTACCGCTAACGTGTTGGGCCCTTTTAAGTTGAAACTACTATCGGTCTAAATTTCTCCTCTCCCAAATTAACTTAACAACCATACCAGATCTCTATGGTCCTCCGATAGATCTTGTTCTGTGCTGGAAGGGACTGGAATACTTAGAGGATGAGCAATTATCAAGTGAGGACAGGAAATTAGATAAGTTGCTAACGTACAATATTATTTCTAATATACTATTCATACTTAACACATGAAACATTTAATTCTCAAATAGGATATTTCTGTGTTGTCGTAATTATCACATTATCTAATCACAAAATTGCATGTCATTTAGTTTGTTTTATTTTCACATCTACCTATTGAATGTTAAGTGTAGCACAAAACTGCTTCCAACATTCTGCATGCTTTTATGATCCAGTATCTAAATCAGAACCACATTTTGTAGTTTCTTGAAACGTGGATCCTAACACACGTTTTATCATTTCCATGTAAAGTAGTGTCAGAAATCATTTCTGTGTAAATTGTCGTAAATTAATGAGAGGTAATTCTTCGCTCTATCAATCCCCCCTTTGATGGCGAATCAAGCCATCACACTCTTATCTTTATCTTTATCTGATGTCACATTTATAGTGCTGATGTCTTCATGAGTTTTAGCCTAGATTGTTATAGAGATTTCAATTCATCATAGTACCCATATTGTCTCTCTTCTAATTCAATTTCTGATTTCTTTCTCTTTAGGCCCCTAGTCTCTTTCTCTGTTTTCATGTGTTTATAAAATCTGATAAACAATATTATTATTAGTATGCAAATAGCAATAGTTAGTATGGGTGCTAATATTTTGCCCACTAAACTACCTCCCAAATCTGCAAACCATTTTCCCACAGAAGTAAATCCTTTACCAATGGGTTCCCAAGCCCCATCAGCTTTCAGGTCAGTCAAGTCTGTTCCCAAATTAGCAATGTTGCTGATATATCCCTGCAAATCTTTACTTTTGTCAGAGATATAAGTACAGGACTTTTTAACTTTTAGCATCCAACAGACTCCACCCTCTTTTGTGAGTAGGACATCTAACGCGTCTGTTTTGTAACACCATAGATATGATAGCAACCACTTCAGTATCTATGACAAGGAATCCTCCTGCTGTATCAGTTGATAAACAATCAACCACAGTAGAAAGTTTTCGAATTTTGTGAGAATTTAGAATCACTCCAACTGATGGTATTATTGCACCAAAAATGTCCCCAATTATTTCAGCAGCACTAATTCCCCTTCTCAAACAGGTATCTTAAATTCGCTAATTCCACTTGCTCGTCCCGCATGATAAATTTTTAGAAATACCATTCCCATATAACAACATCCGTACCAATGTTTTTGTAGCCTATAATAGGCATTCTTCCCACAGATATAGTATACCCCTGGAAATACAGGATGCACCCCTCCTCCCACAATTTGGAAGGTTTGATCACATTCACTGGAACCAACAAATGTATTGTTAAATTCAATTCTGCATCTTAATATGCATAGCTTTCCTTTGTGTTGCCAATACAGAGCCATTGCAGAGTGTGCATCACCCTTTTTTAATTTCACCCTCCCAGTGCGCCTAAGGTGGAATTTTTGATTGTGTTTCAGCCTTTTTCTTTATTTCCTCACGTCTATCTTCAACTGAATTGATAAAGTCTTTTTCTACATTATGCAAAAAGCAGGTTAAATTATGTCTATGTGCATACACTGTATCTATACTTTATGTTGTTTGAAAAATGTCACCCTTTATTTCAGCAGTTTGTGTATCTGGTACAATGTTCATATTTTGTCTCAATTGGTATCTCTGAAAATATCAACTCATAATTTGAATAGTAATATTGAAATTGCCCTTTGCAATAAAACAAGCTAGTTATTACACTACAAGAAATGCCATGAGATGATGGTAGGTCACCCCCTCTGATACTGAAGTAGGTAGTTGCATGCACACATAACAATCTGTAGAATCTATAGTGTCCATATATTCGTTTAAGAGTTTAGTAAAGACATTTAAAGCAATATCATTAATAGATTGATCATGATGTAAAGTTTTGTCAGTTAGGTCATTAGTTACAATTCCATCAGATGTGGGGTTATTATCATGCTTTACATAAATATGATGAGGAAGATTTAAAATAATAAGGAACAACACAATAATTATCGAAAAAGCAGCTAAGAAGCAAGCACATATGCGTTTACAGTTTAAAGATACCGGGTTTGGATCTCCCATCTCTCTAAAAAGGGATCTCATGTTTTCTGTTAAACTTTAGAGAGAATGATCAATATAAAGTAGGTTTAGCAGCAATTATTTTCTGTTCAGCTCTTAGGTGAGTTTTCCATTGTTTTTTCTCACTGTTACAGCTCACAGGTTTCAGGTTTTGGCATATTCCGGTGTATATTTGTCTCTTCAATTTTTCATAGACCTTTGTTTTGTTTTTCTGTTTTGAAAATTAATCCTTGAAGCAAAAAGCTTGACGCGCTTTCTCCCAGCCATTGGCTGCTGCTAAATAAGTCCATTCAGGTGCAGCATATCTTCGATTTGGTACTTTAGCTCTTTTTGTCTTTCTCACTGTTGGTCTGTCATCATCAGTATTGCTTTGTGCAGATTGACTCGAGATTTCGATAACAGTTGGGGGTACTTTACCAGCTGGAACAACAGTTCACCTAGTCAGGTCCCTCTCCCCGTGACCCTCGATATCCACAGGGACTAACTCTCCCGGACCCTCATTTGAACCAGTGCCTCGAGACTCAATAGCTGGCGCCCCCTCTACTATGTGACTGACCTGAGTTGGATGTCTCACTGTAACCACCGGCACATCCTCTACAGGTACTGCATTTTCAAGGGGACATTGAACTCGGCGAGTGTGGGCAACATGTACCCAATTAAGCAGACCACCACATTTGACAGCCGTTGTGGTAACAAGGATCACTTGATATGTCCCACACCAATGAGGCTCCAAACATGATTTGCACATGTGTTTCTTCACCAACACCCAGTTACCAAGACAAAGGTCATGGCCCTGCTCCTGTTGAGGAGAGGTGGCAGTTTCCTCAACCTGCTGAGACACAGAACGGACCACATCAGCCAATCCTTTACAGTAATTGAGTATCAATTCATCAGTAATATTCACTAACTGGTTGGCCAGGACTGTAGGCTGGCTCATAGCCCTCCCCATAATGATTTTGTGTGGGAACAGTCCAGTTCTTCTGTCTGGGGTAATTCATTAACGCCAGGGGCAAAGCATCATGCCATTTCAGAGATATGGATGCACACACCGTTGCCAGTCTGGATTTTAGCGTTCTATTAATATGTTCACTCACTCCAGACGCCTTTGGTCGGTATGTACAATTACCTTCTGCTCAATTTGTAATGCTGCGTAAAGCATTTGCATCACCTCATTGTTATAATGAGTCCCTCTATCCGATTCCAAAGAGGTCGGAAATCCAAACTGTGGCATAAGCTCTCTAAGGAGTATTTTTGCTACAGTTAAGCTGTCATTGCACCTGGTTGGATAGGCTTCCACCCAAGGATAGAACAGACACACAATCACCAAAACATATTTAAGTCCAATGCAAGGGGGCACCTGAATAAAATTAAGTTGCATTCTATTAAAGGGTCCTCCAGATCTTCCTACATGACTCATTGTAACTAGAGTTTTCATTCCCACATTTTGTTGTTGACATATTACACACCTTCGACACAGCACCGCTGCAACCACTTGGAACCGAGAATTAAACCAGGTCTGTCGAAAAAGACGCATCATAGCATCTCTCCAACATGTGCGGGGCATGATAGTTTCTTGCCATTGGTGACAACAAACTATCAGGTAGAACTGGTCTTCCATCTGTGCATACCCACACCTCACCTTCCTGCCTTTGTGTGCAACCCGCTTTGATCCATCCCTGTCTTTCTGTTTCTGGCACCTCATCCTGCAAAGCTTTTATTTCCTCCCATATTTCCACAACTGAAACATCAGCCTACATTCTGTGACATCAGTTTGTTCTTTTATTGGGTCCCCATTGAAGATGTAAGAATTTGAGGCACAATAGCGCGTGGTCTCATCCGCATAGCGGTTGCTGACACATAATCATTTCTCTGTTGATGGGCTGGGCACTTTACCACTGCAATTTGAGCGGGCAGCTGTAATGACAGCAGTAGATTGTTCACTCTCTCTCCGTTTCAAATGGGTGAACCGGAAGAGGTCATGAACCCACACTGAGAACACAACTGTCCAAAGTCGTGGACAACCCCAAAATCATATTGGCTGTCAGTGAAAATGGTAACTCTTAATTGTTCAGTAATGCTGCAAGCCCTGGTCAATGCAATCGACTCGGGGACCTGAGCCAAGTGCATTCCTTGCAACCATGAAGCTTCCACCACTCCCACAACCGTACAGATGGCATACGCAGCTCTCAAATTTCCTCCTGCATCTCTCAAGCGTGATCCATCCACGAACAAAACATGATCTGACTCAGATAAAGGAACATCCATAATGTCCAGTTGGAGATTTGTGCACAATTTAGTCACATCCAAACAATCATGATCTGCTTCATCAATCACAACTTCATTTCCTGGTAAGGGCATCAAAGTAGCCGGATTCAGACTACTACATTGCACCAATGACATATTTTCAGCACCCAAAATCACTTGCTGATACTTTGTTAACCGGCTACTTTTGAGATGTTGCGTTTGAGTACGAGTAAGCAAAATCTCAACAGAATATGGCACATGCACTTTTAGCGGATGACCCATCACAATGCTCTCGCACTGTTCCAAACTCACACATGTGGCAGCAACAGCCTTTAGACATCCAGGCAATGCTGGAGCTACAGGATCTAATGTAGCTGAGAATTATGCAACAGGTCTGCACGTAGTTCCATGCATCTGCGTTAAAACTGACATTGCGCAGCCTTTGCGCTCACTGCAAAACAGAGTGAAACCCTAGTTAAAGTCGGGCATTCCCAATGCTGGAGCTCGACACAAACTCTCTTTCTTTGAAAGAGCGCATGCATTCATCATCCCATGGGACTGGATCTGACACGTCTTTATGTTTAAGCCTCTGAAGTGGCTTGGCTGTCAATGAGAAATTTGGAATCCATTGCCGGTAAGCCAACCATTCTCAGAAACATGCCAACTTCCTTTTGCGTGCTTGGCGGGTTCATCTGCAGAATGGCAGTAGTCTGGTCTTGTGACACCTTTCTGGCTCCTTTCTCAAAGTGATGTCCTAAGTAAAGGCCTTCCCTTCTGCAAAATTGTAACTTGGTTGGTGACTCCTTATGCCCAATCACTGCCAAATGATTCCGTAATGCAATGGTGTCACATATACAAGCCTCCTGAGTACCTGACGCAGCCAACAAGTCGTCAGTGTTCTGTACCAGCACGGAATCATTTGGTGTTACCAATGATTGCAGGTTCTTCTTTAATATCTGATTGAAAATGGAAGGACTTTCCGTATACCCTTGTGAAACTCAGCACCATGCCAAGACACGGTTTACGAACCGGAAAGCAAATAAAAATTGGCTATCCAGGTGTAAGGGAATGGAGAAGAAGGCCTGACACAAATCAATGACAGAAAACCATTCAGCTTCACAATAAATCTGATATAGTATCACAGCTGGATTTGGCACGATCGGACAATATGGAATCACAATCTGATTAACCTTGTGCAAATCCTGCATGATTAGGCACTTCCCATTTGGTTTCTGAATTCCCATAATAGGCGAATTGCATGGGCTCCTCATAATCTCCCTCAAAATCTCTTGTTCAATCAATGACTCAATCAAGGGTGTTATACCCGCAATTGTCTCGGGCTCAAATTATATGGTGGAATTCGAGGAAATTCTGTATTTGACCTAAAAGTAATCCATATTGGTGCCACTCCTTTGATCAATCCAATATCTTTTCCCGTGAAATCCCGAACTTCAGGTAACACTGTACCCCTCAATTCTAAGGGCAAATCATTACCTGTTAATATGGGGAATAACCCTTCAGTTTCAGTCTTTTGTTTTACCACTTCAATGCCCATGGACTGCAATGGGAGCAATTCTTAGGGGGACTAACATAACTGCATGTATGTTAATCTGCTCTAAAAAGGCTGATTAAAAAAAGGTTAACATAAAGCCTCTCTTTGCGCATTCAAGTTTTTCTCTTTTTTGATAGGACATTAGCGGCAAATAGCTAAAGCTGTCTCTAGCCAGCACTAACAAGGGCATTGCACTAGGGGAAAAACCTTTTGCAGTCAAGTGGTGAATCCTCCGGTAAATCTGTCCACCATGATTTTAGGACATGTAGAGTACCTTTCTACAATCCCTTATAATTAATGCATGTTGTACCTCACATTTCTCAGATCATTTTTGTATGCTGTTTGCTCCTCTCTTTTCTTAGATAAAATAAAAGGTACTTATGACCTCTGTTGGAGGGAAATCACATTTACATTTAATGACAAGATAAACCGAATATGACACTTTCTGAGAGAAAAATTAATAAACGTGCGCCAAATACACATTGTAGAAAAGATGACGAAAACATATATTTTAGGTACTGCATCGTAAAAGCATGCTGATTAAGATTTAGACTAGGTGATATAATTAATTTATTAATTTAGATTGTGTTTTATAAATTGACAAAATATTACGTTATTAACATGTTAGAAAAACGTACAAATGGTGAACTCTCACACTATAAAGTTTACCTCTAATTGTTTCTAAAACATCATTTATATGAAAGAGTAACTAATGAAATTTATCAAATTTTATGATTAATCCTGATTATGATAGTGAAATTTACTAAAATCTATTTCTTTGTGTGTGTAACCGTGCGCACCGAAACTGACAAGAAAAAAGTAGGTGCTGCACATTTCTATTTGACAATGCTTCTATGAAACTTAGAGAATGTATTTCACACATATATCAATCTTATCTGTTTGAAAAAAAATCTTAAACGCATAGCCTGAAATGTATTTACATGTTGGTACTTACAAAATGTACAAGTACCCTATACTGACACGTATTATTTGTAATCATGCTAAATGATCCTAAGTGCATCAGAAGTTATGCTAAATCATGACATGTTCATGTTCTCTTATGAATGTATGCTTATAATTCTATATATTCTGCATTATAGTAGCCTAAATTAATATGGGCCTAAAAGCATTTGTGAAGTTTTCTGTCTCACTAAGCTCACTGTGCATGAGAAAATACCTCAGTGTAACAGATTGTGTGCAACAGTGTTTTCTATAATGAGATTTCATCTTTGTTACCATTTCAGGACATCTGCCTGGGAAACTGTCCTCTTGAACTCTCTACTATGCTCTAGCTAAAAGAGCATTGTTCTAACGTTTCACATGCTGGATGGCTTCTAGACTGAGTAATTGTCCCACCTATTTCTTTGCATTTTGTGTCATCTTTATGTCGCCTGACACATACTCCATACAACCTGACCAATGGACTGAGTGGTCTGACCAGATGAGGTGATTCGAGGAGATGTTACCCCCCAGAAATGGTAAGAATATAATATTGTCTAATTTAATTGATTAGCAGCATTATTACAGAAATTTGCATATAGGCAGCTTGATGGTGATGGTGACGGACGACTGCTGTTTAGCATGCATGCTGACTACGAACTGCAAACTGAGATTTTCAGAAGTTACGTGGCAATTTAACTTGCCTGATGCTGACTCATCTGGTTTCTTTCCCGAACTGACGCATATGCTATATGCACTTCGTTGTCTCTTCTGATCCAGCTGAAGCGGTGTAAAATTTATAATCTTTCACAAATAACACCAATATACCATGAAGCAAAATAAAATCATTTACTATAACCAAGAGTTTGGGCCCATAGAAACTCTACAACCACTTACAAATCATGAGGTCCTCCGATAGATCTTTGTAAGAGCTAATAGGGACTCAGATAATTAGAGACGGATCTATTTCCTTCATGAGGACCTGTAATGAAGAAATTGCCTAACCAACAACAACAGTCAAAAACATATCATGTCAAAAACTCTTGGCAATAAACACAAACTCAGTATATTTATCAAGGTACTTTTATCTAAATCTTCAATAATGAATGGTCAATACACAAAAACACATTAGAATTGTCAGTACTTTTGTTATTTCAATGAATACAGGTAAATTCACAATAGAAAATACAAATCATGGTAAAATACAACAAACATCAATAACTAGCATGAGGAGAGAGAGAGAGACAAGTAAAGATACACATTGCAATTTCAGTATGCAATTCGAGATTCATATGAACCTAAGATCAATAAACTAATGCACAGCGTGGAGTAGTCTGAAATAGCCAACCCTTCAGCCGAAAAGGTTTAGCTTGTGCAACATCACCAGCCGATGAAGTGCAAGGTAACCAGGATAGTTCAGTTCAGGGAAGAGTCAAAGTTCGGACTGACAGCATGCCACGCCCAAAATTGCATGGATAATAGCCAGCCAGCTAGGAAAGCCTCGAGCACAGCAGCAGCGACAACATCAGCGTCAGCATAAGATCAGCATCAGATCAGCAGCAGTAGTAGTTCTTTTCTCACTGAGTAGTTATACCTCAAAATGTTCACAATTCCAGCCCACAAATGTACCTTCTTCACAGTTTTACGTGTTTCCATTGGTTAGAATCCATGGTGTGATCGTTCTCCAGCCTAATTCATCCAAGCCTTTAACAAGATGCCTTTGTTAATTCGCAAACATCATGTCACCTCGGAAATAGGAAGCACATCGAAAAAAAATTATATCCACGTGCTCACTTCCATATTAGCTTGCAACATGGTCAACACAATTATTCATAGAGAGAAATACTCTAATCGTAGGAAGGAAACTCTAATGATAAACAATTCACAACTGAAACAAATAGATCAGCATTTTTAGAACTAATGAAGGACAAAACACATTTTCCTGAGGCCTACATTAGGAAAGAAATAATACACTAACAGATTTTGAGGCCTACATAGAAAAACTACAAAATCATCTTTTACTAAAGAATATAACACACCATTTTAATAAAGTTTAAGAAAATAGAGAATGCATAGGAAACGATATAAGAAAAGCATCATTTTAATTAAACCTATAAGCATAGTCTGAAGACAATTTGCTAAAAGCATAAGCAATCACTTTTTCTATTATGACTCACTTTCAAGAAAAAACATAAGCAAGAATTGTTTTACTTGAAGCATTTTCTTTATCATATTTCTATATTACTATTTGCAATTTACTCTTGAGCTATATTCTTTACTATAGTTTAGTACGTTTTCTCTCTTATAACATAAATGTCTCTCATTACACCAGTTTGCAACCCTTCTGCATGCTTTTCATTGCAGCTTTTGAACTCTAAATGTGTTTTGTCACTCTTGCACGTTTTACTTTGTACTTTTAAAAAACTCTCATGTGTTTTGAAATTACCACACTGTTAGTCATATTTATAAAAAACATATATGTTAATTCACACTTAATGAGCAGATTTGATCAAGCAAAACTATTCTCAAATAATCATGCTCCATCACTTCCTTCGGAGACTACTCGAACTGGCAAATTCATGTCCCTTTCTGAACTCTTGATCTTTTGGTACTTATTTGACCTTTATTAATCTGTCTTATTACCTAATGTAATCTATTGATGCACTTATCTTTCTAAATTTTGATAAACTAAAATAAATATACTAATTTGACTCAGCTGTCATAAATTATCCTTACATAAGTGAATATGCATTCTCAATTTGGGTTTACTAATGGCTAGAAGAGATCATATTAGAGAGATCTCAGAGCAGCAAATTCTAATGTTATTATTCTGTATAGCTTTAGTTGAACTCTTGGTGTGTACGATTTTGGCTTGCCTACATTTCTTCAGGAGATTTGGGCTTGCAGTAATAATCCTTTACTTTTATAGTATTGTCTTGAGAATAATCTACATGAGCTTGATATCAAATTTGTTGTTTAGTTATTGAATTCCTGGTCCTCATTAGATGATTGTTGGGACCCTTTATACCCTACCCCTCTCGGCACACAGTAAGGTCCATCGGAGGACCAAGAGAGTGGTATGAATATTCAGTGAGTAAAAAGTTTAGGATCATTATTGAAATTCCCATCCGTAGTTTTGGGCCCAGTAAATGCTACAACACCTGTGTTACAGTGACTAGACAATTCAGTGCTTAGAGATTGTGAGAGAGGACAGTGATTTACAACAGAAAGAACACACTTGAGAAAGGAGGCCTTATGTTGCTGTATTAGAAAAATATATATATTTTTTTAGGCATACTTGTGTTAATAAAATAAGGTTTTGATTTTAAAGTCCTCAAGAAATTGCATGGTATTTGTTGTATGACATTTTCATATACTTTTTCTACACACTCACACCTGACATGTTTTTTTATGACGTATTTTCTCTAATGCATAAAACGCATGACAAAAGAGAGAAAACATATAACGATAATGAGGGGGTTCTTAGATTGTTAGCGGCACATAAAAGCATTAGGCCAACATAAATCTGTGTCACCAAAAAGGTGGTGAGGAGTTAGAAGAACATTGACAAGAGGAGCTGTTCTATGACTTGCTGGACAGTGATTCTAAAGGACAGAAAGTCCTTATGAAAATAATCTCTGGCAAAGTCAGGGGCTTCAGTCAACTGCCCATACACGAGGCTTTGGGGGTCTTTATGTTGACTTTGTAGTCCTCCTTGTAGCCCTCTGTTTAAAAGATCAACACCACTTAGTCCAAGAAGGAAATATAATAAAGATGGTTTATGATGATCGTACTTTAGCCTAGTGGGTTTCATGGTTTAATCAATGGTGTTAGATTAACCTCCACAACATATATTTTTGTTTCCATTGCTTTCTTATTAGTTTATATGTGAGTTAGAGGAGTAAGAATAGTGTGTACTTATCTCCCGGTGTATATATTAACACTGCTTTTGCTATCCTTGGTGTCCAGGATCAAATAACCAGTACCTGTAATATAAAGTAAAGACAGACCTGACTCTAGGAGCCATGCTTACTTTCTAAAGGTTTGACAGTTTCTAACAATTCAGTAGCAAATCGGAGGCCTTTGAAGGGATCAGAGTGGAACAAGGGGCCATCCCTGAGAAGTCTTTGTGGGTCAAGCGGAGTGTAGTATTATTCTTTGGTTGAATATCTATTCTATTGTGCTGAGGGCTGCACCACCGTATTGCATGGTTCCTATCGAAACACATCATCTAAGGTTTATTTCTCCTTCTGCTAAATCCCTCGTGGGGTCTTTCACCAGGGGTCTACCTCATTCTTCACGTTCGCCCCCTTACCTTACATTCGTCTTTGTATTTCCACTTTGCTGGTAGCAGTAGGAAGAGGCCACACAGGGTGACGCCTTGTTATGAGAGCAAAGCTACACTTTAAAACGACATGATCCTTTAAAATGCGGCAGATTAGAGGCTCACAGAGACTGTCTTTAAAGCTGTTTCAGAGACATGAACACGTGTAATTTGTCAAAGAGTTTACAATGAATACTGTTAAAGAGGTACAACCTATTAGCACTGTTTTCTATGTATATGCAATCCAAACATTCATACTTTGGCAATTATATTATAATATGCATCAAAGTGAAAAGTAAAACCTCACTGCGCATATCCAACATAAAAATAAACAGTGGAATTCCAAACGTGAAATAAATTGTGCTTATATTTTGTGACCACAAGACAAGGCACAGCTTTTAGTATCCAGGTCTAGACATTCCAAACATTTCGTAAACCCATTATTAAAGCAGTGATTTGATATAGAAGGCAGGAGGCTACAAGTAATGATGGATTAGTGAGGCCTTTTACGATGCAACTGAGTAAAATAAACCATAGGCATGCTACAGGGGGATGCCTGGAAATGCACCTCTGACAAGAAAAGCGAATGTCTGAACAACTCAAGATCCAAAGAAAAGAAACACTGCTCTGGGACTGCAGGAGGACTGCAATCCCCGAGAAGGGGCACCAACGCCCTCCAGGATAGAGTCATGCTCAGGAGCTCAGCTCTAATACAATTGCAGAGCTAGATTCATTTTAGGAGAAGGATCATTGGAATGGGGTGGTGATGCAGAAGGGGTTACCAGCAAAGCTGCTGCCCTAGAGTGTAAGAAATGACTGACATGGCCCCAGGCACCAGGGATCGTATTTCGACAAGGGCAAAAATAGCGGTGGAGTGTGGAGTTGGGCTTCTTGGCACCAGGTGTCTCCAAATATGTCTCATACCAAACATCTGTATTTTCGGCTCTCAGCGGGAGCAGACCTAGAAGGCTGTCTCCTGAACTACTCCACTGGGGGTCTGAAAGCGCCCTTTGTACATCAAGGTTAATTTTTGATCAAGTAAAAAATAGAAATGTCATGGGCAGTCAGGCCTCCTCACACATGGTGTGCATTCACCCAAGCTCAGCGTTCTAGCCACCATTTCCATTTCAGCTCCACTCAGGAGACCAATCACTCGTATTACCCTTTACGTACCTCCCTTGGTGCGGCTTGAAATACTCCCTGGTCATGAGTTATCAATTTTTTCAAGCAAGAATATAGACACAGAATTGAGAGCCGGGTGCCCTGGTGCAAGGTGTACCTCACTCTGACCTCTGCCCACCATCTGCATTCAGGTTCCCTGGGGAAGCAAATTGGTCAAGTAAAAAATAACTGGGCACCAGGATTTCTGGCATAAAGCCTGCACTTCTCTGACTGCTAACCAGCATTTTAGGTACTCACTCTTGTGGGACAGATTAAGGGGAAATGCACCAAACTGTCACCTCAGATGAAAGAAAAGACTAGGAAAGACATTTAGGAATGGAGTACAAAAGAGGTTGGGTAGGGCCCGTCCTATGAATTCGGAGAGCTGCTCCCCATTCACAATGCCTGTCATCTAGCAAGCTTTCCCCTTTCCATGTGGAACAGCAGATCTTACTCCCCGTTGGAGAAGAAAGGCAAGGGTACTGAGGGATGTTTCATCATGTGAGTGGCTGTCTCTGTGCTGGTGAAACAATGCCTCCTTTTCTTTCTAGCCCAATCTTCAGTGGTCTTTCCCCACCCCTATGAGGCAGATCAGTAGTAACCCCATATTTCCCCTCACTAGATTCAGAGAAAGACTGGAGTTAAATGAAGAGTTCGAGGGATTCGTCCAATATTCTGGGTTCTCCTCTTTTCAAACTATCAAGGGGTGTGATGCACTTTCTCTGCCCTTGGGGGGGCACTCTCGGGCAGTAAACCCCTCATATGAGCACCTATGGATGTGCAAAGTGAGGGGTTAATTTGTGCTTAAGAGGGAGTTAGCCTATGCATTAGTGAGGCACTCCCCCACCGTCACCGAACCCAGGTTTCTAATGTGCTTTCTCTGCCCTGGGGATCCAATCAGGAGTAGACACCTGAGGGGGCAAGATAGGTCTTAGGTTCACTTATGGCCAAGGGGGGAGTACCCCAGCACCCAGATGAGCGCCACTACACTCATTTAAAAGATTACTTGTCTCTAGTGCGGTTTCCCTTCCCCCAGGGATGAGAAATTTTGAGTGTTAATTTTTGGCCAAAGAGGAAATCAACCCCTCTGTCAGATGAGGGTGCGCCCGCCATTTATATTCCCTCGTGGTCCAATGTGCGGATTCCTCATCAGAATTCAGGAGCGACACTATTTGAAAGGGAAGAGTCTCTCCTTTCCACTGAAATCAGGGCCTAGGCAGCAGAGTTTTGGCCACCGGAACTGTTACTATGTTTTAGAGTGACAATAGGCATTCCTTGTTTTTCTCATTGGTAGAGCCCGTGAACTGGGGACATAAGGGAGATCCCCAGTCTGACTGGGATATCCAGATGGATACCCCCACCCTACACTAAGCTGCTGTGCTTTTCAGGTAAGCCCCTGGTTACAGGACATGACTTCTCTATATTCCATACTTCCGAATTAGGGGAGAAAAAGCAAAGGTCCCCTGTATTCAAATGGTTAAGCAGCAGGAAGGAGTGGAGGGCTCTGGTCACATCCCACTTGACAAGCATTTAGGGTGCAATCAGAAAATGTACCATGATACTACTCAACCTTGTAGCTCTATTGAGCGCACAGCTATCTTTGGAATATTTTCTAGTGCGGGGTTGTGTAAATTAATGTCAAATGTTTGATAAACATTCGCTTTGATTAGGGGCGCTTTACCAGGGTTTAGGTTTCATAGTGAGAGGTAAAGGCATATCTGGAAAATAGTGGTTGGCTGATGATGGAGTGGTGAGTGACTAAGCCATTTGACCAGGGTATAGGCCTCTGATGCAAGCGTGCTTGCTGAATGAGGGCTAGCTATCGCACATTACGGTTTTCATTCAGCTAAACCTCATCAAGGAATTGTCTCTCCATGTGCAGCAGAGAACAAAGGTTGTCTGCTCTCATCTCCAAAATACAAGCAAAAAATGAAAGGCCACAAAATTTATGATGATGATGGTCCACCCCTTTAGAGTTACCTCTCACCTGATCTTACACTAATCAGTCACTTTGTAAAGTAAACGAAGATTAAAACAAGTCTTTTCTCAAAACATCTTTCTATGGAATCAAACGGATGGAACTTGGTTGGGCGTTATATTTTTTGAGATGTGTTGCATTGGTTTTCATAATAGTGATGTTTCCTTCAACGTGGGATCCTATATGAGTTACAAAAATGCATTCTGGAATTTATGTATTGACTTGAATTGGTCAAATGTGTGTATTTTATTTAAACAGCTTCAAGTATTGTCCACCCAACAATGTATTTTTAGTAATTTTTTACTGACACAGTCTTGTTCTAACAGCCAGTTTCAAAAGAAGAAATAGACTGAAACGTGAAGAACAGCCCTGCTGAAGATGAACCCTTGTACATCATGTTGACTAGTTCTGTACGTTACATATTTTAATATTTAGGCAATATCAAGCATTCTGTAGAATTCGGCACAGCTGCGGCATTAGTCACACTTTCCCTTTCCTGAGTTGATGGCACTGATAATATTGCATTGAACATGGTTTAAATATTTCCGGAATTAAAAAGTTGCTGAATGTTGCAACTGCCTAATAACTCGGGCTCCTAGGGCGAGAAATGCGTGTAAGGCAGAGAGAGGGCCGCGGTAACTTCATTCTTCATGGCTAATGAGATGCCGTCGTGTGAGCTGCGCAGTTGTTCTGCTTCTCTCAGGCAGAAAGGTTGCGGCCTCTGGTGGGGCCGTGTGATCATTGAAATGTAGGCCCATGTTCGCAGGACGGGAGCCAAGCGCTAGGCCTCATTGCTTGGCTGAACTTCCTGATCCGTCTGATTTCCATACGCATAGATCTGGGCGAGTCCCCGTGGGTCCCTCCATGAGAACGAGCTGTAGAGAATATAATATAAGGGCCTCGCGATTCCAATACATCGCGGGCCAAAGCGCTGACAAGCCAGAATAGGAAATGGCTCATGAAAAATGGAGCTAGTTCCCCTCAGCCAGCCCCGAGAGCTAGTCTGTTCATGCAAAACAGCATTAGGTGCCTGGTCAGCTTCAATAGGGCGATGACTCTGTCTCTGCTCTCTTACACTCATGAACATCCGCAAAAACCCCAGAAGATGACAAATCATCGGTAAGCCGAGCCATACAATGTTGATCATGGTGTATTTGACATAAAGCCATACCATTAATGGCATATCTTTTAATTTCGATGCTTTGTTACTTTCCTCGCATTCATGCTTCATAAATGTTGCTATCAACCAGTACATTTAGGGGCATATTTACAAGGAGTTAACGCCACCACAACGTCACTTTACCCGAAGTTCTGGTGGCGTTAACTCCTTCTCCTTATTTACAAGGCCCCTTTTCACGCAGCACTTGGTGTGAAAGGCGTATGCAATGGGTGTTGCAGTGGGCGTTCCGCGGCAACACCCATTGCTTTTTGATGCTGCACCATATTTACAAGGTGTGGGGCAGCACCAAAAATACAACCAGGGAATACCTGGCCTTAAACAGGCGATACAAGGAGAAATGTTTTATTTCTCCTCGTATTTTGCTCTTTCCACGTGCAGCACACATAGAGAAAATCGCCTGTAAAGATTGTTTATGTGCAAGAAGGTGTCCCTTCCTGCACATAAACAATTGCCCCTGCAGCGCAGGGACCCTAGCAAAATGGCGCTAGGGTGCCTGCGCTGGCACTAGGCAGCTTTTTTTGCACCATCGCTAGGGGTAATGCAGGGGCATGCTGCATTCTTGTCAATACGGCTCATCCCTGCGTTTTGAAACTGTCGGAGCACAGCGTTACCAATTTTGGCGCAACACCGCGCTCCGCCAGTTTCTTGCAAATATGCCTCTTAGAGTGTAAGTCCTTTCTCAGGAGAGTCTTGTTAACTGGCCCTGTATACAAAATGGTACTGGAGAGTCACAGTTGAAGTCTCCCAATATATGAGTCTGGCCTGTGATCTGCCATTTACAGAGAAAACATTAGGAGAGGAGCAGTTACATTCCATTGGCCACAAACCAGTGCTTAATTTGATCCGGTGGTTTCCGGTGCTCAGCACCGGCACTTAGTTGTCAACACCGGCACTTAAGACGGTCTGCCACATGGTGACGCTGTTCATATAATTTAGTGATAAGCACATCAACAGTTGTGTATTAATTCAATTTACATTAAAAATGGCTAACACCTGCCGCCCAAGCAATTCTTACAGCTTTGGGGGCCTGTAATAGTTTGAATTGTCACACTAGCAGGAGTGTGATGGTTAGCAATTGTGTTGGCAGTTTCATTGGCAGTGCTAGCAGGGGCAATGGGTGTTGCAAGCTACAATGGCCTCCTGACGAGGGCCCTGGCACTTAGGGGCATATTTACCACAAAGTGGCCGAGCACGGCGTTAGCCTCCTTGGCTTAACGCCGTGCTCAGACATTTCTGAAACGCAGGGCTGCGCCATATTTACAACAATATGGTGCAGACCTGCATTTTCCCCTGAGCTGGCGCTAAATTTAGCAGCCCAGCGCCAACGCAGACACCCTTGCACCCTTGCAAGGGTGTCTGCGTTGAGGGGAAGCTTGTGTATGTGCAGGAAGGTCTCCCTTCCTGCATTTAAACAATCTTTAAATGGGTTCTGTAACTTCTATGTGTGCTGCTTAATGCAGCACACATAGAAGTTGCAAAATTTCATTTTTTTTAATGATTTTCTATGTGCAGGAAGGGTCCCCTCCCTGCACATAAACAATCAATGGCCTTTTGCTGTTTCTATGTGTGCTGCACAACACAGGACACATAGAAACAGCAAAAACGAGGAGAAATGAAACATTTCTCTTTGTTGAGCCTGTTTAGGAACAGGTTTTCCCTGGTCTTAATTTTGGCGCTGCCCCATATTTACGCCGCCCTTGTAAATATGGGGCAGCGTCAAAATCAATGGGTGTTGCGGTGGAACGACCACCGCAACACCCATTGCCTACCCCGTTCACGCTAAGTGTAGCGTGAAAGGGGGCCTTATTCACAAGGTGGGGTTAGGCTTAACTCTGCCTAGTGAATTAGGCGAAGTTACTATCGCCACTACAACGTCTTGAAAAGTGACATTGTGGTGGCGATAGGGGCTTGTAAATATGCCCCTTAATATCTTACAAATTAAGCACTGCCACAAACAGTAAAATGTCTAACAGATCATGTTTGGATTAGGCATGGACATCATTTTTATTACATTGGCAAAATTCGTGAAATTCCTAAATTTCTTGAAAGTATGCTTTACGCAATTTTCATGTCACTTTTTTAAGCCAGAGTAAATCTCACGTAAAAGAAGGCTTGTGAGATACCAGCAGGAGGCTGGTGCTTTTCACTGTAAATGTCTTGCCAAGTCAGAACTTCTGCCCAAACCAGTCAGAGAATCTCTTGAAACATTTTGCACGAGGAGTGTACTTGCTTCAAAAATTAATACAAGATATTGTGAAATCACATTTTGGAATGAAACGTAATATTGCACAGATTTTTATGGAATTTTGTGAAATTTCACGAGACAAAATGTACTTGGTTTTGCACACACCTAGCTGAGATTAGTTGAGATTGAAAGTTATCTTTAAAAGAGGTTTAAAACCTACTTCCTCGAGAATGGCTAATGTACCTCGTGAGAAGAAACACTTTGATACCCTTCCTTGGTTTAGGTACTCAATAATTGAGTGTAATTAGAAGTGGGATATAAATAAGGCTCCCTATTTTCAGTTTTTACTGATTTTTACTGATAAATACAGACAGAAAACGATTTATTTCCTTGTCTATATTTATTTTTAAATGTGGATAAAAACAGAAATTGGGCTGCTTTTTGAGTGATTCTAAATACTTAAACAGCAGTAGATATGCACAAGGTTGATACTGAAATTTGCATATTTTCACATAAGTGCATGGATTTAATTTCTGCAGGTGTTCATATCACTGCAATCTAGCAGGCATTAAAGCATATTTATAGGGTAAATAAATGTGGAAGTATTCCAGTTAGAGCTTCATTTTTTTCACAAAGCCCAAAATAAATATGGATGAATACAGATAACATTAGCAACAAATAAATATAGATAAACACAAACAGAAATGTCAAGAAAAGAAATACCATAAAGCCAGTAGCCCTAGATATAAAACAACTTTGGGCCAGTTCTCTGATGTTGTTGGGAATTTAACTGTAACTAACGTGCACACAAAGTAGCATACCAAAATCACATTTTCAGGAATGGTGAAACATTTCAATGGAAATTCGAAAAGTATGCAGACATTTCTGTTTGCGGAAATTCCCTGCTGGATGTGCGATTGTGTGCGGTCCTAGGTTTGCCCAGTATCAAAGCTGGCGAAGCTCATAAGTTCATTAAATTTCAGCAAGCAGAATGGTGAAGCTACATTTCCTCATTCAGAAATAGCTGCTCTTTTACGCATGGGCTAACGTCGACGTTCATAGACATCCATCAGAGCTCCTAAAATTCTTTTTGAATTTCAAACGGGTCAGAATTTCACTCCCACCATAACCCGGCAGGATTCAATTTTTGACTTTTTGTGGGACATTTTGTGAACACAACCTCTGATCTGTGAAAATGTCTCACAGCAGTAAGTATCTATTTGAACCTCGAAAACCAGCTTATCTCTTCATCTGTCCAAGCTTGATAAATTAAGTATCATTAAATTACATAATTGGAACATCTGTCATATACATCGCATAGATACGCATAAGCTTGATACCAGGTGCTTTGTTAAGTACAAGTTACTATTATGCATAGTGAAAGACATGTAAAAACTGACAATGTTCCCAAAATAACTACTCTTAAGTGACAATAGGTTGGGTTAAAGGCGCGGGCAATGCTGTATTATAGAATTGTCAGCAGACAAACCGTGAGATTAATCCGTTTTAATTACGTGCAATTTAGCAACCAATCTGTCACTCAAACTTTAAGTACATTTTGTAATATTTATGCTTTGTTCGTATTCAGCAATTTGCCTTCCTTTGAAAGACACATTTATGCAAATAAAGGTAAAATGAGGTAAATTTGCATATTTATACACTCAATTTACAAAACTTGTCAATCATACTTGTCAAACGACCGATAAGTATTTAATGGTGGTGAAATGGCACGCTTTTTTCTTTTAAGATTATGTTTCTAAACTCAGTATCCCAACAAGTGTTTCATACTATAGTGGCTAACCTATAAGTGTATTTAAAATACAGCATTCGGAGTGTTAAGCTCCCTTAATGCTCCACAATCTCCCTACCTTTCTTTGAAAAACGGAAAGCGCCAGTTTCAATACCCTGTCAGTTTTGCCTACACCCTGCCCTCGTGCGCCAGCGAGCCTCTTACTTTGAGGCAGACAATCTCGTCAAATTCAGGCAATAGTGAAGTGTTAGTTTTGTAGCAGTGACCTCATAATGATCATTAGTTACACCCTTTTTTAATTACAAGTTGCATTTTTTTGTTAATTTGATTTCATGTTTATAATTTTTGAATAACGTATTCGGCCCAGAACCTAAATCACTTTTGGACCGTTTTAAAAATTAGGTAACTACACGAGGTAAGTAAGGGGTGGTAGTGCAGACAGGCAGCTGCAATAATTTTTTACTTTACAAATTATCTGTATATCAGTTTTTCGATGACACCTGGTGTCAGAACCCCTTTCAGAGGGCCACAGGACACACAAGGGTTACTGGGCCCAATCATAGGGGTGAGACCTTTTACTCCCGCTGTCTCAGGGCCTGGCCTACTGCGGATCTTGAGCAACTGGGCCATGTACACAATCTGTATTGACTCTCAGAGTTGCGTGGTCTTAGTAGTCCAAGGCTCCCTCAGGGGGGTGGAGGGGAGAGTGTGGATACAGATTAGTGAACACGGGTTCAAAACTCAAAATGCACACAGCAGCAGCAATAAATAATTGCCCAGCCAAATACTCACTTTTAAAAAAAAAGAGAAGTATGCTATTTCTAACACTAACCACACAAAGAAAGAATACAACATTCACAGACAATTACACAGTCCTCCCTAGAGGTTGGGGCTCTAGTGTCTCTTTAGCCGTTCCCTGTCCCACTCAACCGTGCGTTAGTGATTGTGGTTATTCCCCATTCCCCATTGGTAACATTCAGAGTATTCCCTACTAATAGTCACAAGAGTCCACTGCAACTCTAGCTTAAAGTCAATAGTGTTCCAGGACTATCATGCCTCAACTAGTAGCAAGGTCATCCGGGGGCGATAGGCCGAAACAAGTCTTATCTGCACCAGGAGGAGGGAAGTGTTTCAATTGCTGGAGTGTGCCCCATCCACGGGTGCACGCAGCGTGTCTAGCCCAAGTCAGGTAAGTCGCTCACATATGGACTCAGTGGCTCACTCAGCAAATGCAGGCTCTCTCCCTCATTGTCACACTCCTGCAGTGATCAGATGTTTCCTGAAGCTTCTGCTGCGGAGAAAGTGCTTGTTAGCTTCTGATGGGGGATGGGAATGGCGATCATATTCTGAGTCTCCCACTTGGCTGACGTCCTCACGTCTCCAACAGGGCAGAGCAACTCCCAGTCCTTGTTGCTCCTGGTGACCTCCTCCGACACACAGGGTCACCACCACTCACTGTCCATGGGCGCCGGTCACTGCAACGCAACTGCACAAGGCTCCCACCCTTACTGCATTGCAGTCTTTACAAGAGGAGCCCCTTCTGGCACAAGGATCGATGCACCGCTACCACACAAGGCTTTGGCCCTTACCCCACAGTAGTCTTTCACATGGCTATCTTCATGGTGACCCCCTCCTGGCATACGGAGTCAGCGGCCCAGTCCTGCACAAGGGCAAAGACCCAATCGGTGCAGCAGCCATTTCCTCACACCTCGCATGGGGAGTCTGCTCAACAGGGCTCCCCTCTGGACCTTACTCCCTCTAACATTCTACTCTTTCTCTCAGGGCACAATGGTCTTGTCAAGCAGGCAGTCACTGGTTACCAGGATCCAGGGCAGGTGGTCTTGGATTCCCTGGGTGATGACCTTGGCCCCAAGTCCTGTCAAAGACAGAAGTCTTGCAGCGCATCCCCTCTTCATGGCAGATAAGAATTTTCTTGTAGTTCATTTCCATACACCAAATGTGATTTAGGGTCTGACTCTTTGAAGTTATATGTTGGGGTTCTGCTTCTTTTGAAGTGCCTATTCCTCTGCTTCCTCTTCCTCTTGTAAAGAAGACTGTGACAGCAGGGATATCTCAGAAGCTGATAGTCCCACAACACAGGACATGGAAATGACTAGAGTTCACACCTGAATGTCAGTCACATTGACATGTGCATCAAAAGATCATCCCAGGAAACCCAGTCCTACTCTTTGTGAATATCTTATCAGACACCCCATCTCCTTCCTGATATGTGCCCAGGCCCCTTCCTTGTGATCTCTCACCGACTCAAAGAGCGTTCTTTGAAGATTACAGAGGAAGCCTGGTCCCCCCTCTCCAGTGTGTGTCCCATCAAGTTTAGAGAAATGGATCAATCCACAAATCTGTCTGGGAGGATCTCTCTACCTCCTCTCATGTTTCACTATGAAGGCCTGTGTCTCCCAAAAAGGAACCCAGGGCTCTCCATGTGTTGTAGCATCTACAGGCACACATACACGCAATGCATGTATCCGTGCAACACACTGCACAGTACTGTATCCTCTATGTACTGTACCACTCTTAGGCACAGATACATCCAACATATGCATTTTATATGCACACACTGTACCCTTCAGGTATTGTCCCACTCACAGGTACACATACACCCAGCACATGCACTTCTCCTGCACACACTGCATTCCTCATGTATTGTACCACTCACAGGTACACATACACCCAGCACATGCATTTATTCTGCACCCACTGCACTTCACTACATCCTTCAGGTACTGTACCATTCATGGACACATCAAACTACAGCACATGCATACACCATGCATGCACTACTCAGTACTGCATTATTACTGTATGGCACCCTCCCCAGGCGCACTTACACCCAGCGCAGATACACCACATCTGCACTGCGCAGCACTTCACACCATTCTGCTGTAGCCAACGGTGTGTTAAGCACACAGCAAAACCTTTCAAAGTGAATAAGCCTGTAGGCCTCACTCCTGTGACAGAGTTTAAAAAAAACCTGTGCACGCCTTCTGATAACTGCACGGTATGCTGCCACCACCACACTCATGCTGTTTTACTCTTGGCGAAGGCAGTAAACATCCACCATTACGAGGTTAGCACTTTGGGTGAACCTCCCAGTCCAACAAGGCAGCAAATCGCGAGACAGGCTTATGTCATGGCACACACTCATATTCCATGTTCACCTCTGACAACAAAAATCTGCATAAGAGAGCCAGACATCAATACAGCTGGGCACTCAGGGCAAGTCCTCTCGAAGTGAGACCAGCTGTCTTGAAAGTCCAAAAATGTTTTTATGCCCTAACTTTTCAGATTTTCTGGTGCAGTTCCTCTTGGTGTCTTCTAAGGCTCCCAGACCCTCAAGGACAGCAGTTACTCAATACAGCAGAGGCCAACAGGAGAGGCTGATCTAGGACCAGTTGCTACAGGCCAGGTGGTTTCTTCAGAAAAAAAGGCCTCTTGTAGCTTATTTGAGTAGCTGTAGCCACAAATGCAGTAAGCCAAATGGCCCTTGAAGTTTACTTCTCAGTCCAGAGTAGAAGTGAGAGCAGGTCCAGCACCTTAGGTCTCCGCATAGTACATAAACAACAGGTCCATTTCTCTTTTCTTCTTTCATAGTGGAGATGTGTTCTGACGAGCTGGGGTGAGCTGCTACTTTTGAAGGATTCAATAGCCAGTGGATGATGTGGCTCCTGAACACTCCCTAATCCGTTGAAAAAGTCCCCAATGTCAAACATTCCCACTTTTGCAACACATCATGTTTGCCTTTTTGCAAACTATACCACCACAATGCACTATTCTATGCAAAATCCAACAATTCAGGACCCTTCTATCTTTGGAGGTGGCTGGTTTCCTAGTCAGAGGGGTGCTAGGGAAATGAGCAGCCTCCTCCTCTTCAACAACACCAAACACGTTCTGGGACCTGCTTCCCTCCCACTGGATTAGTGTCAAGCTGGCTAAATTAGGTCCAAGGAACAAGAGCTTCTCTTCCAGAGGTCTCTCTTTAAACCTATTTAAGAATGGACAGGACTCACCCTGCTCCCTTGCAAGTTAATGAAGTTCCTTAGTCCTACTCACCCAGTCAGCCTTCCAGAGCAGGGAGAAGAGACATACCTCACACCCAGGGTATCCTGCAAAAAGGCATACACCACTGGTTCTACTCTAGGAGCAGATTGCACACCTCATTCATGGAAAACACTGACAGGTGCCAGTTGTTGACATTCTAATGCTAATTAGCCACTGATGCTTTAGATAGAAAACGTCTAAATTCATCAAATATTTAAATATCTAAATATTTATCAAAAATCCAACCACACCATTGATTTGGATTTAAAAACAATGGTTGAATCGTTTCTGTAGCTAATCCCAAACCAGAGATGTCAAAATAGTATTTTAATTGCACTTTCATTTTTTCTCATAGGATCACCTACGGCCTGTACAGTGAAAATAGCTTTTGGGGTCTAGTCACTGCAGGGACATGTCAACACTACATTTTTCAATTTAACCAGTTTAATTCCTAAGCACCCTGCCTTGTGGGCTGGAATGGCTACTTATGGGTAACATTTAATATTTAAAAGTTGGGTTTTTTCCTGTAAAAGTTTTTTTAGATGTTCTTCTCCAGTTTTAGAAGCTGCAGCAGTCATGCTACACACATAGGACTGAAAGCATGTTTTCTTTTAAATTTGCATGCCAATATCATGTTTCCCTGCACTATACTATGGCCTTAATGTAAAGTTAAATATGCCAATTAGAAGTTAACCAATTCTGTCATTTTTAGGGGGGTCAGAGCACATAAACAGGGGCATACACAGCAGTGATCCAATATGCAAAATGCAAAAACCAGCAACATCCAGCGACAAGAAAATGGGGGTGACCATGCAGAAATGGGTACTTTCTGACAGGCTGCTTGTCTATTTATTACAAAGCCCAGATCATAGAAAGTAAAAGACTCAATGTTTCAAAGTATAAAGCAATTCCCAAACTTTTCAAAAGAATTGCTTAACAGTCAACCACTGGGCTCTTTAACCCGTAATCTGTCTCTCACTCTAGCTTTATGAGTATCTCTAAGTTTTCTTTTAAGAAAATGTCTCTACAATTTCCTCAGTTATTATTCCAGAAAATATTCTCATTCCTAGCATCATTAACACAGCTCCTATGAATGAAAGACCAGCAAGGTTCTTGACAACTTAATGGAGATAACAGCCCTGACTCATGAATGTCATCATAAATATTCATCCTCTGAGTTTCCTAACAATATTTGTTATCCTGGTATCATGAAATAGCTCAGTCTGCTCTGACAATGGAAACGTTAGAGATGAGGTCGGAGAAGCATCTGCCAAAGCAAGAGGACCATCTACTCTAAACCCACCACCACTTATTTAGGGGCTTATCGAATCAACAATTACAGAAGAAGGCCTTCCTGTAGTCAGTGACATAAATACATCAGCAGAACGTTGAGAGACACATGTCAGTGGCATGCCCCTGTCTCCTTTCGAGTGTTGGTTCATATTTTTTCAGCAAGACCATGTTTATTGTTACATCCTTCTTTACCCATCCTGCCCAGACACCCTACTTTTAGCACATTATCAGATCCAGCATTAGATAGGGAAGGTGAAGAGCATTGTGGGAGTTGCAGTCATTTTTATGTTGCTTTGAAATTAAATGCAATATAGGTCCTATCTAAAGTTTAGACATCCATCACTCCATAAACAATTGCAAAAATATAATCCTTCAAATCAAACTGCATGTAAACTCTAATTGGTAAATTTATTAATAAAGTCACTCTCACATGAGCCTGAATACTACTGCACTTTTCTACCGATGAAACCACTTAGCTGGTGGTAGAGGATGACTCCATGGGTTTTGGAAACAAGGGAGCTGAAGTAGAAGACACCATCATGGCCCATCCTGCATTCACAATACCTGAGAGACCCCCATTCTCACATACAAAAAGTGTGGCAAGTAGATCTTGTGAAAAGCATACAGCATGTCAGTATCAACTGGAAGACTTCCATAATTTGTGACATCATGTCTTCAGTACATACAGCAGATGAGAAGGCATGTGTCTAGCATTAGTCCCAGGAGATGCAGTGGGAAACAAGGCCAGGTCCCAATTCCAACACCCAATAAATTCTGGGTTATGGAAAGTTCCATACAAGCTGTTCAGCAAGGACAATTAAAGGCACACAAGATGATAGGGAAATGAGTACCAAGCCTGAGAAGATCATGAAGGATGGATTTTGGACATTAACAGTCATGAATGCACATATGCAGGAGCTGACATAGGCAGTTACTGTCTTTTGTACCTCACTGAATGAGGAATCTCTGTCACACACACCTATGCAGAAACATCCTTTATGCCTTCTTCAGGATTTTGGCTTTTAACTGGCTTTCAACCACTGGAGTTTTGTCCATGAAGAGAAACTTTCAAGTGGAAATGGGCCACTTTAGCAAAGATGTGCCAAAGAGGGTGGATAAGGTCTCAACTGAATTGTTAGTACTCCGAACTGCACAGGTCACCTTTAGTGAGCATGCAGAAGCAACAGAGAGAGAAGACCACCAGCCTCAATATCATAGCTGTGGAATCATCTTGCACACTTCGTAAAAGCAAGCACACTTAGGGCCCGATTCTGATTTAGTTCGGAAAGCATACCAAACGACTCGGGTCCGGAATGCTTTCCATACGACTCGGAGTGGGGGAGTCCGGCCGAATGAGTACGATGCATTTAAATGCATCCAGACACAAATTGGTTGGGCTCCCATTGACTTCAATGGGAGCCAGTGTTCCGAACGGCAACACAGGCTCGCATTGAAGAAAGGGGTGGCTGGGGATAATCGTACACCCTATGGCGGGCTCCACTTGGTGCCTGCCACACTGTGCATGGTTGGGTAAAGGGGACCCATAGGTACCCCAAAGGCCCGATTCGGAGGGCCCCGGGTAAAGGGGGGCCAGCTACGGGCCCACAAAGACTGATCCAGAAGCCTTTTTGATCCAGGCAAACCGAATCGGAAAGGCTGTCCGAATCGTACATCGTACTTGCTCGCTTGGAAAGCCTAGTCCATAGAGCTGTATGAATCGGATTTAGGGGCCTCTATCTCTCCAAATGTCTTCCGGAACCGATTCGGTCAGCGATGAGGCTTTCCACGCATCGTACTTGGTAGTTTGGAACTGTGCACGATTTGGTTGGAAACAAGGGCTCCGCATCAGTTTAGGCAAATACGAATCCGATTCAAAGCCCTTCCGAACGAGATCAGAATCAACCCCTTAGTATGGAGAAGCCGCTGTTGTAGGCCCTGCATCTAAAAGGACCAAAGCAGGAAAAGATAAGCAGAAACATAGGGAGTAATTTTGTTTTACAGCTCATATTTAGCTTATATATATTTCAGTCTGTGCAATGTGTGATCTCTGATAATTCATCACTGAGTTCAAGCAAGGGCTAGCAGAGGTTTATTTTTTATATTTTGTTGCAGTCTGTGAATAAACAGATATTTATGTTAGTATGTGATACAATGAATGTGTATGTTTAATGTGTCTTTGATGTTTCAGCAAATTACTTTAGAAGTATTGGTTAGTTATTTCTGTTCTAAGTTCCCTTCCTTCAGCAGCTCTTGTAGCAGTCTGACCTGTGTGTGCTTGTTTTTATGAGCTGTGGGTTTCTATCACCAGAGTCATCATTGTCTGAGTCCTTGTGTCCTGACTTTACCAAGCTACAGGTTTAAGATAATTGCAGCTATATACCTTATATCTTTTTATGCTTGTTTTCGAAATGGAGCCCATGCATCCAGAGTCTGGCAAAAAAAAATAACAAACAAAGCTAAGAATCACAGTTACAATTGAGGAAATTAGGGCTGGCAACAGAGAATGCCTGCCTTCACTTACACACCAAACTACAAGCACACATTATCCAACAAAGTGATCCTATTGTTTATTAAGAGCCTAATTATGAGTTTGGCAGTCTGAGGACCGCCAAACTCATGGTGGCACAGCGGTGGCGGTTCAGCTACCGCTGCACCAGCGGTACAACTGTCAGATTAAAACTTGGGCAGTCGGACCACCATGGCTGTGCCTCAACCGCCAGGGATCAGAGATCCCTGGCTCGGCGGTCTGAGGGCTGCAATATGATGGGTGGTGCTCTGCGGCACCGCCAAGCATATTGCAACTTTTCTCATGGCCAGCGGTCTCAAGGAGGTACTTACTCCATGAAACTGATGGCAGTGAGGAAAGAAAGGGGATCCTGTAGGGCCCCCTCTTGGCCCTGTGCACTGGGGTGCATGCAGGGGGCACATATGGTGACCCCCTGTGTGCATGCACCCCATTCATGCATGAAGTGGACTGCACAGTCCATGCCATGCAGGAACGTGTACTGGCGGTCCCATGACGTTGCAGTTTAAGGTTCACATATGAGCCTTTAAGATGCACCACCGTGGGACTGCCACACCGCCCACCAGACTACGATAGTGCTCATAATCTGGCAGGTGGGCAGTGGCCTTGTTTGGCGGTGTGGGAGCGAGGCGATAGCGTGGTGGCCAGCTCCCACACTGCCAAACTCATAATCGGGCACTAAAGCCTCAACTGAAGAATGTATCAACCCTCTGATGGACCGTATCATGAAAGGCTTTACTGGTGCTGTGCAGAGCTTAGCACCTGTCTAAGTGAATTCATTTAACTTGGTATTTCTCTGAGTTTGTGGATTATTTATAGATAGTGCAATTTGGAAATAGAGGGCAAGGTTTGCCTGTGTCTGTGCTGTGCTCTGTGACAGTAAAGTACTGAGAAATATTGGATTACATGAATTCACTTCATGGCCTGCAGGCATGTAGGACAGATGCTCCCCTCTGTGCTGCACCAAAAAAGCCCATCATGATACAGCCCCAGGACATGGTATAGAAAGTGCAAACATGGTCAACTTACTCCACAAAACAGGGAAATACAAAATGTATGCTGGTTAATTGATTACCTCAGTTCAAGGTCTGTCATAATGGCAAAAATGCTGAAAAACGTCTCTCAAATATAGTTTTTGGTGTATTGATTGGGTTTCTGTACAAACCACAATGCCTCTCATATCTAAGATACTGACTTACACTTGATTTCCATAGAACACCATAAAGCATTCGTCACAGAAAAGAATTACCAAGGTTTAAACATCACTGTTTTAATCAATTGCTGAGATTAATGCTGCTGACTCACATCCTGAGCACTTAGGATAAAATCCCCTTGCACCAGGTCACAGTGAAATGTACACACACATGAGTGTGTCTCCTTGTTTGGGAATCATGCTCTATAATGTAGGCATGTATCTTCTCTTTACTTGGTGCAATTAAGGGTATTATTAGATAATGTTTTACAAGTAGGAGATTTTTTTTTTTAAAAGATAATCATCAAACATTCCTACCTGCTATCTACCTTATTATGCATGGCTTCCGTTGGAAGCCTCTATCATTTACATCAGATTCTAAATACAATAACTCACTGCTATGAAGTACTAACAGTTGATAACAAAACTTGTTGCCCACTGTTGCTTTGTCATAATGGCCTTCCAGACCAGGCTCACTGGGCTCTCTCAGAGCGTATCAGGAGAGCGCTGCTTGTCTGCTTTGAGTGGAAGCAGAAAGCTCAGCTAAGGAAGGGGAAGAAGCCAGATGAAGGAGGGGGAGTTGGTTAAGGATGGCAGGTATGTTATGTTTTTCACACTTGGGTCAGGGAGAAGCCATGTTACGTATGGCCCCCTATTACTGATCTGCTCCCGTATAGCTGTTAAAAGCAGGGGAAGATGATTTTAGGGACCATACATAACATAAAACTATAGGTGGGTAACAGTGAATAATGACAACGTTTTTCAACTTGGGGTTCTGAGAGACCTTTGGAGCAAGTGAGCTTTGCTGTTGTTGTCTGATTGTTATGCTATGTTAAAACAATTTCTAAAGTGCACGTTCACCGATTGGTTTCATGGCGCTGAGGTAACTGAAACATAGCTTGCACCAGGTAATAACTCATATGCTATCCTAAAGAGCCACGTCGTTAGGAGCTTTCCAAATGTAGTGTAGCAAGAAGTGGACCTGATTTCTAAAGGTAGCCATTACTGCAAACCTGGATCCACCAATTGTCTTCCTTTTAATGGTAGGGGTGGTGAGAAGATTGGCATATAATGACCTCAGATTGTGCCTGGGACTGTGTCTTTGAATACGGTCAGAGACAAAAGCGGGTCTGCCCATCTGAAGTGATTTAAAAATGAGGCACCCTGCCTTGAAGATGGAACGCTGTTTTACAGGTAGCCAGTGAAACTTCCTGAGTAAGGGGGTGATGTGGCAGTTGTGGGGTTGATGGTACAACAGCCTAGCAGCTTGGTTTTGTACCATTTGAAGCCTGTGAATTAAGGACTTCAGAACACCCAGATACAGAGAATTGGCATAGTCTAGCATGGAGCGGACTAGTGCAATGATGACTTGCGTGAGAGCCTTGAAGGAAAGAAGTTTGCTCTATTTCGCATTTTCCTAATTTGAAAAAAACATGAGGTATTCACAGCCACAAGTTGAGGTATCATGGTCAGGTTTTCATCGATCAGAACTCCGAAGCTCTTCACAGATTTCTTAGGCAGCGGAGGAGAGCCCATAGTTGCTGGCCAAAGTGAGGGCATCCATAAGACAATTTCAGTCTTATCAGAGTTGAGTTTAAGTTGATTGTCATTCATCCATGTATGAATAGACAACATCTTGTTATGAAAGGTAGTAGCACACTCTGGAGTGCTGTCAATGGTAAAGATCAATTGTAAGTCATCCGCATAGTTATAAACCTTGACCTTCCCTTGCTTCAGAAAGTTCACCAGCAGATGAGTGTATAAATTGAAAAGAAGAGGGGACAGAGAGGAACCTTGAGGAACCCCACAGGATAGACTGACCTTAGGAGAGCAGAAAGTGGAAAGCCTGACTGCTTGCGAGCCATCAGTCAGAAAGGATTTGACCCAGTCTCGTGCAGTGTCCCGAAGGCCCGCGGTTCGACCCGGTCGACCACAATATCATGGTTGACTGTGTCAAATGCCACTGAGAGATCAAGGAGGATTGATGTCACACAGAGCACCTTGGTGAAAAACATGCCTTAATTCACTGTTATCCGTCTATAACTCTATATATTAATATCCTACCTGCAGCAGTAGGACACATTAAAATACAATCTTTACCAGTATTCCCTTTTTTAACAAATCTATGCTTGCTGAGCATTGAGCAGTGTGACATTTTGTTTCGCTTTCCTAGCTGGTTCCCTCCGGCTTCTATGACATGCTTGTTTTCTCGTTCATTTCCAAGTGCACATAGTTAAGAGCTTTTGATATTCGTTTTTCTTTCTCTTTATATGTTTAATGGTCATTCACGAATACATGGTTAGCCACTGAGATTCGCCCTGAAGTTTTCTTATTTAACTGCAAAGCTGTTCGTCAGTGAAACGTTGTATCTGCAATAACACTAGGGGTGCCCACTTCATTCAGCAAACTCTAGAGCACTTTACTCAACAAGGCACTTGGGTGTGTTCCTTTGTTTCTTTTCCTTCCATTTTGCATGTAAAGGAAACTTGGAGAAACACGAAATTTCGTTTGGCAGAGGCATAGTCCAATAAAAGGCAAAAACATTGGCACTGAAAAAATGGCGTACATTTTACAGCGATACCTGAGATTGAGATTTCATATTAAATAGTCACAATCTCTATTAAACAAATACATTTTAAACATTCCGAGAAACAGAAGAATCAGTGCACCAGCTTGATGCTCTGCCAAGAGATGAGATGCTGGGCACAAGACTCAAATCTGCGCCCAAAAAATCCCAAATTCCTGGCTGCCCAAAAGGAAAGAAATAAGGCTGTTGGCAAACTAGAACAACAAAGTCAAACACTTTTCTTTCCTATCCTCTCTCGCAGGCAGGCAGTTGCAGAGAAAAGAATTAGTTAGAAGAGTTAAGGTAGCCGACAGAGAGGGAACATTACTGGAGCCGAGAGAGCCCCTCTATATCCCAAGCGCCTCTTCTGATCAAGGCACAATGAAGAGTGCAATATAGCACTTCACACCACACTTTAAACGTTTCTAAGCAGGGTATGTAAAAGATCTTAGTATTTAGGATCGTCAACCCTCCCCAGAAGGATGGAAGGCTGTGCCTGCCTTGCCTGAATTGTAACATATGACTTCCAAACCACTGCATCAGGTATTTGAACCAATCTGCCGCATGGATTGTGTTATGACAGTAGGACTATGACACTACTGAAGAATCAAATGAATCAAATACGAGGTTCACCAGAGCCACTCACAGTGTAGCTTCAGTCCCCTCAGCAAATTTCAATGCATTAGATAGACGAGTATGCTACGAAAAATGACAACCCATGAAAGTTAAATAAAAACAGGTTCCAGTGGATCCACTTCTGGAAGCTGCAAGCAACGTGGTGGCGAGGTACTTGTGAGATCAAGTAACTGATAATCTTACAATAAACTGATGTAAATGACAGATATCGTCCTTTGTGTAGCCTGATTTTCCTGATCCAAGTCAAGCATGGCCAATATAAAGACACCAACGGGTGAAGAATTGGGAAACTAAAACAAGGGTAAAGCAAGTAAAAGTTATGAAAAAAGGACCAAAACTTAATTAGAAACGGATAATATAAAGGTAATATCAGAATGTCTGAAGCTCAGCATCATCTGCCACAGTGTGGGTACTGTGGAACAAGAAATTATGTGGGGTTCTAGCCAGGCAAAGAGAAAGAGCACGTCGAAAAGGCTAATATTGAGAGTAACACAATATTAACAACCATTGGTAAAGCCAATAGGACTGGATTTCGCCACCAGCCTTTTAGCAATTCTTGTTTTGTAATGGTTTTTGCGATACTTTATTGTTTGAGAAGCTACTGGGCCCTCAATAAATCTAAATAAAGAAAACAATGGCTAAAGGCAAAAGTGTTTATCCGGTCTCAAGAAAGTACATATTACAATGGTAAACCCGGCACTGCAGGGAACAACCTTGTGAGTGGATATGCTCCTTGTGAAAGGGCAGCATGGCATAAATCCTAGTGAAGGCAGTCAATCGCTGAAGTGGGCTAACATTACCACATGATGCAAGCTGGAATCAGTGGAAGTAAAATGTGAATGACACAATCACAGACTAGAAGACAAAGTCTGGCTGAAAACCCCTATAAGGAACAATGTTAAACATACTTCAAAATCTAAACGCCTTGGCTAACACAGCCCTAAAATAAACATTGGTCTGGCATTAGCTGCCAGCCTCACCTTTAAGAAAGAAGCCAACAAAGAAAAGAGGAAGGTAAGGAACAAAGGAAGAAAAAAAGGAAGCAAGGCAGACAAAAAAGGAAGGAAGACAGGTAAAAAAGGAAGGAAGGGCGGAAGGGAAAAGGGAAGAAAGCAAAAAAGGAAGAAGGATAGAAAAAAAGGAAAGAAAGCAAGCAAGAAAGAAAGAACAAAAGAAATATAGAAAGCAGACAAAGAAGAAAGGCGGAGAGAAAGAAGTAAAGTAGGCAAAAAAGAAAGAATGAAAGAAAAAAAAGAAGGCAAACAAGAAAGGATTAAATAAGGGAGGAAAGAAAAGAAGAAAGAAAGCAAAAGGAAAGAAGGAAGGAAAAAGCAATAAAGAAAGAAGGCAAAAAAAGAAAGAAGGAAGAAAAAAGTAAAGAAAGCAAAAAAAACAAAGGAAAACCATAAATAAAGAATGAAAAAATGAAAGAAAGAAGGCAAAACAGGTCGAAAGAAGGAAAAACAGAAAGAAGCAAAGGAAAAAGGGAAGAAGGAAAGAAAAAAGGAAAGAACAATGGAAAGAAGGCAAAAAAAAATAAAGAAGGAAAAGAAAAGGTAAGAAGAAAAAAATGAATGAAACAAGGCAAAAGAAATAAAGTAAGAAGGAAAGAAGGCAAAAAGGAAAGAAAGATGGAAAGAATATGGGAAAAAGTAAAGAAGGCAAGAAATAAAGATGCAAAAAAGAAAGTAAAGAAAAAGGAATTAAGGCAAAAAAGAAAGAAAGGAAGGAGGGCAAAAATTAAAGATTGAGGAAAAAAAGAAAGAAAGAATGAAATAAAAAGAAAGTAGACAAAAAAGAAAAAAGGAAAGAAAGAACGAAAGAATGCAGAATGAAAGAAGTGAAGATAGAAAAAGAAGGAAAAATAAAAAGAAGGAAAGACAGATGGAATGAAGGAATGAAACAAGAAAAGAAGAAAAGAAAAAGGAAAGCAAGCTAAAAAGAAAAAAGAAAGAATTAGAAAGAATAAAAGAAGGAAATAAGGTAAAAAGAAAGAAGAAAGGAAGGAAAGAAAGAAAAGATAAAGGAAAAAGGCAAAAAAGAAAAAAAGGAGGAAAGATACAAGGAAAGAAAAAGGAAAGGCAAAAAGGTAGAAATAGGGAACAAAAGAAGGAATGATAGAAAAAAGAAGTAAAGGGAAAAAAGCCAAAAAAGAAAGAAGGAAAGAAAAGTAAGAACAGTAAGAAGGAAAGAAAGAAAATTGAAATGAAACAGGGTTCACAGTATAAAATATTGAATACTAAAACCCAAATTACACCCCACTTATGTTTAATTACAACGGTTACAAGTATGCTGCAAATTAAACACCATAAAGTTTGGTTTTCTTCCTTAACAAAGTTTAGCAAAGAACCATTGGTGAAACCGAGTCCAGGAACATAAGATGGCATGCTGTGAAATAGCAGCAGTCCACTTCAAATGGAATTTACAACAGCATTGGAAGGAGACAGGAACTGATAAAGCTGGAATGTGTACCATGCTCACAAAAATACATCCTATTATCCCATCAGGCAACAATGGCACTAAAGGGAACTCATTGTGTGCTGATGTGTACCTTTTGAAAGAGCAAAATGAAGTCACTCAAAGAGACACTAACCAGAAGCTTACATAGGCTGAACCTTTGCCCCATGCTGTATGCTGTAGTGGGCAGAAGCAAAATGGGAATGACACAACAGACCAATGGGTGAAGAGAGGTGGCTGAAAGTCCATATAAGTAAGTATATTATACATATTTTAGTAAAATCAAAAGGTCTTGACTAATGCCAGACCTAAAAAGGTACATCTTTTTACTCGGGTTGGAACCTGCTGGATCTAGAACGAAAAAGTTAAACTATGGAAATATTGTGAACTTGGTTGAATACCAGTTGTTACACCCAACTCCCCATGGGCAGCTGACCAACCCCCATGGTCTTGCAGGGCCCGAAGGCCAAGCCTTTTTAGGTCTGGCATTTGCCAAGACCTTTTGATTTTACTAAAATAATATGTACAATATGTATAAGCTACTTACTTAAAGGGGCTTTAAGCCAGATTTCTTCATACATTGATCTGCTGTTGTGTTGTTGCCATTCACATTTTGCTTCCTCCCACTACATCATACAGCATGGGGCAATGAGTCAGCCAACTTAAGCCACTGGTTAACTTCACTTCGAGTGACTGCATTTTGTTCTTTTACAATGAGTGCATCCACACACAAGATTGTTCCTGTCAGTGCTAGTGTTTTAGTTTTTACTTTATTGTTGAATTTACTGTTGTCTTTCTTATAGCGGGATGCTTTCTACCAGCTCTTCATGTGAGCACAGGGCCTATTTGAGGTTTATCAGTTCCTGTCGCCTGCCATTACCTTTGGATAAGGCCTTTATTTATTTATCTTATTAACTTACATATATATATATTATATATATATATATATTACCTACTGGTGGTCGCCAGTAGGTAGTTATAGGTAGGACGAAGTTTCCATAGAGAAAGCGTTTTTTGGTTTGCCTATATCGTTGGCGCCGCTTGACGAAGCTTCATTAAATTTCCCCACAAAAAGTGCCTTGTTGATTCTACTTGTGCTTGGAACATTTTGGGGTGATCCATGTAGTGAGGGCCAAGAAAAAGGGGGGTAAAAAAAATGCATATCCCATGTTCATCCCATCCCATAAGGATTTTGAACATGACTACTGGCTGAACCACTGGACGGAATTACACCAAATTTGGCAGAAAGCTAGCCCTTGGTCCATACCAGAAAGAGTGCTTTTAGTTAATTGGTGTCAATCCATCCTGTACTTTTAGAGTTACTAAAAGAAATCCATGTTTGTATATTTAAGGATGCGAAGGCTCCGTAAACCCCTCCGATCTCGTGCTTATATCTGCCAACACTTGAACCAGGAAGTGTTGGCAGCCTTCTTGGGACTCGGCTTCAGCTGCTGAGACCCAGACATAACATTACAAAAAAAAGAAAAGGGGGCAGGGTAGGAATACCCTGACCTCCTAGCCTATGCAGCCCCCATCCTGGAGCCTATTTTGGCTCTGTGGACCACCACTCCCCAGGGCCGGCTCCTGCTATCTCCAGAGGTGCCCACCCTCATGAGATAGCAGTTTGCTTTTGCTTGACAGGAGCTATGACAGCTCCCACCAAGCAAAAGCAAACACTCTGCTTCCAGCAAGCGGGAGCTGTAAAAGTGCTCCTGCTTGCTGGAAGCAGAGTTTTCATCTCTTTCCCTGCTCACAGACATGCAAGCATGGAAAGAGATGAAACTATTGCTTTCACACACAGGGAGTTCATTTCCTGCAGCTCCCTGTGTGCGACAGCAATGTCGGCTCCCGCAGAGGGCTTAAAGATTGATTCTAAGCTACTGCATAGGGTAAATTAGAATTCTTTCCGTACTACTAATGAGTGATACTATTTCTAACATATGTTATCTGAGTGGTTGTGTGATTGTCTGCAGCCTTGTATGAGTGGGTGTGTGAGTGGTTGTATAGATGTGTGAGTGTGTGAGTGAGTGGCTGTTTGGGTGAATAAGTGGATGTATGAGTAGCTGTATGGTTGAATAAGTGGGTGTGTCAGCAGCTACATGGGTAAGTGAGTGACTGTGTGAGTGGCTGTGTGTGAGTGAGTGGGTGTGTGAGTGGCTTTGTGGATGACTAAGGGGTGTGTGAGTTGTTCTATGGGTGTGTCAATGGGTGTGTGAGAGGTTGTGTGGAGGCGTAAGTGGGTGTTTGAGTGGTTCTGTGGATGATTTCAATGACCATGTCATGAGTGATGTAATATTTGAGGTCATAAGCAGTGCATTGTGGGGACATAAGTTATAGTTAGCTCAAGTTACTATAACTGCTGAATTTCACTGGTTTTGTACGAGCGAAATCTGAGCCTAACTATAACATCCCTGTAACCTTTGTTTTTTTCAGTGAATTTCTAAGGTTTTTTTAATTCTGTTTGCTAACTATAATGACCCTGTAACCTTTGTTTTTTTAAGTGAATATATATATATATATATGAATGAATGAATGATGTCATTTATAAAGCTCAACTTTCACTCTGAGGAGCATCTTGGCACTAGGAATTGGGTGTATTGAGGGATGAGAGAGAGTAGTCTCAGTCGGGAAGACATCAAATAAGTTATTGTACCCGATTATCTGGGGCTGCAAAAATCCAGGTTTTCAAAAGTTTCTTGAACACGGGTTCTGACTGTGTAAGTCTTAGATGGGTGGGCAGGCTATTCCAAGCTTTTGTTCCTAGGACTGCCATTGACTTTCCCCCTCTGGACGACAGGTGAAAGCGGGGAGGTGCTAGGAAATTTTCGGAAGAGGATCTCAGAGGACGTTGAGTAACATAAGGTTTGATTCTCGTCCTGAGGTATTTGGGTCCAGTTGATCTGGCAGTTCTGAAGGTGATTACTAGGATCTTGAAGAGGATCCTTTTGTGTATGGGCAGCCAATGAAGGATTTTGCATGCTTCTGAGACTGAGGACCCCCTTGGCAGTTTCAATACCAGTCAGGCCGCTGCGTTTTGGACTATCTGTAGTTTTTTCAGTGCTATTTTCTTTGCTCCTGCGTATAGGCTATTACAGTAGTACAGCCAAGATAGGATTAAGGCCACTGCAACTGTCTTCCGAGCTGTAGCTGGAAGTAGATCGAAAAAAAAATTGAGGGTTTTTATCATGTGGAAGCAGGTGCCGGCCACCGAGAGCGCTTGCTGGTGGAAGAACAGCGTAGTATCAAATCTAATCCCTAGGTTCTTCACAGTATCCACTGTATTAGGAGGAGGTGCCGAGTCAGTCGGCCACCACTGTTTGGGCATGAAGATGTTGGATTTCCCCAGCTGCATGATCTCTGTTTTTTGGCTATTGCACTTGAGATGGTTAGATTTCATCCAGTCAAAGACAGCGGAGGGCAGCTCTGAAAGTTTTCCTCTGCCGCTGTGGAATTTTTATGTAGTGTTAGGATAAGCTCAGTGCCATCAGCATAGGAGACAGACTCAATGTTAAAAGATGCAACCAAGTCAAGTAGGTGTACCATATATATATTAAAAAGTGTTTGGCTCAGGGCAGAGCCCTGGAGAACACCAGAAAGTAACTGTTTCTCTGTTGATTTGTAGTTGCCGAGGGTTACTATTTGTCTCCTGTTCTCCAGAAATGATATTAGCCAGGCCAATGCTTTGTGTGAGATGCCGCTTTTATTTAAATGTCCTTCCAAGATGTCGTGGGAGACAGTGTCGAAAGCGGCCGATGGATCCAACAGAATCAGCACTGCATTTTGACGTTGATCTAGGGCGAATTTTAGTGTTTCCGTAGTATGTAGTAGTGCTGACTCTGTTGAGTGTCCAGATCTGAAACCTGATTGCCTGGGGTGTAGAATGTTGGCTTCTAGCAGAAAGTCATTTAGTTGCATATTTACTAATTTCTCTGTTATTTTGCTTAAGCATGGTAGTAGAGAGATGGGTCGGAGATTAGAGAGGGTTGTTGGGTCCGGTAGTTGTTTTTTTGATGGGGCTTGACAGAAGCAATTTTCCATTTTTTGGGTACTGTTGCTTGCCTAAGAGAGGAGTTTATGATTTGATTGATAATTGGGTTTATGGTGTCGATGAGTGCATGTAAAATTTTTGGGGGGCAGGGGTCAAGGGGGGAACCTGATTTAAATGAGAGGATAGCTTGTCTGGGCTGTTCGAGGTTGATCTCCTTGAAACAGTTAAGCCTTGGTCTGTTCTCCTGATCGGCTCTTTCTGTGGGCAAGGTGCTGGAAGACTTAAAATCTTTTTTAGGTCTTTTACTTTTTTATCAAAGTAATCAGCGATCTGGTCACATAGTTTTTATGATGGGGGAATTTCGTGATCGAGCATCTTAGGGTGGGTAAAAGATTTTACAATTTTAAAGATTGTTTTCTGATCAGATGCTGCCTGGTTGATGAGATTAGTGTAATGGGCCTTCTTTTCTGATTTGATTTGCTGATGATAGTTTTTGAGGGCTGCTCTAAAGGTAGTGAGCTCTTCAGCTCTGTAGTTTATCCTCCATTTACGTTCAAGTTTTCTACATTGGTCTTGTAATTCTTTTAGCCGAGAGATGTACCAGGGAGCAGAAGTTTGGGCCGAGAAAATTCTGCTAGGTAGGGCCAAGGGCGCTAAAATGTTAGCAAGAGAGGCCATCCAGTCATTGAAGATGTCAGTATCTCTCGAGGGGTCCCCTGTTAGAGTGGGTTTGCCTAGCTCTGCCATTGCATGCAGGTTAGGATGGGTTAGCATTTTATTCCATTTTAGTCTGGTTGTATTGCAGGTTTGACCGGGGTCTTTCACCGGTTGTGTAATGGTACAGCTAATCCTGAAAGGGATGCACTTGTGGTCAGACCAAGTTATGGTGACCGGAGGGTCTTCTATAAGGCTGGTGGAATTGGTGCATTTTCCATCCAGGGTATGCCCAGCACAGTGTGTGGGACCAGCTATCTGCTGATTAAGTCCTAGAGTTTCTATAATCTCTCTAAAGTTTTTTGTAGTTGGGGTATCTGCTGATTCCAAATATAGGTTAAAATCTCCCAGTATTGTATAATTAGAGTACCTGACTACCAGGGTACTGAAACTTCCTCCCAGGGTGTCTAGAAACTCATAACTGGTCCCTGGTGGCCGATAGCTCAAGGCTCCTGTGAATGATACCGAGCTGTCTAATTGAAAACAGAAGCCCAAACTTTCTGCCCCTTTTAGCTCAGTGATGTCAAACGTGGAGCATTTCAGTGTGTTTCTGTAGATTATTGCTAGCCCTCCCCCTCTATATATATATATATATATATATATATATATATATATATATATATATATATATATATATATATTTTCATTGTGATGATCTAATGCAGCATTTGCACTTTTAGAGACATATTCAGAGTACAAACATACTAATTGTGAATAAGTTCTATAAAGCACTTGCACTTTAGAACTTTAGATTTGCACTAAGGCATTTGCACTTTATTTAGAAATGAACATAAGAGTATCTTATGATGAACCTTTATGGTACTTGCACTTTCATAGACAGTTTTTTGGTACAGATATGCAAATTGTGAATGAGTTCTAAAAGCACTTGCACTTTGGAACCTTAGAGGCACTACAAAGCATTTGCACTTTATGTACAGAGGAATCAAACTGTATCGAAACTATGCGTGTTAAAATCCCAGGAGCAGCCGATTCAAGAGAAGTTTTCACAACTTATTTCACATCTGACACATGTTATTGATATTTTTATGCATTGTGAATTCATTGTAGTTATTTTGACACTTCATGAAAATTGTAATGTGAAAGCCCAATTTTCTGTACAGAATTATATGTACAGAAAATAGAGTGGGAGAAGAAATGAGGGAGAGGGAATAGCAATCCCGTTTTTACAATAAGATGCATTATTTTGTGGATATTTTAGTCTAACCAATGGTGGTTTAGGCTCTCCCAGCGTTGTCTGTGTGTAAAGAATATTTGTCAAGGCATTAATGAGTACTTGCACCCTTTTGTTATAAAATGATGAGCTTAATGAGAAATGTCAAATTTACGAGTCTCCAGACTAAAAACAGCAATAGGCGATTGACAATTAATTTTAATTGCCTCTACGTCTGCTGGAAAAAATAGATAATCGCCCTGGGCAAATTTGCAATTATCGATTTTATTTTAATCCATTTTAGTTATTTGCATTAGCGACATTGCCGAGTCTGTTTTCCATGTCCGTGGATACAATGCACCATGTGATCTTTAACCCTGTATTTTAAATGGTGGAGTCACGATGACGTTTTGTTCTGTGAGCAAGGCAGGAAGTGCCGAAACGCATTACAGCGGAAATACAATAAACCCGAAACTTATTGTTTGAACCAGCCCTTGTGTCGGTGTCCTTTTCTTGATCGAAGAAATTGGAGTTGGAGTTGATGTTGAAGCCGCTTCTTGCTGGAAAAGGGGCAACACCGACGCGCCCTCGATCTGGTGCCTCTTCGAATCCAGCAACAATGGTGGTCATGTGCAGTACATAGCGAGAAGCCCCCCGCAGTGTCAAAAACAACGTGGATGATTACCGCAAGGTGAGGAGCGACCGGGTGCAGTGGGTCGGAGGACGCCTGTAGACTGGGAGTTGTGTCACCAGATAGTGCGGAATCCTGCAACTAACTGACGGGGAGAGGAGCCGGGGAGGTTACCTGGCGGGGCTGGATCAGTGTTCCTGTGTTTATTTGGCTATGAAGCAGTGTGTGTAAAGCAAGCGTTCCTGAAAGAAATAATGCTGAGATGGATACCTGGATTAGGGAAAGAGAAGAGGCAGCAGATACAGTGTTTAATGAAGAAGCTGTGACCCAGCTGTTCTCACCCGAGGGTCGGAAACCTCCACGAGTGAGATCAATATACAGTCCCTGATGCGCAAGCTGGAGAAGCTTAAAGGCACTGAGGTCTCTAAATGGTGGGAAGTAAAGTCTCTAGAGAAGTACTTGGATGTCGGAAGAACCCCCCGTGGGTTGAGAGTTCTCATAGCCCCCACTTCAGAGAACCCAGATCCGGATATGTTACAGGAGTGGGCCACTAACAGTGCAGCCTCATCAGAAAACATGATGAAGATACTGGTAAAGTATGAAAAAAGGACCGTGACAGAATACTGGAAGAGATAAAAGAGTTGGAAGCTGAACTTAAGAGAGTGGCGAAAGAAGACGCCCTACAGAAATTTGAGTCTGATCTTTATACCAGACTTAAGAAGCATGAGCAGACAATAAGAGACCGTAAAGCCACAAAGTTTTTGAGAGATAGACTTGACTATCAGCGAGGGCAAATCTATACATTTGCCCGTCGCTTTGACAATATCCGCAGACATAGATTGTCCAACACCACGGGCTCAGACAAAAAAAAGGCAGAGGAGCAATCAAAAGGAGCTGAATATAGTTCAGAAGCAAATTCAGTGATGAGCTCAGATGTGGACACTGGGTCAGAGGATGGAAACAGGAGTGACAACCACAGTGGAAATCAACAAGAGCCCCCATCTGTGATTGATGAATTGCGTTTTTTACGCTTGGACAGGACTCAAAACATAAGACCGAACCCGCAACGGAAAAGAAAGGAGTATCAGGGAGGCGGGAATGGAGCTGCGATCAGGAGCAAGGGTGAAGGAACCCTACCAAAGGAGATAATGGATGAACCAGCAACGATAATCAACCTGACAGACTTGTACTTAACTGAGGAAGAAACACAAATACTGTTGCTGGGTTTATCATTTTGTACAAGCACCAACTTTAATTACATCCAAACCCGCATTGACTTCTTCAAGTTTGTCAGGAAGTTAAAGCTTAAAAAAAAAATTTCAATAGAAAAGATCAACTTGAAAAGAAACACACAGAGATAGAGGAAGTCCAGAATCTAGAAGTTGGAGATTTGGAGGTACTACATGACCTATATCAATTGGAGAAAGAATGTGAGGTATCAATGCCTGGGACTTTGAGTGACACTGCTGGCATGTTTGGTTTAGACATCTATGAAAGCACCAAAACTGTATTTAAACCGAAATCAACCTTTACCCCCAACACCCCAAAGGACACTATTGATGTCTTCTCAGAGTGGGTCATTAAAGATAAAAGAATTATCGGTGGCATCGAGTAAGGCATTTATGAATAGTAGTAGCCATTATGATAAAAAGTACTCCACTCTTGTTGACAAAATCAAGAATAGAAAAGACATTGTAGTGCGTCAGTCGGAGAACGGGGGCAATGTGGTCCTTTGGCCATTTGATCTTTACAATGAAGAAGCTAAAGCACAGTTGAGGGACAACAGATGTTACTTGAAAGTACCGCAAAGTAATCTCACAGAGGTGAAGACCAAATATTTGAAAGATTTGGCAAGATGGCGGGCCTAGGCATGATATCTCAGACAGAATATTTATTTCTGAGGGTAGAAGATCCCGTCACACCAATCCTCTACCTTATCCCAAAGGTCCACAAAAATAAAGAAATTCCACCTGGCAGGCCTATCATTTCTGCCATTGGCAGTCTCTTTGAGCCCACCTCTAGATACTTGGATCATTTTTTGCAGGAGTTCGTTAAAGAGCTCCCTGCGTATATCCAGGACACGAGAGACTTTTTGAATAACATCACTAATGTGGTGTGGAGGGACTCATATCTTTTAATTACATTAGACGTAATGAGACTCTACACAAGTATAGCTCATGAAGATGGACTGCGTGCAACACGCCACTTCCTCAATACAAGACCCATCTCATTTTATTAACATTCTGGGATGTTGATGGAAATGTGCAGACTCTGTCTCAACAATAACTACTTCATGTTTGGAGGTGACACATTCAAGTAGCTACAAGGGACGGCAATGGGCACCTGCTTCGCCCCCAGCTATGCTAATTTGCATATGGGCTGGTGGGAGGAGCAGGTGCGCAAAGTCGAGCATGCTAGGGAATAGAAGGAAGTGTGGGATGGTACATTGGAATAAGCGCAACGTTTTGTTCAGGAAATAAATGTTACCCTCCTGAACCTTAGATTCACAGACACTATCAGCAGGTCAAAAGTTTCCTTCTTGGACCTAGAAATGTATGTCAAAGACAATACAGTGCACACTCGTACATTTAGGAAACCAACAGCTGGAAACTCCATCCTGCATGCCAGGAGTTTCCATCCTCAGAGGCTTAAGATGAGTATACCCTATGATGAGCATCTGAGGATGAAACGCAATTGTAGTGAGGTACAAGCTCTGACAGAGGCCCAGGAATGCCTGAGGAAGAGGTTTATTCAAAGGGGCTACAGCCCAGATGTTTTAGATCAAGCATTACATAAGGTGAACAAGATCGAAAGGGAAGCTTTACTTCGACCTAATGTGGCAAACAACATTAAGAAAAAAGTTACAGGTGAACAAACAAGGATGATCACTGGATACAGTGCTTACCATTCTAGGGTGAGAGACAGTTTTTGTAAGCACTGGCATCTGGCTAAAAGGGACCCGGTTTTGAGTGAGATGCTGTCACGCAGACCTTTGATCACGTTCAAAAAAGCTAAATCAATGAGGAATGATTTGGTCAATAGCAGCCCAGAAGTTGGTACCTTGGAGGGCTGGTTAAAAGCAAGTCCCAGTTTTCACAAATGCTTTAAGTGTAAAGCTTGTAAGATTGCATGCAATGAGAAGCAGGTCACATCATCCCTTATGAAAAGTCCCTGGAAGATCAGGACTTCTTTGAATTGTAGAAGTGAATTTGTTGTTTATATTCTAAAGTGCACTTGCCCCAAAATGTACGTGGGCAGCACCATTCACATGGTTCACATTCGGATATTACAGCATTTAAGGGCAGTCAAGAACAAGGACAAGAATTACCCAGTTGCCCGACATATCAATGAAGTCCACAAGGGTAATGTGAGTGAGCTGTCTTACTATGCAATAGATCAGGTGCCCAAATTAAGGAGGGGAGGAAACCGTGAGGTGAGATTGCGTCAGCTGGAATCCAGATACATACTGTTGTTTAATACTAAGATTCCATTTGGACTGAATGCAGAAGAAGATTTACATGTCCATTTGGGTTAGTGAGGGTATCCAAAATCAGCGTTTTTAATATTTTGCAGGGTGTGAACAGTGAGAAGAATGTAGAGGACAGAGGTGCACAATAAATGGTGTAGGGGACCAAGAGGAACTGTTTTAGGATTGATTTTTTAATCTTTAGGAGATGCATGAATTTTTTTTACATTTTATATAAACTATGAAATAGTATTTTTTTGACAACTATTTTGATAAGGGCTCTCGATAAATCAATTTGCACATTTGAAGTGTTAAGACATGCTTGACAGGGCTGCTTCCTGATTTTAAATGGAGAAAGTAGGTTTTATGAAAGCACTTGCACTTTATTGTTCATTGTGATGATCTAATGCAGTATTTGCACTTTTAGAGACATATTCAGAGTACAAACATACTAATTGTGAATAAGTTCTATAAAGCACTTGCACTTTAGAACTTTAGATTTGCACTAAGGCATTTGCACTTTATTTAGAAATGAACATAAGAGTATCTTATGATGAACCTTTATGGTACTTGCACTTTCATAGACAGTTTTTTGGTCCAAATACGCAAATTGTGAATGAGTTCTAAAAGCACTTGCACTTTGGAACCTTAGAGGCACTACAAAGCAGTTGCACTTTAAGTACAGAGGAATCAAACTGTATCGAAACTATGCGTGTTAAAATCCCAGGGAGCAGCCGATTCAAGAGAAGTTTTCAAAACTTATTTCACATCTGACACATGTTATTGATATTTTTATGCATTGTGAATTCATTGTAGTTATTTTGACACTTCATGAAAATTGTAATGTGAAAGCCCAATTTTCTGTACAGAATTATATGTACAGAAAATAGAGTGGGAGAAAAAATAAGGGAGAGGGAATAGCAATCCCGTTTTTACAATAAGATGCATTATTTTGTGGATATTTTATTCTAACCAATGGTGGTTTAGGCTCTCCCAGCATTGTCTGTGTGTAAAGAATGTTTGTCAAGTCATTAAAGAGTACTTGCACGCTTTTGTTATAAAATGATGAGCCTAACAAGAAATGTCATATTTACGAGTCTCCAGACTAAAAACAGCAATAGGCGATTGACAATGAATTTTAATTGCCTCTACGTCTGCTGGAAAATTAGATAATGGCCCTGGGCAAATTTGCAATTATCGATTTTATTTTATTCTATTTTAGTTATTTTTTGTGATGTATGTAATGGTAACAATGCCAGGCATTAGCGACATTGCAGAGTCTGTTTTCCATGACCGTGGATACAATGCACCATGTGATCTTTAACCCTGCATTTTAAATGGTGGAATTACAATGACGTTTTGTTGTGTGAGCAAGGCAGGAAGTGCCGAAACGCATTACAGCGGAAATACAATAAACCAGAAACTTATCGTTTGAACCAGCCCCTGTGTCGGTGTCCATTTCTTGATCGAAGAAATTGGAGTTGGAGTATATATATATATATATAAATATATATATATATATATATTCACTGAAAAAAACACAGGTTTCAGGGCCATTATAGTTAGCAATTAGCATTTAAAAAACCTTAGATATTCAAAGAAAAAAACACAGGTTTCAGGGAGGTTATAGTTAGGCTGACATTTCACTCGTACAAAACCAGAGAAATTCAGTTGATATTGTTAGCTGAGCTAACAATAACTCGTGCCCCTGCAATGCAATGTCACATATTACATCATTCATGACAGTGATTGGGATTGCTGAGAGGTGGACACAGGCCATGCCCCCTTTCTTCACCACTCTGCAAATGCACCTCCTGGCATGCTCTTGGTTGGGCAGATGAAGTCCCCTTGACTCCTGAGGGTCCGTGGGGGCCAACTAGCCCTCCTGTTATCTCTAGTAAGCCCCACACAGCTGGATTGCTGAGAGTGGTCCGAGTCCACACCCCCTTTATGCACCACTCTGCAAACGCGCCTCCTGGCGCACTGCTGCTCATGGGATGAAGTCCCCTTTAGTCCTGAGGACCTCAGGACACAAGAGGCCCTCATCGCCCCACCAGCAGTGCGCCAGGAGGCGCGTTTGCAGAGTGGTGTAAAAAGGGGCGTGGCACCGGACCACCTCTTAGCAATCCCACTGTGTGGGGCTTATTGGAAGTACCTGGTAGTCTAGTTGGCCCCTAACGACCCTTAGTATTCAAGGGGGCTTAATCCCCCAACCCAGAACGCGCCAGGAGGCGCGTTTGCACAGGGAGGGGGCGGGGCCTCCGGCAGGATGCCAGCTTTTCTTTTAATTTGTTTTTGGAAGGGGGGCTGTGTGGCCCCCCCCCTTCCCTTTTAATACTTTTTGGGCCCTTGGGACCCCATCCCCTAGGGCCAGAGCATTTTTTTGTGTTTTTAATTTAAAAAAAACAGGAAGGGGGCCGCGCGCCCCCCCCCATGGCTGATTTCAGCCCCAGGGCATGGCCACATATTTTTTTTATTTTTTTTTATTACTTTTAAGGAGGGGGCTGCGCGGCCCCCCTCCTGAGGCCATTATTAGCCCCGGGGACCCTATCTCCCGGGGCTTTGCCTCATTTTTTTTTCATTTTTATTTAGGGAGGGGGGCCACGTGACCCAACTTTCCTGGGCCACTATTGGCCCCGGGGACCCCATCCCCCGGGGCCAGCCCTCATGTTGGGGACCGCGGGGGGAGCCCCAATGCCCCGCTGTCCCAGCTGGCACCCCGCCTCCTGCGGGAGCCGGCATTGTTTTTGGGCAAGGGGAACTGCTGACATGCAGCTCCCCTTGCCCAAAAGCAATTCTGCTTTGCTTCTTGGAAGCGAGAGCAGGTTTCCTGCTCTCGCTTCCAAGAAGCGAAGCAGTGTTTGCTATGGGAGGGCGGGAGCTGTGCTCCCGCCCTGCCACAGCAAATGGCAATGTCCCTGGGGCGGGCACCCCGGGACATTGCAGGTGCCGGCCCTGGGGGTGGCGGTCCCCAGGGCCATCTAGGGCCCCCTCCCAACTGATTAAAGCCCCAGGGAGGTGGTGATCCCTGGGACAGTGAGGGGGGCTCGAGCCCCCCCACACTTTCTTTTTAAAACTAGCCTCGGGGAGGTGGCAGTCCCCGGGCTGCAGGGGCCCCCGCAGGCCCCCTCATATAATTTACTCATTGCCCCCGGTACCTGGCCCACCGAGGGCTCAAAGAAAGGAAGCACGGAAGCCCGCGCTTCGTTTTTTTAATTTTTTCATCCGGATTCGCGCATCCAGCGCTGAAAATATGAAAAAAAATGCTTTTTTTTGGCCCTGCGAGTCCTTGTGGGACTCCCTGAGCATGGCCTAGGTGGTCAGGGTGTTTCTACCCTGCCCCCTTTTCTTGTTTTTTTTATCCTTTTTTCACCTTTTTTCTTGTGACTCAGTATCGAGTCACTAGATGGCTGCCAACACTTCTTGGTTTGGAGTGTTGGCAGCCAATAAGAATGAAGCTCGTGCTCGGGAGGGTTCGCAAGCCCTCCTCGGCCCTCAAATATCGATATTTTTATTTTTTGAATTTCTCAGGAACTACTGAACGGATTTACACTATTCAAAAAAAGGTCACTTTCTGAACCAAGAGCTACCTTTTTGTCACATTTGGTGTAATTCCGTTCAGCAGTTCGGGCTGTAGCCGTGTCTAAAGTTCCTCTGGAAATTAACATGGAGAAAAGGCGATTTGGGGCCCCCCTATTTTCTTAGGCCCCACTTCATGTATCACCCCGAAACTTTAAAGACAGCAGCTGACCGGAGCGCCTCATTAGTTTTGAAAATTTCACGAAGATTCGTCAAACGGCGCCAAAGATATTGGCAAAAGATAAACTGCTTTTTGAATAGAAACGAGATCCTAACTATAACTACCTACTGGCGACCACCAGTAGGTAATGTATATATGTGTGTATATATATATATATATATATGTGTGTGTGTGTACATGTATATATATATATATATATATATATATATATATATATATATATATATATTTTTTTTTATGCATGGAGTGATCGGGAGAAGTTTCTATTGGAAATTGAGAAATTAGAGGATCTAATAAGCAAAGAAAAAGATGTGAAACAAAGTGAAGATCTAAGGAATGCAATGATGAAACGTCTAAAAGATTATGAAGCGATGATAAGACGCCGCAAACAGACGAAATTTCAAAGGGATGAGCAGGACTACATCACGGGCCGTATTTTAACATTTGCCCGTAAATTTGACAGACCCCGAAAAAAGCTGAATCAACAGGGTACGATGGGAAGTGGAGCCAGAGACACTTCTGAATCAGAGGTAGAAACCTCAGAAGGGGAACAGTCGGCCAGTACTGAAGAGGGAAGATCAAACCAGGAATCCCCTTATTTTCAAGAATATCAGTTAATAAGGGAAACAAGACAAAGACCCACCCAACGGACCCACCCTCCCCAACAACAGAAATCGAAATACGCAAAAAGCGGATAACAAGGAGGGGCAAGAAACGAGGAAGAAGAGGGACCTACCCCAAGAATCACTCGCAGCAAAGGGAAGAGAAGCAAATGGTAAAAGGGACGGAAGAAAGAACGGTGATTAATCTTTCAAACAAAGTATTATCCCAGGACCAGATTAAGATATTACAATTAGGTCCTACCTTCTGTCCAACATCAGGCTATAATTATACAGAGACTCGAATAGATCTTTTTAAATATATTAGAAAATTAAAGCTACAAAAGATCTTTTTACTACATCCCGAAAGAAGACCACTAAGAATGGAAATTGAAGAACAAAGTGGTGAAGATACAGAAACTAACCTCTTAGTAGGTCACGATCTTCAGGCCTTATTAGTGTTACAGACCTTGGACACATCCCTAGAGGAAGGAGAAACTAACGTTGATGACTACTTAGAAGGTGCGGGAATAAGACAAACTAGTGGACATAGTAATTTTAAAAGAAAGTCGAGAACAATTCCACAAACCCCCTTTGATGTAATTGATGTTTTTAATGAAGCAGTCATTATGGATTTAAAAAATCTAGCCAAGTTAAGTTCTCCTCAAAATCGGGACTATAATCTCTCAAGGAAACAATGGGAAGCTATGAAATCCCTGAAGGAAGATACTAGCATAGAAATTAAACCCTCAGACAAGGGGGCAACATGGTCGTCTTTAATAAAGAACACTATTATAAGGAGGCCATGAGGCAATTGGAAGACAAAGAGTGCTATATCCCAATACAGCGGAAGGAATATGTAAGATGTATTAATGAATATCACCAAAAAATTAAAGACTGGAGGGATGAGGGTATGCTGGGGCAAGATGAGTATTTATTTTTATACTGTGATACACCTATTCTACCTACTTTTTACCATCTCCCCAAAATACATAAAGATCCAAAAATCCACCAGGCAGGCCTATAGTTGCCTCCATCGGCAGTCTTTTAGAGAATACAGCAGTTTATATTGATTCCTTTTTAGCACCCTTAGTCAGGGATCTTGCTTCCTATGTTCGGGACACTCAGGATTTCTTGAGACAAATTGATGGTACTACGTGGGAGAAAGATATGCTTCTCATAACTTTGGACATAACAAGTTTATACACGTGTATCAACCATGGAGATGGAGTCAAGGCTGTGGAATGGTTTCTTAACAAGAGACAATTGAAATTTCGGAAACATAATGAGATGCTTATTAATATGATCACTTTTTGATTGACTAATAACATTTTTACCTTTGCAGGTCAACTTTATCAACAACAACGTGGGACCGCGATGGGCACGTGCTTCGCCCCCAGCTACGCGAATCTATTCGTGGGCTGGTGGGAGAAGCACGTGGCCTGGGGAGAGACTAATGATCTGTGGTTGGATAAAATAATTTTGTGGGCAAGGTATATAGATGACCTTTTTGTTGTTTGGCGAGGCAGCCGCTCCTCGGCTGAGGAGTATGTTGCCTCGCTTGACAACAATGAATTAAATCTTAAATTCACAAGTAATATCAGTGACACATCGGTGACCTACCTAGACCTGGAAGTTTATATTGAAAATAACATCTTACTAACCCGACTGTATAGAAAACCGACAGCGGGCAATGGGGTCTTACATGCAGGCAGCCATCACCCGTTGAGCCTAATAAAAAATATACCTTTTGGAGAGCTATTGCGTCTTAAACGCAATTGCACTACAATGCGGAGCTACAATAATGCCAAGGAGGGTGCTCTGCAAATATTCAGAGAGAGGGGCTATACTAAGGCAGATTTACTGCAGGCAGAAAATAGGGTAGAGAAAATCAATAGAGTAGAATTACTGGTAGCAAAGGGACCAAGGAAATCTATACAAGATGGCCCGGCAAGAATGATAACATGCTACAATGAAAAATCAAGCAGTATTCTACAGATTTTTAGAAAAAACTGGCATATTCTGCAAACTGATAACATTTTAAAAACAAAGCTTCCAGAATGCCAACTAATAACATATAAACGATGTCCCTCAGTAGGGGACCATCTGATCCACAGTCACTTTGATATGACCCCGAAAGTTCAAAATCGTTTGAGTATTGCCGGATTTTTTCCGTGCAAACGATGTAAGGCCTGCAAATTTAGTAGTAAAACCACCACCTACCAGGGCAGACCAGGGGATCCTAGGCCTGTCCGTATGATTAAAAGATTTTTGAATTGCAATTCCGAGTTTACGGTATATTGTTTGACATGCCCATGCAAAAAACGTTATATCGGTAGCACCATACATCCGACAAAGAAACGCATCCTTGAGCACATGCGTGCTATTACAAACAAGGATGCGACTTACCCTGTTGCTCGTCATTTTGAAAAATTCCATCAGAGCAACAGGGATCTCCTTCAATTCTATTGCATAGATCAGATGGCAAAACAAGAAAGAGGAGGGGATAGGGTGAGTAAGCTTCGGTCCTTAGAGTCTAAATACATCATAGACCTTCAGACCAAAGCTCCGATAGGCTTGAATAACGACGAGGAGATGTGGGCACATCTAGAGTAACAGAGGAAGACAATGAACTTTTTCCATGCTAATGTTGTGTTCGGGATTATTTCACTCTGGATACCGCAAAATACACACTTCCCCCCCCAAAAATAAGATTTGACATTTTTTGAATACCCATTCAGGGCACAATTGTGGTTGCAACTAGATGACACCGACACTCTGTATATATTAACAACATATATGAATTGGTTTTTATGCATAATATTCTATATTTTTGAAAAATGCTAATTTTTAAATGAATTAGAAAATAATTTATGAATTTATATACATGAAATTATTTATCAATTGTACACATGGATTTAATCTTAAATGAAGGTTTTTAGCATCATTTTTCTATAATTTTAGTAATGCTAAATTATTGTTTTCATGTGTACATAGGAGAAGTTGTGTCACTGTTGCTACAATAATGTTTTTAAATACAGCACTGAGCACTTCGGGTACTAGCACTTTATGTAAATAACACGTTTTAAGATGGCTGCCATGTATCTTCATCACAAATGTTGCGTAAGTCCTATCTTTATGCCTAGTGAAAAAACACGTGATGTATGAGATTTTTAAATACTCGCGCGAAACACTATGGAAACTGACATTGAGGAAGCCGAAAGGTGAAACGCGTTTGTCAAAGGGGGGGTCTGCACATTAAAATCATCAGCTACAAATGATCCATGTGTGCTCTCCATTTTTGGTCTGCTGAATGGCTGCCGAGTTATGGAATATATGTATATATATATACGTGTGTGTGTATATACGTGTGTGTGTATATATATATATATATATATATATATATATATATATATAAATATATATATATATATATATATATGAGCTTGCAAATCCTGAGCCAAGTTCCTTTTCCTTACCGACGGAAAATCAGGTACGGACCACTAACAGCTTTCAGTGGAATAAGTGCTTTATTGTACAAAGGATCTCCACTGCATGACGCGTTTCGACCAGGTTACCCCGGTCTTGATCACATGACGTGCAAAGGTATTAGTGTGTCTTAAATAGTAACGTGCTATACAATATATATATATTCACTGAAAAAACCATAGGTTTCAGGGACGTTATAGTTAGTTGGACATTTCATTCGAACAAAACCAGAGAAATTCGGCCGCTATAGTTGGTTGAGCTAACTATAACTCGCTCCCCTGCAATGCACTGTATGAGTGAAATGTCCAACTAACTATATCGTCCCTGAAACCTATGGTTTTTTCAGTGAATTTCAAAGGTTTTTTAAATGCTAATTTCTAACTATTATGTCCCTGAAACATATGTTTTTTCAGTGAATTTCAAAGGTTTTTTAAATGCGAATTTCTAACTATAACGTCCCTGAAACCTATGTTTTTTTCAGTGAATTTCAAAGGTTTTTTAAATGCTAATTTCTAAGTATAACGCCCTGAAACCTATGGTTTTTTCTGTGAATTTCAAAGGTTTTTTAAATGCTAATTTCGGATTATAATGTCCCAAAAAAACTTTTTCTTAATTTTAAAATTTTTATAAAAATAATGTAATGTTTTCTCTTTCCTAAAATAGAAATGTGCTTTTTATTTTATTTTTTTTAAAGTGGATTCGCGTACCGATCATGTACCAGTCTCAATGGGCACGCAAATCCAAGCGTTTTGCCGCCCTATTGGTTAAGCCGTGTAGGAGGCACGTTCGGTATGCGAAGGGTGCGCGGTTCTTGGCCCCGCGTAACGTAACGTATGTATTTCCGGGGGTCGTGTCAGGTGCGCGAATCCATCGCAAATTTTTAAGTTTTAAAAGTATATGTATATAACTTTAATATGTATATTATACCAAGAGTTTATTTAATCTAATTGTAAATATCACATATTTGTAATTGTAATAAAGATATGTTATTGCTAAATATATTTTTCGGGCATCGCGTCGGGTGCGCTCCAGTTGCGCATCGGGTGCGCGAATCCCATGTGACTTCAAAAGAAAGCATTTCATTGGTTAAGAAGCTTTTTATTCTAGAACTTGCAGGACCCCACCCAAATTTTTCATTCTTCCAAGAACATCTTCAGAGACACAGCTCTTGTGATTTCGGCTCTTCTTTTTTGCATTTTTTGGTGGTTTTTTTACTACACCAAAAAATGGCTTCTTCAATTCCACCTCAACAGCTACCTGGAGAAGAAGAAGAAGATTTGGTAGAACCAGTGAAGCAGGGATACGAGAGCGTCGTATGGGCTTTTTTTCAATACCTGCAGGTGAAAAGAAGGTAAACGCACGCAAGGTGACGTGCACTATCTGTGAAAAGGTCCTCTCACGTGGATCTGAAAAAAAATACTCGTGTGGCACATCGTCTATGCTTAAACACCTGCAGACAATGCATCCATGTCGTCTCGCACGAGAGCAACATCGTCGTGAGCTTCAAAAACAATCTTCACAAGACGATCAATTTGCAGGGCCTAGCACCTCGACAGGTTCTTCAACAACAACTCAAAGAACCCAAATCATACCTGAGTCTGCTGCACTTGAGCAGCGGTGCATTAAATGCAAAAAAGTACTATGTTACAGAGAGCAATCGGTGGATGCTATCGTGGTTGCTGTAAAAAAAAACACTTGTTAATTTGTTTTAGTTTGTTTTTGCAATGACTTTTTAATTGCAAAATGTTTGGAAAATTTTCTCAGTTCATTCTGTTGATTTTTTCATTTTTTTTAACAAAAACACCAAACAAATACAAAATAGATTTCCAAAAACAAAAAAACAATTTAAAAGAAGAAAAAAAATGGTTCTTGTTAGAACCGCCTGTTTGGTTAAAAATAGACAAACTTCTATCTGTTGTATGAATTGCGGCAAGTGTAATATATGGAGAAGTGCATGTGTGATTGCATGAGTGCATGGGTAGTGCCTGGGTGATTGGAGGAGTGCATGTATACTGCCTGAGTGATTGCATAAGTGCAGGGAAAGTGCATGAGTGCATGGATGAGTTTATGGATAGTGCCTGAGTTTTGCATGAGTGCATGGGTAGTGCCTGGGTGATTGGAAGAGTGCATGGGTAGTGCCTTGGTGATTGTATTAGTGCATGGGTACTGCCTGAGTGATTGCATGAGTGCATGGGTAGTGCCTGGGTGATTGGAGGAGTGCATGAGTAATACCTGGGTGATTGCATGAGTGCATGGGTACTGGCTGGGTATTTGGAGGAGTGCATGGGTAGTGCCTGGGTTATTGCATGAGTGCATCGGTAGTGCCTGGGTGATTGGAGGAGTGCATGGGTACTGCCTGAGTGATTGAAGGAGTGCATGGGTAATGCATAGGTTATTGCATGAGTGCATGGGTAGTGCCTGGGTGATTGGAGGAGTGCATGGGTACTGCCTGAGTGATTGAAGGAGTGCATGGATAATGCCTGTGTTATTCCATGAGTGCAGGAGTAATATATGAGTGATTGGAGGACTGCATGCGTACTGCCTGAGTGAGTGGATGAGTGCATAGCTAATCCCTGGGTGATTGCATAAGTGCATGGGTAGTGCCTGGGTGATTGGAGGAGTGCATGGGTACTGCCTGAGTAATTGAAGGAGTGCATGAGTAATGCCTGGGTGATTGCAAGAGTGCAGGAATAATGTCTGAGTGATTGGAGGAGTGCATGGGTACTGCCTGAGTGACTGAAGGAGTGCATGGGTAATGCCTGGGTGATTTTGTAACTGCATGGGTAATGCCTGGGTAATTTTGTAAGTGCATGGGTAATGCCTGGGTGATTGGAGGAGTGCATGGATACTGCCTGAGTGATTGAAGGACCACATGGGTAATGCCTGGGTGGTTGCATGACTGCATGGGTAGTGCCTGGGTGATTGGAGGAGTGCATGGGTAGTGCCTGAGTGATTGAAGAAGTACATGGGTAGTGCCTGCATGATTGCATGAGTGCAGGGGTAATGTCTGGATGATTGGAGGAGTGCATGGGTACTGCCTAAGTGATTGAAGGAGTGCATGGGTAATGCCTGGATGATTCCATGAGTGCAGGAGTAATGTCTGGGTGATTGGAGGAGTGCATGGGTACTGCCTGATTGATTGAAGGAGTGCATAGGTAATGCCTGGGTGATTGCATAAGTGCATGGGTAGTGCCTGGGTGATTGGAGGAGTGCATGGTACTGCCTCAGTGATAGAAGGAGTGCATGGGTAATGCCTGGGTGATTGCATGAGTGCAGGAGTAATGTCTGGGTGATTGGAGCAGTATATGGGTACTGCCTGAGTGATTGAAGGAGTGCATGGGGAAGGTCTGGGTTATTCCATGAGTGCATGGGTAGTGCCTGGGTGATTGGAGGAATGCATGAGTACTGCCTGAGTGATTGCAAGAGTGCATGGGTAATGCCTGGGTGATTCCATGAGAGCAGGAGTAATGTCTGAGTGATTGGAGGAGTGCATGGGTACTGCCTGAGTGAGTGGATGTGTGCATAGGTAATGCCTGGGTGATTGCATAAGTGCATGGGTAGTGCCTGGGTGATTGGAGGAGTGCATGGTACTGCCTGAGTGATTGAAGGAGTGCATGAGTAATGCCTGGGTGATTGCATGAGTGCAGGAGTAATGACTGGGTGATTAGAGAAGTGCATGGGTACTGCCTGAGTTATTGAAGTAGTGCATGGGTAATGCCTGGGTGATTTTATAAATGCATGGGTAATTCTTGGGTGATTTTGTAAGTGCATGGGTAATGCCTGGGTGATTTCATGAGTGCAGAGGTAATGTCTGGGTGATTGGGGGAGTGCATGGGTACTGCCTGAGTCATTGAAGGAGTGCATTGGTAGTGCCTGCGTGTTTGCATGAGTGCAGGAGTAATGTCTGGGTGATTGGAGGAGTGCATGGGTACTGCCTGAGTGATTGAAGGAGTGCATAGGTAATGCCTTGGTTATTGCATAAATGCATGGGAAGTGCCTGGGTGATTGGAGGAGTGCATGGGTAATGCCTGGGTGATTCCATGAGTGCAATAGTATTGTCTGAGTGATTAGAGGAGTGCATGGGTACTGCCTGAGTGAGTGGATGAGTGCATAGGAAATGCCTCAGTGATTGCATAAGTGCATGGGTAGTGTCTGGGTGATTGGAGGAGTGCATGGGTACCGCCTGAGTGATTGAAGGAGTGCATGAGTAATGCCTGGGCGATTGCATGAGTGCAGGAGTAATGTCTCAGTGATCGGAGGAGTGCATGGGTACTGCCTGAGTGATTGAAGGAGTGCATGGTTAAGGCCTGGGTGATTTTGTAAGTGCATGGGTAATGCCTGGGTGATTTTGTCAGTGCATGGGTAATGCCTGGGTGATTGCATGAGTGCAGAGGTAATGTCTGGGTGATTGGAGGAGTGCATGGGTACTGCCTGGACTGGACCACCTCCTTCCTCTCCGGCAGAACACAGAGCGTCCGCCTCCCCCCCTTCCGCTCTGAGGCCACCGAGATCATCTGCGGCGTACCCCAGGGCTCATCCCTCAGCCCAACGCTGTTCAACATCTACATGGCACCACTCGCCCACGTCGCCCGACTGCACGAACTCAACATCATCTCTTACGCCGATGACACCCAGCTGATTCTCTCCCTCACCAAAGACCCCCACACCACCAAAACAAACCTCCACGAAGGAATGAAGGCTGTCGCCGAATGGATGAGGAACAGCCGACTGAAGCTGAACTCTGACAAGACGGAGGTCCTCATCCTCGGATCCACCCCTCGGCCTGGGACGACTCCTGGTGGCCAACCGCACTGGGAGCAGCCCCAATACCCACCGACCACGCACGCAACCTAGGAGTCATCCCCGACTCCACCCTCTCCATGACTAAGCTGGTCAACGCCGTCTCTTCCGCCTGCTTCAACACCCTCCGCATGCTCCGCAAGATCTACAAGTGGATCCCCACCGAAACGAGAAGAACGGTCACCCAGGCCCTCGTCAGCAGCAGGCTGGACTATGGAAACGCCCTCTACCCTGGAGCCTCTGCCAAACTCCTGAAACGGCTGCAATGCATCCAGAACGCCTCTGCACGCCTGATCCTCGACATCCCTCGCCGCAGCCACATCACCCCTCACCTGAGAAACCTGCACTGGCTCCCCGTCAACAAGAGGATAACCTTCAAGCTCCTCACCCACGCACACAAGGCACTGCATAACACCAGACCTGCGTACCTCAACAGACGACTCAGGCTCTGCATCCCCGCCCGCCAGCTTCGCCCTGCCGACCTCGCCCTCGCCACAATACCCCGCATCCGAAGAGCGACCTCCGGCGGCAGATACTTCTCCCACCTCGCCACCAAAACCTGGAACACCCTCCCCATCCGCCTACGGCAGACCCAAGACCTTCTGACCTTCAGAAGACTCCTGAAGACCTGGCTCTACGAGCAGTAGCAGCACCCCTCCCCCCCCTCAGCGCCTTGAGACCCTCACGGGTATGTAGTGTGCTCTACAAATGCTATGATTGATTGATTGATTGATTGATTGAAGGAGCACATGGGTAATGCCTGGGTGATTGCATGAGTGCATGAGTTGTGCCTGGTTGATTAGAGGATTGCATGGGTACTGCCTGAGTGATTGAAGAAGTGCATATGTAGTGCCTGCGTGATTGCATGAGTGCAGGGGTAATGTCTGGGTGATTGGAGGAGTGCATCGGTACTAGCTGGGTAATTGGAGTACATGGGTAGTGTGTGGGTTATTACAGAGTGCATGGTTAATGTCTGGGTGATTGGAGGAGTGCATGGGTACTGCCTGAGTGATTGAAGGAGTGCATGGGTAATGCCTGGGTGATTGCATGAGTGCAGCGGTAATGTCTGGGTGATTGGAGCAGTGCATGGGTAATGCCTGAGTGATTGAAGAAGTGCATGGTTAATGCCTGGGTGATTACATAAGTCCATGGGTAGTGCCTGGGAAATTGGAGGAGTGCATGGGTACTGCCTGAGGGATTTAAGGAGCACATGGGTAATGCCTGGGTGATTGCATGAGTGCATGGGTAGTGCCTGGGTGATTGGAAGAGTGCATGGGTACTGCCTGAGTGTTGAAAAAGTGCATGGGTAGTGTCTGCGTGATTTCATGAGTGCAGGGGTAATGTCTGGGTGATTGGAGAAGTGCATGGGTACTGCCTAAGTGATTGAAGGAGTGCATGGGTAATGCCTGGATGATTCCATGAGTGCAGGAGTAATGTCTGTTTGATTGGAGGAGTGCAGGGTACTGCCTGAGTGATAGAAGGAGTGCTTAGGTAATGCCTGGGTGATTGCATAAGTGCATGGGTAGTGCCTGGGTGATTGGAGAAGTGCATGGTTACTGCCTCAGTGATTGAAGAATTGCATGGGTAATGCCTGGGTGATTGCATTAATGCAGGAGTCATTTCTGGGTGATTGGAGCAGTGTATGGGTACTGTGAGAATTTGGCCTGGTATATGCTGTCCACTAATTATAGTGGGCACCTTGTACCAGTCCAAACAACCCCTTATTGGAGATAGGTTAAAGACAACCTTTATTGAAAGCTATCCTAGTGGTAGCTATGGAGAGCAGCCTTCAGGCTAAGTCTTGAAGGAATGTAAAGCAGCTTGTTTTAAAAAATCTATAATCTCTTGAGTGACCAAATGAAAGAGGACCACACCAGGTATATATTTAAAATATATGTATTTAGTCTTAAACACACCCCTCTAGTCTCTTTATGAGGCTAGAGTTCGAAGTACATAAGTTACAAGTCAAATATCATCAGTAATAGCACAAATACACGTTTGAGCCCTAGGGGCGTCCAAACCATATACCAATAAAGTGGTATAAGAACCACGACTGAACTAGACACAAGGCCTAGAGCCTGTAGAAGTGCTTGGCCCTCAAGGAACCACCCAAGGTAGTGACACAGGGGACCCACGGGGGACGCATGCAGCGTGAGAACACAGCCGCGAGCCGCCGTTGACTTCTATGGGGAAAGTCGAAGGTTGGATTTTTAAAAGTAAAGGACACTTAGAGGAGGACTTGGAGCAAACCCCTTTAGAACTAGGCAGTTCTAGAGTCAATACCCACGGGAGCACCGGAGTACTCGAGTTACCTCACCCAGGGAAGCCGGGTGCATAGGTGTCTTTCGTTGTCGGGTTTCGTCGTCGTTTTCAATGGCGATCTGCTGCAAAGTGCTGCTGGCGGCCAAGTCGAAAGTGTCCGGGTGGATCCAAGGGTGGATCGAAGATCTGAAGAACCTGAAAGCAGAGGGGACAGAGTCTGGGCCACTAGCCAGTGACCAGGAAGGCGATGAGCAGATACCCACCGATGTCGGGTGCTTCAGGTAGGTTGACCATCGTCTTGACTCTTCAGCCACGAGGTCCAGGGGGTGTCGACGACAACCAGGAGCTGGATTCGAGCTGTTCCACAATGTCTGTCGCTTGCTGAGGTGTCGGTGACCGGATTGGACCCAACAAGTCTTGGCAACGGCAAGTCTCATGGAAATTAAGAAAGGACGTTGATGCAGACCAGCAAGGTCTGGGGGACTCACCCAGCAAAGGTAAGTCAGGGCACATCTGGAGAAACCAGAAAAGCCCAAGCAGAAGAAGAGTTGCGTTCGGAAGGGCCCACTAGCCAACGGACTAGCGACCGCAAAGGAGCCTCAAGTGGACGCACTTGGAGCTGGCTCACAGGACACTCGTGGAGTGGAGGCCAGTGATCTTCAGTGCAGTCGGGGCTGGAGGCAGGGCTACTCGGAGCCCAAAGCACAACTTCGTGGGAGACCAGGAAGAGGATGCACTTGCAAAAGTTCTCGGTGCCCAGGGGTCAAGGTTCCACGTTACCCACGACAGCTACGGGCCTCAGCTTTGCTGGGGACTCAAGGCAGCCTCAGGGAAGTCTGGAAATCTACCTCTGGTGATGCAAAGACTTCGGCGTCCGGTGGGAGCTTCAGCGATGAATACCGGACAATTGCTTCTTTGGTGCCTGCCAAGCAGGGGAGTCACTCCTTGACCCCAAGGGAGATTCTTCAGTCCTCTAATCTTGAAGTAGAGCGTTGAAGGTCCAGGATTCGGTTTCAGAGTTTCGGCCAGGGTAATCTAAAGTCCTAAGGACTGGGGCTCCATACTTATACTAAGTTAGGGGGTTGGACATACTCTGGGGACCCACCTATGGGAGGGTCAGGGAATAGGGGTGGTTACACCCATTCCCTTTGTCCAGTTTCGCGCCAGAGCTGGGGCAGGTAGCACCTGCAACCAGTTTGAACTGGCATATGCACAGGGACACCAAGTGTGCCCCCGGTGCAGGACTTCAAAGCACCAGAGAGTGCTCCCGCCCAGCCCCAATACACATTGTCCTGTCTGGGGAGGTGGTTACACCTCCCTGTGACAGGAAACCTATTGTCCAGGCCTCCCCTGCCGGAGTTTCAGTCAGCAGCAGGAGGGCAGACCCGTGTCTGTGGCAGCGGCATCCATTTTGTGATGCCAGGGCTGTGTAAAGAAGTTACCGGGTAGGCCGGTGGGTACATGTCTCTCCCTCTAGAAGGGTGGAATGCTACCCCCGCCACCAGGACTGGCGGGGGGGTAGTATTCCAAGATGTTTGACACCAAACACGACATGTTTTGGTGTAGCCAGCCCAAAGTTAGCATTGTAGCGCGAGGATATAATGCACTTAAGAGTATATGGTCAGGCTGTACCACAAACAGCATCAGAGGAGGGACTCCGAACGCTGCAGAGGGGCTCTGCTCATGCAGGGGCACCCTCTCACATAAAAACCAAGCACTCTGCCTTCAGGATTGGTAAGGCCTGCCATAGGAATGACTGATAGGTTTATATGTGTGTGCAATGGTAGTGATATAGGTGGCCTATATCACAGTAAGGGGTGCATGCACCACCTTACCCAGGCTGCAGTAGCAGACCTGCGGTGTTATTTTGGCTGGCCTTCCAGGGGTGGCGTAATACATGCTTCAGCCCCTGGCAGGCCTCTGGGGTACCTATGCCCTGGGTACATAGTATACCATATACTAGGAACTTATAAGGGCACTCCAGAATCCAATCAGAGATGTACCTAAGGTACATGGAAACCATTTTAGAGAGGAAGCAGCTAGGCTGGGATCCTGATTAGCAGGGCCCCAGCCAGACTAAAGTCGAAAAACAGAGAAGCATCAGCAAAAAGTGGGGGTACCCATGTGAAGCAGATCCTACTCTCCTACACAACCCCCCCCCCCAAACGCAGGGACATTAAACTAACCTTGACCAGTTGAGTCTTCATGTTCTAAGTGGAAATACCTAGAGAGTCCATCTGCATTGGCATGGTTACTCCCAGGTCTATGTTCCACTGTAAAGTCCATCCCCTGTAGGGAAATGGACCACCTAAGCAGTTTGGGGTTTTCACCCTTCATTTGTTTTAGCCATAAGAGGGGCTTATGGTCTGTTTGAACAAGGAAGTGAGTACCAAACAAGTATGGCCTCAACTTCTTCAGAGCCAAGACCGCAGCAAAGGCCTCCCTCTCAATGGCTGACCAACATTTCTCTCTAGGGGTCAGCCTTCTGCTAATAAAAGCTACTGGCTGATCCTGATCTTCATCATTCAATTGTGACAGTACAGCCCCTACCCCCAATTCAGATGCATCTGTTTGGACAATGAACTTCTTGGAGTAATCAGGACTCTGGAGAATGGGAGCAGTGCACATGGCCTGCTTCAGGTCATCAAATGCCTTTTGACAGCTAGCTGTCCACTGAACCTTTTGGGCATTTTCTTGGAAGTTAAGTCATTCAGGGGTGTCACTATTGATCCATACCCCTTGACAAATCTCCTATAGGACCCAGTCAGGCCTAAGAAGGCTCTCACCTGAGTCTGGGTAGTTGGAGCAACCCAGTCCATGATGGTCTGGATCTTGCTCTGCAATGGTTGAACCTGGCCTCCACCCACAAGGTGGCCCAGGTACACAACCTGACTCTGCCCTATCTGGCACTTGGTGGCCTTGATAGTGAGGCCTGCCTTTTGCAGGGCCTCCAAAACATTTTTGAGGTGGACCAGGTGATCCTCCCAGGTGGATCTAAAGACAGCAATATAATCTAGATATGCTGCACTATAGGCCTCCAGACCTGTAAGGACTGTATTCACCAACCTCTGAAAAGTGGCAGGTGCATTCTTCAGACCAAAGGGCATTACCACAAATTGATAATGCCCACTAGGGGTTGAGAATGCTGTCTTTGGCTTTGCATCATCAGCTAGTCTGATCTGCCAGTAGCCAGCTGTTAGGTCAAATGTGCTTAGATACTTGGCTGAGGCCAAAGTGTCTATTAGCTCATCTGCCCTAGGTATTGGATGGGCATCAGTCCTAGTGACTGCATTGAGACCCCTGTAGTCCAAACAAAACCTCATCTCTCTTTTCCCACCACTGGTGTGAGGATTTGGCACAAGGACCACTGGACTAGCCCAAGGGCTATCTGAGGGTTCAATAACTCCCAAATCCATCATTTTCTGGACTTCTGTCCTGATACAGTCCCTGACATGGTCAGGTTGCCTATAAATCTTATTTTTAATAGGCAGACTGTCCCCAGTGTCCACTTCATGAGTGCACCAGGTGGTCTGACTTGGAGTCAGAGAGAACATATGTCTGAACTGATTGAGCACCTGTCTGCAATCAGTTTGCTGCTGGGCAGTGAGGCTGCCTGCCAAGGCTACACCATCCACTGACCCATCATCAGGGTTCTGTGAGAGCAGGTCAGGGAGTGGGCCACTCTCTTCCTCCTGTCCCTCATCAGTAGCCATGAGCAAGCCCATGTCTGCCCTGTCCACATATGGTTTCAGTCTGTTGACATGGAGAACCCTGTGGGGACTCCTGGGTGTTCCTAGGTCTACTAAATAGGTAACCTCACCCTTCTGTTCAACAATGGTATGGGGTCCACTCCACTTGTCTTGGAGAGCTGCTGGGGCCACTGGCTCCAGCACCCACACCTTCTGTCCTGGCTGGTAAACAGTCAGTACAGCCTTTTGGTAATGCCATGTTTTTTGCAGTTCCTCGCTAGCCTCAAGGTTTTTAGTTGCCTTTTTCATGTACTCAGCCATCCGGGAGCGGAGACCAAGTACATAGTCCACTATGTCTTGCTTTGGGGGCTTGAGAGGTAACTCCCATCCTTCCTTCACCAAGCACAATGGACCCCTGACAGGGTGACCAAACAAAAGTTCAAAAGGGCTGTAGCCAACCCCCTTTTGTGGCTCCTCCCTGTATGCAAACAAAAGGCAGAGCAAGAGTATGTCCCATCTTCGCCTAAGCTTTTCTGGGAGCCCTTTAATCATGCCCTTTAAGGTTTTGTTGAATCTCTCAACTAAACCATTGCATTGTGGGTGATAGGGTGTGGTGAATTTGTAAGTCACTCCACACTCCTTCCACATTGCCTTCAAGTATCCAGACATTAAGTTTGCACCTCTGTCTGATACAACCTCCTTAGGGAAGCCCACTCTTGAGAAAATTCCCAGGAGGGCCCTTGCCACCACAGGTGCTGTAGTGGTCCTAAGGGGAATAGCCTCTGGGTACCTAGTGGCATGGTCCACCACCACCAGGATAAACCTGTGCCCAGATGCTGTTTGGGGATCCATGGGACCAACAATATCAATCCCCACTCTTTCAAAGGGAACCCCCACCACAGGTAGTGGTATCAGGGGGCCTTTGTGGTGCCACCTGCCTTCCCACTGGCTTGGCAGGTTACACAGGAGCAACAAAACTCCTTGGTGTCTTCAGACATGTGGGGCCAGTGAAAGTGAGGGACAATTCTGTCCCAGGTCTTATTCTGGCCCAGGTGACCTGCTAGGGGAATGTCATGGGCTAGGGTCAATAGGAAGCGCCTGAACTGAGGTATGACCAACCTACTGGTGGGACCAGGCTTGGGGTCTCTACATTCTGAGTACAAGAGTCCATCATCCCAATACACTTTATGGGGACCACTAGCATTCCCAGCAGCCTCAGCAGCAGCTTGCTGTCTGAGGGGTTCAAGAGAGGGGCAGCTCTGCTGCTCCTGGCTCAGATCTGCCCTGGAAGGGCCCCCTGTACCCAAGAACTCAACCTGATCAGGCTCAAGCTCCTCTGGGACAGTTCCTTCCTCAGGACTGAGATCATTCCCCTCAAGAGACTGATCTTCCTTCAGAGCCAAGGGGGAAGGCACTGCCTTAACCCTACTACTCCTCCTCTTGGATGGCACTTGGTCCATTGTTCCAGGATCCAAGGCCTGTTCAGTGTTAGACATTTTGGCCTTTGACCTGGTCACTGCAAACACATCTGCAGGGATCCCCAGCATTTCTGCATGGGTCCTGAGCTCAATTACTGCCCAAGCTGAAGTTTCTAGATCATTGCCAAGCAAGCATTCAACTGGTAGGTCTGCACTTACCACAACCTTCTTAAGGCCAGTTACCCCTCCCCAGGAGAAGTTAACAACTGCCAGAGTATGGTCTGTTCTGACATTGCTAGCATTGGTCACTTGGTACATTTCACCAAGTATAATCTGCCCAGGATCCACAAGATCTTGTGTCACCATAGTGACACTTGCTCCCGTGTCCCTGTATGCCAAAGCCTCTTTTCCATTTATTAATGGCTGTTGTCTGTACTTGCCCAGATTACTGGGACTCACAGAGGATGTCACATCCATGCCTCCATCACAGACTAGGACAGCCTGAGTGAGTTCTCTGACTAGGCCAGAGCTCATCTCATTACCCAGGGTCAACCCTACTAAACCCTTGGCTTGTGTACTCCCACCACCATTTGTAACTGCACTAGGGGGAACAGGTGCCTTAGGGGCATTGGTGGGGGCTGGAATATAGTCTTTGGACTTGGTGCAATCACTAGTCCAGTGTGTCTTTTGCTTACAGACTTTGCACCATGGTTTCTTTTGGCCTTTTCCCTTGTTAGACTGTGAATCCCCACCTGAAGAAGATTTTTGGGGGCCTTGTGAAGACTTCTGGTCTTTACCCTTCTCCCCACCCTTATCAGAGTTTTTAGAATCTTGCTTCTTAGGGTCACCACCTTGGTTCTGTACCTTCTGCCTCACCCTGGTTCTGACCCATGTGTCTGCCTTCTTTCCCAATTCTTGGGGAGAGGTCAGATCAGAGTCCACCAGGTACTGATGCAACAGTTGATTTTGACAGTTATTAAGAATCTGCTCCTTCATGATAAGATTGTACAATCCTTTGAAGTCACATACCTTACTGCCCACTAACCAACCTTCCAGAGCCTTAGCAGAACAATCAACAAAGTCCACCCAGTCTTGATTCAGTGCTTTTTGGGTATCTCTGAACTTTAACCTGTACTGTTCAGTTGTTAGGCCAAACCCATCAATCAGAGCACTCTTCAAGACTTTGTAATTGTCAGCATCCTCTTCTCTAACAGAGAGGAGCTTATCTCTACCTTTGTCTGCAAAGGAGAGCCACAAGATTGCTGCCCACTGCTCCTGAGGGACCCTCTGTACTTTACAGGCCCTCCCTAGAGCAGTTATCCATTTGTGGATGTCATCCCCACTCTGGTAGGGAGGGACAATCTTGCTCAGGTTACTATGGTCATAAGACCTTTCCCTACCACTAGGGAAATTGCTGCCACCATGGGACTCTAGTCCCAACTTTCTTCTTTGCCTTTTAAGCTCTAGGGACTCCCTGTCTATAGCCAACTGCTCTTTTCTGATTCTCAACTGAGCTTCCTCATACTTGAGCAGTCTCTCTTTCCTCTCATGAGAGGATTCCCTCCTATGAGAAGAAACAGAGGTCCCTACTGAGGTGTCAGAATGGTTAGACTCCTGAGAAGGAGATCTAGACCTTCTGGGCACACTCCCAACTCTTCCTGGGGGGACAAAGGGGAGGTCATTCTGAGCCTCCTCCTCATCCTCAGGAGTAGCTGCATTGTCCAGGTCAGGATCATTGTCATCCCCCTGGTCAGTTTCAGAGGTCAGGTCCTGGGTATTTTCATCCCTGGTCCCTTCCTCATCTTCTGCCCCACCCTGTCTGCCTACCCTTGCAGACCCTATGGGTCTTCTCAGATCATCTAGCAGAAGCATCTCCAGGAGACGTTGGGTGTTGGCACTTTTGCCTGTCTTCAACTTCCTAACCTTGCACAACTCTCTTAATTCTAAGAATGAGAGGTTGTCATATCTGGATGGCAGGAGCCCACTGGTTCCTGGCAGTGAAGACATTACTAGTGTGGTGTGGTGTATGCACTACCTACACTAGTGTGGCCTACTAAACTCTCTTGAGTTGTAGAAAGGGTGTGCAAGCCCTTAACACACAACTCTAAGTTCAGTAGAACTTACTGTATACTAAGCTTGTTTTTATATGTACCTAAGGTACCCTTAGTGGTTTTCAGTTGATCAATTCAATTGAGATTATCTGGTAAAACAATAGCAAGCTGGAATCCCACACGCTGCACACCAATGTGAGAAGTTGGCCTGGTATATGCTGTCCACTAATTATAGTGGGCACCTTGTACCAGTCCAAACAACCCCTTATTGGAGATAGGTTAAAGACAACCTTTATTGAAAGCTATCCTAGTGGTAGCTATGGAGAGCAGCCTTCAGGCTAAGTCTTGAAGGAATGTAAAGCAGCTTGTTTTACCAGTCTATAACCTCTTGAGTGACCAAATGAAAGAGGACCACACCAGGTATATATTTAAAATATATGTATTTAGTCTTAAACACACCCCTCTAGTCTCTTTATGAGGCTAGAGTTCGAAGTACATAAGTTACAAGTCAAATATCATCAGTAATAGCACAAATACACGTTTGAGCCCTAGGGGCGTACCAAACCATATACCAATAAAGTGGTATAAGAACCACGACTGAACTAGACACAAGGCGTAGAGCCTGTAGAAGTGCTTGGCCCTCAAGGAACCACCCAAGGTAGTGACACAGGGGACCCACGGGGGACGCATGCAGCGTGAGAACACAGCCGCGAGCCGCCGTTGACTTCTATGGGGAAAGTCGCGGTTGGATTTTTAAAAGTAAATGACACTTAGAGGAGGACTTGGAGCAAACCCCTTTAGAACTAGGCAGTTCTAGAGTCAATACCCACGGGAGCACCGGAGTACTCGAGTTACCTCACCCAGGGAAGCCGGGTGCATAGGTGTCTTTCGATGTCGGGTTTCGTCATCGTTTTCAATGGCGATCTGCTGCAAAGTGCTGCTGGCGGCCAAGTCGCAAGTGTCCGGGTGGATCCAAGGGTGGATCAAAGATCTGAAGAACCTGAAAGCAGAGGGGACAGAGTCTGGGCCACTAGCCAGTGACCAGGAAGGCGATGAGCAGATGCTCACCGATGTCGGGTGCTTCAGGTAGGTTGACGGTCATCTTGACTCTTCAGCCACGAGGTCCAGGAGGCGTCGACAACAACCAGGAGCTGTATTCGAGCTGTCCCACAACGTCTGTCACTTGCTGAGGTGTCGGCAACCGGATTGGACCCAACAAGCCTTGGCAACAGTAAGTCTTGTGGAAATGAAGAAAGGACGTTGATGTAGACCAGCAAGGTCTGGGGGACTCACCCAGCGAAGGTAAGTCGTGGCACATCTGGACCAACCAGGAAAGCCCAAGCAGAAGAAGAGTTGCCTTCGGGAGGGCCCACTAGCCAACAGACTAGCGACCACAAAGGTGCCTCGAGTGGACGCACTTGGAGCTAGCTCACAGGACACTCGTGGAGTAGAGGCCAGTGATCTTCAGGGCAGTTGGTGCTGCAGGCATGGGCTACTTGGAGCCCAAAGCACAACTTCGTGGGAGACCAGGAAGAGGAGGCACTTGCAAAAGTTCTTGATGCACAGGGGTCACGGTTCCACATTACCCATGACAGCTACGGGCCTCAGCTTCGCTGGAGACTCAGGGCAGCCTCGGGGAAGTCTGGAAATCTACCTCTGGTGATGCAAAGACTTCGGCGTCCAGCTGGAGCTTCAGCGATGCAGACCAGTCAATTGCTTCTTTGGTGCCTGCCAAGCAGGGGAGTCACTCCTTGACCCCAAGGGAGATTCTTCAGTCCTCTAATCTTGAAGTAGAGCGTCGAAAGTCCAGGATTTGGTTTCAGAGTTTCGTCCAGGGTAATCTAAAGTCCTAAGGACTGGGGTCCCATACTTATACTAAGTTAGGGGTTGGACATACTCTGGGGACCCACCTATGGGAGGGTCAGGGAAGAGGGGTGGTTACACCCATTCCCTTTGTCCAGTTTCATGCCAGAGCTGGGGTAGGTAGCCCCTGCAACCGGTTTGAACTGGCATATGCACAGGGACACCAAGTGTGCCCCCAGTGCAGGACTTCAAAGCACCAGAGAGTACTCCCGCCCAGCCCCAATACACATTGTCCTGTCTGGGGAGGTGGTTACACCTCCCTGTGACAGGAAACCTATTGTCCAGGCCTCCCTGCCGGAGTTTCAGTCAGCAGCAGGAGGCCAGACCCGTGTCTGTGGCAGCGGCATCCATTTTGTGATGCCAGGGCTCTGTAAAGAAGTTACCGGGTAGGCCGGTGGGTACATGTCTCTCCCTCTAGAAGGGTGGAATGCTACCCCTGCTGCCAGGACTGGCGGGGGGGTAGTATTCCAAGATGTTTGACACCAAACAAGACATGTTTAGGTGCAGCCAGTCCAAAGTTAGCATTGTACCGCGAGGATATAATGCACTTAAGAGTATATGGTCAGGCTGTACCACAAACAGCATCAGAGGAGGGACTCCGAACGCTGCAGAGGGGCTCTGCTCATGCAGGGGCACCCTCTCACATAAAAACCAAGCACTCTGCCTTCAGGATTGGTAAGGCCTGCCATAGGAGTGACTTATAGGTTTATATGTGTGTGCAATGGTAGTGATATAGGTAGCCTATATCACAGTAAGGGGTGCATGCACCACCTTACCCAGGCTGCAGTAGCATACCTGCGGTGTCATTTTGGCTGGCCTTCCACGGGTGGCATAATACATGCTTCAGCCCCTGGCAGGCATCTGGGGTACCTATGCCGTGGGTACATAGTATACCATATACTAGGGACTTATAAGGGCACTCCAGATTGCAATCCAAGATGTACCTAAGGTACATGGAAACCATTTTAGAGAGGAAGCAGCTAGGCTGGGGTTCTGATTAGCAGGGCCCCAGCCAGACTAAAGTCGAAAAACAGTGAAGCATCAGCAAAAAGTGGGGGTACCCATGTGAAGCAGATCCTACTCTCCTACAGGTACTGCCTGAGTGATTGAAGGAGTGCATGGGTAGTGCCTGGGTGATTGGAGGACTGCATGGGTAATACCTGAGTGATTGCATGAGTGCATGGGTACTGGCTGGGTAATTGGAGGAGTGCATTGGTAGTGCCTGGGGGATTGCATGAGTGCTTGGGTAGTGCCTGGGTGATTGGAGGAGTGCAAGGGTACTGCCTGAGTGATAGAAGGAGTGCGTAGGTAATGCCTGGGTGATTGCATAAGTGCATGGGTAGTGCCTGGGTGATTGGAGGAGTGCATGGGTACTGCCTCAGTGATTGAAGAATTGCATGGGTAATGCCTGGGTGATTGCATTAATGCAGGAGTCATTTCTGGGTGATTGGAGCAGTGTATGGGTACTGCCTGAGTGATTGAAGGAGTGCATGGGTAATGCCTGGGTGACTGCATGAGTGCATGGGTAGTGCCTGGTAATTGGAGGAGTGCATGGGTACTGCCTGAGTGATTGAAGGAGTGCATGGGTAAAGCCTGGTGATTGCATGAGTGCAGGAGTAATGTCTGGGTGATTGAAGGAGTGCATGGGTGCTGCCTGAGTGATTGAAGGAGTGCATGGGTAATGCGTGGGTGATTGGTAAGTGCATGGGTAATGCCTGGGTGATTGCATGAGTGCATGGGTAGTGCGTGGGTGATTGGAGGAGAGCATGGGTACTGCCTGAGTGATTGAAGGAGTGCATGAGTAATGCATGGGTTATTGCATGAGTGCAGGAGTAATGTCTGGGTGATTGGAGGAGTGCATGGGTACTGCATGAGTGATTGAAGGAGCACATGGGTAATGCCTGGATGATTGCATGAGTGCTTGGGTAGTGCCTGGGTGATTGGAGGAGTGCAAGGGTACTGCCTGAGTGATTGAAAAAATGCATGGGTAGAGCCTGAGTGATTGCATTGGTGCAGGGGTAATGTCTGGGTGATTGGAGGAGTGCCTGGGTACTGCCTAAGTGATTGAAGGAGTACATGGGTAATGCCTGGATGATTCTTTGAGTGCAGGAGTAATGTCTGGGTGATTGGAGGAGTGCATGGGTACTGCCTGAGTGATTGAAGGAGTGCATAGGTAATGCCTGGGTGATTGCATAAGTGCATGGGTAGTGCCTGTGTGATTGGAGGAGTGCATGGGTACTGCCTCAGTGATTGAAGGAGTGCATGGGTAATGCCTGGGTGATTGCATGAGTGCATTGGTAGTGCCTGGTGATTGGAGGAGTGCATGGGTACTGACTGAGTGATTGAAGGAGTGCATGAGTAATGCCTGGGTGATTGCATGAGTGCAGGAGTAATGTTTGGGTGATTGGAGGAGTGCATGGGTACTGCCTGAGTGATTGAAGGAGCACATGGGTAATGCCTGGGTTATTGCATGAGTGCAGAGGTAATGTCTGGGTGATTTGAAGAGTGCATGGATACTGCCTGAGTGATTGAAGGACCACATGGGTAATGCCTGGGTGATTGCATGAGTGCATGGGTAGTGCCTTGGTGATTGGAGGAGTGCATGGGTACTGCCCTAATGGTTGAAAAAGTGCGTGGGTAGTGCCTGCGTGATTGCATGAGTGCAGGGGTAATGTCTGGGTGATTGGAGGAGTGCATAGATACTGCCTAAGTGATTGAAGGAGTGCATGGGTATTGCCTGGATGATTCCATGAGTGTAGGAGTAATGTCTGGTTGATTGGAGGAGTACATGGGTACTGCCTGAGTGATTAAAGGAGTGCATAGGTAATGCCTGGGTGATTGCATAAGTGCATGGGTAGTGCCTGGGTGATTGGAGGAGTGCATGGGTACTGCCTCAGGGATTGAAGGAGTGCATGGGTAATGCCTGTGTGATTCCATGAGTGCAGGAGTAATGTCTGAGTGATTGGAGTAGTGCATGGGTACTGCCTGAGTGAGTGGATCAGTGCATAGGTAATGCCTGGGTGATTTAATAACTGCATGGGTAGTGCCTGGGTGATTGGATGAGTGCATGGGTACTGCCTGAGTGATTGAAGGAGTGCAGGAGTAATGCCTGGGTGATTGCATGAGTGCAGGAGTAATGTCTGGGTGATCGGAGGAGTGCATGGGTACTGCCTGAGTGATTGAAGGAGTGCATGGTTAAGGCCTGGGTGATTTTGTAAGTGCATGGGTAATGCCTGGGTGATTTTGTCAGTGCATGGGTAATGCCTGGGTGATTGCATGAGTGCAGAGGTAATGTCTGGGTGATTGGAGGAGTGCATGGGTACTGCCTGAGTGATTGAAGGAGCACATGGGTAATGCCTGGGTGATTGCATGAGTGCATGAGTTGTGCCTGGTTGATTAAAGGAGTGCATGGGTACTACCTGAGTGATTGAAGAAGTGCATATGTAGAGCCTGCGTGATTGCATGAGTGCAGGGGTAATGTCTGGGTGATTGGAGAAGTGCATGGGTACTAGCTGGGTAATTGGAGGAGTACATGGGTAGTGCGTGGGTTATTACAGAGTGCATGGTTAATGTCTGGGTGATTGGAGGAGTGCATGGGTACTGCCTGAGTGATTGAAGGAGTGCATAGTTAATGCCTGGGTGATTGCATGAGTGCATGTATAGTGCCTGCATAATTTGAGGAGTGCATGGGTACTGCCTGAGTGATTGAAGGAGTGCATGGGTAATTCCTGGGCGATTGCATGAGTGCAGCGGTAATGTCTGGGTTATTGGAGCAGTGCATGGGTAATGCCTGAGTGATTGAAGAAGTGCATGGGTAATGCCTGGGTGATTACATAAGTGCATGGGTAGTGCCTGGGAAATTGGAGGAGTGCATGGGTACTGCCTGAGGGATTTAAGGGGTGCATGGGTAATGCCCGGGTGATTTTGTAATTGCATGGGTAATGCCTGCGTGATTTTGTAAGTGCATGGGTAATGCCTGGGTGATTGCATGAGTGCAGAGGTAATGTCTGGGTGATTGAAGGAGTGCATGGGGCATGCCTGAGTGATTGAAGGAGCACATGGGTAATGCCTGGGTGATTGCATGAGTACATGGGTAGTGCCTGGGTGATTGGAAGAGTGCATAGGTACTGCCTGAGTGTTTGAAAAAGTGCATGGGTAGTGCCTCAGGGATTGAAGGAGTGCATGGGTAATGCCTGTGTGATTCCATGAGTGCAGGAGTAATGTCTGGGTGATTGGAGGAGTGCATGAGTACTGCTTGAGTGATTGAAGGAGCACATGGGTAATACCTGGGTGATTGAAGGAGTGCATGGGTAATGCCTGGGTGATTGCATGAGTGCATGGGTAGTGCCTGGGTGATTGGAGGAGTACATGGGTAATACCTGAGTGATTGCATGAGTGAATGGGTACTGACTGGGTAATTGGAGGAGTGCATTGGTAGTGCCTGGGTGATTGCATGAGTGCATGGGTAGTGCCTGGGTGATTGCAGGAGTGCATGGGTACTGCCTGAGTGATTGAAGGAGTGCATGGGTACTGACTGGGTAATTGGAGGAGTGCATTGGTAGTGCCTGGGTGATTGCCTGAGTGCATGGGTAGTGCCTGGGTGATTGGAGGAGTGCATGGGTACTGCCTGAGTGATTGATGGAGTGCATGGGTGATGCCCGGTGATTGCATGAGTGCAGGAGGAATGTCTGAGTGATTGAAGGAGTGCATGGGTGCTGCCTGAGTGATTGAAGGAGTGCATGGATAATGCCTGGGTGATTGAAGGAGTGCATGGGTACTGCCTAAGTGATCGAAGGAATAAATGGGTAATGCCTGGATGATTCTATGAGTGCAGGAGTAATGTTTGGGTGATTGGAGGAGTGCATGGGTACTGCCTGAGTGATTGAAGGAGTGCATTGGTAGTGCCTCTGTGATTGCATGAGTGCATGGGTAGTGCCTGGGTGATTGGAGGAGTGCATGGGTACTGCCTGAGTGATTGAAGGAGTGCATGGGTAATGCCTGGTGATTGCATGAGTGCAGGAGTAATGTCTGGGTGATTGAAGGAGTGCATAGGTGCTGCCTGAGTGATTGAAGGAGTGCATGGGTAATGTCTGGGTGATTGGAGGAGTGCATGTGTACTGCCAAAGTAATTGAAGGAGTACATGGGTAATGCCTGGATGATTCTATGAGTGCAGGAGTAATGTCTGGGTGATTGGAGGAGTGCATGGGTACTGGCTGAGGGATTGAAGGAGTGCATAGGTAATGCCTGGGTGATTGCATAAGTGCATGGGTAGTGCCTGGGTGATTGGAGGAGTGCATGGGTACTGCCTCAGTGATTGAAGGAGTGCATGGGTAATGCCTGGGTGATTGCATGAGTGTAGGAGTAATGTCTGGGTGATTGGAGCAGTGTATGGGTACTGCCTGAGTGATTGAAGGAGTGCATGGGTAATGCCTGTGTTATTGCATGAGTGCATTGGTAGTGCCTGGTGATTGGAGGAGTGCATGGGTACTGACTGAGTGATTGAAGGAGTGCATGAGTAATGCCTGGGTGATTGCATGAGTGCAGGAGTAATGTTTGGGTGATTTTAGGAGTGCATGGGTACTGCCTGAGTGATTGAAGGAGCACATGGGTAATGCCTGGGTTATTGCATGAGTGCAGAGGTAATGTCTGGGTGATTTGAGGAGTGCATGGATACTGCCTGAGTGATTGAAGGACCACATGAGAAATGCCTGGGTGATTGCATGAGTGCATGGGTAGTGCCTTGGTGATTGGAGGAGTGCATGGGTACTGCCCTAATGGTTGAAAAAGTACATGGGTAGTGCCTGCGTGATTGCATGAGTGCAGGGGTAATGTCTGGGTGATTGGAGGAGTGCATGGGTACTGCCTAAGTGATTGAAGTAGTGCATGGGTAATGCCTGGATGATTCCATGAGTGCAGGAGTAATGTCTGGTTGATTGTAGGTATACATGGGTACTGCCTGAGTGATTAAAGGAGTGCATAGGTAATGCCTGGGTGATTGCATAAATGCATGGGTAGTGCCTGGGTGATTGGAGGAGTGCATGGGTACTGCCTCAGGGATTGAAGGAGTGCATGGGTAATGCCTGTGTGATTCCATGAGTGCAGGAGTAATGTCTGAGTGATTGGAGTAGTGCATTGGTACTGCCTGAGTGAGTTGGTGAGTGCATAGGTAATGCCTGGGTGATTTCATAAGTGCATGGGTAGTGCCTGGGTGATTGGAGGAGTGCATGGGTATTGCCTCAGGGATTGAAGGAGTGCATGTGTAATGCCTGTGTGATTCCATGAGTGCAGAAGTAATGTCTGGCTGATTGGAGGAGTGCATGAGTACTGCCTGAGTGATTGAAGGAGCACATGGGTAATGCCTGGGTTATTGCATGAGTGCAGAGGTAATGTCTGGGTGATTTGAAGAGTGCATGGATACTGCCGGAGTGATTGAAGGACCACATGGGTAATGCCTGGGTGATTGCATGAGTGCATGGACAGTGCCTTGGTAATTGGAGTTGTGCATGGGTACTACCCTAATGGTTGAAAAAGTGCATGGGTAGTGCCTGCGTGATTGCATGAGTGCAGGAGTAATGTCTGGCTGATTGGAGGAGTGCATGTATACTGCCTAAGTGATTGAAGGAGTGCATGGGTAATGCCTGGATGATTCCATGAGTGCAGGAGTAATGTCTGGTTGATTGGAGGAGTACATGGGTACTGCCTGAGTGATTAAAGGAGTGCATAGGTAATGCCTGGGTGATTGCATAAGTGCATGGGTAGTGCCTGGGTGATTGGAGGAGTGCATGGGTACTGCCTCAGGGATTGAAAGAGTGCATGGATAATGCCTGTGTGATTCCATGAGTGCAGGAGTAATGTCTGAGTGATTGTAGTAGTTCATGGGTACTGCCTGAGTGAGTGGATGAGTGCATAGGTAATGCCTGGGTGATTTCATAAGTGCATGGCTAGTGCCTGGGTGATTGGAGGAGTGCATGGGTACTGCCTGAGTGATTGAAGGAGTGCATGAGTAATGCCTGGGTGATTGCATGAGTGCAAGAGTAATATCTGGGTGATTGGAAGAGTACATGGGTACTGCCTGAGTGTTTGAAAAAGTGCATGGGTAGTGCCTGCGTGATTTCATGAGTGCAGGGGTAATGTCTGGGTGATTGGAGAAGTGCATGGGTACTGCCTAAGTGATTGAAGGAGTGCATGGGTAATGCCTCGATGATTCCATGAGTGCAGGAGTAATGTCTGTTTGATTGAAGGAGTGCAGGGTATTGCCTGAGTGATGGAAGGAGTGCGTAGGTAATGGCTGGGTGATTGCATAAGTGCATGGGTAGTGCCTGGGTGATTGGAAGAGTGCATAGGTACTGCCTCAGTGATTGAAGAATTGCATGGGTAATGCCTGGGTGATTGCATTAATGCAGGAGTCATTTCTGGGTGATTGGAGCAGTGTATGGGTACTGCCTGAGTGATTGAAGGAGTGCATGGGTAATGCCTGGGTGATTGCATGAGTGCATGGGTAGTGCCTGGGTGTTTGGAGGAGTACATGGGTAATACCTGAATGATTGCATGAGTGCATGGGTACTGACTGGATAATTGGTGGAGTGCATTGGTAGTGCCTGGGTGATTGCATGAGTGCATGGGTAGTGCCTAGGTGATTGGAGGAGTACATGGGTACTGCCCGAGTGATTGAAGGAGTGCATGGGTAATGCCCAGTGATTGCATGAGTACAGGAGTAATGTCTGGGTGATTGAAGGAGTGCATGGGTGCTGCCTGAGTGATTGAAGGAGTGCATGGGTAATGCCTGGGTGATTTAAGGAGTGCATGGGTACTGCCTAAGTGATTGAAGGAGTACATGGGTAATGCCTGGATGATTCTATGAGTGCAGGAGTAATGTCTGGGTGATTGGAGGAGTGCATGGGTACTGCCTGAGTGATTGAAGGAGTGCATAGGTAATGCCTGGGTGATTGCATAAGTGCATGGGTAGTGCCTGGGTGATTGGAGGAGTGCATGGGTACTGCCTCAGTGATTGAAGGAGTGCATGGGTAATGCCTGGGTTATTTCATGAGTATAGGAGTAATGTCTGGGTGATTGGAGCAGTGTATGGGTACTGCCTGAGTGATTGAAGGAGCACATGGGTAATGCCTGGGTGATAGCATGAGTGCATGAGTTGTGCCTGGTTGATTAGAGGAGTGCATGGGTACTGCCTGAGTGATTGAAGAAGTGCATATGTAGCGCCTGCGTGATTGCATGAGTGCAGGGGTAATGTCTGGGTGATTGGAGGAGTGCATGGGTAGTAGCTGGGTAATTGGAGGAGTACATGGGTAGTGTGTGGGTTATTACAGAGTGCATGGTTAATGTCTGGGTGATTGGAGGAGTGCATGGGTACTGTCTGAGTGATTGAAGGAGTGCATAGGTAATGCCTGGGTGATTGCATGAGTGCATGTATAGTGCCTGCATATTTAGAGGAGTGCATGGGTACTGCCTGAGTGATTGAAGGAGTGCATGGGTAATGCCTGGGCGATTGCATGAGTGCAGCGGTAATGTCTGGGTGATTGGAGCAGTGCATGGGTAATGCCTGAGTGATTGAAGAAGTGCATGGGTAATGCCTGGGTGATTACATAAATCATGGGTAGTGCCTGGGAAATTGGAGGAGTGCATGGGTACTGCCTGAGGGATTTAAGGAGTGCTTGAGTAATGCCTGGGTAATTGCATGAGTGCAGGAGCAATGTTTGGGTAATTGGAGGAGTGCATGGGTACTGCCTGAGTGATTGAAGGGGTGCATGGGTAATGCCCTGTGATTTTGTAATTGCATGGGTAATGCCTGGGTGATTTTGTAAGTGCATGGGTAATGCCTGGGTGATTGCATGAGTACATGGGTAATGCCTGGGTGATTGCATGAGTACATGGGTAATGCCTGGGTGATTGCATGAGTGCATGGGTAGTGCCTGCGTGATTTCTTCAGTGCAGGGGTAATGTCTGGGTGATTGGAGAAGTGCATGGGTACTGCCTAAGTGATTGAAGGAGTGCATGGGTAATGCCTGGATGATTCCATGAGTGCAGGAGTAATGTCTGTTTGATTGGAGGAGTGCAGGGTACTGCCTGAGTGATGGAAGGAGTGCGTAGGGCAATGCCTGGGTGATTGCATAAGTGCATGGGTAGTGCCTGGGTGATTGGAGGAGTGCATGGGTACTGCCTCAGTGATTGAAGAATTGCATGAGTAATGCCTGGGTGATTGCATTAATGCAGGAGTCATTTCTGGGTGATTGGAGCAGTGTATGGGTACTGACTGAGTGATTGAAGGAGTGCATGGGTAATGCCTGGGTGATTGCATGAGTGCATGGGTAGTGCCTGGGTGATTGGAGGAGTACATGGGTAATACCTGAGTGATTGCATGAGTGCATGGGTACTGACTGGGTAATTGGAGGAGTGCATTGGTAGTGCCTGGGTGATTGCATGAGTGCATGGGTAGTGCCTGGGTGATTGGAGGAGTGCATGGGTACTGCCTGAGTGATTGAAGGAGTGCATGGGTGATGCCTGGGTGATTGCATGAGTGCATGGACAGTGCCTTGGTGATTGGAGGAGTGCATGGGTACTACCCTAATGGTTGAAAAAGTGCATGGGTAGTGCCTGCGTTATTGCATGAGTGCAGGAGTAATGTCTGGCTGATTGGAGGAGTGCATGTATACTGCCTAAGTGATTGAAGGAGTGCATGGGTAATGCCTGGATGATTCAATGAGTGCAGGAGTAATGTCTGGTTGATTGGAGGAGTACATGGGTACTGCCTGAGTGATTAAAGGAGTGCATAGGTAATGCCTGGGTGATTGCATAAGTGCATGGGTAGTGCCTGGGTGATTGGAGGAGTGCATGGGTACTGCCTCAGGGATTGAAGGAGTGCATGGGTAATGCCTGTGTGATTCCATGAGTGCAGGAGTAATGTCTGAGTGATTGGAGTAGTGCATGGGTACTGCCTGAGTGAGTGGATGAGTGCATAGGTAATGCCTGGGTGATTTCATAAGTGCATGGGTAGTGCCTGGGTGATTGGAGGAGTGCATGGGTACTTCCTGAGTGATTGAAGGAGTGCATGAGTAATGCCTGGGTGATTGCATGAGTGCAAGAGTAATATCTGGGTGATTGGAGGAGTGCATGGGTACTGCCTGAGTGATTGAAGGAGTGCATGGTTAAGGCCTGGGTGATTTTGTAAGTGCATGGGTAATGCCTGGGTGATTTTGTCAGTGCATGGGTAATGCCTGGGTGATTGCATGAGTGCAGAGGTAATGTCTGGGTGATTGGAGGAGTGCATGGGTAATACATGGGTGATTGCATGAGTACATGGGTACTGCCTGAGTGTTTGAAAAAGTGCATGGGTAGTGCCTGCGTGATTTCATGAGTGCAGGGGTAATGTCTGGGTGATTGGAGAAGTGCATGGGTACTGCCTAAGTGATTGAAGGAGTGCATGGGTAATGCCGGGATGATTCCATGAGTGTAGGAGTAGTGTCTGTTTGATTGAAGGAGTGCAAGGTATTGCCTGAGTGATGGAAGGAGTGCGTAGGTAATGCCCGGGTGATTGCATAAGTGCATGGGTAGTGCCTGGGTGATTGGAGGAGTGCATAGGTACTGCCTCAGTGATTGAAGAATTGCATGGGTAATGCCTGGGTGATTGCATTAATGCAGGAGTCATTTCTGGGTGATTGGAGCAGTGTATGGGTACTGCCTGAGTGATTGAAGGAGTGCATGGGTAATGCCTGGGTGATTGCATGAGTGCATGGGTAGTGCCTGGGTGATTGGAGGAGTACATGGGTAATACCTGAGTAATTGCATGAGGGCATGGGTACTGACTGGGTAATTGGAGGAGTGGATTGGTAGTGCCTGGGTGATTGCATAAGTGCATGGGTAGTGCCTGAGTGATTGAAGGAGTGCATGGGTAATGCCCGGTGATTGCATGAGTGCAGGAGTAATGTCTCGGTGATTGAAGGAGTGCATGGGTGCTGCCTGAGTGATTGAAGGAGTGCATGGGTAATGCCTGGGTAATTTAAGGAGTGCATGGGTACTGCCTAAGTGATTGCAGGAGTACATGGGTAATGCCTGGATGATTCTATGAGTGCAGGAGTAATGTCTGGGTGATTGGAGGAGTGCATAGGTAATGCCTAGGTGATTGCATAAGTGCATGGGTAGTGCCTGGGTGATTGGAGGAGTGCATGGGTACTGCCTCAGTGATTGAAGGAGTGCATGGGTAATGCCTGAGTGATTACATGAGTGTAGGAGTAATGTTTGGGTGATTGGAGCAGTGTATGGGTACTGCCTGAGTGATTGAAGGAGCACATGGGTAATGCCTGGGTGATTGCATGAGTGCATGAGTTGTGCCTGGTTGATTAGAGGAGTGCATGGGTACTGCCTGAGTGATTGAAGAAGTGCATATGTAGCGCTTGCGTGATTGCATGAGTGCAGGGGTAATGTCTGGGTGATTGGAGGAGTGCATGGGTACTAGCTGGGTAATTGGAGGAGTACATGGGTAGTGTGTGGGTTATTACAGAGTGCATGGTTAATGTCTGGGTGATTGGAGGAGTGCATGAGTACTGTCTGAGTGATTGAAGGAGTGCATAGGTAATGCCTGGGTGATTGCGCAAGTGCATGTATAGTGCCTGCATAATTAGAGGAGCGCATGGGTACTGCCTGAGTGATTGAAGGAGTGCATGGGTAATGCCTGGGCGATTGCATGAGTGCAGCGGTAATGCCTGGGAAATTGGAGGAGTGCATGGGTACTGCCTGAGGGATTTAAGGAGTGCTTGAGTAATGCCTGGGTAATTGCATGAGTGCAGGAGTAATGTTTGGGTAATTGGAGGAGTGCATGGGTACTGCCTGAGTGATTGAAGGGGTGCATGGGTAATGCCCGGGTGATTTTGTAATTGCATGGGTAATGCCTGGGTGATTTTGTAAGTGCATGGGTAATGCCTGGGTGATTGCATGAGTGCAGAGGTAATGAAGGTGATTGAAGGAGTGCATGGGGCCTGCCTGAGTGATTCAAGGAGCACATGGGTAATGCCTGGGTGATTGCATGAGTACATGGGTAATGCCTGGGTGATTGCATGAGTGCAGGGGTAGTGCCTGCGTGATTTCATGTGTGCAGGGGTAATGTCTGGGTGATTGGAGAAGTGCATGGGTACTGCCTAAGTGATTGAAGGAGTGCATGGGTAATGCCTTGGTGATTCCATGAGTGCAGGAGTAATGTCTGTTTGATTGGAGGAGTGCAGGGTACTGCCTGAGTGATGGAAGGAGTGTGTAGGCAATGCCTGTGTGATTGGAGGAGTGCATGGGTAGTGCCTGGGTGATTGGAGGAGTGCATGGGTACTGCCTCAGGGATTGAAAGAGTGCATGGATAATGCCTGTGTGATTCCATGAGTGCAGGAGTAATGTCTGAGTGATTGTAGTAGTTCATGGGTACTGCCTGAGTGAGTGGATGAGTGCATAGGTAATGCCTGGGTGATTTCATAAGTGCATGGCTAGTGCCTGGGTGATTGGAGGAGTGCATGGGTACTGCCTGAGTGATTGAAGGAGTGCATGAGTAATGCCTGGGTGATTGCATGAGTGCAAGAGTAATATCTGGGTGATTGGAAGAGTACATGGGTACAGCCTGAGTGTTTGAAAAAGTGCATGGGTAGTGCCTGCGTGATTTCATGAGTGCAGGGGTAATGTCTGGGTGATTGAAGAAGTGCATGGGTACTGCCTAAGTGATTGAACGAGTGCATGGGTAATGCCTGGATGATTCCATGAGTGCAGGAGTAATGTCTGTTTGATTGAAGGAGTGCAGGGTATTGCCTGAGTGATGGAAGGAGTGCATAGGTAATGGCTGGGTGATTGCATAAGTGCATGGGTAGTGCCTGGGTGATTGGAGGAGTGCATAGGTACTGCCTCAGTGATTGAAGAATTGCATGGGTAATGCCTGGGTGATTGCATTAATGCAGGAGTCATTTCTGGGTGATTGGAGCAGTGTATGGGTACTGCCTGAGAGATTGAAGGAGTGCATGGGTAATGCCTGGGTGATTGCATGAGTGCATGGGTAGTGCCTGGGTGATTGGAGGAGTACATGGGTAATACCTGAGTGATTGCATGAGTGCATGGGTACTGACTGGGTAATTGGAGGAGTGCATTGGTAGTGCCTGGGTGATTGCATGAGTGCATGGGTAGTGCCTAGGTGATTGGAGGAGTACAGGAGTAATGTCTGGGTGATTGAAGGAGTGCATGGGTGCTGCCTGAGTGATTGAAGGAGTGCATGGGTAATGCCTGGGTGATTTAAGGAGTGCATGGGTACTGCCTAAGTGATTGAAGGAGTACATGGGTAATGCCTGGATGATTCTATGAGTGCAGGAGTAATGTCTGGGTGATTGGAGGAGTGCATGGGTACTGCCTGAGTGATTGAAGGAGTGCATAGGTAATGCCTGGGTGATTGCATAAGTGCATGGGTAGTGCCTGGGTGATTGGAGGAGTGCATGGGTACTGCCTCAGTGATTGAAGGAGTGCATGGGTAATGCCTGGGTTATTGCATGAGTATAGGAGTAATGTCTGGGTGATTGGAGCAGTGTATGGGTACTGCCTGAGTGATTGAAGGAGCACATGGGTAATGCCTGGGTGATAGCATGAGTGCATGAGTTGTGCCTGGTTGATTAGAGGAGTGCATGGGTACTGCCTGAGTGATTGAAGAAGTGCATATGTAGCGCCTGCGTGATTGCATGAGTGCAGGGGTAATGTCTGGGTGATTGGAGGAGTGCATGGGTAGTAGCTGGGTAATTGGAGGAGTACATGGGTAGTGTGTGGGTTATTACAGAGTGCATGGTTAATGTCTGGGTGATTGGAGGAGTGCATGGGTACTGTCTGAGTGATTGAAGGAGTGCATAGGTAATGCCTGGGTGATTGCATGAGTGCATGTATAGTGCCTGCATATTTAGAGGAGTGCATGGGTACTGCCTGAGTGATTGAAGGAGTGCATGGGTAATGCCTGGGCGATTGCATGAGTGCAGCGGTAATGTCTGGGTGATTGGAGCAGTGCATGGGTAATGCCTGAGTGATTGAAGAAGTGCATGGGTAATGCCTGGGTGATTACATAAATCACGGGTAGTGCCTGGGAAATTGGAGGAGTGCATGGGTACTGCCTGAGGGATTTAAGGAGTGCTTGAGTAATGCCTGGGTAATTGTATGAGTGCAGGAGCAATGTTTGGGTAATTGGAGGAGTGCATGGGTACTGCCTGAGTGATTGAAGGGGTGCATGGGTAATGCCCTGTGATTTTGTAATTGCATGGGTAATGCCTGGGTGATTTTGTAAGTGCATGGGTAATGCCTGGGTGATTGCATGAGTGCAGAGGTAATGTCTGGGTGATTGAAGGAGTGCATGGGGCCTGCCTGAGTGATTCAAGGAGCACATGGGTAATGCCTGGGTGATTGCATGAGTACATGGGTAATGCCTGGGTGATTGCATGAGTGCATGGGTAGTGCCTGCGTGATTTCATCAGTGCAGGGGTAATGTCTGGGTGATTGGAGAAGTGCATGGGTACTGCCTAAGTGATTGAAGGAGTGCATGGGTAATGCCTGGATGATTCCATGAGTGCAGGAGTAATGTCTGTTTGATTGGAGGAGTGCAGGGTACTGCCTGAGTGATGGAAGGAGTGCGTAGGCAATGCCTGGGTGATTGCATAAGTGCATGGGTAGTGCCTGGGTGATTGGAGGAGTGCATGGGTACTGCCTCAGTGATTGAAGAATTGCATGAGTAATGCCTGGGTGATTGCATTAATGCAGGAGTCATTTCTGGGTGATTGGAGCAGTGTATGGGTACTGACTGAGTGATTGAAGGAGTGCATGGGTAATGCCTGGGTGATTGCATGAGTGCATGGGTAGTGCCTGGGTGATTGGAGGAGTACATGGGTAATACCTGAGTGATTGCATGAGTGCATGGGTACTGACTGGGTAATTGGAGGAGTGCATTGGTAGTGCCTGGGTGATTGCATGAGTGCATGGGTAGTGCCTGGGTGATTGGAGGAGTGCATGGGTACTGCCTGAGTGATTGAAGGAGTGCATGGGTGATGCCTGGGTGATTGCATGAGTGCATGGACAGTGCCTTGGTAATTGGAGGAGTGCATGGGTACTACCCTAATGGTTGAAAAAGTGCATGGGTAGTGCCTGCGTTATTGCATGAGTGCAGGAGTACTGTCTGGCTGATTGGAGGAGTGCATGTATACTGCCTAAGTGATTGAAGGAGTGCATGGGTAATGCCTGGATGATTCAATGAGTGCAGGAGTAATGTCTGGTTGATTGGAGGAGTACATGGGTACTGCCTGAGTGATTAAAGGAGTGCATAGGTAATGCCTGGGTGATTGCATAAGTGCATGGGTAGTGCCTGGGTGATTGGAGGAGTGCATGGGTACTGCCTCAGGGATTGAAGGAGTGCATGGGTAATGCCTGTGTGATTCCATGAGTGCAGGAGTAATGTCTGAGTGATTGGAGTAGTGCATGGGTACTGCCTGAGTGAGTGGATGAGTGCATAGGTAATGCCTGGGTGATTTCATAGTGCATGGGTAGTGCCTGGGTGATTGGAGGAGTGCATGGGTACTTCCTGAGTGATTGAAGGAGTGCATGAGTAATGCCTGGGTGATTGCATGAGTGCAAGAGTAATATCTGGGTGATTGGAGGAGTGCATGGGTACTGCCTGAGTGATTGAAGGAGTGCATGGTTAAGGCCTGGGTGATTTTGTAAGTGCATGGGTAATGCCTGGGTGATTTTGTCAGTGCATGGGTAATGCCTGGGTGATTGCATGAGTGCAGAGGTAATGTCTGGGTGATTGGAGGAGTGCATGGGTAATACATGGGTGATTGCATGAGTACATGCGTAGTGCCTGGGTGATTGGAAGAGTACATGGGTACTGCCTGAGTGTTTGAAAAAGTGCATGGGTAGTGCCTGCGTGATTTCATGAGTGCAGGGGTAAGTCTGGGTGATTGGAGAAGTGCATGGGTACTGCCTAAGTGATTGAAGGAGTGCATGGGTAATGCCGGGATGATTCCATGAGTGTAGGAGTAGTGTCTGTTTGATTGAAGGAGTGCAAGGTATTGCCTGAGTGATGGAAGGAGTGCGTAGGTAATGCCCGGGTGATTGCATAAGTGCATGGGTAGTGCCTGCGTGATTGCATGAGTGCAGGTGTTGGAACCGGAGTTACCGAATCCGTTACGGTAGCAGGGCGCAAAGCGGGGAAAGGCACGCGAAGGCAATGTGTAAGGCAGTTGTGCAGCACACTCTTACTCTGACTCAGATATGCGGAGCAATAACCGGACACCACACCAGGCTTGTGTAATTAAAAATCAAGTTCCTTTATCAGTCAAGATTACGTTAGATTATGCAAATTAAACATTACAGTTCCTTAACTGGTGCACATTCTTTTAAAAAGACCCTCAACAGTTCTGGCCACTAAAAGGCCGCAGAAATCATCCTTTAAAAACACAGCACCAATAATGATTCAGGTGCACTAACAAATTAGGGCCTAGAACATGCACAACACTTTTTGGGCATTAACATCCCTGGCCCCTGGGCACATACATCAGGCCTCGGTATTCAATACAGCCTGGGGTACACTAGGCGGGAGGGAATCCTATAGGGAACCCCTCAACATGTCCAGCAGCTGGGGCTTCCCTATGAGGGGGGACTCCTATATCTCCCAGGGGAGGTGAGGGTTAAATTAGGCTAGGGCCCTTTCCCACCAGGTGCCTCGCCTGGTGCAAAACGTCATTTAAGGCCCCTCCTCCTTATTCCCTTGTGAATCGTGGCCCCCGGCCCCCAGGGGCTTAACCTAGAGCCCTAGGGGCCTCCTGGGCTCACCTGCGGTGCTGTTGCTGGTTGCGGTGCCTCTCGGCGGACTCTCCTCCGGGCCAGCCCTCTGTTGGACGGGGCGGGGCCCGGCGCGAGTCTCACGGCCCTCCGGCCGGCGCTGCCAACTCCCCTCGAGGCTTTGGAGCCTCTCGCGGCGTTATCCTCCCGTTGGGGGGCCGGTATGCCACTCCTCCGGCCCCCGTGGAGTCAGGAGAGAGAGTAGGGACCCGGAGCGGGAGCCGGCAGTCCTCTCAGACGGCTCCGGCTTCCCGCGAGTACACAAGGAGTTCTTCCTCACCTCCGGAGAGACTGGAGGGGGCGGGCTCTCGACGGCGCCCAATCCTAGCGCGGCGGCGATTCTTCCTGGGGCTCCCGTTGGCAGTGGAGCCCCTCGGACGTCTTCTCGATTGGCTCCGGCTGGGCCAATCGCGTCGCGGCCTTCTCCTCTTCCGGGGGCTCCCGTTGGCAGTGGAGCCCCTCTGACGTCGTCCCGATTGGCTCCGGCTGGGCCAATCGCGTCGCGGCCTTCGTCGGTTGCTGGGCGACGCCTCCCGCCTCCTTCTTCTTTGGCTGCGGGCTCCGGCGGGGCCAATCCCGTCGCGGCCTTTTCGGGGCGCGACCTATGACGCGGTCAGCGTCCCCGGCCCCACGGCAACGGCGTCCACGGGCCTGGAGGCCGCAGTAGGCCTCAGCTTGGTTCACGCGGCCCTCGGGGGCTGCGGCGGTGTTATTCTTGGCCGCGCTTGCAGCGGCAGGGGTCTCGGGCCCGGCGGTGATTTCTGTGGGCTTCGGTGAGGGCGCGGACGGCGCACCTCACCACAGTTATGCACGGGGGAGAGGTCCTCCTCACCTCAGCTCCCCTCTTCACGCGGCGACGGCCGCGGCGGTCTTCCGGTCACAAGGTCAGTGACTGGGGGGGTGGTCAAGTTCTCCCACGTGAAGTTGCAGCGCGGGGCGCGCTGACAGCCTTAGTCACCGGGCTGTGTGGGCAGGCTTCTTGGGGGACAGTCCAGCTGTCGGTGTAGATAGAGAGGGGGGTGAAGGCCTAGCGCTTAGGACACAGCGCTTCGCCTCGTGATCCCCATTCGACGATTTACTTAAGTTCCTGTTACTCTTTGTTTAAAAGTTCTTCTTCTTATGAACAGGGGGGGTTGTGAGTTGGTGATTCTGGGAGTGCGTGATGTTCCTCCCAGCACGCTGGAGATGGTTCCCTGGGTCCCCTCACACTGGGCAAGATCAGTGGGTGGTGGGCGTTCCTCAGCTATCTTACGGCAGCAGGGCCTTGACCCTGTCAGCAGCAGTAGTGTAGGTCTCCCCCTAGGCCCTAAAGTCTTTACTCCGGCGCAGGTTCTCCCAGGTTCAGCGGTGCCTCAACCTAACTAACTAAAAGGTTTTCCCTCCAAGCCTCTTATACCCCTAGGTCAGGTGACCCTCCTAAAGGCGGCAAAACGTAACTCCTCCCACAGCCCGGAAGGTTCTGGAACCTTCCACCTACCTAGCTATGGGGCCCAGAGGCGGGGACGGGATGGCTACTGTATCCCTTGTCCCAGCCTGACTCTGGCGACTAGCGTGTATGTGTGGAAGGCCCTCTGCTGTAGCAGGGGCCTGTGGCAGCCATCTTTAGTGAGAGAGCACCTGCACCTCAGCACTGACCAGCAGTGGCAAGGCGCCCGGAGACCTAGGTCCAGTAAAAATATGGTGGCAAAAATGAGGCGCAAAAGGGAAAAAAACAGGGCAAGACCACCCTAGGGCTGACAGGTCTAACACGCGTCCCCCCAGCCGAAAGAGGGGAGAGCTTCCCAACCTCTAGGGAGTTCTCTTCACTAAGGCGGAAAAACCGGGAGAGACCGTCAGCGTTGGCGTGGTCTACACCGGGTCGATGTTCCACCCGAAAGTCCATCCCCTGGAGGGAAATGGACCATCTCAACAATTTGGGATTTTCGCCTCTCATCTGCATGAGCCAGCGAAGGGGTCTGTGGTCGGTCTGGATCAAGAAGTGACAACCAAAAAGGTATGGCCTCAACTTCTTCACAGCCCAAACCACAGCAAAGGCTTCCCGCTCGATGGTACTCCACCGCTGTTCCCGGGGAGTAGTCTTCGGGAGATAAAGGCCACTGGCTGGTCTTGGCCATCGTCATTCAGCTGCGAGAGCACAGCTCCTATGCCATGCTCAGAAGCGTCTGTCTGCACGATAAACTCCCGTCCGAAGTCTGGAGTCCTGAGCACCGGGCGGTGCACATGGCACGTTTAAGAGTCTCAAAGGCATCCTGGCAGGCAGCCGTCCAGATTACTCTGCGTGGCTGCTTCTTGGAAGTCAATTCCGTCAATGGGCCCACGATGGTTCCATACCCCTTGACGAACCGGCGGTAGTATCCCGTGAGGCCGAGAAAAGCTCGGACCTCTGTTTGGGTCTTGGGGGCTCCCAGGCCATGATGGTCTCAATCTTGGCTTGGAGGGGTTGCACCTTACCTCCGCCCACCAGGTGTCCCAGGTACACGACAGATCCCTGTCCAATCTGGCACTTGCTGGCCTTGATGGTTAGACCAGCCCGTTGCAAAGCCTGTAGCACCTCCTGGAGATGCTGCAGATGGTCCTCCCAGCTGCTACTGAAGACAGCTATGTCATCCAGGTAGGCAGCAGAGAAGGCCTCTAGGCCAGACAGCACCTGGTTCACCAACCGCTGGAAAGTGGCTGGAGCATTTTTCAACCCGAAGGGCATCACCTGGAATTGAAAGTGGCCCTCGGGGGTGGAGAACGCAGTCTTCTCCTTTGCTCCTTCCGCCATGGCGATCTGCCAATAGCCTGATGTTAAATCAATGGTACTCAGATACCGGGCTGCTCCCAGCCGGTCAATGAGCTCATCCGCCCGAGGGATCGGGTGAGCGTCGGTCTTGGTGACTGAGTTGAGTCCACGATAATCCACACAGAACCGAAGTTCTGGTGTGGTGCCCGGGGGGCCGCTTTCGGCACCAACACTACCGGACTAGCCCAAGGGCTACTGGAAGGCTCAATCACCCCCAGTTCTAGCATCTTGACAACCTCACCCTGGATACTAGCCTTGACCTTATCGGACAGCCGGTAAGACTTGTTCTTCACTGGCGGACTGTCCCCTGTGTCCACATCATGGGTACACAGGTGCGTGATTCCAGGCGTGAGGGAAAACAACGAGGCGTACTGCCCCAAGACCTGGCGGCAGTCCCTCTGTTGCTCTGGGGTCAAGGATGGGGCGAGGACTACTCCCTCTACCGAACCATCCTTCTCGTGGACCGCCAGAAGGTCTGGCAGAGGCTCACTCTCCTCCTCCTCACTTCCATCCGTTATCATCAAGAGAGTGAGCTCGGAACGCTCCTGGTGTGGCTTCAGGCGGTTGACGTGGAGCACCCTGTGGGGTTGACGGGGGTCTTCATGTCGACGACATACGTGGTCTGGCCTTTCCTTTCCAAGATCTCAAACGGCCCAGTCCACCGGTCCTGGAGGGCGCTAAGCTCTCCTGGCTCCATGACCCACACCTTCTGTCCAGCGTCCAACTCTACCGTCCGCGCGTTCCGGTCATACCATTGCTTCATGACGGCCTGACTCGCCTCTAAGTTGTCCGAGGCCTCCTTCCACAGCTTGGCCACTTGGCTGCGGAATGCCAGCATATAGCTGACCACATCACGGGGAAGCTTCGAGGAAGACTTCTCCCACCCCTCTTTGACAAGACTGAGGGGCCCCCGAACGGGGTGGCCATAGAGCAGCTCAAAGGGGCTGAAACCGACCCCCTTCTGCGGCACCTCTCGGTAGGAGAAGAGCAGACAGGGTAAGAGGACGTCCCACTTTCTTCTCAAGTCCTCGGGTAGGCTCCTGATCATCCCCTTCAAGGTTTTGTTGAAACGCTCCACGAGCCCGTTCGTCTGGGGGTGGTAAGGAGTGGAGAACCGGTAGGTCACCCCACACTCCTTCCACATGGCCTGCATGTAGGCCGACATGAAATTCGTGCCCCTATCTGACACCACGACCTTGGGGAATCCCACTCGGGTAAAAATCCCCATGAGGGCCCGCGCCACCACCGGTGCTGTGATGGTCCTCAGAGGGATTGCCTCTGGGTACCGGGTGGCGTGGTCCACTAGCACCAAAATGAACCTATGCCCAGCTGAAGTCGGCGGATCCAACGGCCCGACAATGTCAATCCCCACTCGCTCAAAAGGGGTATCGACCACTGGGAGATGTTCTAGAGGGACCTTCACCTTAGTCCCTGTCTTGCCGCTTGCTTGGCAAGTGGTGCAGGTCTTGCAATAAGTGTCAGAAGTGACGCGCATCCTGGGCCAGTAAAAATGTGGGACCAAGCGCGCAAACGTCTTGTCCTGGCCCAGGTGTCCTGCTAGTGGTATCTCATGCGCCAACTCTAGCAGAAAGGCTCGGTGGCATTGGGGGACCACCACGGCCCTTGAGGACCCATGCACCGGAGCCTTAGGCTCACTGTAGAGGAGACCATCCTCCCAGTAGACATGGTAATTACCAGTCTCTGTTCCAGCTGCTTGGGCGTCGGCCTGTTGCCGTATGCCATCAAGCGTAGGGCACTCCCTCTGTGCCCGGCAAAATTCTTCCCGGGTAGGCCCTCCTTCCACCTGCCACTCTGCAGGGGTCGGCAGGTCCCCCACGGGAAAACCAACCACCTCAGCGGACTCCGGGGTCACCTCCGCGGGCTCCCCATCCATCTCACCGGGTGTCTCCTCCCGGACATCTCCTCGTCCAGCAGTGGGCTGGGCCCTTCTTTCAGGCTCCACCCCGGGCTGAGTTCCTTGTCGGGCAGCCATGGACCGCGTGATAACGCAAGTCCACCCTGGTAACCCCAACATCTCAGCATGGGCATTGAACTCTACCTCTCTCCAGGCAGTATGTTCTAAATCGTTGCCCAGCAGACAGTCAACTGGCATGGCAGGGCTCACCGCAACCTTCATCAGACCTGACACTCCTCCCCACTCAAAGGGAACTTGGGCCACGGGGTAATGACCCAGGCTATTATCAGCCATCACAACCGGGTGGAACTCCTCAGGAATCACCTGCTCTGGGGACACCAGCTGACGTTTCACCATTGTCATACTGGCACCTGTGTCCCTCAGAGCCTCCACCTCCTCCCCGTTCACCAGGACCCTCTGCCGATACTTGGCAGTGTTCTCGGGTACCTGCACCCTTGGGATGATCTCCCTATCCCCCAGGGAAACTAAGGTCAAGCCTGTCCACTCACCTCCCCTACCTAGGGACAACTCCTCCCCAAGCGCTACACTGGCCACCCCGGGGGTCTTACCTCCTGTGGGGGCTGGGGTTCTCTTGCGACACTGGGCATCCCCCTTGTAGTGTCCAACCTCCCCGCACTCGTAGCACCGGACAGTTCTGGGCTGCTGACTCCTGTCAGGGTAAGTGGGTTTCTGGTATCCAGATTGGGATGGGAAACCTACCCCTCTCCCAGGCGGTCTATTTTGGGGACCTTTAAAGAACTCCCTCTTTTTATCTCCCCCTCTTTCTTCTGGGGGAACCCCTGTCCACCTTTCGGGGGATCCGCCCCGGCTCCCTTGTGGGACACCCGAGTGCTGACCCACGTGTCTGCCTCCTCTGCAAGCTCCCTTGGGTTGGTCAGCTTGCGGTCCACCAAGTACTGGCGCAGCTCCGGAAAACATTTCTCGAGGAGGTGCTCTCTCAAAAACAGGTCGTACAGCCCAGTGTAATTGTCAACCTCGCTGCCACGCACCCAACCCTCCAATGCCTTCCGGGCATAATCATAAAAATCTACCCAGTTTTGTGTGGTGAGCTTGTGGCTGTTGCGAAACTTTTGGCGGTACTTCTCTGGGGTGAGGCCAAACTTCCTGAGCAGGGCCTCCCTCATGATAGGGTAGTTGGTTTGATCCCCTTTTTCTAAGGTTAAAAGTGTGTCCCTGACTAGTGGAGGTATGTACCTATAAAGTCCTCCTCCCCAGTAGCTCTCAGGAACTCTATGGGCCACCAAAGCTACCTCGTACGCCGTCAACCACTTGTCGATGTCATCGCCCACACTAAAGCTAGCCATCACTTCCCTGGGTAGATAGAATTTGGGCTCCTGTGGAACCCCAGCAGGTACGCTGCCACCATTTCCTTTGCCTTCCATTTCCATTTGCAAGGCTCGGAGCTCCAGTTCTTTCAGGCTAAGCTCATGTACAAGCCTTCTTTCCTCCATGGCTAGCCTTCCCTGTTCTCGCTCCCTTTCCATCCTAGCCAACTCTAATGTCAATTGCCTCTGCTCCCTCCTGTCCTTGAATTCCTCTGCTGACAAACTCCCCCTGACGCACTACTGCCTGCCCTGGAACGTCTTCCTGGCAACACATTCTCGCTGACGTCAATGTTCAGTAGGCTCAGTTCTTCTGGGTCGTCTGCCTCCCTCTGCTCCTCCTCCCCTCTTCCCTCCGGGTGGGCCATTACCCATGCCCTCAAAGCTTTCTGAAGCACCTCCTTCTTGGCACCTCGCTTGACGGCCACCCCCTCTCTAGGCAGAACTCCTTGAGCTGTGCCACCGTGTACCTCTCTAGGTCGGCTAACTCAAACTCCATCCTCCTAGGTGGGGTCCCGGACAATTTAAGGAAGGGGTTTTAAATGGTAGGTAGCAGGTCTTAACGCAGGACTAATACCATCGGCAATCACAAAAGAGTTCCTTCTTACATTTCACTAGGTGTCTAATTGCGGCGCACTCTGAGTCACTGTAGGGTGCTGCACAAATACCAGTCCTTATCCCACCGCTGAACACCAATGTTGGAACCGGAGTTACCGAATCCGTTACGGTAGCATGGCGCAAAGCGGGGAAAGGCACGCGAAGGCAATGTGTAAGGCAGTTGTGCAGCACACTCTTACTCTGACTCAGATATGCGGAGCAATAACCGGACACCACACCAGGCTTGTGTAATTAAAAATCAAGTTCCTTTATCAGTCAAGATTACGTTAGATTATGCAAATTAAACATTACAGTTCCTTAACTGGTGCACATTCTTTTAAAAAGACCCTCAACAGTTCTGGCCACTAAAAGGCCGCAGAAATCATCCTTTAAAAACACAGCACCAATAATGATTCAGGTGCACTAACAAATTAGGGCCTAGAACATGCACAACACTTTTTGGGCATTAACATCCCTGGCCCCTGGGCACATACATCAGGCCTCGGTATTCAATACAGCCTGGGGTACACTAGGCGGGAGGGAATCCTATAGGGAACCCCTCAACATGTCCAGCAGCTGGGGCTTCCCTATGAGGGGGACTCCTATATCTCCCAGGGGAGGTGAGGGTTAAATTAGGCTAGGGCCCTTTCCCACCAGGTGCCTCGCCTGGTGCAAAACGTCATTTAAGGCCCCTCCTCCTTATTCCCTTGTGAATCGTGGCCCCCGGCCCCCAGGGGCTTAACCTAGAGCCCTAGGGGCCTCCTGGGCTCACCTGCGGTGCTGTTGCTGGTTGCGGTGCCTCTCAGCGGACTCTCCTCCGGGCCAGCCCTCTGTTGGACGGGGCGGGGCCCGGCGCGAGTCTCACGGCCCTCCGGCCAGCGCTGCCAACTCCCCTCGAGGCTTTGGAGCCTCTCGCGGCGTTATCCTCCCGTTGGGGGGCCGGTATGCCACTCCTCCGGCCCCCGTGGAGTCAGGAGAGAGAGTAGGGACCCGGAGCGGGAGCCGGCAGTCCTCTCAGACGGCTCCGGCTTCCCGCGAGTACACAAGGAGTTCTTCCTCACCTCCGGAGAGACTGGAGGGGGGCGGGCTCTCGACGGCGCCCAATCCTAGCGCGGCGGCGATTCTTCCTGGGGCTCCCGTTGGCAGTGGAGCCCCTCGGACGTCTTCTCGATTGGCTCCGGCTGGGCCAATCGCGTCGCGGCCTTCTCCTCTTCCGGGGGCTCCCGTTGGCAGTGGAGCCCCTCTGACGTCGTCCCGATTGGCTCCGGCTGGGCCAATCGCGTCGCGGCCTTCGTCGGTTGCTGGGCGACGCCTCCCGCCTCCTTCTTCTTTGGCTGCGGGCTCCGGCGGGGCCAATCCCGTCGCGGCCTTTTCGGGGCGCGACCTATGACGCGGTCAGCGTCCCCGGCCCCACGGCAACGGCGTCCACGGGCCTGGAGGCCGCAGTAGGCCTCAGCTTGGTTCACGCGGCCCTCGGGGGCTGCGGCGGTGTTATTCTTGGCCGCGCTTGCAGCGGCAGGGGTCTCGGGCCCGGCGGTGATTTCTGTGGGCTTCGGTGAGGGCGCGGACGGCGCACCTCACCACAGTTATGCACGGGGGAGAGGTCCTCCTCACCTCAGCTCCCCTCTTCACGCGGCGACGGCCGCGGCGGTCTTCCGGTCACAAGGTCAGTGACTGGGGGGGAGTCAAGTTCTCCCACGTGAAGTTGCAGCGCGGGCGCGCTGACAGCCTTAGTCACCGGGCTGTGTGGGCAGGCTTCTTGGGGGACAGTCCAGCTGTCGGTGTAGATAGAGAGGGGGGTGAAGGCCTAGCGCTTAGGACACAGCGCTTCGCCTCGTGATCCCCATTCGACGATTTACTTAAGTTCCTGTTACTCTTTGTTTAAAAGTTCTTCTTCTTATGAACAGGGGGGGGGTTGTGAGTTGGTGATTCTGGGAGTGCGTGATGTTCCTCCCAGCACGCTGGAGATGGTTCCCTGGGTCCCCTCACACTGGGCAAGATCAGTGGGTGGTGGGCGTTCCTCAGCTATCTTACGGCAGGGCCTTGACCCTGTCAGCAGCAGTAGTGTAGGTCTCCCCCCTAGGCCCTAAAGTCAGTACTCCGGCGCAGGTTCTCCCAGGTTCAGCGATGCCTCAACCTAACTAACTAAAAGGTTTTCCCTCCAAGCCTCTTATACCCCTAGGTCAGGTGACCCTCCTAAAGGCGGCAAAACGTAACTCCTCCCACAGCCCGGAAGGTTCTGGAACCTTCCACCTACCTAGCTATGGGGCCCAGGGGCGGGGACGGGATGGCTACTGTATCCCTTGTCCCAGCCTGACTCTGGCGACTAGCGTGTATGTGTGGAAGGCCCTCTGCTGTAGCAGGGGCCTGTGGCAGCCATCTTTAGTGAGAGAGCACCTGCACCTCAGCACTGACCAGCAGTGGCAAGGCGCCCGGAGACCTAGGTCCAGTAAAAATATGGTGGCAAAAATGAGGCGCAAAAGGGAAAAAAACAGGGCAAGACCACCCTAGGGCTGACAGGTCTAACAGCAGGGGTAATGTCTGGGTGATTGGAGTACTGCATGGGTACTTCCTGGGTAATTGGAGGAGTGCATGGGTAGTGCCTGAGTGATTGAAGCAGTGCATTGGTAAAGCCTGGGTGCTTGCATAAGTGCATGGGTAGAGCCTGAGTGCTTGGAGGAGTGCATGGGTACTGCCTCAGTGACTGAAGGAATGCATGGGTAATGCCTGGGTGATAGCATAAGTGCATGGGTAGTGCCTGGGTGATTGGAGGAGTGCATGGGTTCTGCCTGAGTGATTGATGGAGTGCTTGAGTAATGCCTGGGTGATTGCATGAGTGCAGGAGTAATGTCTGGGTGATTGGAGGAGTGCATAGGTACTGCATGAGTGATTGAAGGAATGCATGGGTAATGCCCGGGTGATTATGTAAGTGAATGGGTAATGCCTAGGTGATTTTGTAAGTGCATGGGTAATGCCTGGGTGATTGCATGAGTGCAGAGGTATTGTCTGGGCGGTTGGAGGAGTGCATGGGTACTGCCTGAGTGATTGAAGGAGTGCATGGGTAATGCCTGGGTGATTGCATAAGTGCATGGGTAGTGCCTGGGTGATTGGAGGAGTGCATGGGTACTGCCTCCGGGATTGAAGGAGTGCATGGGTAATGCCTGTATGATTCCATGAGTGCAGGAGTAATGTCTGAGTAATTGGAGTAGTGCATGGGTCTGCCTGAGTGAGTGGATGAGTGCATAGGTAATGCCTGGGTGATTTCATAAGTGGATGGGTAGTGCCTGGGTGATTGGAGGAGTGCATGGGTACTGCCTCAGGGATTGAAGGAGTGCATGGGTAATGCCTGTGTGATTCCATGAGTGCAGGAGTAATGTCTGGGTGATTGGAGGAGTGCATGAGTACTGCCTGAGCGATTGAAGGAGCACATGGGTAATGTCTGGGTTATTGCATGAGTGCAGAGGTAATGTCTGGGTGATTTGAAGCGTGCATGGATACTGCCGGAGAGATTGAAGGACCACATGGGTAATGCCTGAGTGATTGCATGAGTGCATGGACAGTGCCTTGGTGATTGGAGGAGTGCATGGGTACTACCCTAATGGTTGAAAAAGTGCATGGGTAGTGCCTGCGTGATTGCATGAGTGCAGGAGTAATGTCTGGGTGATTGGAGGAGTCCATGTATATTGCCTAAGTGATTGAATGAGTGCATGGGTAATGCCTGGATGATTCCATGAGTGCAGGAGTAATGTCTTGTTGATTGGAGGAGTACATGGGTACTGCCTGGGTGATTAAAGTAGTGCATAGGTAATGCCTGGGTGATTGCATAAGTGCATGGGTAGTGCCTGGGTGATTGGAGGAGTGCATGGGTACTGCCTCAGGGATTGAAGGAGTGCATGGGTAATGCCTTTGTGATTCCATGGGTGCAGGAGTAATGTCTGAGTGATTGGAGTAGTGCATGGGTACTGCCTGAGTGAGTAGATGAGTGCATAGGTAATGCCTGGGTGATTTCATAAGTGCATGGGTAGTGCCTGGGTGATTGGAGGAATGCATGGGTACTGCCTGAGTAATTGAAGGAGTGCATGAGTAATGCCTGGGTGATTGCATGAGTGCAAGAGTAATATCTGGGTGATTGGAGGAGTGCATGGGTACTGCCTGAGTGATTGAAGGAGTTCATGGGTAATGCCTGGGTGATTTTGTAAGTGCATGGGTAATGCCTGGATGATTTTGTAAGTGCATGGGTAGTGCCTGCGTGATTGCATGAGTGCAGGAGTAATGTCTGGGTGATAGGAGGAGTGCATGGATACTGCCTAAGTGATTGAAGGAGTGCATGGGTAATGCCTGGATGATTCCATGAGTGCAGGAGTAATGTCAGGTTGATTGGAGGAGTACATGGGTACTGCCTGAATGATTAAAGGAGTGCATAGGTAATGCCTGGGTGATTGCATAAGTGCATGGGTAGTGCCTGGGTGATTGGAGGAGTGCATGGGTACTGCCTCAGGGATTGAAGGAGTGCATGGGTAATGCCTGTGTGATTCCATGGGTGCAGGAGTAATGTCTGAGTGATTGGAGTAGTGCATGGGTACTGCCTGAGTGAGTGGATGAGTGCATAGCTAATGCCTGGGTGATTTCATAAGTGCATGGGTAGTGCCTGTGTGATTGGAGGAGTGCATGGGTACTGCCTGAGTGATTGATGGAGTGCTTGAGTAATGCCTGGGTGATTGCATGAGTGCAGGAGTAATGTCTGTGTGATTGGAGCAGTGTATGGGTACTGCCTGAGTGATTGAAGAAGTGCATAGGTAATGCCTGGGTGATTGCATGAGTGCATTGGTAGTGCCTGGGTGATTGAAGAAGTGCATGGGTAGTGCCTGCATGCTTGCATGAGTGCAAGAGTAATATCTGGGTGATTGGAGGAGTGCATGGGTACTGCCTGAGTGATTGAAGGAGTGCATGTGTAATGCCTGGGTGATTTTGTAAGTGAATGGGTAACGCATGGGTGATTTTGTAAGTGCATGGGTATTGCCTGGGTGATTGCATGAGTGCAGAGGTAATGTCTGGGTGATTGGAGGAGTGCATGGGTACTGCCTGAGTTATTGAAGGAGCACATGGGTAATGCGTGGGTGATTGCATGAGTGCATGGGTAGTGCCAGAGTGATTAGAGGAGTGCATGGGTACTGCCTGAGTGATTGAAGAAGTGCATGGGTAGTGCCTGCGTGATTGCATGAGTGCAGGGGTAATGTCTGGGTGATTGGAGTACTGCATGGGTACTTCCTGGGTAATAGGAGGAGTGCATGGGTAGTGCCTGAGTGATTGAAGCAGTGCATTGTTAAAGCCTGGGTGCTAGCATAAGTGCATGGGTAGAGCCTGAGTGCTTGGAGGAGTGCATGGGTACTGCCTCAGTGATTGGAGGAGTGCATGGGTACTGCCTGAGTGATTGATGGAGTGCTTGAGTAATGCCTGGGTAATTGCATGAGTGCAGGAGTAATGTCTGGGTGATGGGAGGAGTGCACGGGTACTTCATGAGTGATTGAAGGAATGCATGGGTAATGCCCGGGTGATTATGTAAGTGCATGGGTAATGCCTGGGTGATTTTGTAAGTGCATGGGTAATGCCTGGGTGATTGCATGAGTGCAGAGGTAATGTCTGGGTGATTGGAGGAGTGCATGGGTACTGCCTGAGTGATTGAAGGAGTGCATGGGTAATGCCTGGGTGATTGGAGTAGTGCATGGGTACTGCCTGAGTGAGTGGATGAGTGCATAGGTATTGCCTGGGTGATTTCATAAGTGCATGGGTAGTGCCTGGGTGATTGGAGGAGTGCATGGTTACTGCCTCAGGGATTGAAGGAGTGCATGGGTAATGACTGTGTGATTCCATGCGTGCAGGAGTAATGTCTCGGTGATTGGAGGAGTGCATGAGTACTGCCTGGGTTATTGCATATGTGCAGAGGTAATGTCTGGGTGATTTGAAGAGTGCATGGATACTGCCGGAGTGATTGAAGGACCACATGGGTAATGCCTGGGTGATTGCTTGAGTGCATGGGTAGTGCCTTGCTGATTGGAGGAGTGCATGGGTACTACCCTAATGGTTGAAAAAGTGCATGGGTAGTGCCTGCGTGATTGCATGATTGCAGGAGTAATGTCTGGGTGATTGGAGGAGTGCATGGATACTGCCTAAGTGATTGAAGGAGTGCATGGGTAATGCCTGGATGATTCCATGAGTGCAGGAGTAATGTCTGGTTGATTGGAGGAGTACATGCGTACTGCCTGAGTGATTAAAGGAGTGCATAGGTAATGCCTGGATGATTACATGAGTGCAGGAGTAATGACTGGGTTATTGGAGGAGTGCATGGGTACTGCCTGAGTTATTGAAGAAGTGAATGGGTAATGCCTTGGTGATTTTATAAATGCATAGGTAATGTCTGAGTGATTGGAGTAGTGCATGGGTACTGCCTGAGTGAGTGGATGAGTGCATAGGTAATGCCTGGGTGATTTCATAAGTGCATGGGTAGTGCCTGGGTGTTTGGAGGAATGCATGGGTACTGCCTGAGTAATTGAAGGAGTGCATGAGTAATGCCTGGGTGATTGCATGAGTGCAAGAGTAATATCTGGGTGATTGGAGGAGTGCATGGGTACTGCCTGAGTGATTGAAGGAGGGCATGTGTAATGCCTGGGTGATTTTGTAAGTGCATGGGTAACGCCTGGGTGATTTTGTAAGTGCATGGGTATTGCCTGGGTGATTGCATGAGTGCAGAGGTAATGTCTGGGTGATTGGAGGAGTGCATGGGTACTGCTTGAGTTATTGAAGTAGCACATGGGTAATGCGTGGGTGATTGCATGAGTGCATGGGTAGTGCCTGGGTGATTAGAGGAGTGCATGGGTACTGCCTGAGTGATTGAAGAAGTGTATGGGTAGTGCCTGCGTGATTGCATGAGTGCAGGGGTAATGTCTGGGTGATTGGAGTACTGCATGGGTACTTCCTGGGCAATTGGTGGAGTGCATGGGTAGTGCCTGAGTGATTGAAGCAGTGCATTGGTAAAGCCTGGGTGCTAGCATAAGTGCATGGGTAGAGCCTGAGTGCTTGGAGGAGTGCATGGGTACTGCCTCAGTGATTGAAGGAGTGCATGGGTAATGTCTGAGTGATTGAAGGAGTGCATTGGTAAAGCCTGGGTGTTTGCATAAGTGCATGGGTAGAGCCTGAGTGCTTGGAGGAGTGCATGGGTACTGCCTCAGTGACTGAAGGAGTGCATGGGTAATGCCTGGGTGGTTGCATAAGTGCATGGGTAGTGCCTGGGTGATTGGAGGAGTGCATGGGTTCTGCCTGAGTGATTGATGGAGTGCTTGAGTAATGCCTGGGTGATTGCATGAGTGCAGGAGTAATGTCTGGGTGATTGGAGGAGTGCATAGGTACTGCATGAGTGATTGAAGGAATGCATGGGTAATGCCCGGGTGATTATGTAAGTGAATGGGTAATGCCTAGGTGATTTTGTAAGTGCATGGGTAATGCCTGGGTGATTGCATGAGTGCAGAGGTATTGTCTGGGCGATTGGAGGAGTGCATGGGTACTGCCTGAGTGATTGAAGGAGTGCATGGGTAATGCCTGGGTGATTGCATAAGTGCATGGGTAGTGCCTGGGTGATTGGAGGAGTGCATGGGTACTGCCTCCGGGATTGAAGGAGTGCATGGGTAATGCCTGTATGATTCCATGAGTGCAGGAGTAATGTCTGAGTAATTGGAGTAGTGCATGGGTCTGCCTGAGTGAGTGGATGAGTGCATAGGTAATGCCTGGGTGATTTCATAAGTGGATGGGTAGTGCCTGGGTGATTGGAGGAGTGCATGGGTACTGCCTCAGGGATTGAAGGAGTGCATGGGTAATGCCTGTGTGATTCCATGAGTGCAGGAGTAATGTCTGGGTGATTGGAGGAGTGCATGAGTACTGCCTGAGCGATTGAAGGAGCACATGGGTAATGTCTGGGTTATTGCATGAGTGCAGAGGTAATGTCTGGGTGATTTGAAGCGTGCATGGATACTGCCGGAGAGATTGAAGGACCACATGGGTAATGCCTGAGTGATTGCATGAGTGCATGGACAGTGCCTTGGTGATTGGAGGAGTGCATGGGTACTACCCTAATGGTTGAAAAAGTGCATGGGTAGTGCCTGCGTGATTGCATGAGTGCAGGAGTAATATCTGGGTGATTGGAGGAGCCATGTATATTGCCTAAGTGATTGAATGAGTGCATGGGTAATGCCTGGATGATTCCATGAGTGCAGGAGTAATGTCTTGTTGATTGGAGGAGTACATGGGTACTGCCTGGGTGATTAAAGTAGTGCATAGGTAATGCCTGGGTGATTGCATAAGTGCATGGGTAGTGCCTGGGTGATTGGAGGAGTGCATGGGTACTGCCTCAGGGATTGAAGGAGTGCATGGGTAATGCCTTTGTGATTCCATGGGTGCAGGAGTAATGTCTGAGTGATTGGAGTAGTGCATGGGTACTGCCTGAGTGAGTGGATGAGTGCATAGGTAATGCCTGGGTGATTTCATAAGTGCATGGGTAGTGCCTGGGTGATTGGAGGAATGCATGGGTACTGCCTGAGTAATTGAAGGAGTGCATGAGTAATGCCTGGGTGATTGCATGAGTGCAAGAGTAATATCTGGGTGATTGGAGGAGTGCATGGGTACTGCCTGAGTGATTGAAGGAGTGCATGGGTAATGCCTGGGTGATTTTGTAAGTGCATGGGTAATGCCTGGATGATTTTGTAAGTGCATGGGTAGTGCCTGCGTGATTGCATGAGTGCAGGAGTAATGTCTGGGTGATAGGAGGAGTGCATGGATACTGCCTAAGTGATTGAAGGAGTGCATGGGTAATGCCTGGATGATTCCATGAGTGCAGGAGTAATGTCTGGTTGATTGGAGGAGTACATGGGTACTGCCTGAGTGATTAAAGGAGTGCATAGGTAATGCCTGGGTGATTGCATAAGTACATGGGTAGTGCCTGGGTGATTGGAGGAGTGCATGGGTACTGCCTCAGGGATTGAAGGAGTGCATGGGTAATGCCTGTGTGATTCCATGGGTGCAGGAGTAATGTCTGAGTGATTGGAGTAGTGCATGGGTACTGCCTGAGTGAGTGGATGAGTGCATAGCTAATGCCTGGGTGATTTCATAAGTGCATGGGTAGTGCCTGTGTGATTGGAGGAGTGCATGGGTACTGCCTGAGTGATTGATGGAGTGCTTGAGTAATGCCTGGGTGATTGCATGAGTGCAGGAGTAATGTCTGGGTGATTGGAGGAGTGCATGGGTACTGCATGAGTGATTGAAGGAATGCATGGGTAATGCCCGGGTGATTATGTAAGTGCATGGGTAATGCCTGGGTGATTTTGTAAGTGCATGGGTAATGTCTGGGTGATTGCATGATTGCAGAGGTAATGTCTGGGTGATTGGAGGAGTGCATGGGTACTGCCTGAGTGATTGAACGAGTGCATAGGTAATGCATGGGTGATTGCATAAGAGCATGGGTTGTGCCTGGGTGATTGTAGGAGTGCAATGGTACTGCCTCAGTGATTGAAGGAGTGCATCGGTAATGCCTGGGTGATTGCATGAGTGCAGGAGTAATGTCTGTGTGATTAGAGCATTGTATGGGTACTGCCTGAGTGATTGAAGAAGTGCATAGGTAATGCCTGGGTGATTGCATGAGTGCATTGGTAGTGCCTGGGTGATTGAAGAAGTGCATGGGTAGTGCCTGCGTGCTTGCATGAGTGCAAGAGTAATATCTGGGTGATTGGAGGAGTGCATGGGTACTGCCTGAGTGATTGAAGGAGTGCATGTGTAATGCCTGGGTGATTTTTTAAGTGCATGGGTAACGCCTGGGTGATTTTGAAAGTGCATGGGTATTGCCTGGGTGATTGCATGAGTGCAGAGGTAATGTCTGGGTGATTGGAGGAGTGCATGGGTACTGCCTGAGTTATTGAAGGAGCACATGGGTAATGCGTGGGTGATTGCATGAGTGCATGGGTAGTGCCAGAGTGATTAGAGGAGTGCATGGGTACTGCCTGAGTGATTGAAGAAGTGCATGGGTAGTGCCTGCGTGATTGCATGAGTGCAGGGGTAATGTCTGGGTGATTGGAGTACTGCATGGGTACTTCCTGGGTAATAGGAGGAGTGCATGGGTAGTGCCTGAGTGATTGAAGCAGTGCATTGTTAAAGCCTGGGTGCTAGCATAAGTGCATGGGTAGAGCCTGAGTGCTTGGAGGAGTGCATGGGTACTGCCTCAGTGATTGGAGGAGTGCATGGGTACTGCCTGAGTGATTGATGGAGTGCTTGAGTAATGCCTGGGTGATTGCATGAGTGCAGGAGTAATGTCTGGGTGATTGGAGGAGTGCATGGGTACTGCATGAGTGATTGAAGGAATGCATGGGTAATGCCCGGGTGATTATGTAAGTGCATGGGTAATGCCTGGGTGATTTTGTAAGTGCATGGGTAATGCCTGGGTGATTGCATGAGTGCAGAGGTAATGTCTGGGTGATTGGAGGAGTGCATGGGTACTGCCTGAGTGATTGAAGGAGTGCATGGGTAATGCCTGGGTAATTGGAGTAGTGCATGGGTACTGCCTGAGTGAGTGGATGAGTGCATAGGTATTGCCTGGGTGATTTCATAAGTGCATGGGTAGTGCCTGGGTGATTGGAGGAGTGCATGGTTACTGCCTCAGGGATTGAAGGAGTGCATGGGTAATGACTGTGTGATTCCATGCATGCAGGAGTAATGTCTCGGTGATTGGAGGAGTGCATGAGTACTGCCTGGGTTATTGCATATGTGCAGAGGTAATGTCTGGGTGATTTGAAGAGTGCATGGATACTGCCGGAGTGATTGAAGGACCACATGGGTAATGCCTGGGTGATTGCTTGAGTGCATGGGTAGTGCCTTGCTGATTGGAGGAGTGCATGGGTACTACCCTAATGGTTGAAAAAGTGCATGGGTAGTGCCTGCGTGATTGCATAATTGCAGGAGTAATGTCTGGTTGATTGGAGGAGTGCATGGATACTGCCTAAGTGATTGAAGGAGTGCATGGGTAATGCCTGGATGATTCCATGAGTGCAGGAGTAATGTCTGGTTGATTGGAGGAGTACATGCGTACTGCCTGAGTGATTAAAGGAGTGCATAGGTAATGGCTGGATGATTACATGAGTGCAGGAGTAATGACTGGGTTATTGGAGGAGTGCATGGGTACTGCCTGAGTTATTGAAGAAGTGCATGGGTAATGCCTGGGTGATTTTATAAATGCATAGGTAATGTCTGAGTGATTGGAGTAGTGCATGGGTACTGCCTGAGTGAGTGGATGAGTGCATAGGTAATGCCTGGGTGATTTCATAAGTGCATGGGTAGTGCCTGGGTGTTTGGAGGAATGCATGGGTACTACCTGAGTAATTGAAGGAGTGCATGAGTAATGCCTGGGTGATTGCATGAGTGCAAGAGTAATATCTGGGTGATTGGAGGAGTGCATGGGTACTGCCTGAGTGATTGAAGGAGGGCATGTGTAATGCCTGGGTGATTTTGTAAGTGCATGGGTAACGCCTGGGTGATTTTGTAAGTGCATGGGTATTGCCTGGGTGATTGCATGAGTGCAGAGGTAATGTCTGGGTGATTGGAGGAGTGCATGGGTACTGCTTGAGTTATTGAAGTAGCACATGGGTAATGCGTGGGTGATTGCATGAGTGCAGGGTAGTGCCTGGGTGATTAGAGGAGTGCATGGGTACTGCCTGAGTGATTGAAGAAGTGCATGGGTAGTGCCTGCGTGATTGCATGAGTGCAGGGGTAATGTCTGGGTGATTGGAGTACTGCATGGGTACTTCCTGGGTAATTGGTGGAGTGCATGGGTAGTGCCTGAGTGATTGAAGCAGTGCATTGGTAAAGCCTGGGTGCTAGCATAAGTGCATGGGTAGAGCCTGAGTGCTTGGAGGAGTGCATGGGTACTGCCTCAGTGACTGAAGGAGTGCATGGGTAATGCCTGGGTGGTTGCATAAGTGCATGGGTAGTGCCTGGGTGATTGGAGGAGTGCATGGGTTCTGCCTGAGTGATTGATGGAGTGCTTGAGTAATGCCTGGGTGATTGCATGAGTGCAGGAGTAATGTCTGGGTGATTGGAGGAGTGCATAGGTACTGCATGAGTGATTGAAGGAATGCATGGGTAATGCCCGGGTGATTATGTAAGTGAATGGGTAATGCCTAGGTGATTTTGTAAGTGCATGGGTAATGCCTGGGTGATTGCATGAGTGCAGAGGTATTGTCTGGGCGATTGGAGGAGTGCATGGGTACTGCCTGAGTGATTGAAGGAGTGCATGGGTAATGCCTGGGTGATTGCATAAGTGCATGGGTAGTGCCTGGGTGATTGGAGGAGTGCATGGGTACTGCCTCAGGGATTGAAGGAGTGCATGGGTAATGCCTGTATGATTCCATGAGTGCAGGAGTAATGTCTGGGTGATTGGAGGAGTGCATGAGTACTGCCTGAGCGATTGAAGGAGCACATGGGTAATGTCTGGGTTATTGCATGAGTGCAGAGGTAATGTCTGGGTGATTTGAAGCGTGCTTGGATACTGCCGGAGAGATTGAAGGACCACATGGGTAATGCCTGAGTGATTGCATGAGTGCATGGACAGTGCCTTGGTGATTGGAGGAGTGCATGGGTACTACCCTAATGGTTGAAAAAGTGCATGGGTAGTGCCTGCGTGTTTGCATGAGTGCAGGAGTAATATCTGGGTGATTGGAGGAGCCATGTATATTGCCTAAGTGATTGAATGAGTGCATGGGTAATGCCTGGATGATTCCATGAGTGCAGGAGTAATGTCTTGTTGATTGGAGGAGTACATGGGTACTGCCTGGGTGATTAAAGTAGTGCATAGGTAATGCCTGGGTGATTGCATAAGTGCATGGGTAGTGCCTGGGTGATTGGAGGAGTGCATGGGTACTGCCTCAGGGATTGAAGGAGTGCATGGGTAATGCCTTTGTGATTCCATGGGTGCAGGAGTAATGTCTGAGTGATTGGAGTAGTGCATGGGTACTGCCTGAGTGAGTGGATGAGTGCATAGGTAATGCCTGCGTGATTTCATAAGTGCATGGGTAGTGCCTGGGTGATTGGAGGAATGCATGGGTACTGCCTGAGTAATTGAAGGAGTGCATGAGTAATGCCTGGGTGATTGCATGAGTGCAAGAGTAATATCTGGGTGATTGGAGGAGTGCATGGGTACTGCCTGAGTGATTGAAGGAGTGCATGGGTAATGCCTGGGTGATTTTGTAAGTGCATGGGTAATGCCTGGATGATTTTGTAAGTGCATGGGTAGTGCCTGCGTGATTGCATGAGTGCAGGAGTAATGTCTGGGTGATAGGAGGAGTGCATGGATACTGCCTAAGTGATTGAAGGAGTGCATGGGTAATGCCTGGATGATTCCATGAGTGCAGGAGTAATGTCTGGTTGATTGGAGGAGTACATGGGTACTGCCTGAGTGATTAAAGGAGTGCATAGGTAATGCCTGGGTGATTGCATAAGTACATGGGTAGTGCCTGGGTGATTGGAGGAGTGCATGGGTACTGCCTCAGGGATTGAAGGAGTGCATGGGTAATGCCTGTGTGATTCCATGGGTGCAGGAGTAATGTCTGAGTGATTGGAGTAGTGCATGGGTACTGCCTGAGTGAGTGGATGAGTGCATAGCTAATGCCTGGGTGATTTCATAAGTGCATGGGTAGTGCCTGTGTGATTGGAGGAGTGCATGGGTACTGCCTGAGTGATTGATGGAGTGCTTGAGTAATGCCTGGGTGATTGCATGAGTGCAGGAGTAATGTCTGGGTGATTGGAGGAGTGCATGGGTACTGCATGAGTGATTGAAGGAATGCATGGGTAATGCCCGGGTGATTATGTAAGTGCATGGGTAATGCCTGGGTGATTTTGTAAGTGCATGGGTAATGTCTGGGTGATTGCATGATTGCAGAGGTAATGTCTGGGTGATTGGAGGAGTGCATGGGTACTGCCTGAGTGATTGAACGAGTGCATAGGTAATGCATGGGTGATTGCATAAGAGCATGGGTTGTGCCTGGGTGATTGTAGGAGTGCAATGGTACTGCCTCAGTGATTGAAGGAGTGCATCGGTAATGCCTGGGTGATTGCATGAGTGCAGGAGTAATGTCTGTGTGATTGGAGCAGTGTATGGGTACTGCCTGAGTGATTGAAGAAGTGCATAGGTAATGCCTGGGTGATTGCATGAGTGCATTGGTAGTGCCTGGGTGATTGAAGAAGTGCATGGGTAGTGCCTGCGTGCTTGCATGAGTGCAAGAGTAATATCTGGGTGATTGGAGGAGTGCATGGGTACTGCCTGAGTGATTGAAAGAGTGCATGTGTAATGCCTGGGTGATTTTTTAAGTGAATGGGTAACGCCTGAGTGATTTTGTAAGTGCATGGGTATTGCCTGGGTGATTGCATGAGTGCAGAGGTAATGTCTGGGTGATTGGAGGAGTGCATGGGTACTGCCTGAGTTATTGAAGGAGCACATGGGTAATGCGTGGGTGATTGCATGAGTGCATGGGTAGTGCCAGAGTGATTAGAGGAGTGCATGGGTACTGCCTGAGTGATTGAAGAAGTGCATGGGTAGTGCCTGCGTGATTGCATGAGTGCAGGGGTAATGTCTGGGTGATTGGAGTACTGCATGGGTACTTCCTGGGTAATAGGAGGAGTGCATGGGTAGTGCCTGAGTGATTGAAGCAGTGCATTGTTAAAGCCTGGGTGCTAGCATAAGTGCATGGGTAGAGCCTGAGTGCTTGGAGGAGTGCATGGGTACTGCCTCAGTGATTGGAGGAGTGCATGGGTACTGCCTGAGTGATTGATGGAGTGCTTGAGTAATGCCTGGGTGATTGCATGAGTGCAGGAGTAATGTCTGGGTGATTGGAGGAGTGCATGGGTACTGCATGAGTGATTGAAGGAATGCATGGGTAATGCCCGGGTGATTATGTAAGTGCATGGGTAATGCCTGGGTGATTTTGTAAGTGCATGGGTAATGCCTGGGTGATTGCATGAGTGCAGAGGTAATGTCTGGGTGATTGGAGGAGTGCATGGGTACTGCCTGAGTGATTGAAGGAGTGCATGGGTAATGCCTGGGTAATTGGAGTAGTGCATGGGTACTGCCTGAGTGAGTGGATGAGTGCATAGGTATTGCCTGGGTGATTTCATAAGTGCATGGGTAGTGCCTGGGTGATTGGAGGAGTGCATGGTTACTGCCTCAGGGATTGAAGGAGTGCATGGGTAATGACTGTGTGATTCCATGCATGCAGGAGTAATGTCTCGGTGATTGGAGGAGTGCATGAGTACTGCCTGGGTTATTGCATATGTGCAGAGGTAATGTCTGGGTGATTTGAAGAGTGCATGGATAATGCCGGAGTGATTGAAGGACCACATGGGTAATGCCTGGGTGATTGCTTGAGTGCATGGGTAGTGCCTTGCTGATTGGAGGAGTGCATGGGTACTACCCTAATGGTTGAAAAAGTGCATGGGTAGTGCCTGCGTGATTGCATAATTGCAGGAGTAATGTCTGGGTGATTGGAGGAGTGCATGGATACTGCCTAAGTGATTGAAGGAGTGCATGGGTAATGCCTGGATGATTCCATGAGTGCAGGAGTAATGTCTGGTTGATTGGAGGAGTACATGCGTACTGCCTGAGTGATTAAAGGAGTGCATAGGTAATGCCTGGATGATTACATGAGTGCAGGAGTAATGACTGGGCTATTGGAGGAGTGCATGGGTACTGCCTGAGTTATTGAAGAAGTGCATGGGTAATGCCTGGGTGATTTTATAAATGCATAGGTAATGTCTGAGTGATTGGAGTAGTGCATGGGTACTGCCTGAGTGAGTGGATGAGTGCATAGGTAATGCCTGGGTGATTTCATAAGTGCATGGGTAGTGCCTGGGTGTTTGGAGGAATGCATGGGTACTACCTGAGTAATTGAAGGAGTGCATGAGTAATGCCTGGGTGATTGCATGAGTGCAAGAGTAATATCTGGGTGATTGGAGGAGTGCATGGGTACTGCCTGAGTGATTGAAGGAGGGCATGTGTAATGCCTGGGTGATTTTGTAAGTGCATGGGTAACGCCTGGGTGATTTTGTAAGTGCATGGGTATTGCCTGGGTGATTGCATGAGTGCAGAGGTAATGTCTGGGTGATTGGAGGAGTGCATGGGTACTGCTTGAGTTATTGAAGTAGCACATGGGTAATGCGTGGGTGATTGCATGAGTGCAGGGTAGTGCCTGGGTGATTAGAGGAGTGCATGGGTACTGCCTGAGTGATTGAAGAAGTGCATGGGTAGTGCCTGCGTGATTGCATGAGTGCAGGGGTAATGTCTGGGTGATTGGAGTACTGCATGGGTACTTCCTGGGTAATTGGTGGAGTGCATGGGTAGTGCCTGAGTGATTGAAGCAGTGCATTGGTAAAGCCTGGGTGCTAGCATAAGTGCATGGGTAGAGCCTGAGTGCTTGGAGGAGTGCATGGGTACTGCCTCAGTGACTGAAGGAGTGCATGGGTAATGCCTGGGTGGTTGCATAAGTGCATGGGTAGTGCCTGGGTGATTGGAGGAGTGCATGGGTTCTGCCTGAGTGATTGATGGAGTGCTTGAGTAATGCCTGGGTGATTGCATGAGTGCAGGAGTAATGTCTGGGTGATTGGAGGAGTGCATAGGTACTGCATGAGTGATTGAAGGAATGCATGGGTAATGCCCGGGTGATTATGTAAGTGAATGGGTAATGCCTAGGTGATTTTGTAAGTGCATGGGTAATGCCTGGGTGATTGCATGAGTGCAGAGGTATTGTCCGGGCGATTGGAGGAGTGCATGGGTACTGCCTGAGTGATTGAAGGAGTGCATGGGTAATGCCTGGGTGATTGCATAAGTGCATGGGTAGTGCCTGGGTGATTGGAGGAGTGCATGGGTACTGCCTCAGGGATTGAAGGAGTGCATGGGTAATGCCTGTATGATTCCATGAGTGCAGGAGTAATGTCTGGGTGATTGGAGGAGTGCATGAGTACTGCCTGAGCGATTGAAGGAGCACATGGGTAATGTCTGGGTTATTGCATGAGTGCAGAGGTAATGTCTGGGTGATTTGAAGCATGCTTGGATACTGCCGGAGAGATTGAAGGACCACATGGGTAATGCCTGAGTGATTGCATGAGTGCATGGACAGTGCCTTGGTGATTGGAGGAGTGCATTGGTACTACCCTAATGGTTGAAAAAGTGCATGGGTAGTGCCTGCGTGATTGCATGAGTGCAGGAGTAATGCCTGGGTGATTGCATGAGTGCAAGAGTAATATCTGGGTGATTGGAGGAGTGCATGGGTACTGCCTGAGTGATTGAAGGAGGGCATGTGTAATGCCTGGGTGATTTTGTAAGTGCATGGGTAACGCCTGGGTGATTTTGTAAGTGCATGGGTATTGCCTGGGTGATTGCATGAGTGCAGAGGTAATGTCTGGGTGATTGGAGGAGTGCATGGGTACTGCTTGAGTTATTGAAGTAGCACATGGGTAATGCGTGGGTGATTGCATGAGTGCATGGGTTGTGCCTGGGTGATTAGAGGAGTGCATGGGTACTGCCTGAGTGATTGAAGAAGTGCATGGGTAGTGCCTGCGTGATTGCATGAGTGCAGGGGTAATGTCTGGGTTATTGGAGTACTGCATGGGTACTTCCTGGGTAATTGGTGGAGTGCATGGGTAGTGCCTGAGTGATTGAAGCAGTGCATTGGTAAAGCCTGGGTGCTAGCATAAGTGCATGGGTAGAGCCTGAGTGCTTGGAGGAGTGCATGGGTACTGCCTCAGTGATTGAAGGAGTGCATGGGTAATGTCTGAGTGATTGAAGGAGTGCATTGGTAAAGCCTGGGTGTTTGCATAAGTGCATGGGTAGAGCCTGAGTGCTTGGAGGAGTGCATGGGTACTGCCTCAGTGACTGAAGGAGTGCATGGGTAATGCCTGGGTGATTGCATAAGTGCATGGGTAGTGCCTGGGTGATTGGAGGAGTGCATGGGTTCTGCCTGAGTGATTGATGGAGTGCAGGAGTAATGTCTGGGTGATTGGAGGAGTGCATAGGTACTGCATGAGTGATTGAAGGAATGCATGGGTAATGCCCGGATGATTATGTAAGTGAATGGGTAATGCCTAGGTGATTTTGTAAGTGCATGGGTAATGCCTGGGTGATTGCATGAGTGCAGAGGTATTGTCTGGGCGATTGGAGGAGTGCATGGGTACTGCCTGAGTGATTGAAGGAGTGCATGGGTAATGCCTGGGTGATTGCATAAGTGCATGGGTAATGCCTGGGTGATTGCATAAGTGCATGGGTACTGCCTCAGGGATTGAAGGAGTGCATGGGTAATGCCTGTATGATTCCATGAGTGCAGGAGTAATGTCTGAGTGATTGGAGTAGTGCATAGGTCTGACTGAGTGAGTGGATGAGTGCATAGGTAATGCCTGGGTGATTTCATAAGTGGATGGGTAGTGCCTGGGTGATTGGAGGAGTGCATGGGTACTGCCTCAGGGATTGAAGGAGTGCATGGGTAATGCCTGTGTGATTCCATGAGTGCAGGAGTAATGTCTGGGTGATTGGAGGAGTGCATGAGTACTGCCTGAGCGATTGAAGGAGCACATGGGTAATGTCTGGGTTATTGCATGAGTGCAGAGGTAATGTCTGGGTGATTTGAAGCGTGCATGGATACTGCCGGAGAGATTGAAGGACCACATGGGTAATGCCTGAGTGATTGCATGAGTGCATGGACAGTGCCTTGGTGATTGGAGGAGTGCATTGGTACTACCCTAATGGTTGAAAAAGTGCATGGGTAGTGCCTGCGTGATTGCATGAGTGCAGGAGTAATGTCTGGGTGATTGGAGGAGTCCATGTATATTGCCTAAGTGATTGAAGGAGTGCATGGGTAATGCCTGGATGATTCCATGAGTGCAGGAGTAATGTCTGGTTGATTGGAGGAGTACATGGGTACTGCCTGGGTGATTAAAGTAGTGCATAGGTAATGCCTGGGTGATTGCATAAGTGCATGGGTAGTGCCTGGGTGATTGGAGGAGTGCATGGGTACTGCCTCAGGGATTGAAGGAGTTCATGGGTAATGCCTTTGTGATTCCATGGGTGCAGGAGTAATGTCTGAGTGATTGGAGTAGTGCATGGGTACTGCCTGAGTGAGTGGATGAGTGCATAGGTAATGCCTGGGTGATTTCATAAGTGCATGGGTAGTGCCTGGGTGATTGGAGGAATGCATGGGTACTGCCTGAGTAATTGAAGGAGTGCATGAGTAATGCCTGGGTGATTGCATGAGTGCAAGAGTAATATCTGGGTGATTGGAGGAGTGCATGGGTACTGCCTGAGTGATTGAAGGAGTGCATGGGTAATGCCTGGGTGATTTTGTAAGTGCATGGGTAACGCCTGGATGATTTTGTAAGTGCATGGGTATTGCCTGGGTGATTGCATGAGTGCAGAGGTAATGTCTGGGTGATTGGAGGAGTGCATGGGTACTGCCTGAGTTATTGAAGGAGCACAAGGGTAATGCGTGGGTTATTGCATGAGTGCATGGGTAGTGCCTGGGTGATTAGAGGAGTGCATGGGTACTGCCTGAGTGATTGAAGAAGTGCATGGGTAGTGCCTGCGTGATTGCATGAGTGCAGGGGTAATGTCTGGGTGATTGGAGTACTGCATGTGTACTTCCTGGGTAATTGGAGGAGTGCATGGGTAGTGCCTGAGTGATTGAAGCAGTGCATTAGTAAAGCCTGGGTGCTAGCATAAGTGCATGGGTAGAGCCTGAGTGCTTGGAGGAGTGCATGGGTACTGCCTCAGTGATTGAAGGAGTGTATGGGTAATGCCTGGGTGATTGCATAAGTGCATGGGTAGTGCCTGGGTGATTGGAGGAGTGCATGGATACTGCCTGAGTGATTGATGGAGTGGTTGAGTAATGCCTGGGTGATTGCATGAGTGCAGGAGTAATGTCTGGGTGATTGGAGGAGTGCATGGGTACTGCCTCAGTGATTGAAGGAGTGCATGGGTAATGCCTGGGTGATTGCATACGTGCATGGGTAGTGCCTGGGTGATTGGAGGAGTGCATGGATACTGCCTGAGTGATTGATGGAGTGGTTGAGTAATGCCTGGGTGATTGCATGAGTGCAGGAGTAATGTCTGGGTGATTGGAGGAGTGCATGGGTACTGCCTCAGTGATTGAAGGAGTGCATGGGTAATGCCTGGGTGATTGCATAAGTGCATGGGTAGTGCCTGGGTGATTGGAGGAGTGCATGGGTACTGCCTCAGGGATTGAAGGAGTGCATGGGTAATGCCTGTGTGATTCCATGAGTGCAGGAGTAATGTCTGAGTGAGTGGATGAGTGCATAGGTAATGCCTGGGTGATTTCATAAGTGCATGGGTAGTGCCTGGGTGATTGGAGGAATGTATGGTACTGCCTGAGTAATTGAAGATGTGCATGAGTAATGCCTGGGTGATTGCATGAGTGCAAGAGTAATATCTGGGTAATTGGAGGAGTGCATGGGTACTACCTGAGTGATTGAAGGAGTGCATGTGTAATGCCTGGGTGATTTTGTAAGTGCATGGGTAACGACTGGGTGATTTTGTAAGTGCATGGGTATTGCCTGGGTGATTGCATGAGTGCAGGAGTAATGTCTGAGTGAGTGGATGAGTGCATAGGTAATGCCTGGGTGATTTCATAAGTGCATGGGTAGTGCCTGGGTGATTGGAGGAATGTATGGTACTGCCTGAGTAATTGAAGATGTGCATGAGTAATGCCTGGGTGATTGCATGAGTGCAAGAGTAATATCTGGGTAATTGGAGGAGTGCATGGGTACTACCTGAGTGATTGAAGGAGTGCATGTGTAATGCCTGGGTGATTTTGTAAGTGCATGGGTAACGACTGGGTGATTTTATAAGTGCATGGGTAGTGCCTGGGTGATTAGAGGAGTGCATAGGTACTGCCTGAGTGATTGAAGAAGTGCATGGGTAGTGCCTGCGTGATTGCATGAGTGCAGGGGTAATGTCTGGGTGATTGGAGTACTGCATGGGTACTTCCTGGGTAATTGGAGGAGTGCAGGGTAGTGCCTGAGTGATTGAAGGAGTGCAGGAGTAATGTCTGGGTGATTGGAGGAGTGCATAGGTACTGCATGAGTGATTGAAGGAATGCATGGGTAATGCCCGGGTGATTATGTAAGTGCATGGGTAAAGCCTGGGTGATTTTCTAAGTGCAAGGGTAATGCCTGGGTGATTGCATGAGTGCAGAGGTAATGTCTGGGTGATTTGAGGAGTGCATGGGTACTGCCTGAGTGATTGAAGGAGTGCATGGGTAATGTCTGGGTTATTGCATGAGTGCAGAGGTAATGTCTGGGTGATTTGAAGAGTGCATGGATACTGCCGGGGAGATTGAAGGACCACATGGGTAATGCCTGGGTGATTGCATGAGTGCATGGACAGTGCCTTGGTGATTGGAGGAGTGCATGGGTACTACCCTAATGGTTGAAAAAGTGCATGGGTAGTGCCTGCGTGATTGCATGAGTGCAGGAGTAATGTCTGGGTGATTGGAGGAGTGCATGTATACTGCCTGAGTGATTGAAGAAGTGCATGGGTAGTGCCTGCGTGATTGCATGAGTGCAGGGGTAATGTCTGGGTGATTGGAGTACTGCATGGGTACTTCCTGGGTAATTGGAGGAGTGCAGGGTAGTGCCTGAGTGATTGAAGGAGTGCAGGAGTAATGTCTGGGTGATTGGAGGAGTGCATAGGTACTGCATGAGTGATTGAAGGAATGCATGGGTAATGCCCGGGTGATTATGTAAGTGCATGGGTAAAGCCTGGGTGATTTTCTAAGTGCAAGGGTAATGCCTGGGTGATTGCATGAGTGCAGAGGTAATGTCTGGGTGATTTGAGGAGTGCATGGGTACTGCCTGAGTGATTGAAGGAGTGCATGGGTAATGTCTGGGTTATTGCATGAGTGCAGAGGTAATGTCTGGGTGATTTGAAGAGTGCATGGATACTGCCGGGGAGATTGAAGGACCACATGGGTAATGCCTGGGTGATTGCATGAGTGCATGGACAGTGCCTTGGTGATTGGAGGAGTGCATGGGTACTACCCTAATGGTTGAAAAAGTGCATGGGTAGTGCCTGCGTGATTGCATGAGTGCAGGAGTAATGTCTGGGTGATTGGAGGAGTGCATGTATACTGCCTAAGTGATTGAAGGAGTGCATGGGTAATGCCTGGATGATTCCATGAGTGCAGGAGTAAAGTCTGGTTGATTGGAGGAGTACATGGGTACTGCCTGAGTGATTAAAGGAGTGCATGGGTAGGCCTGGGTGATTAAAGGACTGCATGGGTACTGCCTCAGGGATTGAAGGAGTGCATGGGTAATGCCTGTGTGATTCCATGAGTGCAGGAGTAATGTCTGAGTGATTGGAGTAGTGCATGGGTACTGCCTCAGGGAGTGGATGAGTGCATGGGTAATGCCTGGGTGATTTCATAAGTGCATGGGTAGTGCCTGGGTGATTGGAGGAGTGCATGAGTACTGCCTGAGTGATTGAAGGAGCACGTGGTTAATGTCTGGGTTATTGCATGAGTGCAGAGGTAATGTCTGGGTGATTTGAAGAGTGCATGGATACTGCCGGAGAGATTGAAGGACCACATGGGTAATGCCTGGGTGATTGCATGAGTGCATGGACAGTGCCTTGGTGATTGGAGGAGTGCATGGGTGCAACCCTAATTGTTGAAAAAGTGCATGGGTAGTGCCTGCGTGATTGCATGAGTGCAGGAGTAATGTCTGGGTGATTGGAGGAGTGCATGTATACTGCCTAAGTGATTGAAGGAGTGCATGGGTAATGCCTGGATGATTCCATGAGTGCAGGAGTAATGTCTGGTTGATTGGAGGAGCACATAGGTACTGCCTGAGTGATTAAAGGAGTGCATAGGTAATGCCTGGGTGATTGCATAAGTGCATGGGTAGTGCCTGGGTGATTGGAGGAGTGCATGGGTACTGCCTCAGGGATTGAAGGAGAGCATGGGTAATGCCTGTGTGATTCCATGAGTGCAGGAGTAATGTCTGAGTGATTGGAGTAGTGCATGGGTACTGCCTGAGTGAGTGGATGAGTGCATAGGTAATGCCTGGGTGATTTCATAAGTGCATGGGTAGTGCCTGGGTGATTGGAGGACTGCATGGGTACTGCCTGAGTAATTGAAGGAGTGCATGAGTAATGCCTGGGTGATTGCATGAGTGCAAGAGTAATATCTGGGTGATTGGAGGAGTGCATGGGTACTGCCTGAGTGATTGAAGGAGTGCATGTGTAATGCCTGGGTGATTTTGTAAGTGCATGGGTAACGCCTGGGTGATTTTGTAAGTGCATGGGTATTGCCTGGGTGATTGCATGAGTGCAGAGGTAATGTCTGGGTGATTGGAGGAGTGCATGGGTACTGCCTGAGTTATTGAAGGAGCACTTGGGTAATGCGTGGGTCATTGCATGAGTGCGTGGGTAGTGCCTGGGTGATTAGAGGAGTGCATGGGTACTGCCTGAGTGATTGAAGTAGTGCATGTGTAGTGCCTGCATGATTGCATGAGTGCAGGGGTAATGTCTGGGTGATTGGAGTACTGCATGGGTACTTCCTGGGTAATTGGAGGAGTATATGGGTAGTGCCTGAGTGATTGAAGCAGTGCATTGGTAAAGCCTGGGTGCTAGCATAAGTGCATGGGTAGAGCCTGAGTGCTTGGAGGAGTGCATGGGTACTGCCTCAGTGATTGAAGGAGTGCATGGGTAATGTCTGAGTGATTGAAGGAGTGCATTGGTAAAGCCTGCTTGCATAAGTGCATGGGTAGAGCCTGAGTGCTTGGAGGAGTGCATGGGTACTGCCTCAGTGATTGAAGGAGTGCATGGGTAATGCCTGGGTGATTGCATAAGTGCATGGGTAGTGCCTGGGTGATTGGAGGAGTGCATGGGTACTGCCTGAGTGATTGATGGAGTACTTGAGTAATGCCTGGGTGATTGCATGAGTGCAGGAGTAATGTCTGGGTGATTGGAGGAGTGCATGGGTACTGCATGAGTGATTGAAGGAATGCATGGGTAATGCCCGGGTGATTATGTAAGTGCATGGGTAATGCCTGGGTGATTTTGTAAGTGCATGGGTAATGCCTGGGTGATTGCATGAGTGCAGAGGTAATGTCTGGGTGATTGGAGGAGTGCATGGGTACTGCCTGAGTGATTGAAGGAGTGCATGGGTAATCCCTGGGTGATTGCATAAGTGCATGGGTAGTGCCTGGGTGATTGGAGGAGTGCATGGGTACTGCCTCAGGGATTGAAGGAGTGCATGGGTAATGCCTGTGTGATTCCATGACTGCAGGAGTAATGTCTGAGTGATTGGAGTAGTGCATGGGTACTGCCTGAGTGAGTGGATGAGTGCATAGGTAATGCCTGGGTGATTCCATAAGTGCATGCGTAGTGCCTGGGTGATTGGAGGAGTGCATGGGTACTGACTCAGGGATTGAAGGAGTGCATGGGTAATGCCTGTGTGATTCCATGCGTGCAGGAGTAATGTCTGGGTGATTGGAGGAGTGCATGAGTACTGCCTGAGTGATTGAAGGAGCACATGGGTAATGCCTGGGTTATTGCATATGCGCAGAGGTAATGTCTGGGTGATTTGAAGAGTGCATGGATACTGCCGGAGTGATTGAAGGACCACATGGGTAATGCCTGGGTGATTGCTTGAGTGCATGGGTAGTGCCTTGGTGATTGGAGGAGTGCATGGGTACTACCCTAATGGTTGAAAAAAGTGCATGGGTAGTGCCTGCGTGATTGCATGGGTGCAGGAGTAATGTCTGGTTGATTGGAGGAGTACATGGGTACTGCCTGAGTGATTAAAGGAGTGCATAGGTAATGCCTGGGTGATTGCATAAGTGCATGGGTAGTGCCTGGGTGATTGGAGGAGTGCATGGGTACTGCCCTAATGGTTGAAAAAGTGCATGGGTAGTGCCTGCGTGATTGCATGGGTGCAGGAGTAATGTCTGGTTGATTGGAGGAGTACATGGGTACCGCCTGAGTGATTAAAGGAGTGCATAGGTAATGCCTGGGTGATTGCATAAGTGCATGGGTAGTGCCTGGGTGATTGAAGGAGTGCATGGGTAATGCCTGTGTGATTCCATGGGTGCAGGAGTAATGTCTGAGTGATTGGAGTAGTGCATGGGTACTGCCTGAGTGAGTGGATGAGTGCAGAACTAATGCCTGGGTGATTTCATAAGTGCATGGGTAGTGCCTGTGTGATTGGAGGAGTGCATGGGTACTGCCTGAGTGATTGAAGGAATGCATGGGTAATGCCCGGGTGATTATGTAAGTGCATGGGTAATGCCTGGGTGATTTTGTAAGTGCATGGGTAATGTCTGGGTGATTGCATGATTGCAGAGGTAATGTCTGGGTGATTGGAGGAGTGCATGGGTACTGCCTGAGTGATTGAAGGAGTGCATAGGTAATGCATGGGTGATTGCATAAGTGCATGGGTTGTGCCTGGGTGATTGTAGGAGTGCAATGGTACTGCCTCAGTGATTGAAGGAGTGCATCGGTAATGCCTGGGTGATTGCATGAGTGCAGGAGTAATGTCTGTGTGATTAGAGCAGTGTATGGGTACTGCCTGAGTGATTGAAGAAGTGCATTGGTAGTGCCTGGGTGATTGGAGGAGTGCATTGGTAGTGCCTGGGTTATTGCATAAGTGCATGGGTAAAGCCTGGGTGATTGGAGGAGTGCATGGGTACTGCCTGAGTGATTGAAGAAGTGCATGGGTAGTGCCTGCGTGCTTGCATGAGAGCAAGAGTAATATCTGGGTGATTGGAGGAGTGCATGGGTACTGCCTGAGTGATTGAAGGAGTGAATGGGTAATGCCTAGGTGATTTTGTAAGTGCATGGGTAATGCCTGGGTGATTGCATGAGTGCAGAGGTATTGTCTGGGCGATTGGAGGAGTGCATGGGTACTGCCTGAGTGATTGAAGGAGTGCATGGGTAATGCCTGGGTGATTGCATAAGTGCATGGGTAGTGCCTGGGTGATTGGAGGAGTGCATGGGTACTGCCTCAGGGATTGAAGGAGTGCATGGGTAATGCCTGTATGATTCCATGAGTGCAGGAGTAATGTCTGAGTGATTGGAGTAGTGCATAGGTCTGCCTGAGTGAGTGGATGAGTGCATAGGTAATGCCTGGGTGATTTCATAAGTGGATGGGTAGTGCCTGGGTGATTGGAGGAGTGCATGGGTACTGCCTCAGGGATTGAAGGAGTGCATGGGTAATGCCTGTGTGATTCCATGAGTGCAGGAGTAATGTCTGGGTGATTGGAGGAGTGCATGAGTACTGCCTGAGTGATTGAAGGAGCACATGGTTAATGTCTGGGTTATTGCATGAGTGCAGAGGTAATGTCTGGGTGATTTGAAGAGTGCATGGATACTGCCGGAGAGATTGAAGGACCACATGGGTAATGCCTGGGTGATTGCATGAGTGCATGGACAGTGCCTTGGTGATTGGAGGAGTGCATGGGTGCAACCCTAATTGTTGAAAAAGTGCATGGGTAGTGCCTGCGTGATTGCATGAGTGCAGGAGTAATGTCTGGGTGATTGGAGGAGTGCATGTATACTGCCTAAGTGATTGAAGGAGTGCATGGGTAATGCCTGGATGATTCCATGAGTGCAGGAGTAATGTCTGGTTGATTGGAGGAGCACATGGGTACTGCCTGAGTGATTAAAGGAGTGCATAGGTAATGCCTGGGTGATTGCATAAGTGCATGGGTAGTGCCTGGGTGATTGGAGGAGTGCATGGGTACTGCCTCAGGGATTGAAGGAGAGCATGGGTAATGCCTGTGTGATTCCATGAGTGCAGGAGTAATGTCTGAGTGATTGGAGTAGTGCATGGGTACTGCCTGAGTGAGTGGATGAGTGCATAGGTAATGCCTGGGTGATTTCATAAGTGCATGGGTAGTGCCTGGGTGATTGGAGGAATGCATGGGTACTGCCTGAGTAATTGAAGGAGTGCATGAGTAATGCCTGGGTGATTGCATGAGTGCAAGAGTAATATCTGGGTGATTGGAGGAGTGCATGGGTACTGCCTGAGTGATTGAAGGAGTGCATGTGTAATGCCTGGGTGATTTTGTAAGTGCATGGGTAACGCCTGGGTGATTTTGTAAGTGCATGGGTATTGCCTGGGTGATTGCATGAGTGCAGAGGTAATGTCTGGGTGATTGGAGGAGTGCATGGGTACTGCCTGAGTTATTGAAGGAGCACTTGGGTAATGCGTGGGTCATTGCATGAGTGCGTGGGTAGTGCCTGGGTGATTAGAGGAGTGCATGGGTACTGCCTGAGTGATTGAAGTAGTGCATGTGTAGTGCCTGCATGATTGCATGAGTGCAGGGGTAATGTCTGGGTGATTGGAGTACTGCATGGGTACTTCCTGGGTAATTGGAGGAGTATATGGGTAGTGCCTGAGTGATTGAAGCAGTGCATTGGTAAAGCCTGGGTGCTAGCATAAGTGCATGGGTAGAGCCTGAGTGCTTGGAGGAGTGCATGGGTACTGCCTCAGTGATTGAAGGAGTGCATGGGTAATGTCTGAGTGATTGAAGGAGTGCATTGGTAAAGCCTGCTTGCATAAGTGCATGGGTAGAGCCTGAGTGCTTGGAGGAGTGCATGGGTACTGCCTCAGTGATTGAAGGAGTGCATGGGTAATGCCTGGGTGATTGCATAAGTGCATGGGTAGTGCCTGGGTGATTGGAGGAGTGCATGGGTACTGCCTGAGTGATTGATGGAGTACTTGAGTAATGCCTGGGTGATTGCATGAGTGCAGGAGTAATGTCTGGGTGATTGGAGGAGTGCATGGGTACTGCATGAGTGATTGAAGGAATGCATGGGTAATGCCCGGGTGATTATGTAAGTGCATGGGTAATGCCTGGGTGATTTTGTAAGTGCATGGGTAATGCCTGGGTGATTGCATGAGTGCAGAGGTAATGTCTGGGTGATTGGAGGAGTGCATGGGTACTGCCTGAGTGATTGAAGGAGTGCATGGGTAATCCCTGGGTGATTGCATAAGTGCATGGGTAGTGCCTGGGTGATTGGAGGAGTGCATGGGTACTGCCTCAGGGATTGAAGGAGTGCATGGGTAATGCCTGTGTGATTCCATGACTGCAGGAGTAATGTCTGAGTGATTGGAGTAGTGCATGGGTACTGCCTGAGTGAGTGGATGAGTGCATAGGTAATGCCTGGGTGATTCCATAAGTGCATGCGTAGTGCCTGGGTGATTGGAGGAGTGCATGGGTACTGACTCAGGGATTGAAGGAGTGCATGGGTAATGCCTGTGTGATTCCATGCGTGCAGGAGTAATGTCTGGGTGATTGGAGGAGTGCATGAGTACTGCCTGAGTGATTGAAGGAGCACATGGGTAATGCCTGGGTTATTGCATATGCGCAGAGGTAATGTCTGGGTGATTTGAAGAGTGCATGGATACTGCCGGAGTGATTGAAGGACCACATGGGTAATGCCTGGGTGATTGCTTGAGTGCATGGGTAGTGCCTTGGTGATTGGAGGAGTGCATGGGTACTACCCTAATGGTTGAAAAAAGTGCATGGGTAGTGCCTGCGTGATTGCATGGGTGCAGGAGTAATGTCTGGTTGATTGGAGGAGTACATGGGTACTGCCTGAGTGATTAAAGGAGTGCATAGGTAATGCCTGGGTGATTGCATAAGTGCATGGGTAGTGCCTGGGTGATTGGAGGAGTGCATGGGTACTGCCCTAATGGTTGAAAAAGTGCATGGGTAGTGCCTGCGTGATTGCATGGGTGCAGGAGTAATGTCTGGTTGATTGGAGGAGTACATGGGTACCGCCTGAGTGATTAAAGGAGTGCATAGGTAATGCCTGGGTGATTGCATAAGTGCATGGGTAGTGCCTGGGTGATTGAAGGAGTGCATGGGTAATGCCTGTGTGATTCCATGGGTGCAGGAGTAATGTCTGAGTGATTGGAGTAGTGCATGGGTACTGCCTGAGTGAGTGGATGAGTGCAGAACTAATGCCTGGGTGATTTCATAAGTGCATGGGTAGTGCCTGTGTGATTGGAGGAGTGCATGGGTACTGCCTGAGTGATTGAAGGAATGCATGGGTAATACCCGGGTGATTATGTAAGTGCATGGGTAATGCCTGGGTGATTTTGTAAGTGCATGGGTAATGTCTGGGTGATTGCATGATTGCAGAGGTAATGTCTGGGTGATTGGAGGAGTGCATGGGTACTGCCTGAGTGATTGAAGGAGTGCATAGGTAATGCATGGGTGATTGCATAAGTGCATGGGTTGTGCCTGGGTGATTGTAGGAGTGCAATGGTACTGCGTCAGTGATTGAAGGAGTGCATCGGTAATGCCTGGGTGATTGCATGAGTGCAGGAGTAATGTCTGTGTGATTAGAGCAGTGTATGGGTACTGCCTGAGTGATTGAAGAAGTGCATTGGTAGTGCCTGGGTGATTGGAGGAGTGCATTGGTAGTGCCTGGGTTATTGCATAAGTGCATGGGTAAAGCCTGGGTGATTGGAGGAGTGCATGGGTACTGCCTGAGTGATTGAAGAAGTGCATGGGTAGTGCCTGCGTGCTTGCATGAGAGCAAGAGTAATATCTGGGTGATTGGAGGAGTGCATGGGTACTGCCTGAGTGATTGAAGGAGTGAATGGGTAATGCCTAGGTGATTTTGTAAGTGCATGGGTAATGCCTGGGTGATTGCATGAGTGCAGAGGTATTGTCTGGGCGATTGGAGGAGTGCATGGGTACTGCCTGAGTGATTGAAGGAGTGCATGGGTAATGCCTGGGTGATTGCATAAGTGCATGGGTAGTGCCTGGGTGATTGGAGGAGTGCATGGGTACTGCCTCAGGGATTGAAGGAGTGCATGGGTAATGCCTGTATGATTCCATGAGTGCAGGAGTAATGTCTGAGTGATTGGAGTAGTGCATAGGTCTGCCTGAGTGAGTGGATGAGTGCATAGGTAATGCCTGGGTGATTTCATAAGTGGATGGGTAGTGCCTGGGTGATTGGAGGAGTGCATGGGTACTGCCTCAGGGATTGAAGGAGTGCATGGGTAATGCCTGTGTGATTCCATGAGTGCAGGAGTAATGTCTGGGTGATTGGAGGAGTGCATGAGTACTGCCTGAGTGATTAAAGGAGCACATGGTTAATGTCTGGGTTATTGCATGAGTGCAGAGGTAATGTCTGGGTGATTTGAAGAGTGCATGGATACTGCCGGAGAGATTGAAGGACCACATGGGTAATGCCTGGGTGATTGCATGAGTGCATGGGTAGTGCCTTGGTGATTGGAGGAGTGCATGGGTGCAACCCTAATTGTTGAAAAAGTGCATGGGTAGTGCCTGCGTGATTGCATGAGTGCAGGAGTAATGTCTGGGTGATTGGAGGAGTGCATGTATACTGCCTAAGTGATTGAAGGAGTGCATGGGTAATGCCTGGATGATTCCATGAGTGCAGGAGTAATGTCTGGTTGATTGGAGGAGTACATGGGTACTGCCTGAGTGATTAAAGGAGTGCATAGGTAATGCCTGGGTGATTGCATAAGTGCATGGGTAGTGCCTGGGTGATTGGAGGAGTGCATGGGTACTGCCTCAGGGATTGAAGGAGTGCATGGGTAATGCCTGTGTGATTCCATGAGTGCAGGAGTAATGTCTGAGTGATTGGAGTAGTGCATGGGTACTGCCTGAGTGAGTGGATGAGTGCATAGGTAATGCCTGGGTGATTTCATAAGTGCATGGGTAGTGCCTGGGTGATTGGAGGAATGCATGGGTACTGCCTGAGTAATTGAAGGAGTGCATGAGTAATGCCTGGGTGATTGCATGAGTGCAAGAGTAATATCTGGGTGATTGGAGTAGTGCATGGGTACTGCCTGAGTGAGTGGATGAGTGCATAGGTAATGCCTGGGTGATTTCATAAGTGCATGGGTAGTGCCTGGGTGATTGGAGGAATGCATGGGTACTGCCTGAGTGATTGAAGGAGTGCATGTGTAATGCCTGGGTGATTTTGTAAGTGCATGGGTAACGCCTGGGTGATTTTGTAAGTGCATGGGTATTGCCTGGGTGATTGCATGAGTGCAGAGGTAATGTCTGGGTGATTGGAGGAGTGCATGGGTACTGCCTGAGTTATTGAAGGAGCACATGGGTAATGCGTGGGTCATTGCATGAGTGCGTGGGTAGTGCCTGGGTGATTAGAGGAGTGCATGGGTACTGCCTGAGTGATTGAAGTAGTGCATGTGTAGTGCCTGCATGATTGCATGAGTGCAGGGGTAATGTCTGGGTGATTGGAGTACTGCATGGGTACTTCCTGGGTAATTGGAGGAGTATATGGGTAGTGCCTGAGTGATTGAAGCAGTGCATTGATAAAGCCTGGGTGCTAGCATAAGTGCATGGGTAGAGCCTGAGTGCTTGGAGGAGTGCATGGGTACTGCCTCAGTGATTGAAGGAGTGCATGGGTAATGTCTGAGTGATTGAAGGAGTGCATTGGTAAAGCCTGCTTGCATAAGTGCATGGGTAGAGCCTGAGTGCTTGGAGGAGTGCATGGGTACTGCCTCAGTGATTGAAGGAGTGCATGGGTAATGCCTGGGTGATTGCATAGGTGCATGGGTAGTGCCTGGGTGATTGGAGGAGTGCATGGGTACTGCCTGAGTGATTGATGGAGTACTTGAGTAATGCCTGGGTGATTGCATGAGTGCAGGAGTAATGTCTGGGTGATTGGAGGAGTGCATGGGTACTGCATGAGTGATTGAAGGAATTCATGGGTAATGCCCGGGTGATTATGTAAGTGCATGGGTAATGCCTGGGTGATTTTGTAAGTGCATGGGTAATGCCTGGGTGATTGCATGAGTGCAGAGGTAATGTCTGGGTGATTGGAGGAGTGCATGGGTACTGCCTGAGTGATTGAAGGAGTGCATGGGTAATCCCTGGGTGATTGCATAAGTGCATGGGTAGTGCCTGGGTGATTGGAGGAGTGCATGGGTACTGCCTCAGGGATTGAAGGAGTGCATGGGTAATGCCTGTGTGATTCCATGACTGCAGGAGTAATGTCTGAGTGATTGGAGTAGTGCATGGGTACTGCCTGAGTGAGTGGATGAGTGCATAGGTAATGCCTGGGTGATTCCATAAGTGCATGCGTAGTGCCTGGGTGATTGGAGGAGTGCATGGGTACTGACTCAGGGATTGAAGGAGTGCATGGGTAATGCCTGTGTGATTCCATGCGTGCAGGAGTAATGTCTGGGTGATTGGAGGAGTGCATGAGTACTGCCTGAGTGATTGAAGGAGCACATGGGTAATGCCTGGGTTATTGCATATGCGCAGAGGTAATGTCTGGGTGATTTGAAGAGTGCATGGATACTGCCGGAGTGATTGAAGGACCACATGGGTAATGCCTGGGTGATTGCTTGAGTGCATGGGTAGTGCCTTGGTGATTGGAGGAGTGCATGGGTACTACCCTAATGGTTGAAAAAGTGCATGGGTAGTGCCTGCGTGATTGCATGGGTGCAGGAGTAATGTCTGGTTGATTGGAGGAGTACATGGGTACTGCCTGAGTGATTAAAGGAGTGCATAGGTAATGCCTGGGTGATTGCATAAGTGCATGGGTAGTGCCTGGGTGATTGGAGGAGTGCATGGGTACTGCCCTAATGGTTGAAAAAGTGCAGGGGTAGTGCCTGCGTGATTGCATGGGTGCAGGAGTAATGTCTGGTTGATTGGAGGAGTACATGGGTACCGCCTGAGTGATTAAAGGAGTGCATAGGTAATGCCTGGGTGATTGCATAAGTGCATGGGTAGTGCCTGGGTGATTGAAGGAGTGCATGGGTAATGCCTGTGTGATTCCATGGGTGCAGGAGTAATGTCTGAGTGATTGGAGTAGTGCATGGGTACTGCCTGAGTGAGTGGATGAGTGCAGAACTAATGCCTGGGTGATTTCATAAGTGCATGGGTAGTGCCTGTGTGATTGGAGGAGTGCATGGGTACTGCCTGAGTGATTGAAGGAATGCATGGGTAATGCCCGGGTGATTATGTAAGTGCATGGGTAATGCCTGGGTGATTTTGTAAGTGCATGGGTAATGTCTGGGTGATTGCATGATTGCAGAGGTAATGTCTGGGTGATTGGAGGAGTGCATGGGTACTGCCTGAGTGATTGAAGGAGTGCATAGGTAATGCATGGGTGATTGCATAAGTGCATGGGTTGTGCCCTGGTGATTGTAGGAGTGCAATGGTACTGCCTCAGTGATTGAAGGAGTGCATCGGTAATGCCTGGGTGATTGCATGAGTGCAGGAGTAATGTCTGTGTGATTGGAGCAGTGTATGGGTACTGCCTGAGTGATTGAAGAAGTGCATTGGTAGTGCCTGGGTGATTGGAGGAGTGCATTGGTAGTGCCTGGGTTATTGCATAAGTGCATGGGTAAAGCCTGGGTGATTGGAGGAGTGCATGGGTACTGCCTGAGTGATTGAAGAAGTGCATGGGTAGTGCCTGCGTGCTTGCATGAGAGCAAGAGTAATATCTGGGTGATTGGTGGAGTGCATGGGTACTGCCTGAGTGATTGAAGGAGTGAATGGGTAATGCCTAGGTGATTTTGTAAGTGCATGGGTAATGCCTGGGTGATTGCATGAGTGCAGAGGTATTGTCTGGGCGATTGGAGGAGTGCATGGGTACTGCCTGAGTGATTGAAGGAGTGCATGGGTAATGCCTGGGTGATTGCATAAGTGCATGGGTAGTGCCTGGGTGATTGGAGGAGTGCATGGGTACTGCCTCAGGGATTGAAGGAGTGCATGGGTAATGCCTGTATGATTCCATGAGTGCAGGAGTAATGTCTGAGTGATTGGAGTAGTGCATAGGTCTGCCTGAGTGAGTGGATGAGTGCATAGGTAATGCCTGGGTGATTTCATAAGTGGATGGGTAGTGCCTGGGTGATTGGAGGAGTGCATGGGTACTGCCTCAGGGATTGAAGGAGTGCATGGGTAATGCCTGTGTGATTCCATGAGTGCAGGAGTAATGTCTGGGTGATTGGAGGAGTGCATGAGTACTGCCTGAGCGATTGAAGGAGCACATGGGTAATGTCTGGGTTATTGCATGAGTGCAGAGGTAATGTCTGGGTGATTTGAAGCGTGCATGGATACTGCCGGAGAGATTGAAGGACCACATGGGTAATGCCTGAGTGATTGCATGAGTGCATGGACAGTGCCTTGGTGATTGGAGGAGTGCATGGGTACTACCCTAATGGTTGAAAAAGTGCATGGGTAGGCCTGCGTGATTGCATGAGTGCAGGAGTAATGTCTGGGTGATTGGAGGAGTCCATGTATATTGCCTAAGTGATTGAAGGAGTGCATGGGTAATGCCTGGATGATTCCATGAGTGCAGGAGTAATGTCTGGTTAATTGGAGGAGTACATGGGTACTGCCTGGGTGATTAAAGTAGTGCATAGGTAATGCCTGGGTGATTGCATAAGTGCATGGGTAGTGCCTGGGTGATTGGAGGAGTGCATGGGTACTGCCTCAGGGATTGAAGGAGTGCATGGGTAATGCCTTTGTGATTCCATGGGTGCAGGAGTAATGTCTGAGTGATTGGAGTAGTGCATGGGTACTGCCTGAGTGAGTGGATGAGTGCATAGGTAATGCCTGGGTGATTTCATAAGTGCATTGGGTCGTGCCTGGGTGATTGGAGGAATGCATGGGTACTGCCTGAGTAATTGAAGGAGTGCATGAGTAATGCCTGGGTGATTGCATGAGTGCAAGAGTAATATCTGGGTGATTGGAGGAGTGCATGGGTACTGCCTGAGTGATTGAAGGAGTGCATGGGTAATGCCTGGGTGATTTTGTAAGTGCATGGGTAACGCCTGGATGATTTTGTAAGTGCATGGGTATTGCCTGGGTGATTGCATCAGTGCAGAGGTAATGTCTGGGTGATTGGAGGAGTGCATGGGTACTGCCTGAGTTATTGAAGGAGCACAAGGGTAATGCGTGGGTGATTGCATGAGTGCATGGGTAGTGCGTGGGTGATTAGAGGAGTGCATGGGTACTGCCTGAGTAATTGAAGAAGTGCATGGGTAGTGCCTGCGTGATTGCATGAGTGCAGGGGTAATGTCTGGGTGATTGGAGTACTGCATGGGTACTTCCTGGGTAATTGGAGGAGTGCATGGGTAGTGCCTGAGTGATTGAAGCAGTGCATTAGTAAAGCCTGGGTGCTAGCATAAGTGCATGGGTAGAGCCTGAGTGCTTGGAGGAGTGCATGGGTACTGCCTCAGTGATTGAAGGAGTGCATGGGTAATGCCTGGGTGATTGCATAAGTGCATGGGTAGTGCCTGGGTGATTGGAGGAGTGCATGGATACTGCCTGAGTGATTGATGGAGTGGTTGAGTAATGCCTGGGTGATTGCATGAGTGCAGGAGTAATGTCTGGGTGATTGGAGGAGTGCATGGGTACTGCCTCAGTGATTGAAGGAGTGCAAGGGTAATGCCTGGGTGATTGCATAAGTGCATGGGTAGTGCCTGGGTGATTGGAGGAGTGCATGGGTACTGCCTCAGGGATTGAAGGAGTGCATGGGTAATGCCTGTGTGATTCCATGAGTGCAGGAGTAATGTCTGAGTAAGTGGATGAGTGCATAGGTAATGCCTGGGTGATTTCATAAGTGCATGGGTAGTGCCTGGGTGATTGGAGGAATGTATGGGTACTGCCTGAGTAATTGAAGGAGTGCATGAGTAATGCCTGGGTGATTGCATGAGTGCAAGAGCAATATCTGGGTAATTGGAGGAGTGCATGGGTACTACCTGAGTGATTGAAGGAGTGCATGTGTAATGCCTGGGTGATTTTGTAAGTGCATGGGTAACGACTGGGTGATTTTGTAAGTGCATGGGTATTGCCTGGGTGATTGCATGAGTGCAGAGGTAATGTCTGGGTGATTGGAGGAGTACATGGGTACTGCCTGAGTTATTGAAGGAGCACATGGGTAATGCGTGGGTGATTGCATGAGTGCATGGGTAGTGCCTGGGTGATTGCATGAGTGCAGGGGTAATGTCTGGGTGATTGGAGTACTGCATGGGTACTTCCTGGGTAATTGGAGGAGTGCATGGGTACTGCCTGAGTGATTGAAGAAGTGCATGGGTAGTGCCTGCGTGATTGCATGAGTGCAGGGGTAATGTCTGGGTGATTGGAGTACTGCATGGGTACTTCCTGGGTAATTGGAGGAGTGCATGGGTAGTGCCTGGGTGATTGAAGGAGTGCAGGAGTAATGTCTGGGTGATTGGAGGAGTGCATAGGTACTGCATGAGTGATTGAAGGAATGCATGGGTAATGCCCGGGTGATTATGTAAGTGCATGGGTAATGCCTGGGTGATTTTCTAAGTGCAAGGGTAATGCCTGGGTGATTGCATGAGTGCAGAGGTAATGTCTGGGTGATTGGAGGAGTGCATGGGTACTGCCTGAGTGATTGAAGGAGTGCATGGGTAATGTCTGGGTTATTGCATGAGTGCAGAGGTAATGTCTGGGTGATTTGAAGAGTGCATGGATACTGCCGGGGAGATTGAAGGACCACATGGGTAATGCCTGGGTGATTGCATGAGTGCATGGACAGTGCCTTGGTGATTGGAGGAGTGCATGGGTACTACCCTAATGGTTGAAAAAGTGCATGGGTAGTGCCTGCGTGATTGCATGAGTGCAGGAGTAATGTCTGGGTGATTGGAGGAGTGCATGTATACTGCCTAAGTGATTGAAGGAGTGCATGGGTAATGCCTTTATGATTCCATGAGTGCAGGAGTAATGTCTTGTTGATTGGAGGAGTACATGGGTACTGCCTGAGTGATTAAAGGAGTGCATGGGTAGTGCCTGGGTGATTAGAGGAGTGCATGGGTACTGCCTCAGGGATTGAAGGAGTGCATGGGTAATGCCTGTGTGATTCCATGAGTGCAGGAGTAATGTCTGAGTGATTGGAGTAGTGCATGGGTACTGCCTGAGTGAGTGGATGAGTGCATAGGTAATGCCTGGGTGATTTCATAAGTGCATGGGTAGTGCCTGGGTGATTGGAGGAGTGCATGAGTACTGCCTGAGTGATTGAAGGAGCACATGGTTAATGTCTGGGTGATTGGAGGAGTGCATGTATACTGCCTAAGTGATTGAAGGAGTGCATGGGTAATGCCTAGATGATTCCATGAGTGCAGGAGTAATGTCTGGTTGATTGGAGGAGTACATGGGTACTGCCTGAGTGATTAAAGGAGTGCATAGGTAATGCCTGGGTGATTGCATAAGTGCATGGGTAGTGCCTGGGTGATTGGAGGAGTGCATGGGTACTGCCTCAGGGATTGAAGGAGTGCATGGGTAATGCCTGTGTGATTCCATGAGTGCAGGAGTAATGTCTGAGTGATTGGAGTAGTGCATGGGTACTGCCTGAGTGAGTGGATGAGTGCATAGGTAATGCATGGGTGATTTCATAAGTGCATGGGTAGTGCCTGGGTGATTGGAGGAATGCATGGGTACTGCCTGAGTAATTGAAGGAGTGCATGAGTAATGCCTGGGTGATTGCATGAGTGCAAGAGTAATATCTGGGTGATTGGAGGAGTGCATGGGTACTGCCTGAGTGATTGAAGGAGTGCATGTGTAATGCCTGGGTGATTTTGTAAGTGCATGGGTAACGCCTGGGTGATTTTGTAAGTGCATGGGTATTGCCTGGGTGATTGCATGAGTGCAGAGGTAATGTCTGGGTGATTGGAGGAGTGCATGGGTACTGCCTGAGTTATTGAAGGAGCACATGGGTAATGCATGGGTCATTGCATGAGTGCGTGGGTAGTGCCTGGGTGATTAGAGGAGTGCATGGGTACTGCCTGAGTGATTGAAGAAGTGCATGTGTAGTGCCTGCATGATTGCATGAGTGCAGGGGTAATGTCTGGGTGATTGGAGTACTGCATGGGTACTTCCTGGGTAATTGGAGGAGTATATGGGTAGTGCCTGAGTGATTGAAGCAGTGCATTGGTAAAGCCTGGGTGCTAGCATAAGTGCATGGGTAGAGCCTGAGTGCTTGGAGGAGTGCATGGGTACTGCCTCAGTGATTGAAGGAGTGCATGGGTAATGTCTGAGTGATTGAAGGAGTGCATTGGTAAAGCCTGCTTGCATAAGTGCATGGGTAGAGCCTGAGTGCTTGGAGGAGTGCATGGGTACTGCCTCAGTGATTGAAGGAGTGCATGGGTAATGCCTGGGTGATTGCATAAGTGCATGGATAGTGCCTGGGTGATTGGAGGAGTGCATGGGTACTGCCTGAGTGATTGATGGAGTGCTTGAGTAATGCCTGGGTGATTGCATGAGTGCAGGAGTAATGTCTGGGTGATTGGAGGAGTGCATGGGTACTGCATGAGTGATTGAAGGAATGCATGGGTAATGCCCGGGTGATTATGTAAGTGCATGCGTAATGCCTGGGTGATTTTGTAAGTGCATGGGTAATGCCTGGGTGATTGCATGAGTGCAGAGGTAATGTCTGGGTGATTGGAGGAGTGCATGGGTACTGCCTGAGTGATTGAAGGAGTGCATGGGTAATCCCTGGGTGATTGCATAAGTGCATGGGTAGTGCCTGGGTGATTGGAGGAGTGCATGGGTACTGCCTCAGGGATTGAAGGAGTGCATGGGTAATGCCTGTGTGATTCCATGACTGCAGGAGTAATGTCTGAGTGATTGGAGTAGTGCATGGGTACTGCCTGAGTGAATGGATGAGTGCATAGGTAATGCCTGGGTGATTTCATAAGTGCATGCGTAGTGCCTGGGTGATTGGAGGAGTGCATGGGTACTGACTCAGGGATTGAAGGAGTGCATGGGTAATGCCTGTGTGATTCCATGCGTGCAGGAGTAATGTCTGGGTGATTGGAGGAGTGCATGAGTACTGCCTGAGTGATTGAAGGAGCACATGGGTAATGCCTGGGTTATTGCATATGCGCAGAGGTAATGTCTGGGTGATTTGAAGAGTGCATGGATACTGCCGGAGTGATTGAAGGACCACATGGGTAATGCCTGAGTGATTGCATGAGTGCAGAGGTAATGTCTGGGTGATTGGAGGAGTGCATGGGTACTGCCTGAGTGATTGAAGGAGTGCATGGGTAATCCCTGGGTGATTGCATAAGTGCATGGGTAGTGCCTGGGTGATTGGAGGAGTGCATGGGTACTGCCTCAGGGATTGAAGGAGTGCATGGGTACTGCCTGTGTGATTCCATGACTGCAGGAGTAATGTCTGAGTGATTGGAGTAGTGCATGGGTACTGCCTGAGTGAGTGGATGAGTGCATAGGTAATGCCTGGGTGATTTCATAAGTGCATGCGTAGTGCCTGGGTGATTGGAGGAGTGCATGGGTACTGACTCAGGGATTGAAGGAGTGCATGGGTAATGCCTGTGTGATTCCATGCGTGCAGGAGTAATGTCTGGGTGATTGGAGGAGTGCATGAGTACTGCCTGAGTGATTGAAGGAGCACATGGGTAATGCCTGGATTATTGCATATGCGCAGAGGTAATGTCTGGGTGATTTGAAGAGTGCATGGATACTGCCGGAGTGATTGAAGGACCACATGGGTAATGCCTGGGTGATTGCTTGAGTGCATGGGTAGTGCCTTGGTGATTGGAGGAGTGCATGGGTACTACCCTAATGGTTGAAAAAGTGCATGGGTAGTGCCTGCGTGATTGCATGGGTGCAGGAGTAATGTCTGGTTGATTGGAGGAGTACATGGGTACTGCCTGAGTGATTAAAGGAGTGCATAGGTAATGCCTGGGTGATTGCATAAGTGCATGGGTAGTGCCTGGGTGATTGGAGGAGTGCATGGGTACTGCCTCAGGGATTAAAGGAGTGCATGGGTAATGCCTGTGTGATTCCATGGGTGCAGGAGTAATGTCTGAGTGATTGGAGTAGTGCATGGGTACTGCCTGAGTGAGTGGATGAGTGCATAGCAAATGCCTGGGTGATTTCATAAGTGCATGGGTAGTGCCTGTGTAATTGGAGGAGTGCATGGGTACTGCCTGAGTGATAGTTGGATTGCTTGAGTAATGCCTGGGTGATTGCATGAGTGCAGGAGTAATGTCTGGGTGATTGGAGGAGTGCATGGGTACTGCATGAGTGATTGAAGGAATGCATGGGTAATGCCCGGGTGATTATGTAAGTGCATGGGTAATGCCTGGGTGATTTTGTAAGTGCATGGGTAATGTCTGGGTGATTGCATGATTGCAGAGGTAATGTCTGGGTGATTGGAGGAGTGCATGGGTACTGCCTGAGTGATTGAAGGAGTGCATAGGTAATACATGGGTGATTGCATAAGTGCATGGGTTGTGCCTGGGTGATTGTAGGAGTGCAATGGTACTGCCTCAGTGATTGAAGGAGTGCATCGGTAATGCCTGGGTGATTGCATGAGTGCAGGAGTAATGTCTGTGTGATTGGAGCAGTGTATGGGAACTGCCTGAGTGATTGAAGAAGTGCATAGGTAATGCCTGGGTGATTGCATGAGTGCATTGGTAGTGCCTGGGTGATTGGAGGAGTGCATTGGTAGTGCCTGGGTTATTGCATAAGTGCATGGGTAAAGCCTGGGTGATTGGAGGAGTGCATGGGTACTGCCTGAGTGATTGAAGAAGTGCATGGGTAGTGCCTGCGTGCTTGCATGAGTGCAAGAGTAATATCTGGGTGATTGGAGGAGTGCATGGGTACTGCCTGAGTGATTGAAGGAGTGCATGTGTAATGCCTGGGTGATTTTGTAAGTGAATGGGTAACACCTGGGTGATTTTGTAAGTGCATGGGTATTGCCTGGGTGATTGCATGAGTGCAGAGGTACTGTCTGGGTGATTGGAGGAGTGCATGGGTACTGCCTGAGTTATTGAAGGAGCACATGGGTAATGCGTGGGTGATTGCATGAGTGCATGGGTAGTGCCAGAGTGATTAGAGGAGTGCATGGGTACTGCCTGAGTGATTGAAGAAGTGCATGGGTAGTGCCTGCGTGATTGCATGAGTGCAGGGGTAATGTCTGGGTGATTGGAGAACTGCATGGGTACTTCCTGGGTAATAGGAGGAGTGCATGGGTAGTGCCTGAGTGATTGAAGCAGTGCATTGGTAAAGCCTGGGTGCTAGCATAAGTGCATGGGTAGAGCCTGAGTGCTTGGAGGAGTGCATGGGTACTGCCTGAGTGATTGAAGGAGTGCCTGGGTAATGCCTGGGTGATTGCATAAGTGCATGGGTAGTGCCTAGGTGATTGGAGGAGTGCATGGGTACTGCCTCAGGGATTGAAGGAGTGCATGGGTAATGCCTGTGTGATTCCATGAGTGCAGAGGTAATGTCTGGGTGATTGGAGGAGTGCATGGGTACTGCCTGAGTGATTGAAGGAGTGCCTGGGTAATGCCTGGGTGATTGCATAAGTGCATGGGTAGTGCCTAGGTGATTGGAGGAGTGCATGGGTACTGCCTCAGGGATTGAAGGAGTGCATGGGTAGCCTGTGTGATTCCATGAGTGCAGGAGTAATGTCTGAGTGATTGGAGTAGTGCATGGGTACTGCCTGAGTGACTGGATGAGTGCATAGGTATTGCCTGGGTGATTTCATAATTGCATGGGTAGTGCCTGGGTGATTGGAGGAGTGCATGGGTACTGCCTCAGGGATTGAAGGAGTGCATGGGTAATGACTGTGTGATTCCATGCGTGCAGGAGTAATATCTGGGTGATTGGAGGAGTGCATGGGTACTGCCTGAGTGATTGAATGAGTACATGGGTAATGGCAGGGTGATTTTGTAAGTACATGGGTAATGCCTGGGTGATTTTGTAAGTGCATGGGTATTGCCTGGGTAATTGCATGAGTGCAGAGGTAATGTCTGGGTGATTGGAAGAGTGCATGGGTACTGCCTGAGTTATTGAAGGAGCACATGGGTAATGCGTGGTTATTGCATGACTGCATGGGTAGTGCCTGGGTGATTAGAGGAGTGCATGGGTACTGCCTGAGTGATTGAAGAAGTGCATGGGTAGTGTTTGCGTGATTGCATGAGTGCAGGGGTAATGTGTGGGTGATTGGAGTAGTGCTTGGGGTAGGAGAGTAGGATCTGCTTCACATGGGTACCCCCACTTTTTGCTGATGCTTCACTGTTTTTCGACTTTAGTCTGGCTGGGGCCCTGCTAATCAGAACCCCAGCCTAGCTGCTTCCTCTCTAAAATGGTTTCCATGTGCCTTAGGCACATCTCTGATTGGAATCTGGAGTGCCCTTATAAGTCCCTAGTATATGGTATACTATGTACCCAGGGCATAGGTACCCCAGAGGCCTGCCAGGGGCTGAAGCATGTATTATGCCACCCCTGGAAGGCCAGCCAAAATGACACCACAGGTCTGCTACTGCAGCCTGGGTAAGGTGGTGCCTGCACCCTTACTGTGATATAGGCTACCTATATCAGTACCATTGCACACACATATAAACCTATAAGTCACTCCTATGGCAGGCCTTAACAATCCTGAAGGCAGAGTGCTTGGTTTTTATGTGAGAGGGTGCCCCTGCATGAGCAGAGCCCCTCTGCAGCGTTCGAGTCCCTCCTCTGATGCTGTTTGTGGTACAGCCTGACCATATATTCTTAAGTGCATTATATCCTCGCGGTCAATGCTAACTTTGGACTGGCTGCACCAAAACATGTTGTGTTTGGTGTCAAACATCTTGGAATACTACCCCCCGCCAATCCTGGCGGCGGGGGTAGCATTCCACCCTTCTAGAGGGAGAGACATGTACACACCGGGCTACCCGGTAACTTCTTTCCAGAGCCCTGGCATCACCAAATGGATGCCGCTGCCACAGACCCGGGGCTGGCCTCCTGCTGCTGACTGAAACTCCGGCAGGGGAGGCCTGGACAATAGGTTTCCTGTCGAAGGGAGGTGTAACCACCTCCCCAGACAGGATAGTGTGTATTGGGGCTGGGCGGGAGCACCCTCTGTTGTTTTGAATTCCTGCACTGGGGGCACATTTGGTGTCCCTGTGCATATGCCAGTTCAAACCGGTTGCAGGGGCTACCTGCCCCTGCTCTGGTGCGAAACTGGACAAAGGGAATGGGTGTAAATACCCCTCTTCCCTGACCCTCCCATAGGTGTGTCCCCAGAGTATGTCCAACCCCCTAACTTTGTATAAGTATGGGACCCCAGTCCTTAGGACTTTAGATATCCCTGGACGAAACTCTGTAACTGAATCCTGGAACTTCGACGCTCTACTCAAGACTAGAGGACTGAAGAATCTCCCTTGGGGTCAAGGAGTGACTCCCCTGCTTGGCAGGCACCAAAGAAGCAATTGTCTGGTCTGCATCACTGAAGCTCCCGCCGGACGCCAAAGTCTTTGCATCACCAGAGGTAGATTTCTAGACTTCGCCGAGGCTTTCCTGAGTCCCCAGCAAAGCTGAGGCCTGTAGCTGTCATGGGTAACGTGGAACCGTGACCCATGGACACCGAGCACATTTGCAAGTGCATCCTCTTCCTGGTCTCCCACGACAATGTGCTTTGGGCTCCAAGTAGCCACTGCCCCCAGCACCAACTGCACCGAAGATCATTGGCCTCCACTCCACGAGTGTCCTGCAAGCCAGCTCCAAGTGCGTCCACTCGAGGCTCCTTTGCGGTCGCTAGTCCGTTGGCTAGTGGGCCCTCCCGAAGGCAACTCTTCTTCTGCTTGGGCTTTCCTGGTTGCTCCAGACGTGCCCTGACTTACCCTTGCTGGGTGAGTCCCTCAGACCTTGCTGGTCTGTACCACCGTCCTTCTTCTATTTCCACGTGACTTGCCGTTGCCAAGGCTTGTTGGGTCCAATCCGGTCGCCGACACCCCAGCAATCGACAGACGTCGTGGGCCAGCTTGAATCCAGCTCCTGATTGTCATCGACACCTCCTGGACCTCGTGGCTGAAGAGTCAAGACGACCGTCAACCTACCTGAAGCACCCGACATCGGTGGGCATCTGCTCATCGCCTTCCTGGTCACTGGCTAGTGACCCAGACTCTGTCCCCTCTGCTTTCAGGTTCTTCAGATCTTCGATCCACCTTTGGATCCACCCGAACACTTTCGACTTGGTCGCCAGCAGCACTTTGCAGCAGATCGCCATTGAAAACGACGACGAAACCCGACCCCGAAACGCACCTATGCACCCGGCTTCCCTGGGTGAGGTAACACGAGTACTCCGGTGCTCCCGTGGGCATTGACTCTAGAACAGCCTAGTTCTAAAGGGGTTTGCGCCAAGTCCTCCTCTAAGTGTCCTTTTTCTTTAAAATTCCAACCGCGACATTCCCCATAGAAGTCAACGGCGATTCGCGGCTGTGTTCTCACACTGCACGCGTCCCCCGTGGGTCCCCTGTGTCACTACCTTGGGTGGTTCCTTGAGGGCCAAGCACTTCTACAGGATCTAGGCCTTGTGTCTAGCTCAGTCGTGGTTCTTATACCACTTTATTGGTATATGGTTTGGTACGCCCCTAGGGCTCAAACGTGTATTTGTGCTATTACTGTTGATATTTGACCTGTAAAGTATGTACTTCGAACTCTAGCCTCATAAAGAGACTAGAGGGGTGTGTTTAAGACTAAATACATATATTTTATATATATACCTGGTGTGGTCCTCTTTCATTTGGTCACTCAAGAGATTATAGACTGGTAAAACAAGCTGCTTCACATTCCTTCAAGACTTAGCCTGAAGGCTGCTCTCCATAGCTACCACAAGGATAGCTTTCAATAAAGGTTGTCTTTAACCTATCTCCAATAAGGGGTTGTTTGGACTGGTGCAAGGTGCCCACTATCATTAGTGGACAGCATATACCAGGCCAACTTCTCACATTGGTGTGCAGCGTGTGGGATTCCAGCTTGCTATTGTTTTACCAGATAATCTCAATTGAATTGATCAACTGAAAACCACTAAGGGTACCTTAGGTACATATAAAAACAAGCTTAGTATACAGTAAGTTCTACTGAACTTAGAGTTGTGTGTTAAGGGATAGCACACCCTTTCTACAACTCAAGAGAGTTTAGATGGCCACACTAATGTAGGTAGTGCATACACCACACCACACTAGTAATGTCTTCACTGCCAGGAACCAGGGAGCTCCTGCCATCCAGATATGACAACCTCACATTCTTGGAATTGAGAGAGTTGTGCAAAGTTAGGAAGTTGAAGACAGGCAAAAGTGCCAACACCCAAAGTCTCCTGGAGATGCTTCTGCTAGATGATCTTAGAAGACCCATAAGGTCTGAAAGGGTAGGCAGAGAGGGTGGGGCAGAAGATGAGGGAGGGGCCAGGGATGAAAATGCCCAGGACCTGACCTCTGAAACTGGCCAGGGGATGACAATGATCCTGACCTGGAAAGTGCAGCTCCTCCTGAGGAAGAGGAGGAGGCCCAGAAGGACCTCCCCTTTGTCCCCCAGGAAGAGTTGAGAGTATGCCCAGAAGGACTAGATCTCCTTCTCAGGAGTCTAACCACTCTGACACCTCAGTAGGGACCTCTGTCTCCTCCTATGGGAGGGAATCCTCTCATGAGAGGAGAAAAGACTGATTCAGTATGAGCAAGCCCAGCTTGAGCTCAGAAAACAGCAGTTGGCTATAGACAGGGAGTCCCTAGATCTCTATAGACAGAGAAAAATGATGGGACTAGAGTCCCATGGTGGCAGCAATTTCCCCAGAGATAGGGAAAGGTCTTATGACCATAGAAACCTGAGCAAGATTGTCCCTCCCTACCAGAGTGGGGATGACATCCACAAATGGATAACTGCACTGGAGAGGGCCTGTAAAGTATAGAGGGTCCCTCAGGAGCAGTGGGCAGCAATCTTGTGGCTCTCCTTTGCAGACAAAGGTAGAGATAAGCTCCTCACTGTTAGAGAGGAGGATGCTGACAATTACAAAGTCTTGAAGAGTGCTCTGATTGATGGGTTTGGCCTAACAACTGAACAATACAGGTTAAAGTTCAGAGATACACAAAAAGCACAGACTCAAGACTGGGTGGACTATGTGGATTGTTCTGCTAAGGCTCTGGAAGGTTGGTTGATGGGCAGTAAGGTATGTGACTTCACAGGATTGTACAATCTTATCATGAGGGAGCAGATTCTTAATAACTGTCAAAATCAGCTGATGCATCAGTACCTAGTGGACTCTGATCTGACCTCTCCCCAAGAATTGGGAAAGAAGGCAGACAAATGGGTCAGAGCCAGGGTGAGGCAGAAGGTACAGAACCAATGTGGTGACCCTAAGAAGCAAGATTCTAAAAACTCTGATAAGGGTGGGGAGAAGGGTAAAGACCAGAAGTCTTCAAAAGGCCCCCAAAAATCTTCTTCAGGTGGGGATTGACAGTCTAACAAGGGAAAAGGCCAAAAGAAACCATGGTGCAAAGTCTGTAAGCAAAAGACACACTGGACCAGTGATTGCACCAAGTCCAAAGACTCTATTCCAGCCCCCACCAATGCCCCTAAGGCACCTGTTCCCCCTAGTGCAGTTACAATTGGTGGTGGGAGTACACAGGCCAAGGGTTTAGTAGGGTTGACCCTGGGTAATGAGGTGAGCTCTGGCCTAGTCAGAGAACTCACTCAGGCTGTCCTAGTCTGTGATGGAGGCATGGATGTGACCTCCTCTATGAGTCCCAGTAATCTGGGCAAGTACAGACAACAGCCATTAATCAATGGAAAAGAGGCTTTGGCATTTAGGGACACAGGGGCGAGTGTCACAATGGTGACACAAGACCTTGTGGATCCTGGGCAGATTATACTTGGTGAGATGTACCAAGTGACCAATGCTAGCAATGTCAGAACAGACCATACTCTGGCAGTTGTTAACTTCTCCTTGGGAGGGGTAACTGGCCTTAAGAAGGTTGTGGTGAGTGCAAACCTACCAGTAGAATGCTTGCTTGGCAATGATCTTGAAACTTCAGCTTGGGCAGAAGTGGAGCTCAGGACCCATGCAGAAATGCTGGGGATCCCTGCAGATGTGTTTGCTGTGACCAGGTCACAGAGCAAAATGTCTAACACTGAACAGGCCTTGGATCCTGGAAAAATGGACCAAGTGCCATCCAAGAGGAGGAGTAGTAGGGTTAAGGCAGTGCCTTCCCCCTTGGCTCAGAAGGAAGATCAGTCTCTTGAGGGGGATGATCTCAGTCCTGAAGAAGGAACTGTTCCAGAGGAGCTTGAACCTGACCAGGTTGAGTTCTTGGGGACAGGGGGCCCTTCCAGGGCAGATCTGAGCCAGGAGCAGCAGAGCTGCCCCTCTCTTGACCCCCTCAGACAGCAAGCTGCTGCTGAGGCTGCTGGGAATGCTAGTGGTCCCCATAAAGTGTATTAAGATGATGGACTCTTGTACTCAGAGTGTAGAGACCCCAAGCCTGGTGCCACCAGGAGGTTGGTTATACCTCTGAAGTTCAGGGGCTTCCTATTGACCCTAGCCCATGACATTCCTCTAGCAGGTCACCTGGGCCAGAATAAGACTTGGGACAGACTTGTCCCTCACTTTCACTGGCCCCACATGTCTGAAGACACCAAGGAGTTTTGTCACTCCTGTGTAACCTGCCAAGCCAGTGGGAAGGCAGGTGGCACCACAAAGGGCCCCCTGATACCACTACCTGTGGTGGTGGTGCCCTTTAAAAGAGTGGGGATTGATATTGTTGGTCCCATGGATCCCCAAACAGCATCTGGGCACAGGTTTATCCTAGTGGTGGTGGACCATGCCACTAGGTACCCAGAGGCTATTCCCCTTAGGACCACTACAGCACCTGTGGTGGCAAGAGCCCTCCTGGGAATTTTCTCAAGAGTGGGCTTCCCTAAGGAGGTTGTATCAGACATGGGTGCACACTTTATGTCTGGATACTTAAAGGTAATGTGGAAGGAGTGTGGAGTGACTTACAAGTTCACCACACCCTATCACCCACAATGCAATGGTTTAGTTGAGAGATTCAACAAAACCTTAAAGGGCATGATTAAAGGGCTCCCAGAAAAGCTCAGGCGAAGATGGGACATACTCTTGCCCTGCGTTTTATTTGCATACAGGGAGGTGCCTCAAAGGGGGTTGGCTACAGCCCTTTTGAACTTTTGTTTGGTCACCCTGTCAGGGGTCCATTGTGCTTGGTGAAGGAAGGATGGGAGTTACCTCTCAAGCCCCCAAAGCAAGACATAGTGGACTATGTACTTGGTCTCCGCTCCCGGATGGCTGAGTACATGAAAAAGGCAACTAAAAACCTTGAGGCTAGCCAGGAACTGCAAAAAGCCTGGCATGACCAAAAGGCTGTACTGACTGTTTACCAGCCAGGACAGAAGGTGTGGGTGCTGGAGTTAGTGGCCCCAGCAGCTCTCCAAGACAAGTGGAGTGGACCCCATACCATTGTTGAAAAGAAGGGTGAGGTTACCTATTTAGTAGACCTAGGAACACCCAGGAGTCCCCACAGGGTTCTCCATGTCAACAGATTGAAGCCATATGTGGACAGGGCAGACATGGGCTTGCTCATGGCTACTGATGAGGGACAGGAGGAAGAGAGTGACCCACTCCCTGACCTGCTGTCACAGAACCCTGATGATGGGTCAGTGGATGGTGTAGCCTTGGCAGGCAGCCTCACTGCTCAGCAGCAAACTGATTGCAGACAAGTGCTCAATCAGTACAGACATATGTTCTCTCTGACTCCAAGTCAAACCACCTGGTGCACTCATGAAGTGGACACTGGGGACAGTCTGCCTATTAAAAATAAGATTTATAGGCAACCTGACCATGTCAGGGACTGTATCAGGACAGAAGTCCAGAAAATGTTGGATTTGGGAGTTATTGAACCCTCAGATAGCCCTGGGGCTAGTCCAGTGGTCCTTGTGCCAAAACCTCACACCAGTGGTGGGAAAAGAGAGATGAGGTTTTGTGTGGACTACAGGGGTCTCAATGCAGTCACTAGGACTGATGCCCATCCAATACCTAGGGCAGATGAGCTAATAGACACTTTGGCCTCAGCCAAGTATCTAAGCACATTTGACCTGACCGCTGGCTACTGGCAGATCAGACTAGCTGATGATGCAAAGCCAAAAACAGCATTCTTAACCCCTAGTGGACATTATCAATTTGTGGTAATGCCCTTTGGTCTGAAGAATGCACCTGCCACTTTTCAGAGGTTGGTGAATACAGTCCTTACAGGTCTGGAGGCCTACAGTGCAGCATATCTAGATGATATTGCTGTCTTTAGCTCCACCTGGGAGGATCACCTGGTCCACCTCAGAAATGTTTTGGAGGCCCTGCAAAAGGCAGGCCTCACTATCAAGGCCACCAAGTGCCAGATAGGGCAGAGTCATGTTGTGTACCTGGGCCACCTTGTGGGTGGAGGCCAGGTACAACCACTGCAGAGCAAAATCCAGACCATCATGGACTGGGTTGCTCCAATCACCCAGACTCAGGTGAGAGCCTTCTTAGGCCTGACTGGGTACTATAGGAGATTTGTCAAGGGGTATGGATCAATAGTGACACCCCTGAATGACTTAACTTCCAAGAAAATGCCCAAAAAGGTTCAGTGGACAGCTAGCTGTCAAAAGGCATTTGTTGACCTGAAGCAGGCCATGTGTACTGATCCCATTCTCCAGAGTCCTGATTACTCCAAGAAGTTCATTGTCCAAACAGATGCATCTGAATTGGGGGTAGGGGCTGTACTGTCACAATTGAATGATGAAGGTCAGGATCAGCCAGTAGCTTTTATTAGCAGAAGGCTGACCCCTAGAGAGAAACGTTGATCAGCCATAGAGAGGAGGCCTTTGCTGTGGTTTGGGCTCTGAAGAAGTTGAGGCCATACTTGTTTGGTACTCACTTCCTTGTTCAAACAGACCACAAGCCCCTCCTATGGCTAAAACAAATGAAGGGTGAAAACCCCAAACTGCTTAGGTGGTCCATTTCCCTACAGGGGATGGACTTTACAGTGGAACATAGACCTGGGAGTAACCATGCCAATGCAGATGGACTCTCTAGGTATTTCCACTTAGAACATGAAGACTCAACTGGTCAAGGTTAGTTTAATGTCCCTGCGTTTGGGGGTTGTGTAGGAGAGTAGGATCTGCTTCACATGGGTACCCCCACTTTTTGCTGATGCTTCACTGTTTTTCGACTTTAGTCTGGCTGGGGCCCTGCTAATCAGAACCCCAGCCTAGCTGCTTCCTCTCTAAAATGGTTTCCATGTGCCTTAGGCACATCTCTGATTGGAATCTGGAGTGCCCTTATAAGTCCCTAGTATATGGTATACTATGTACCCAGGGCATAGGTACCCCAGAGGCCTACCAGGGGCTGAAGCATGTATTATGCCACCCCTGGGAAGCCCTCCAAAAAGACACCACAGGTCTGCTACTGCAGCCTGGGTAAGGAGGTGCCTGCACCCCTTACTGTGATATAGGCTACCTATATCACTACCATTACACACACATATAAACCTATAAGTCACTCCTATGGCAGGCCTTAACAATCCTGAAGGCAAAGTTCTTGGTTTTTATGTGAGAGGGTGCCCCTGCATGAGCAGAGCCCCTCTGCAGCATTCGGAGTCCCTCCTCTGATGCTGTTTGTGGTACAGCCTGACCATATACTCTTAAGTGCATTATATCCTCGCGGTACAATGCTAACTTTGGACTGGCTGCACCAAAACATGTTGTGTTTGGTGTCAAACATCTTGGAATACTACCCCCCCGCCAATACTGGCGGCGGGGGTAGCATTCCACCCTTCTAGAGGGAGAGACATGTACACACCGGGCTACCCGGTAACTTCTTTCCAGAGCCCTGGCATCACAAAATGGATGCCGTTGCCACAGACACGGGTCTGGCCTCCTGCTGCTGACTGAAACTCCGGCAGGGGAGGCCTGGACAATATGCCAGTTCAAATCGGTTGCAGGGGCTACCTGCCCCTGCTCTGGCGCGAAACTGGACAAAGGGAATGGGTGTAACCACCCCTCTTCCCTGACCCTCCCATAGGTGGGTCCCCAGAGTATGTCCAACCCCCTAACTTTGTATAAGTATGGGACCCCAGTCCTTAGGATTTTAGATATCCCTGGACGAAACTCTGTAACTGAATCCTGGAACTTCGACGCTCTACTCAAGACTAGAGGACTGAAGAATCTCCCTTGGGGTCAAGGAGTGACTCCCCTGCATGGCAGGCACCAAAGAAGCAATTGTCCGGTCTGCATCGCCGAAGCTCCCGCCGGACTCCGAAGTCTTTGCATCACCAGAGGTGGATTTCCAGACTTCCACGAGGCTGCCCTGAGTTTCCAGCAAAGCTGAGGCCCGTAGCTGTCGTGGGTAGCGTGGAACCGTGACCCCTGGACACTGAGCACATTTGCCAGTGCATCCTCTTCCTGGTCTCCCACGAAGTTGTGCTTTGGGCTCCAAGTAGCGCCCACCTCGAGCACCAACTGCACCGAAGATCACTGGCCTCCACTCCACGAGTGTCCTGCAAGCCAGCTCCAAGTGTATCAACTCGAGGCTCCTTCGCGGTTGCTAGTCCGTTGGCTAGTGGGCCTCCCGAAGGCAACTCTTCTTTTGCTTGAGCTTCCCTGGTTGCTCCAGACGTGCCCTGACTTACCCTTGCTGGGTGAGTCCCTCAGACCTTGCTAGTCTGTACCACCGTCCTTCTTCTATTTCCACGTGACTTGCCATTGCCAAGGCTTGTTGGGTCCAATCCGGTCACTGACACCGCAGCAATCGACAGACGTCGTGGGACAGATCGAATCCAGCTCCTGGTTGTCGTCGACACCTCCTGGACCTCGTGGCTGAAGAGTCAAGACGACCGTCAACCTACCTGAAGCACCCGACATCGGTGGGCATCTGCTCATCGCCTTCCTGGTCACTGGCTAGTGACCCAGACTCTGTCCCCTCTGCTTTCAGGTTCTTCAGATCTTCGATCCATCCTTGGATCCACCCGGACACTTTGGACTTGGCCGCCAGCAGCACTTTGCAGCAGATCGCCATTGAAAACGACGACGAAACCCGACCCCGAAAGACACCTATGCACCCGGCTCCCCTGGGTGAGGTAACTCGAGTACTCCGGTGCTCCCGTGGGTATTGACTCTAGAACAGCCTAGTTCTAAAGGTGTTTGCTCCAAGTCCTCCTCGAAGTGTCCTTTTTCTTTAAAACTCCAACCGCGACATTCCCCATAGAAGTCAACTGCGGCTCGCGGCTGTGTTCTCACACTGCACGCGTCCCCCGTGGGTCCCCTGTGTCACTACCTTGGGTGGTTCCTTGAGGGCCAAGCACTTCTACAGGCTCTAGGCCTTGTGTCTAGCTCAGTCGTGGTTCTTATACCACTTTATTGGTATATGATTTGGTACGCCCCTAGGGCTCAAACGTGTATTTGTGCTATTACTGTTGATATTCGACTTGTAACTTATGTACTTCGAACTCTAGCCTCATAAAGAGACCAGAGGGGTGTGTTTAAGACTAAATACATATATTTTAAATATATACCTGGTGTGGTCCTCTTTCATTTGGTCACTCAAGAGATTATAGACTGGTAAAACAAGCTGCTTTACATTCCTTCAAGACTTAGCCTGAAGGCTGCTCTCCATAGCCACCACTAGGATAGCTTTCATTAAAGGTTGTCTTTAACCTATCTCCAATAAGGGGTTGTTTGGACTGGTGCAAGGTGCCCACTATAATTAGTGGACATCATATACCAGGCCAACTTCTCACAAGAGGGTGCCCCTGCATGAGCAGAGCCCCTCTGCAGCGTTCGGAGTCAATCCTCTGGTGCTGCTTGTGGTGCAGCCTGACCATATACTCTTAAGTGCATTATATCCTCGCGGTAGAATGCTAACTTTGGACTGGCTGCACCAAAACATGTCGTGTTTGGTGTCAAACACCTTGGAATACTACCCCCCTGCCAGTCCTGGCGGTGGGGGTAGCATTCCACCCTTCTAGAGGGAGAGACATGTACACACCGGCATACCCGGTATAAACTTTTCAGAGCCCTGGCATCACAAAATGGATGCCGCTGCCACAGATACGGGTCTGGCCTCCTGCTGCTGACTGAAACTCTGGCAGGGGAGGCCTGGACAATAGGTTTCCTGTCGCAGGGAGGTGTAACCACCTCCCCAGACAGGATAGTGTGTATTGGGGCTGGGCGGGAGCACTCTCTGGTGCTTTGAAATCCTGCACTGGGGGCACATTTGGTGTCCCTGTGCATAGTCCAGTTCAAACCGGTTACACGGGCTACCTGCCCCTGCTCTGGTGCGAAACTGGACAAAGGGAATGGGTGTAACCACCCCTCTTCCCTGACCCTCCCATAGGTGGGTCCCCAGAGTATGTCCAACCCCCTAACTTAGTATAAGTATGGGACCCCAGTCCTTAGGACTTTGGATCACCCTGGATGAAACTCTGAAGCCGAATCCTGGACCTTCGATGCTCTACTTCAAGATCAGAGGACTGAAGAATCTCCCTTGGGGTCAAGGAGTGACTCCCCTGCTTGGCAGGCACCTAAGAAGCAACTGTCTGGTCTGCATCGCTGAAGCTCCCGCCGGACGCCGAAGTCTTTGCATCACCAGAGGTGGATTTCCAGACTTCCTCGAGGCTGCCCTGAGACCCCAGCGAAGCTGAGGCACGTAGCTGTCGTGGATAATGTGCAACCATGACCCCTGGACACCGAGAACTTTTGCAAGTGCATCATCTTCCTGGTCTTCCTCGAAGTTGTGCTTTGGGCTCCTAGTAGCCCCCGCCTCCAGCACCGACTGTCCTGAAGATCACTGGCCTCCACTCCACGAGTGTCCTGTGAGCCAGCTCGAAGTGCATCCACTCGAGGCTCAATTCGCGATCTCTAGTCCGTTTGCTAGTGGGTCTTCCCGAAGGCAACTCTTCTTCTGTTTGGGCTTTTCTGGTTGCTCCAGACGTGCCCTGACTTACCTTCGCTGGGTGAGTCCCCCAGACCTGGCTGGTCTGCATCAACTTCCTTTCTTTGTTTCCACGTGACTTGCTGTTGCCAAGGCTTGTTGGGTCTAATCCGGTTGCCGACACCCCAGCAATCGACAGACATCATGGGCCAGCTCGAATCCAGCTCCTGGTTGTCGTCGACGCCTCCTGGACCTCGTGACTGAAGAGTCAAGATGACCGTCAACCAACCTGACGCACCCGACATCGGTGGGCATCTGCTCATCGCCTTCCTGGTCACTGGCTAGTGACCCAGACTCTGTCCCCTCTGCTTTCAGGTCCTTCAGATCTTCGATCCACCCAGACACTTTCGACTTGGTCGCCAGCAGCACGTTGCAGCAGGTCGCCATTGAAAATGACGACGAAACCCGAAGCCAAAAGACACCTATGCACCCGGCTTCTCTGGGTGAGGTAACTCGAGTACTCCGGTGCTCCTGTGGGTATTGACTCTAGAACTGCCTAGTTCTAAAGGGGTTTGCTCCAAGTCCTCCTTTAAGTGTCCTTTTCTTTTAAAACTCCAACCGCGACTTTCCCCATAGAAGTTAACGGTGATTCGCGGCTGTGTTCCCACACTGCACGCGTCCCCCGTGGGTCCCCTGTGTCACTACCTTGGGTGGTTCCTTGGGGTCCAAGCACTTCTACAGGCTCTAGGCCTTGTGTCTAGCTCAGTCGTGGTTCTTATACCACTTTTTTGGTATATGGTTTGGTACGCCCCTAGGGCTCAAACGTGTATTTGTGCTATTACTGTTGATAACTGACTTGTAACCTATGTACTTTGAACTCTAGCCTCATAAAGAGACTAGTGGGGTGTGTTTAAGACTAAATACATATATTTTATATATATACCTGGTGTGGTCCTCTTTCATTTGGTCACTCAAGAGATTATAGACTGGTAAAACAAGCTGCTTTACATTCCTTCAAGACTTAGCCTGAAGGCTGCTCTCCATAGCTACCACTAGGATAGCTTTCAATAAAGGTTGTCTTTAACCTATCTCCATAAGGGGTTGTTTGGACTGGTACAAGGTGCCCACTATAAATAGTGGACAGCATATACCAGGCCAACTTCTCACATTGGTGTGCAGCGGGTGGGATTCCAGCTTGCTATTGTTTTACCAGATAATCTCAATTGAATTGATCAACTGAAAACCACTAAGGGTACCATAGGTATATATAAAAACAAGCTTAATATACAGTAAGTTCTACTGAACTTAGAGTTGTGTGTTAAGGGCTAGCACACCCTTTCTACAAGAGAGTTTAGTAGGCCACACTAGTGTAGGTAGTGCATACACCACACCACACTAGTAATGTCTTCACTGCCAGGAACCAGTGGGCTCCTGCCATCCAGATATGACAACCTCTCATTCTTGGAATTAAGAGAGTTGTGCAAGATTAGGAAGCTGAAGACAGGCAAAAGTGCCAACACCCAACGTCTCCTGGAGATGCTTCTGCTAGATGATCTTAGAAGACCCATAGGGTCTGCAAGGGTAGGCAGAGAGGGTGGGGCAGAAGATGAGGAAGGGGCCAGGGGTGAAAATACCCAGGACCTGACCTCTGAAACTGGCCAGGAGGATGACAATGATCCTGACCTGGAAAATGCAGCTCCTCCTGAGGATGAGGAGGAGGATCAGAATGACCTCCCCTTTGTCCCCCCAGGAAGAGTTGTGAGTGTGCCTACAAGGTCCAGATCTCCTTCTCAGGAGTCTAACCACTCTGACACCTCAGTAGGGACCTCTGTTTCCTCTCATAGGAGGGAATACTCTCATGAGAGGAAAGAGAGACTGCTCAAGTATGAGGAAGCTCAATTGAGAATCAGAAGAGAGCAGTTGGCTATAGACAGGGAGTCCCTAGAGCTTCAAAGACAAAGAAGAAAGTTGGGACTAGAGTCCCATGGTGGCAGCAACTTCCCTAGTGGTAGGGAAAGTTCTTATGACCATAGAAACCTGAGCAAGTTTGTCCCTCCCTACCAGAGTGGGGATGACATCCACAAATGGATGACTGCACTGGAAAGGGCCTGTAAAGTTCAGAGGGTCCCCCAGGAGCAGTGGGCAGCAATCTTGTGGCTCTCCTTTGCAGACAAAGGTAGAGATAAGCTCCTCACTGTTAGAGAAGAGGATGCTGACAATTACAAAATCTTGAAGAGTGCTCTGATTGATGGGTTTGGCCTAACCACTGAACAGTATAGGTTGAAGTTCAGAGATACCCAAAAGACTCAGACTCAAGACTGGGTTGACTTTGTAGATTGTGCTACTAAGGCTCTGGAAGGTTGGATACATGGCAACAAGGTGCATGACTTTTTAGGATTGAACAATTTGATTATGAGGGAGCAGATCCTTAATAATTGTCAAAACCAGCTTTTACACCAGTACCTGGTGGACTCTGATCTGACCTCTCCCCAAGAATTGGGAAAGAAGGCAGACAAATGGGTCAGAACCAGAGTAAAGACTAAGAATCAGGGTGGTGACCAGAAGAAAGATTCTACCAAGTCCCAAGAGAAAGGTGGGGATAAATCTAAGGATAAATCCACTACAGGGCCCCAAAAGTCCTCTTCTGGGGGTGGGCCCCAAACTCCTTCCTCTCCTGAAAAGAAACCATATTGCCATGTTTGTAAAAAGCCTGGCCACTGGAAAACTGATCCCAGTTGACCCAGGATTGGCAATAAAGAAAATGTTCCTCCAGCAAATACTACCACCCCTCCTGGTACTACCAGTAGTAATCCTCCAGTTGGGAGTAGTGCACCCAAAAAGGTAGGTGCTTTTGCAAGGGGAACAGAGGTGGGCCCTAGTTTAGACAGGACCCCCTCAACAGACTCCTCTGACTCTGATGGTGGTATAGGATTTGCCACCTTTACCATGAGTCCCAATGCATTGGGCAGGTACAGACTGGAGCCCATGATTAATGGTCAGAAAGCTGTGGCATACAGGGACACAGGGGCTAGTGTCACCATGGTGGCAGGGAAACTAGTCCCCCCTCACCAGCTTTTACCTGAGTTTAAATACCAGGTAACCAACATTGATGGTGTCAGAACAGATCGCCCCATGGCCATAGTCAATCTCAGCTGGGAAGGGGTCACAGGCCCAAAAAGAGTGGCAGTGTCCCCAACCTTGCCTGTAGATTGCCTGATGGGCAATGATCTAGAAATTTCAGCCTGGGCTGAGGTTGAACACCAAACCCATCTGAAAATGTTGGGCATCCCTGAGAAAGTTAGGGGGGCTGTGATGGCCACAGCCCCACCCCAGGAAAATTTTGGAGTGATGGAGCCTGAAAGAATGGCCCACCCTCCTCCACAAGAGAGCACAAGGGTTGAAGAAAAGTCTTCTTCCCCCAGACTATAGGTGAGGGTCAGCCTCCTCAGGGAACTGATCCTACCCCTAGTGAAGGAACTGCCCCAGAGGTAGTCAGGCCTGGCCTGGCCACCCCTCTGATGGCAGGGGACCCTTCCAAGGTGGTACCCAGTCTGGAGCAGGTAACCTGCCCCTCTCTACCCTGCCTTAGTCAGCCCAGGGCTACAGAGGTCAGGGAGGCCAGTGGACCCCACAGGGCCCCCTGTCCAGAGGAACCCCCCCATCAGCAGATTAGGGGCACCCAGTCTAGTAGCCCTAGCCAGGTGATAATTCCTCAACACACTGAGGGATCCCCCATACCTTTGTGTAGGGACCTCACCCAGCAGGACTCTGTTGGGCAAGGGCAAACCTGGGACCAAAAGGTACCAAACCTGCCCTGCCCCTCCAGTGTTCCAACCAAAGGGACCCAACCCCCAGCTGTAGGCAGCCAGAGGTTGACCCTTAGAGCAAAGTTCAACTCAGTCATGGAAAGAGAGGCCTACATGGTGACCAGTGATCTGAGGAAGCTGAGGCCAACTTTATTAGGGCCTCACTTCTCTACTCAGACCCCTCACCAGCCTTTTACTTTGCCAAAACACCACACAGGTAGTAATTCCCCATGGTGGAGACCCTCTCATACCCTTAGGGTGAGGGATAGCTTAGTGGACCATAAAACAGGGGGCAACCATGCTAGTGCAGGTGCTTCCTTATATGGCCACTTAGTCAATAAAGGCTCAACTGGCCAAGGTTAGCCTTATCTCCTTTCGTTTGGGGGGGGGGTTATGTAGGAAGGTGGAATCTGACTATATGGTTGCCCCCACTTTTTGCCTGGTGTTTTGCTGGTTTATGACTTAGTTGGACTGGGCTCCTGCTATTCAGGGCCCCAGTCTATCTGCTTCCTCTCTTTAAAATGGTTTCCATGTACCTTAAGTACATCGTTGATCGGATTCTGGAGTGCCCTCATAAGACCCTAGTATATGGTATACTATGTACCCAGGGCATAGGTACCCCAGAGGCCTACCAGGGGCTGAAGCATGTATTATGCCACCCCTGGGAAGCCCTCCAAAAAGACACCACAGGTCTGCTACTGCAGCCTGGGTAAGGTGGTGCATGCACCCCTTACTGTGGTATAGGCTACCTATATCACTACCATTGCACACACATATAAACCTATAAGTCACTCCTATGGCAGGCCTTACCAATCCTGAAGGCAGAGTGCTTGGTTTTTATGTGAGAGGGTGCCCCTGCATGAGCAGAGCCCCTCTGCAGCGTTCGGAGTCAATCCTCTGGTGCTGTTTGTGGTGCAGCCTGACCATATACTCTTAAGTGCATTATATCCTCGCAGTAGAATGCTAACTTTGGACTGGCTGCACCAAAACATGTCGTGTTTGGTGTCAAACACCTTGGAATACTGCCCCCCCCTGCCAGTCCTGGCGGCGGGGGTAGCATTCCACCCTTCTAGAGGGAGAGACATGTACACACCGGCATACCCGGTATAAACTTTTCAGAGCCCTGGCATCACAAAATGGATGCCGCTGCCACAGACACGAGTCTGGCCTCCTGCTGCTGACTGAAACTCCGGCAGGGGAGGCCTGGACAATAGGTTTCCTGTCGCAGGGAGGTGTAACCACCTCCCCAGACAGGATAGTGTGTATTGGGGCTGGGCGGGAGCACTCTCTGGTGCTTTGAAGTCCTGCACTGGGGACACATTTGGTGTCGCTGTGCATAGTCCAGTTCAAACCGGTTGCAGGGGCTACCTGCCCCTGCTCTGGCGTGAAACTGGACAAAGGGAATGGGTGTAACCACCCCTCTTCCCTGACCCTTCCATAGGTGGGTCCCCAGAGTATGTCCAACCCCCTAACTCAGTATAAGTATGGGACCCCAGTCCTTAGGATTTAGATTACCCTGGACGAAACTCTGAAGCCGAATCCTGGACCTTCGACGCTCTACTTCAAGATTAGAGGACTGAAGAATCTCCCTTGGGGTCAAGGAGTGACTCCCCTGCTTGGCAGGCACCGAAGAAGCAACTGTCCGGTCTGCATCGCTGAAGCTCCCGCCGGACGCCTAAGTCTTTGCATCACCAGAGGTGGATTTCCAGACTTCCCCGAGGCTGCCCTGAGACCCTAGCAAAGCTGAGGCACGTAGCTGTTGTGGGTAACGTGGAACCGTGACCCCTGGACACCGAGAACGTTTGCAAGTGCATCATCTTCCTGGTCTCCCTCGCAGTTGTGCTTTGGGTTCCGAGTAGCCCCAGCCTCCAGCACCGACTGCACCGAAGATCACTGGCCTCCACTCCACGAGTGTCCTGTGAGCCAGCTCCAAGTGCGTCCACTCGAGGCTCCTTTGCGATCTCTAGTCCGTTGGCTAGTGGGTCTTCCCGAAGGCAACTCTTCTTCTGTTTGGGCTTTCCTGGTTGCTCCAGATGTGCCCTGACTTACCCTTGCTGGGTGAGTCCCCAGACCTTGCTAGTCTGCATCAACGTCCTTTCTTTGTTTTCACGTGACTTGCCGTTGCCAAAGGCTTGTTGGGTCCAATCCGGTCGCCGAAACCCCAGAAATCGACAGACGTCGTGGGTCAGCTCGAATCCAGCTCCTGGTCATCATCGAGGCCTCCTGGACCTCATGGCTGAAGAGTCAAGACGACCGTCAACCAACCTGAAGCACCCGACATCGGTGGGCATCTGCTCATCGCCTTCCTGGTCACTGGCTAGTGACCCAGACTCTGTCCCCTCTGCTTTCAGGTCCTTCAGATCTTCGATCCACCCTTGGATCCACCCGGACACTTTCGACTTGATCGCCAGCAGCCCGTTGCAGCAGATCGCCATTGAAAACGACGACGAAACCCGATGCCAAAAGACACCTATGCACCCGCCTTCCCTGGGTGAGGTAACTCGAGTACTCCTGTGCTCCCGTGGGTATTGACTCTAGAACTGCCTAGTTCTAAAGGGGTTTGCTTCAAGTCCTCCTCTAAGTGTCCTTTTCTTTCAAAACTCCAACCGCGACTTTCACCATAGAAGTTAACAGTGATTCGCGGCTGTGTTCCCAACTGCACGCGTCCCCTGTGGGTCCCCTGTGTCACTACCTTGGGTGGTTCCTTGGGGTCCAAGCACTTCTACAGGCTCTAGGCCTTGTGTCTAGCTCAGTCGTGGTTCTTATACCACTTTTTTGGTATATGGTTTGGTACGCCCCTAGGGCTCAAACGTGTATTTGTGCTATTACTGTTGATAACTGACTTGTAACCTATGTGCTTCGAACTCTAGCCTCATAAAGAGACTAGAGGGGTGTGTTTAAGACTAAATACATATATTTTATATATATACCTGGTGTGGTCCTCTTTCATTTGGTCACTCAAGAGATTATAGACTGGTAAAACAAGCTGCTTTACATTCGCTGCAGAGGGGCTCTGCTCATGCAGGGGCACCCTCTCACAATAAAACCAAGCACTCTGCCTTCAGGATTGGTAAGGCCTGCCATAGGAGTGACTTATAGGTTTATATGTGTGTGCAATGGTAGTGATATAGGTAGCTATACCACAGTAAGGGGGTGCATGCACCACCTTACCCAGGCTGCAGTAGCAGACCTGTGGTGTCATTTTGGAGGGCTCCCCAGGGGTGGCATAATACATGCTTCAGCCCCTGGTAGGCCTCTGGGGTACCTATGCCCTGGGTACATAGTATACCATATACTAGGAACTTATAAGGGCACTCCAGAATCCAATCAGAGATGTACCTAAGGTACATGGAAACCATTTTAGAGAGGAAGCAGCTAGGCTGGGATTCTGATTAGCAGGGCCCCAGCCAGACTAAAGTCGAAAAACAGAGAAGCATCAGCAAAAAGTGGGGGTACCCATGTGAAGCAGATCCTACTCTCCTACACAACCCCCCCCCCCAAACGCAGGGACATTAAACTAACATTGACCAGTTAAGTCTTCATGTTCTAAGTGGAAGTACCTAGAGAGTCCATCTGCATTGGCATGGTTACTCCCAGGTCTATGTTCCACTGTAAAGTCCATCCCCTGTAGAGAAATGGACCACCTAAGCAGTTTGGGGTTTTCACCCTTAATTTGTTTTAGCCATAGGAGGGGCTTGTGGTCTGTTTGAACAAGGAAGTGAGTACCAAACAAGTATGGTCTCAACTTCTTCAGAGCCCAGACCACAGCAAAGGCCTCCCTCTCTATGGCTGACCAACGTTTCTCTCTAGGGGTCAGCCTTCTGCTAATGAAAGCTACTGGCTGATCCTGACCTTCATCATTCAATTGTGACAGTACAGCCCCTACCCCCAATTCAGATGCATCTGTTTGGACAATGAACTTCTTGGAATAATCAGGACTCTGGAGAATGGGAGCAGTGCACATGGCCTGCTTCAGGTCATCAAATGCCTTTTGACAGCTAGCTGTCCACTGAACCTTTTTGGGGATTCTTTTGGAAGTTAAGTCATTCAGGGGTGTCACTATTGATCCATACCCCTTGCTAAATCTCCTATTGTACCCAGTCAGGCCTAAGAAGGCTCTCACCTGAGTCTGGGTAGTTGGAGCAACCCAGTCCATAATGGTCTGGATCTTGCTCTGCAGTGGTTGAACCTGGCCTCCCCCTACAAGGTGGCCCAGGTACACAACCTGACTCTGCCCTATCTGGCACTTGGTGGCCTTGATAGTGAGGCCTGACTTTTGCAGGGCCTCCCAAACATTCCTTAGGTGGACCAGGTGATCCTCCCAGGTGGAGCTAAAGACAGCAATATCATCAAGATAAGCTGCACTGCAGGCTTCCAAACCTGTGAGAACTGTATTCACCAACCTTTGGAAAGTGGCAGGTGCATTCTTCAAACGAAAGAGCATTACCACAAATTGATAATGCCCACTAGGGGTTGAGAATGCTGTTTTTGGCTTTGCATCATCAGCTAGTCTGATCTGCCAGTAGCCAGCTGTTAGGTCAAATGTGCTTAGATACTTGGCTGAGGCCAAAGTGTCTATTAGCTCATCTCCCCTGGGTATTGGATGGTCATCAGTCCTAGTGACTGCATTGAGACCCCTGTAGTCCACACAAAACCTCATCTCTCTTTTCCCACCACTGGTGTGAGGTTTTGGCACAAGGACCACTGGACTCGCCCAAGGGCTATCTGAGGGTTCAATAACTCCCAAATCCAACATTTTCTGGACTTCTGTCCTGATACAGTCCCTGACATGGTCAGGTTGCCTATAAATCTTATTTTTAATAGGCAGACTGTCCCCAGTGTCTACTTCATGAGTGCACCAGGTGGTCTGACTTGGAGTCAGAGAGAACATATGTCTGTACTGATTGAGCACTTGTCTGCAATCAGTTTGCTGCTGGGCAGTGAGGCTGCCTGCCAAGGCTACAACATACCCTGACCCATCATCAGGGTTCTGTGAGAGCAGGTCAGGGAGTGGGTCACTCTCTTCCTCCTGTCCCTCATCAGTAGCCATGAGCAAGCCCATGTCTGCCCTGTCCACATATGGTTTCAATCTGTTGACATGGAGAACCCTGTGGGGACTCCTGGGTGTTCCTAGGCCTACCAAATAGGTAACCTCACCCTTCTGCTCAACAATGGTATGGGGTCCACTCCATTTGTCTTGGAAAGCTGCTGGGGCCACTGGCTCCAACACCCACACCTTCTGCCCTGGCTGGTAAACAGTCAGTACAGCCTTTTGGTCATGCCAGGCTTTTTGCAATTCCTGGCTAGCCTCAAGGTTTTTAGTTGCCTTTTTCATGTACTCAGCCATCCGGGAGCGGAGACCAAGTACGCAGTCCACTATGTCCTGCTTTGGGGGCTTGCGAGGTAACTCCCATCCTTCCTTCACCAGGCACAATGGACCCCTGACAGGATGGCCAAACAAAAGTTCAAAAGGGCTGTAGCCAACCCCCTTTTGAGGCACCTCCCTGTATGCAAATAAAAGGCAGGGCAAGAGTATGTCCCATCTTCGCCTAAGCTTCTCTGGGAGCCCTTTAATCATGCCCTTTAAGGTTTTGTTGAATCTCTCAACTAAACCATTGCATTGTGGGTGATAGGGTGTGTTGAATTTGTAAGTCACTCCACACTCCTTCCACATTGCTTTTAAGTATCCAGACATAAAGTTTGCAGCCCTGTCTGATACAACTTCCTTAGGGAAGCCCACTCTTGAGAAAACTCCCAGGAGGGCTCTTGCCACCACAGGTGCTGTAGTGGTCCTAAGGGGAATAGCCTCTGGGTACCTAGTGGCATGGTCCACCACCACCAGGATAAACCTGTGCCCAGATGCTGTTTGGGGATCCATGGGACCAACAATGTCAATCTCCACCCTTTCAAAGGGAACCCCCACCACAGGTAGTGGTATCAGGGGGGCCTGTGTAGTGCCACCTGCCTTGCCACTGGCCTGGCAGGTTACACAGGAGCGACAAAACTCCTTGGTGTCTTCAGACATGTGGGGCCAGTGAAAGTGAGGGACAATTCTGTCCCAAGTCTTGTTCTGGCCCAGGTGACCTGCTAGAGGAATGTCATGGGCTAGGGTCAATAGGAAGCCCCTGAACTTCAGAGGTATAACCAACCTCCTGGTGGCACCAGGCTTGGGGTCTCTACACTCTGAGTACAAGAGTCCATCATCCCAATATACTTTATGGGGACCACTAGCATTCCCAGCAGCCTCAGCAGCAGCTTGCTGTCTGAGGGGTTCAAGAGAGGGGCAGCTCTGCTGCTCCTGGCTCAGATCTGCCCTGGAAGGGCCCCCTGTCCCCAAGAACTCAACCTGATCAGGCTCAAGCTCCTCTGGGACAGTTCCTTCCTCAGGACTGAGATCATCTCCCTCAAGAGACTGATCTTCTTTCTGAGCCAAGGGGGAAGGCACTGCCTTAACCCTACTACTCCTCCTCTTGGATGGCACTTGGTCCATCGTTCCAGGATCCAAGGCCTGTTCAGTGTTAGTCATTTTTGACTGTGACCTGGTCACAGCAAACACATCTACAGGGATGCCCAGCATTTCTGCATGGGTCCTGAGCTCTACTTCTGCCCAAGCTGAAGTTTCTAGATCATTGCCAAGCAAGCATTCTACTGGTAGGTTTGCACTCACCACAATCTTCTTAAGGCCAGTTACCCCTCCCCAGGAGAAGTTAACAACTGCCAGAGTATGGTCTGTTCTGACATTGCTAGCATTGGTCACTTGGTACATTTCACCAAGTATAATCTGCCCAGGATCCACAAGATCTTGTGTCACCATGGTGACACTTGCTCCCGTGTCACTGTATGCCAAAGCCTCTTTTCCATTTATTAATGGCTGTTGTCTGTACTTGCCCAGATTACTGGGACTCACAGAGGATGTCACATCCATGCCTCCATCACAGACTAGGACAGCCTGAGTGAGTTCTCTGACTAGGCCAGAGCTCATCTCATTACCCAGGGTCAACCCTACTAAACCCTTGGCTTGTGTACTCCCACCACCATTTGTAACTGCACTAGGGGGAACAGGTGCCTTAGGGGCATTGGTGGGGGCTGGAATATAGTCTTTGGACTTGGTGCAATCACTGGTCCAGTGTGTCTTTTGCTTACAGACTTTGCACCATGGTTTCTTTTGGGCTTTCCCTTTGTTAGACTGTGAATCCCCACCTGAAGAAGATTTTTGGGGGCCTTGTGAAGACTTCTGGTCTTTACCCTTCTCCCCACCCTTGTCAGAGTTTTTAGAATCTTGCTTCTTTGGGTCACCACCTTGGTTCTGTACCTTCTGCCTCACCCTGGTTCTGACCCATGTGTCTGCCTTCTTTCCCAATTCTTGGGGAGAGGTCAGATCAGAGTCCACCAGGTACTGATGCAACAGCTGATTTTGACAGTTATTAAGAATCTGTTCCCTCATGATAAGATTGTACAATCCTTTGAAGTCACATACCTTACTGCCCACTAACCAACCTTCCAGAGCCTTAGCAGAACAATCAACAAAGTCCACCCAGTCTTGATTTTGTGCCTTTTGGGTATCTCTGAACTTTAACCTGTATTGTTCAGTTGTTAGGCCAAACCCATCAATCAATGCACTTTTCAAGACTTGATAATTATTAGCATACTCTTCTTTAACAGCAAGGAGCTTATCTCTACCTTTGTCTGCAAAGGAGAGCCACAAGTTTGCTGCCCACTGCTCCTGAGGGACCCTCTGTACTTTACAGGCCCTCTCCAGTGCAGTAATCCATTTGTGGATGTCATGCCCACCCTGGTAGGGAGGGACAATCTTGCTCAGGTTTCTATGGTCATAAGACCTTTCCCTACCACTAGGGAAGTTGCTGCCACCATGGGACTCTAGTCCCAACTTTCTTCTTTGTCTTTGAAGCTCTAGGGACTCCCTGTCTATAGCCAACTGCTCTCTTCTGATTCTCAACTGAGCTTCCTCATACTTGAGCAGTCTCTCTTTCCTCTCATGAGAGGATTCCCTCCTATGAGAGGAAACAGAGGTCCCTACTGAGGTGTCAGAGTGGTTAGACTCCTGAGAAGGAGATCTGGACCTTCTAGGCACACTCACAACTCTTCCTGGGGGGACAAAGGGGGTCATTCTGATCCTCCTCCTCATCCTCAGGAGGAGCTGCATTTTCCAGGTCAGGATCATTGTCATTCTCCTGGCCAGTTTCAGAGGTCAGGTCCTGGGTATTTTCACCCCTGGCCACTTCCTCATCTTCTGCCCCACCCTCTCTGCCTACCCTTGCAGACCCTATGGGTCTTCTAAGATCATCTAGCAGAAGCATCTCCAGGAGACGTTGGGTGTTGGCACTTTTGCCTGTCTTCAGCTTCCTAATCTTGCACAACTCTCTTAATTCCAAGAATGAGAGGTTGTCATATCTGGATGGCAGGAGCCCACTGGTTCCTGGCAGTGAAGACATTACTAGTGTGGTGTGGTGTATGCACTACATACACTAGTGTGGCCTACTAAACTCTCTTGAGTTGTAGAAAGGGTGTGCTATCCCTTAACACACAACTCTAAGTTCAGTAGAACTTACTGTATACTAAGCTTGTTTTTATATGTACCTAAGGTACCCTTAGTGGTTTTCAGTTGATCAATTCAATTGAGATTATCTGGTAAAACAATAGCAAGCTGGAATCCCACACGCTGCACACCAATGTGAGAAGTTGGCCTGATATATGCTGTCCACTAGTTATAGTGGGCACCTTGTACCAGTCCAAACAACCCCTTATGGAGATAGGTTAAAGACAACCTTTATTGAAAGCTATCCTAGTGGTAGCTATGGAGAGCAGCCTTCAGGCTAAGTCTTGAAGGAATGTGAAGCAGCTTGTTTTACCAGTCTATAATCTCTTGAGTGACCAAATGAAAGAGGACCACACCAGGTATATATATAAAATATATGTATTTAGTCTTAAACACACCCCTCTAGTCTCTTTATGAGGCTAGAGTTCGAAGTACATAGTTTACAAGTCAAATATCAACAGTAATAGCACAAATACACGTTTGAGCCCTAGGGGCGTACCAAACCATATACCAAAAAAGTGGTATAAGAACCACGACTGAGCTAGACACAAGGCCTAGAGCCTGTAGAAGTGCTTGGACCACAAGGAACCACCCAAGGTAGTGACACAGGGGACCCACGGGGGACGCGTGCAGTGTGGGAACACAGCCGCGAATCACCGTTAACTTCTATGGGGAAAGTCGCGGTTGGAGTTTTAAAAGAAAAGGACACTTAGAGGAGGACTTGGAGCAAACCCCTTTAGAACTAGGCAGTTCTAGAGTCAATACCCATGGGAGCACCGGAGTACTCGAGTTACCTCACCCAGGGAAGCCGGGTGCATAGGTGTCTTTTGGCGTCGGGTTTCGTCGTCGTTTTCAATGACGATCTGCTGCAAAGTGCTGCTGGCGGCCAAGTCGAAAGTGTCCGGGTGGATCCAAGGGTGGATCGAAGATCTGAAGGACCTGAAAGCAGAGGGGACAGAGTCTGGGTCACTAGCCAGTGACCAGGAAGGCAATGAGCAGATGCCCACCGATGTCGGGTGCTTCAGGTTGGTTGATGGTTGTCTTGACTCTTCAGCCACGAGGTCCAGGAGGTGTCGACGATGACCAGGAGCTGGATTCGAGCTGTCCCCCGAGCAGATCCTACTCTCCTACATGCATGAGTGCATGGGTAGTGCCTTGGTGCCTTGGTGATTGGAGGAGTGCATGGGTACTGCCTGTAGGAGAGTAGGATCTGCTTCACATGGGTACCCCCACTTTTTGCTGATGCTTCACTGTTTTTCACTGTTTTTCGACTTTAGTCTGGCTGGGGCCCTGCTAATCAGAACCCCAGCCTAGCTGCTTCCTCTCTGAAATGGTTTCCATGTACCTTAGGTACAGCTTTGATTGGAATCTGGAGTGCCCTTATAAGTCCCTAGTATATGGTATACTATGTACCCAGGGCATAGGTACCCCTAGAGGCCTGCCAGGGGCTGAAGCATGTATTATGCCACCCCTGGAAGGCCAGCCAAAATGACACCACAGGTCTACTACTGCAGCCTGGGTAAGGTGGTGCATGCACCCCTTACTGTGGTATAGGCTACCTATATCACTACCATTGCACACACATATAAACCTATAAGTCACTCCTATGGCAGGCCTTAACAATCCTGAAGGCAGAGTGCTTGGTTTTTATGTGAGAGGGTGCCCCTGCATGAGCAGAGCCCCTCTGCAGCGTTCGGAGTCCCTCCTCTGATGCTGTTTGTGGTACAGCCTGACCATATACTCTTAAGTGCATTATTTCCTCGCGGTACAATGCTAACTTTGGACTGGCTGCACCAAAACATGTCGTGTTTGGTGTAAAACATCTTGGAATAAAACCCCCCCCGCCAGTCCTGGCGGCAGGGGTAGCATTCCACCCTTCTAGAGAGAGATACATGTACCCACCGACCTACCCGGTAACTTCTTTACAGAGCCCTGGCATCACAAAATGGATGCCTCTGCCACAGACACGGGTCTGGCCTCCTGCTGCTGACTGAAACTCCGGCAGGGGAGGCCTGGACAATAGGTTTCCTGTCGAAGGGAGGTGTAACCACCTCCCCAGACAGGATAGTGTGTATTGGGGCTGGGCGGGAGCACTCTCTGGTGCTTTGAAGTCCTGCACTGGGGGCACATTTGGTGTTCCTGTGCATATGCCAGTTCAAACCGGTTGCAGGGGCTACCTGCCCCTGCTCTGGCGTGAAACTGGACAAAGAGAATGGGTGTAACCACCCCTCTTCCCTGACCCTCCCATAGGTGGGTCCCCAGAGTATGTCCAACCCCCTAACTTCGTATAAGTATGGGACCCCAGTCCTTAGGACTTTAGATTACCCTGGACGAAACTCTGAAACTGAATCCTGGACCTTCGACGCTCTACTTCAAGATTAGAGGACTGAAGAATCTCCCTTGGGGTCAAGGAGTGACTCCCCTGCTTGGCAGGCACCAAAGAAGCAATTGTCCGGTCTGCATCGCTGAAGCTCCTGCTGGACGCCGAAGCCTTTGCATCACCAGAGGTAGATTTCCAGACTTCCCCGAGGCTGCCCTGAGTCCTCAGTGAAGCTGAGGCCCGTAGCTGTCGTGGATAACGTGGAACCGTGAGCCCTGGGCACGAAGAACTTTTGCAAGTGTATCCACTTACTGGTCTTCCTCGAAGTTGTGCTTTAGCCTCCAAGTAGCTCCCGCCTCCAGCACCGACTGCACCGAAGATCACTGGCCTCCACTCCACGAGTGTACCGTGAGCCAGCTCCAAGTGTGTCCACTCGAGGCTCCTTCGCGGTTGCTAGCCCGTTGGCTAGTGGGCCCTCCCGAAGGCAACTCTTCTTCTGCTTTGGCTTTCCTGGTTGCTCCAGACATGCCCTTACTTACCCTCGCTGGGTGAGTCCCCCAGACCTTGCTGTTCTGCAGCAACGACCTTTCTTCTTTTCCACGTGACTTGCCATTGCCAAGGCTTGTTAGGTCCAATCCGGTCACCGACACAGCAGCACTCGACAGACGTTGTGGCACAGCTCGAATCCAAATCCTGGTTGTCGTCGACACCTCCTGGACCTCGTGGCTGAAGAGTCAAGACAACCATCAACCTACCTGAAGCACCCAACATCGGTGGGCATCTGCTCATCGCCTTCCTGGTCACTGCCTAGTGACCCAGACTCTGTCCCCTCTGCTTTCAGGTTCTTCAGATCTTCGATCCACCCTTGGATCCACCCGAACACTTTCGACTTGGTCGCCAGCAGCACTTTGCAGCAGATCGCAATTGAAAACGACAACGAAACCCGACCCCGAAAGACACCTATGCACCCGGCTTCCCTGGGTGAGGTAACTCAAGTACTCCGGTGCTCCCGTGGGTATTGACTCTAGAACAGCCTAGTTCTAAAGGGGTTTGCTCCAAGTCCTCCTCTAAGTGTCCTTTTTCGATAAAACTCCAACCGCGACATTCCCCATAGAAGTCAACGGCGGCTCGCGGCTGTGTTCTCACACTGCATGCGTCCCCCGTGGGTCCCCTGTGTCACTACCTTGGGTGGTTCCTTGAGGGCCAAGCACTTCTACAGGATCAAGGCCTTGTGTCTAGGTCAGTCGTGGTTCTTATACCACTTTATTGGTATATGGTTTGGTACGCCCCTAGGGCTCAAACGTGTATTTGTGCTATTACTGTTGATATTTGACCTGTAAAGTATGTACTTCGAACTCTAGCCTCATAAAGAGACTAGAGGGGTGTGTTTAAGACTAAATACATATATTTTATATATATACCTGGTGTGGTCCTCTTTCATTTGGTCACTCAAGAGATTATAGACTGGTAAAACAAGCTGCTTTACATTCCTTCAAGACTTAGCCTGAAGGCTGCTCTCCATAGCTACCACAAGGATAGCTTTCAATAAAGGTTGTCTTTAACCTATCTCCAATAAGGGGTTGTTTGGACTGGTGCAAGGTGCCCACTATCATTAGTGGACAGCATATACCAGGCCAACTTCTCACATTGGTGTGCAGCGTGTGGGATTCCAGCTTGCTATTGTTTTACCAGATAATCTCAATTGAATTGATCAACTGAAAACCACTTAGGGTACCTTAGGTACATATAAATCAAGCTTAGGATACAGTAAGTTCTACTGAACTTAGAGTTGTGTGTTAAGGGATAGCACACCCTTTCTACAACTCAAGAGAGTTTAGTAGGCCACACTAGAGTAGGTAGTGCATACACCACACCACCCTAGTAATGTCTTCACTGCCAGGAACCAGTGGGCTCCTGCCATCCAGATATGACAACCTCTCATTCTTGGAATTAAGAGAGTTGTGCAAGGTTAGGAAGTTGAAGACAGGCAAAAGTGCCAACACCCAACGTCTCCTTGAGATGCTTCTGCTAGATGATCTTAGAAGACCCATAGGGTCTGCAAGGGTAGGCAGAGAGGGTGGGGCAGAAGAGGAGGAAGGGACCAGGGATGAAAATACCCAGGACCTGACCTCTGAAACTGGCCAGGGGGATGACAATGATCCTGACCTGGACAATGCAGCTACTCCTGAGGATGAGGAGGAGACTCAGAATGACCTCCCCTTTGTCCCCCCAGGAAGAGTTTGGAGTGTGCCCAGAAGGTCTAGATCTCCTTCTCAGGAGTCTAACCACTCTGACACCTCAATAGGGACCTCTGTTTCTTCTCATAGAAGGGAATCCTCTCATGAAAGGAAAAATAGACTGCTTCAGCTTGAGATCAGAAAACAGCAGTTGGCTATACATAGGGAGTCCCTAGATCTTTTTAGACAAAGAAAAAAGTTGGGACTAGAGTCCCATGGTGGCAGCAATTTTCCCAGAGATAGGGAAAGGTCTTATGACCATAGAAACCTGAGCAAGATTGTCCCTCCCTACCAGAGTGGGGATGACATCCACAAATGGATAACTGCTCTAGAGAGGGCCTGTAAAGTACAGAGGGTCCCTCAGGAGTAGTGGGCAGCAATCTTGTGGATCTCCTTTGCAGACAAAGGTAGAGATAAGCTCCTCTCTATTAGAGAAGAGGATGCTGACAATTACACTGTCTTGAAGAGTGCATTGATTGATGGGTTTGGCCTAACAACTGAACAATACAGGTTAAAGTTCAGAGATACCCAAAAAGCACAGACTCAAGACTGAGTGGACTTTGTTTATTGTTCTGCTAAGGCTCTGGAAGGTTGGTTAGTGGGCAGTAAGGTATGTGACTTCACAGGATTGTACAATCTTATCATGAGGGAGCAGATTCTTAATAACTGTCAAAATCAGCTGTTGCATCAGTACCTTGTGGACTCTGATCGGACCTCTCCCCAAGAATTGGGAAAGAAGGCAGACAAATGGGTCAGAACCAGGGTGAGGCAGAAGGTACAGAACCAAGGTGGTGACCCTAAGAAGCAAGATCTAAAAACTCTGATAAGGCTGGGGAGAAGGGTAAAGACCAGAAGTCTTCACAAGGCCCCCAAAAATCTTCTTCAGGTGGGGATTCACAGTCTAACAAGGGAAAAGGCCAAAAGAAACCATGGTGCAAAGTCTGTAAGCAAAAGACACACTGGACCAGTGATTGCACCAAGTCCAAAGACTCTATTACTGCCACCACCACTGCCCCTAAGGCACCTGTTCCCCCTAGTACAGTTACAAATGGTGGTGGAAGTACACAAGCTAAGGGTTTAGTAGGGTTGACCCTGGGTAATGAGATGAGCTCTGGCCTTGTCAGAGAACTCACTCAGGCTGTCCTAGTCTGTGATGGAGGCATGGATGTGACCTCCTCTGTGAGTCCCAGTAATCTGGGCAAGTACAGGCAACAGCCATTAATCAATGGAAAAGAGGCTTTGGCATTTAGGGACACAGGGGCGAGTGTCACCATGGTGACACAAGACCTTGTGGATCCTGGGCAGATTATACTTGGTGAAATGTACCAAGTGACCAATGCTAGCAATGTCAGAACAGACCATACTCTGGCAGTTGTTAACTTCTCCTGGGGAGGGGTAACTGGCCTTAAGAAGGTTGTGGTGAGTGCAGACCTACCAGTTGAATGCTTGCTTGGCAATGATCTAGAAACTTCAGCTTGGGCAGAAGTGGAGCTCAGGACCCATGCAGAAATGCTGGGCATCCCTGCAGATGTGTTTGCTGTGACCAGGTCACAGAGCAAAATGTCTAACACTGAACAGGCCTTGGATCCTGGAACAATGGACCAAGTGCCATCCAAGAAGAGGAGTAGTAGGGTAAAGGCAGTGCCTTCCCCCTTGGCTCAGAAGGAAGATCAGTCTCTTGAGGGAGATGATCTCAGTCCTGAGGAAGGAACTGCAACAGAGGAGCTTGAGCCTGATCAGGTTGAGTTCTTAGGGGCAGGGGGCCCTTCCAGGGCAGATCTGAGCCAGGAGCAGCAGAGCTGCCCCTCTCTTGAACCCCTCAGACAGCAAGCTGCTGCTGAGGCTGCTGGGAATGCTAGTGGTCCCCATAAAGTGTATTGGGATGATGGACTCTTGTACTCAGAGTGTGGAGACCCCAAGCCTGGTGCCACCAGGAGGTTGGTTATACCTCTGAAGTTCAGGGGCTTCCTATTGACCCTAGCCCATGATATTCCCCTAGCAGGTCACCTGGGCCAGAATAAGACTTGGACAGAATTGTCTCTCACTTTCACTGGCCCCACATGTCTGAAGACACCAAGGAGTTTTGTCGCTCCTGTGTAACCTGCCAAGCCAGTGGGAAGGCAGGTGGCACCACAAAGGCCCCCCTGATACCACTACCTGTGGTGGGGGTTCCCTTTGAAAGAGTGGGGATTGATATTGTTGGTCCCATGGATCCCCAAACGGCATCTGGGCACAGGTTTATCCTGGTGGTGGTGGACCATGCCACTAGGTACCCAGAGGCTATTCCCCTTAGGACCACTACAGCACCTGTGGTGGCACGGGCCCTCCTGGGAATTTTCTCAAGAGTGGGCTTCCCTAAGGAGGTTGTATCAGACAGGGGTGCAAACTTTATGTCTGGATACTTGAAGGCAATGTGGAAGGAGTGTGGAGTGACTTACAAATTCACCACACCCTATCACCCACAATGCAATGGTTTAGTTGAGAGATTCAACAAAACCTTAAAGGGCATGATTAAAGGGCTCCCAGAAAAGCTTAGGCGAAGATGGGACATACTCTTGCCCTGCATTTTGTTTGCATACAGGGAGGTGCCTCAAAAGGGGGTTGGCTACAGCCCTTTTGAACTTTTGTTTGGTCACCCTGTCAGGGGTCCATTGTGCTTGGTGAAGGAAGGATGGGAGTTACCTCTCAAGCCCCCAAAGCAAGACATAGTGGACTATGTACTTGGTCTCTGCTCCAGGATGGGTGAATACATGAAAAAGGCAACTAAAAACCTTGAGGCTAGCCAGGAACTTCAAAAAGCCTGGCATGACCAAAAGGCTGTACTGACTGTTTACCAGGCAGGACAGAAGGTGTGGGTGCTGGAGCCAGTGGCCCCAGCAGCTCTCCAAGACAAGTGGAGTGGACCCCATACCATTGTTGAACAGAAGGGTGAGGTTACCTATTTAGTAGACCTTGGAACACCCAGGAGTCCCCACAGGGTTCTCCATGTCAACAGACTGAAACCATATGTGGACAGGGCAGACATGGGCTTGCTCATGGCTACTGATGAGGGACAGGAGGAAGAGAGTGACCCACTCCCTGACCTGCTCTCACAGAACCCTGATGATGGGTCAGTGGATGGTGTAGCCTTGGCAGGCAGCCTCACTGCCCAGCAGCAAACTGATTGCAGACAGCTGCTCAATCAGTTCAGACATATGTTCTCTCTGACTCCAAGTCAGACCACCTGGTGCACTCATGAAGTGGACACTGGGGACAGTCTGCCTATTAAAAATAAGATTTATAGGCAACCTGACCATGTCAGGGACTGTATCAGGACAGAGGTCCAGAAAATGTTGGATTTGGGAGTTATTGAACCCTCAGATAGCCCTTGGGCTAGTCCAGTGGTCCTTGTGCCAAAACCTCACACCAGTGGTGGGAAAAGAGAGATGAGGTTTTGTGTGGACTACAGGGGTCTCAATGCAGTCACTAGGACAGATGCCCATCCAATACCTAGGGCAGATGAGCTAATAGACACTTTGGCCTCAGCCAAGTATCTAAGCACATTTGACCTGACAGCTGGCTACTGGCAGATCAGACTAGCTGATGATGCAAAGCCAAAGACAGCATTCTCAACCCCTAGTGGACATTATCAATTTGTGGTAATGCCCTTTGGTCTGAAGAATGCACCTGCCACTTTTCAGAGGTTGGTGAATACAGTCCTTACATGTCTGGAGGCCTATAGTGCAGCATATCTAGATGATATTGCTGTCTTTAGCTCCACCTGGGAGGATCACCTGATCCACCTCAGAAATGTTTTAGAGGCCCTGCAAAAGGCAGGCCTCACTATCAAGGCCACCAAGTGCCAGATAGGGCAGAGTCAGGTTGTGTACCTGGGCCACCTTGTGGGTGGAGGCCAGGTTCAACCATTGCAGAGCAAGATCCAGACCATCATGGACTGGGTTGCTCCAACTACCCAGACTCAGGTGAGAGCCTTCTTAGGCCTGACTGGGTACTATAGGAGATTTGTCAAGGGGTATGGATCAATAGTGACACCCCTGAATGACTTAACTTCCAAGAAAATGCCCAAAAAGGTTCAGTGGAAAGCTAGCTGTCAAAAGGCATTTGATGACCTGAAGCAGGCCATGTGCCCTGCTCCCATTCTCCAGAGTCCTGATTACTCCAAGAAGTTCATTGTCCAAAGAGATGCATCTGAATTGGGGGTAGGGGCTGTACTGTCACAATTGAATGATGAAGGTCAGGATCAGCCAGTAGCTTTTATTAGCAGAAGGCTGACCCCTAGAGAGAAACGTTGGTCAGCCATTGAGAGGGAGGCCTTTGCACACACACACAGGGGGGCAAGATGGCTGACTGACCTGACGAGGGTTGCTGCTGCGGTCCTCCACGCTCCGTGCTTCACGCTCTGTGCTCTGTAGTCCGCACTCCGCATTATGGCATGATGCTGTAGGTGGGCGCTAGGTGCTACGAGGTGCTATGAGATCGGTGGGTGCCAGAACTTTGCTGCGGACAAACTCTCTTGCTGCACTGATTCGGCTGCTGGTTCGGAGTCCATACTGCTCGCGCCAGGTTTTTGCGGTCTCTCCCGGCCGGAGCTGACGTTTGGTGAACCCAGAGTGGACTATGCCTCCCAAGCAAGACAGAACGACCAGGGGCACGCAAGGAGTTCGGGAAGCATCACAAGTTACGGCGCAGACCCACCGAGTTTCCAATACCTCTAATCTGGATCACGGGAATGCACCAGACAATCCCCCCACTCGAGGTTTGATCCCAGGATGGCGGGGCGCTCATGGAAAGAAGGCTGTTGTCAGTGATATTGGCGCTGCTGGGGGGACTCGGCTACGCACGGCAGCTGAAGGGGGATTGAGGCAGCCGACGATGGTCGAGGCATTTGCAATGGCCTCGCCTGTGCTCCCTGCCGCCCTATGCAAAAGGCTAAATCAGCCCTTATCTGACCCTTCGATTCCAGGCAACAGGGGAGAAATAGCCGAGAAGGGCGAGACTGTGCAAGCTGATCCAACAATTAGCCCGACATCTGACCTGCTAGTACAACCCGTTGGGGGGTTGACCACACAAGCGGACTTGGAATTACCTAATGGAACTTCGATAACTGGTAACTCAGTTCCGGCGGATTCAGCAGAGTCAGTAGAAACAGAGGTTCTATCTGCTCCTTCACAGCTACAGTTACAGTCAGTTGCCTCACTGGGGAAGGATAATGATTTGCTGGAAAATACCGGGGGCATACCTGTGCATAGCTCAGCGGCTCCGGCTGGCCCCACTCCTGACGTCTCTGAGCAATTGCTTAATTTGCCTCAACTCCCTGCGATGACGCATGGCTCTCCAGAGGGGGATACATTTTATTCATTAAATGATGATTCTGACTCGCCTATTCTAAGCGATATCAGTATTTCGGAGGAAACGGACTCGGAGGAATCATCTACCGTACAAAGGGTAAGCCATGACAAATTAGCTTCTCGTAGGCGAAGAACTAGATCCAAGACGTGTCCTACAAGCATGGGTCACTCTATGGCCCGCAATCTGGAATGGAATTATTCGGCCACCAGCCAGGTTTATGAGAACAGGGGGCCAGGGGCAGCAGGGGCAGAGGGGGGGTCAGATGAACCTTCCGGGACCCCCACTCCTCCTCCTTCTTTGGATTTAGTCTACTCCACGTTAAAACAAATGCAGAGTGAGGCAAGGAGTGAAAGTAGGAGGGCGAACCATGCTACAAAGAAACTGCAGGCCTCCATTCGTAAAATGAATAAACTGTGCTCCGAGATGTCCGAAAGGGTGACCCAGGTGGAGAATAGAACAGTTGCTCTGGAGGAGGCTGTGGATAAACTACAAGAGTCTAAAGGGCAGCAGGAGAAACAAGCATTGGACATGTGTTGGAAACTCGAAGACTTCGAGAATCGTCAACGGAGAAATACGTCTGTATCCTTGGGATTGCCGAAAATGTGGAAGGAGGGAATATATTGTCCTTTACCGTTTCCTTGCTAAAAAAAGCATTCCCCGAACTCTCACACTGGTCTTGGGAGATGGAGATCCAGCGTGCCCATCGTTTTCCAATGGTTCAGAAGAGGAACTATTCACCAGAGCACCCCAGGGCAATTCTGATTTATGTTGGGAACTTCATTTTGCGACAGGCTTTAATAGATATGGCGAGACCAGATGCTAAGCGGACGTGTGATGGACACACATTTTTTACGCGGCCTGATTTTTGCCACGCTACGGTAGAGCGTAGGTGGAGGCTTCGTCAAATGATCCCTGGGCTTCAAGGGCTGGGTTGTGAAGCCTACCTCCTCTACCCTGCCCGCCTTAAGATAATCGCTATGGGACAGGTCCACTTTTTTTCATCAGAAATTAAGGCCAAGGAATTTATGGTTGAATTGAAGGCTTCCAAAGGAAGGGGGGGTGTTCTTTGAAGTTAAAAGTGTCTAATTGCTAACCGCAGTATAAGTTGTTTAGTCTGATGAGCACTTTATCATACAATATCTCACTTTTGGTTTGAATAATGATTACTGTAAATTTTTAGAAAAGATTTTTTTTAAAACGATCGTTAGATGTCGGGGTACAAGGGTGTGGAGTCGTGTGGGGTGGGGGGCCGGCGGTGGCTTGAGTCGTGTGCTCAGACCGCCACACATAAGTCTGACTGACCTATTTGCCTTGTTGGGGAGTAGGGGGAGGAGGGGGGGATGTTTTGCCCAAGGGGCAAGAGGTTCGGGGGGTTAAGTTACAGCACAGCACAGTTTCACAAATATGGAACACTCACAGAAGATCTAGGAAGTATATAGTGGGTTTTTGGTTTGGAGATGTTATGGAGCGTAGGGTTGTATTAAGACAGAGGAAGAGCAACGACATTATGTATAAGGAAAGGTTTCAAAATTTTAATTATCAATCCGGTTAATCTTAGAATAGTCACGATTAATATTTGTGGGCTTAATAATCAAGATAAACGCCTTAGGGCTGCCATTATTTTAAAAGCTATGCGAGCTGATATTTTATGTCTCCAAGAGACTCACATAGAGGGTCGAAGTGGAGGAATCCTGGAACAACTAGGGTTTATTGATGGCTTCCAACCACGGTACTAAGATAAGAGGGGTTGCGATTTTGACTCGAAGGAAAGATATAGAAGTTAAGAGGAAACTATCTGACAGGTGGGGCCGATGGGTAGTACTGAGTTGCGCATTTGCTGGGGAGCCTTTTACTCTGGGCTCATTATATGGCTCTACGGCTGATGACCCCGAGGTACTGGAGTATGTAGATGTTGAGCTAGTAAATTGGCCCTCCCCACTATTATTATGTGGTGATTTTAACATTGATGGGCTTGGCGGGCTGTGGGGCAGTAATGGAGGCACTTATTCCGGACGGAAAAAGAGAGTGTTTAAGGCTCTTACAAACTTAGTTAATAATCACGGATTAATAGACTTATGGCACCATTTGAACGATAAAGACCCTGGCAGTACTCTCTTCTCCGCTCCTCATAAGAGAGTTTTTAGGCTTGATTATTTTTTTGTTTCACATTCTTTAGTGTACCGGGTTAAGATCGAGAAGTACCCCAGAATACTATCTGACCACAATCCCCTTGTCCTTACATGGGAGTTTGCTAACGCAGTACAGGGGGAGCGGTCTTGGACGTTTGAAAGAGGGCTTCTGTTAAACTCCGATTATATTACCCATATGAAGAAATGGATCAAGACATATTGGGATATAAATAGATATAGTGCTCGTGCCGGGGTTGTATGGGAAGCGTTTAAATCCGGGATTAGAGGGGAGACACTCAGTTTTAGTCTTTTACGACAGAAAAAAGAGAAGCACCGAGAAGTACTGCTGCATAAAAATTTAGTTAAAATTGAGGAGGAGCTGGCAACGGCAGTGAAGACAGGGTTAGCCTTAGAGGATATTATACTCAGGCTTGCCTGGGCTAAGGCAGAAATTGGAGACCGCGCTGCATCAAAGGCAGCAGAGCTTTTCTTAGCCAAAAGAGAAGAATCTCATGAATTTAGTGAACGGGTGGGCCACATGTTGGCAGTTAGACTTAGGCAAAGGAGTGCCCGAGGTGAAATAAAAGATGCACATTGAAGCCTAATTACGGATCCATCTGGGATTCAAGAAATATTTAGGCAATTCTATCAAAAACTATATGATGCAAATCCCCCGATACAGCTGAGCCTAATTCAGGGATATCTTAAGAATATACCACTGCAGAATATAGAGAGCGAGGATTGTATGAAACTTGAGGCTGCTCTAACACAAGATGAGATTTTTTGTGCTTTAAAGAGTCTCTCTTCCGGTAAGGCTGCTGGTCCTGATCAGATCCCCCTGGAATTCTATAAAACCTTTTGGGAGGAAGTGGGACCTGATTTGGTTGAAGTAATATCCCTGGCACAACTCGGGGGTCCTACCCCTGATTCTTGGTCAGGAGCGGACATTATATTAATTTTAAAAAATGGGAAATCACCTCAGGAACCCGGGTCATATCGGCCAATTACTTTGATAAATAGTGATGTAAAAATACTATCTAAAGCTCTCGCAATAAGGTTAAATCTTATCATCGGGAAGGTAATACATCCATATCAACATGGGTTTATACCGGGGAGAGGGACCACCCAACACATTCGGCGGGTAATAACTTTATTTGATGCAGCAGAAGTCTCAGGGGACCCTATGGCTATGTTGCTTTTAGACGCAGAGAAAGCCTTCGATAGGGTCTCCTGGGATTACTTATGGGAGGCAATGAGATGGTTTGGTTTAGGACCGGGTTTTATTAAGGATATCAGTAACTTATATAAAGCACCCACAGCGCGCCTTAGAATTAATGGGAAATACACTGCGCCATTTGGGATAAAAAGGGGTACGAGGCAGGGCTGCCCATGTTCACCCCTGTTATTTGCAATTTATTTAGATCCTTTATTACGGCAACTCGAATCCAGCTGGGAAATTGAGCCTATTATATATCACGAGATACCCACAAAGGTTCTTGCCTACGCGGATGACGTGGCCCTGGTAACCCCTAATCCCTTATCAGCAATAAAGGCAGTTGAGGATATAGTCCTAGCATTTGGAGAGATCTCGGGATATTCCTTAAATAAACAAAAAACTCAAATTGTAGTGAATGGGGAGATTGTCAGCTCTGATTCACGTATGATAGATTCAGCGGAGTATCTGGGGATTACTATAACTTCAGATTTGGATAAATTAGTGGCTGTAAATATTGACCCGATAATACGGAAGGCCAATACAGATTTGGATAAATTTCATAACCTACATTTGTCACTGGTTGGCCGCAGTAATGTGGTCAAAATGATTTTTCTCCCAAAGGTCTTATATCTATTTAGGGCAATCCCCTTGGTATTTGAGAAAAAATGGTTTATCATACTAGATAAATTGATTAATCGATTTATATGGGCACATGGTAAAACAAGAAGGGCTTTACGATACATGTCTTTACCTTTGGATAGAGGAGGCTGGGCAGTCCCAGATTTTAAGCTCTATTATTGGGCTGCAGCACTTCAGTATATGTGCGGGATGTTTGGTGGGGGACATAAAGAACCAGATGAGGTTGATGAGTTGCCAGATGTCTATAGGTTATTGATAGGGGAGGATGCAGCAAACTGTTTTCTGAAGTTCAGCGAGCCTAGTTATTATAAAAAAACTAAATTTAAAACTATGCAAGCAGCTTTTAAAATCTGGGCCGCCTTAAAGAAAAAAATGGGAATAGGGAGAATGAATTTTTATACTCAACTGTGTGGTAACCCCACGCTCCCACAAATCTTCTCGGATCAAACTATGACTCTGTGAGCAGATCGCGGCATTATGAAAGTAGGGGACCTGATGGGGTCAGAGGGTCACTTTTATCAATTCAAGGATATTCAGGATAAGTTTGGAATTGATACAAGGAACTTTTTTAAATATCTTCAAATTAGAAGCTTCATTAGTAAAAAGGCGGGTGGGCTTATAGGATTTGGTAAGGTCGAAATTATTGAGGCAATAAGAAGCAGTGAGGGTTGTAGCATTAAAAGAATATATAATGAATTAAATGCAACAAAATTGGATGATCTTGAAAAACATGGCAAGAAATGGGAGGATAGGCTGGGTACCGACTCGGCCAATTTTATTCAATCTTTGGAGTTGGCGAGGACAGTATTATGCTCTGCTGGGCTTCAAGCCCAGCACTACAAAACAGCTTTCTCTCTATATTATACTCCGGCTAAGATCCTACAATGGGGGGGTCAAGAGGGAACTACATGTCCACGCTGTAATTCATCTAACGCAGATTTAGTTCATATGTTTTCCACTTGTCCACGCCTTGATAGGATTAAATCATCCATTACTGCATTTTTTTAATCTATTTTGGGCTTTAAGGTTAAATTAACCCCAGCCCTAATGCTACTTGGGGTGGATAATAGCCAGGGGCAATCGGGGTCGGATCATTTTCTTTTTCTCGCTATGGCGGTTTTACGTATAGTTATTGCTTCAGTTTGGTTAGATCAATCCGCACCAACATTTCAGCTATGGTTAGCTCGACTTCTTTCAATATTTAATTTGGAAAGGGAAATATATGAAAGAAAGGGTAAAAGAGGGAAAATTGTAGGTAGACGGATATGGGCTCCTATGTATAGTTGGAAGAAATCGCTGGTTCATAATGGACCCTAGATATTTTTTTTTGTTTAAAGAATCTGAGTTGCGACAAAGGAGGCTCACATGTTTTTTTGGGGGGGTTTTGTTTTGTCTGTCTCTTTCTTCTTCTTTTTTTTTCCTCTTTCTCTTTCTTTTATGGTTTTTTCCAAAGGTCTTAATATTTTGACAAATACTTCCATTGTAGGGCTGTTTGGTGAATTGCTTTTTAAGACTATCTATTCTTTTGAGTCTGTAAGTAACTGATATAATGCTGTGCTGTATATTTAAAATGCAATAAAAATATTTAAAAAAAAAAAAAAAGCACACACAAAAAAAAAAAAGAGAGGGAGGCCTTTGCTGTGGTCTGGGCTCTGAAGAAGTTGAGGCCATACTTGTTTGGTACTCACTTCCTTGTTCAAACAGACCATAAGCCCCTCTTATGGCTAAAATAAATGAAGGGTGAAAACCCTACACTGCTTAGGTGGTCCATTTCCCTACAGGGGATGGAGTTTACAGTGGAACATAGACCTGGGAGTAACCATGCCAATGCAGATGGACTCTCTAGGTACTTCCACTTAGAACATGAAGACTTAACTGGTCAAGGTTAGATTAATGTCCCTGCGTTTGGGGGGGGGTTGTGTATTAGAGTAGGATCTGCTTCACATGGGTACCCCCACTTTTTGCTGATGCTTCACTGTTTTTCGACTTTAGTCTGGCTGGGGCCCTGCTAATCAGAACCCCAGCCTAGCTGCTTCCTCTCTAAAATGGTTTCCATGTACCTTAGGTACAGCTTTGATTGGAATCTGGAGTGCCCTTATAAGTCCCTAGTATATGGTATACTATGTACCCAGGGCATAGGTACACCAGAGACCTGCCAGGGGCTGAAGCATGTATTATGCCACCCCTGGAAGGCCATCCAAAATGACACCACAGGTCTGCTACTGCAGCCTGGGTAAGGTGGTGCATGCACCCCTTACTGTGATATAGGCTACCTATATCACTACCATTGCACACACATATAAACCTATAAGTCACTCCTATGGCAGGCCTTAACAATCCTGAAGGCAGAGTGCTTGGTTTTCATGTGAGAGGGTGCCCCTGCATGAGCAGAGCCCCTCTGCAGCGTTTGGAGTCCCTCCTCTGATGCTGTTTGTGGTACAGCCTGACCATATACTCTTAAGTGCATTATATCCTCGTGGTACAATGATAACTTTGGACTGGCTGCACCAAAACATGTCGTGTTTGGTGTCAAACTTCTTGGAATACTACCCCCCCCACCAGTCCTGGCGGCGGGGGTAGCATTCCACCCTTCTAGAGGGAGAGACATGTACCCACCGACCTACCCGGTAACTACGTTACAGAGCCCTGGCATCACAAAATGGATGCCGCTGCCACAGACACGGGTCTGGCCTCCTGCTGCAGACTGAAACTCCGGCAGGGGAGGCCTGGACAATAGGTTTCCTGTCACAGGGAGGTGTAACCACCTCCCCAGACAGGATAGTGTGTTTTGGGGCTGGGCGGGAGCACTCTCTGGTGCTTTGAAGTCCTGCACTGGGGGCACATTTGGTGTCCCTGTGCATATGCCAGTTCAAACCGGTTGCAGGGGCTACCTGCCATTGCTCTGGTGCGAAACTGGACAAAGGGAATGGGTGTAACCACCCCTCTTCCCTGACCCTCCCATAGGTGGGTCCCCAGAGTATGTCCAACCCCCTAACTTCGTATAAGTATGGGTCCCCAGTCCTTAGGACTTTAGATTACCCTGGACGAAACTCTGAATCCGAATCCTGGACCTTTGACGCTCTACTTCAAGATTAGAGGACTGAAGAATCTCCCTTGGGGTCAAGGAGTGACTCCCCTGCTTGGCAGGCACTAAAGAAGCAATTGTCCAGTCTGGATCGCTGAAGCTACCGCCAGACGCCGAAGTCTTTGCAACACCAGAGGTAGAATTCCAGACTTTCCCGAGGCTGCCCTGAGTCCCGAGCGAAGCTGAGGCCAGTAGCTGTCGTGGGTAATGTGGAACCATGACCCCTGGGAACCAAAAACTTTTGCAAGTGCATCCTCTTCCTGGTCTCCCACAAAGTTGTGCTTTGGGCTCCGAGTAGCCCCCGCCTCCAGCACCGAATGCCCTGAAGATCACTGGCCTCCACTCCACGAGTGTCCAGTGAGCCAGCTCCAAGTGCGTCCACTCAAGGCTCCTTCACGGTTGCTAGCCTGTTGGCTAGTGGGCCCTCCCGAAGGCAACTCTTCTTCTGCTTGGGCTTTCCTGGTTGCACCAGATGTGCCCTGACTTACCCTCACTGGGTGAGTCCCCCAGACCTTGCTGGTCTGCATCAACGACCTTTCTTCTTTTCCACATGACTTGCCGTTGCCAAGGCTTGTTGGGTCCAATCCGGTCGCCGACACCGCAGCACTCGACAGACGTCATGAGACAGCTCGAATCCAGCTCCTGGTTGTCGTCGACACCTCCTGGACCTTGTGGCTTAAGAGTCAAGACGACTGTCAACCTACCTGAAGCACCCGACATCGGTGGGCATCTGCTCATCGCCTTCCTGGTCACTGGCTAGTGACCCAGACTCTGTCCCCTCTGCTTTCAGGTTCTTCAGATCTTCGATCCACCCTTGGATCCATCCGAACACTTTCGACTTGGTCGCTGTAGGAGAGTAGTATCTGCTTCACATGGGTACCCCCACTTTTTGCTGATGCTTCACTGTTTTTCGAGTTTAGTCTGGCTGGGGCCCTGCTAATCAGAACCCCAGCCTAGCTGCTTCCTCTCTAAAATGGTTTCCATGTACCTTAGGTACATCTTTGATTGGAATCTGGAGTGCCCTTATAAGTCCCTAGTATATGGTATACTATGTACCCAGGGCATAGGTACCCCAGAGGCCTAGCAGGGGCTAAAGCATGTATTATGCCACCCCTGGAAAGCCAGCCAAAATGACACCACAGGTCTGCTACTGCAGCCTGGGTAAGGTGGTGCATGCACCGCTTACTGTGGTATAGGCTACCTATATCACTACCATTGCACACACATATAAACCTATAAGTCACTCCTATGGCAGGCCTTACCAATCCTGAAGGCAGAGTGCTTGGTTTTTATGTGAAAGGGTGCCCCTGCATGAGCAGAGCCCCTCTACAGCGTTCGGAGTCCCTCCTCTGATGCTGTTTGTGGTACAGCCTGACCATATACTCTTAAGTGCATTATATCCTCGCGGTACAATGCTAACTTTGGACTGGCTGCACCAAAACATGTCGTGTTTGGTGTCAAACATCTTGGAATACTACCCCCGCCAGTCCTGGTGGCGGGGGTAGCATTCCACCCTTCTAGAGGGAGAGACATGTACCCACCGACCTACCCGGTAACTTCTTTACAGAGCCCTGGCATCACAAAATGGATGCCGCTGCCACAGACACGGGTCTGGCCTCCTGCTGCTGACTGAAACTCCGGCAGGGGAGGCCTGGACAATAGGTTTCCTGTCACAGGGAGGTGTAACCACCTCTCCAGACAGGACAATGTGTATTGGGGCTGGGCGGGAGCACTCTCTGGTGCTTTGAAGTCCTGCACTGGGGGCACATTTGGTGTCCCTGTGCATATGCCAGTTCAAACCGGTTGCAGGGGCTACCTGCCCATGCTCTGGCGTGAAACTGGACAAAGGGAATGGGTGTAACCACCCCTCTTCCCTGACCCTCCCATAGGTGGGTCCCCAGAGTATGTCCAACCCCCTAACTTAGTATAAGTATGGGACCCCAGTCCTTAGGACTTTGGATCACCCTGGATGAAACTCTGAAGATGAATCCTGGACCTTCGATGCTCTACTTCAAGATCAGAGGACTGAAGAATCTCCCTTGGGGTCAAGGAGTGACTCCCCTGCTTGGCAGGCACCTAAGAAGCAATTGTCCGGTCTGCATCGCTGAAGCTCCCGCCAGACGCCAAAGTCTTTGCATCACCAGAGGTAGATTTCCAGACTTCCCCGAGGCTGTCCTGAGTCCCCAGCGAAGCTGAGGCCCGTAGCTGTCGTGGGTAACGTGAGACTGTGACCCCTGGACACCGAGAACTTTTGCAAGTGCATCCTCTTCCTGGTCTCCCACGAAGTTGTGCTTTGGGCGCCAAGTAACCCCTGCCTCCAGCACCGACTGCACCGAAGATCACTGGCCTCCACTCCACGAGTGTCCTGTGAGCCAGCTCCAAGTGCGTCCACTCGTCCATTGGCTAGTGGGCCCTCCCGAAGGCAACTCTTCTTCTGCTTGGGCTTTCCTGGTTGCTTCAGACGTGCCCTGACTTACCCTCGCTGGGTGAGTCCCCCAGACCTTGCTGGTCTGCATCAACATCCTTTCTTCAATTCCACGTGACTTGCCGTTGCCAAGGCTTGTTGGGTCCAATCCGGTCGCCGACACCGCAGCAATCGACAGACGTTGTGGTACAGCTCGAATCCAGCTCCTGGTTGTCATCGACGCCTCCTGGACGTCGTGGCTGAAGAGTCAATACGACCATCAACCTACCTGAAGCACCCGACATCGGTGGGCATCTGCTCATCACCTTCCTGGTAACTGGCTAGTGACCCAGACTCTGTCCCCTCTGCTTTCAGGTTCTTCAGATCCTCGATCCATCCTTGGATCCACCCGGACACTTTCGACTTGGCCGCCAGCAGCACTTTGCTGCAGATCGCCATTGAAAGCGACGACGAAACCCGACCCTGAAAGACACCTATGCACCCGGCTCCCCTGGGTGAGGTAACTCGAGTACTCCGGTGCTCCCGTGGGTATTGACTCTAGAACGGCCTAGTTCTAAAGGGGTTTGCTCCAAGTCCTCCTCCAAGTGCCCTTTTTCTTTAAAACTCCAACCGCGACATTCCCCAGAGAAGTCAACGGTGGCTCGCGGCTGTGTTCACACACTGCACGCGTCCCCCGTGGATCCCCGGTGTCACTACCTTGGGTGGTTCATTGTGGTCCAAGCACTTCTACAGGCTCTAGGCCTTGTGTCTAGCTCAGTCGTGGTTCTTATACCACTTTATTGGTATATGGTTTGGTACGCCCCTAGGGCTCAAACGTGTATTTGTGCTATTACTGTTGATATTCGATTTGTAACTTATGTACTTCAAACTCTAGCCTCATAAAGAGACTAGAGGGGTGTGTTTAAGACTAAATACATATATTTTAAATATATACCTGGTGTGGTCCTCTTTCATTTGGTCACTCAAGAGATTATAGACTGGTAAAACAAGCTGCTTTACATTCCTTCAAGACTTAGCCTGAAGGCTGCTCTCCATAGCTACCATTAGGATAGCTTTCACTAAAGGTTGTCTTTAACCTATCTCCAATAAGGGTTGTTTGGACTGGTGCAAGGTGCCCACTATAATTAGTGGACAGCATATACCAGGCCAACTTCTCACACCTGGGTTATTGCATGAGTACATGGGTAGTGCCTGGGTGATTGGAGGAGTGCATGGGTACTGCCTCAGTGATTGAAGGAGACCATGGGTAAAGCCTGGGGGGTTGCATGAGTGCAGGAGTAAAGTCTGGGTGATTGGAGCAGTGTATGGGTCCTGCTTGAGTGATTGAAGGAGTGCATGGGTAATGCCTGGGTGATTGCATGAGAGCATGTGTAGTGCCTGGGTGATTGGAGGAGTGCTTGGGTAATACCTGGGTGATTGCATGAGTGCATGGGTACTGGCTGGGTAATTGGAAAAGTGCATGGTTAGTGCCTGGGTAGTGCCTGGGTGATTGGAGGAGTGCATGGGTACTGCCTGAGTGATTGAATGAGTGCATGGGTAATGCCTGGGTGATTGCATGAGTACAGGGGTAATGTCTGGGTGATTGGAGCAGTGCATGGGTACTGCCTCAGTGATTGAAGATGTGCATGGGTATTGCCTGGGTGATTGCATGAGTGCAGGAGTAATGTCTGGGTGATATGAGCAGTGTATGGGTACTGCCTGAGTGATTGAAGGAGTGCATGGGTAGTGCCTGGGTGATTGCATGAGTGCATGGTAGTGCCTAGGTGATTGGAGGAGTGCATGGATAAAACCTGGGTGATTGCATGAGTGCATGGGTACTGGCTGGGTAATTGGAGGAGTGCATGAGTAGTGCCTGGGTGAATGGAGGAGTGCATGGGTACTGCCTGAGTGATTATAGGAGTGCATGGTTAATGGCTGGGTGATTGCATGAGTGCAGGAGTAATGTCGGGGTGATTGGAGGAGTGCATGGGTACTGCCTGAGTGATTGAAGGAGTGCATGGGTAATGCCTGGGTGATTTTATAAGTGCATGGGTAATGCCTGGGTGATTTTATAAGTGCATGGGTAATGCCGGGGTGATGGCATGAGTGCAGAGATAATGTCTGGGTGATTGTAGGAGTGCATGGGTACTGCCTGGGTGATTGAAGGAGCGCATGGGTACTGCCTGGGTGATTGAAGGAGTGCATGGTTAATGCCTGGGTGATTGCATGAGTGCATGTATAGTGCCTGGGTGATTAGAGGAGTGCATGGGTACTGCCTGAGTGATTAAAGAAGTGCATGGGTAATGCCATGATGATTCCATGAGTACAGGAGTAATGTCTGGGTGATTGGAGCAGTGTATGGGTACTGCCTGAATGATTGAAGGAGTGCATGGGTAATGCCTGGGTGATTGCATGAGTTCATGGGTAGTGCCTGGGTGATTAGAGGAGTGCTTGGGTAATACCTGGGTGATTGCATGAGTGCATGGGTACTGGCTGGGTAATTGGAAGAGTGCATGGGTACGGCCTGGATTATTGCATGAGTGCATGGGTAGTGCCTGGGTGATTGGAAGAGTGCATGGGTACTGCCTCAGTGATTGAAGGAGTGCATGGGTAAAGCCTGGCTGATTGCATGAGTGCAGAAGTAATGTCTGGGTGATTGGAGCAGTCTATGGGTACTGCCTGAGTGATTGAAGGAGGTCAAGGGTAATGCCTGAGAGATTGCATGAGTGCAGGAGTAATGTCCGAGTGATTGGAGGAGTGCATGGGTACTGCCTGAGTGATTGAAGGAGTGCATGGGTAATGCCTGGGTGATTTTGTAAGTACATGGATAATGCCTGAGTGATTTTATAAATGCATGGGTAATGCCGGGGTGATGGCATGAGTGCATAAGTAGTGCCTGGGTGATTGGAGGAGTGCTTGGGTAATACCTGGGTGATTGCATGAGTGCAAGGGTACTGGCTGGGTAATTGGAGGAGTGCATGGGAAGTGCCTGGGTTATTGCATGAGTGCATGGGTAGTGCCTTGGTTATTGGAGGAGTGTGTGGGTACTGCCTCAGTGATTGAAGGAGAGCATGGGTAAAGCCTGGGTGATTCCATGAGTGCAGGGGTAATGTCTGGGTGATGTGAGCAGTGTATGGGTACTGCCTGAGTGATTGAAGGAGTGCATGGGTAATGCCTGGATTATTGCATGAGTGCATGGGTAGTGCCTGGATGATTGGAGGAGTGCATGGGTACTGCCTCAGTGATTGAAGGAGTGCATGGGTAATGCCTGGGTGATTGTATGAGTGCAGGAGTAATGTCTGGGTGATTGGAGGAATGCATGGGTGCTGCCTGAGTGATTGAAGGAGTGCATGGGTAATGCCTGGGTGATTTTGTAAGTGCATGGGTAATGCCTGGGTGATTATATAAGTGCATGGTTAATGCCGGGGTGATTGCATGAGTGCATGGGTAGTAACTGGATGATTGTAGGAGTGCTTGGGTAATACCTGGGTGATTGCATTAGTGCATAGGTATTGGCTGGGTAATTGGAGGAGTGTATGGGTAGTGCCTGGGTTATTGCATGAGTGCATGGGTAGTGCCTTGGTGATTGGAGGAGTGCATGGGTACTGCCTGAATGATTGAAGGAGTGCATAGGTAATGCCTGAGTGATTGCATGAGTGCAGGTGTAATGTCTGGGTGATTGGAGGAGTGCATGGGTACTGCCTGAGTGATTGAAGGAGTGCATGGGTAATGCCTGGGCGATTTTGTAAGTGCATGGGTAATGCATGGGTGATTTTATAAGTGCATGGGTAATGTTGGGGTGATGGCATGAGTGCAGAGGTAATGTCTGGGTGATTGTAGGAGTGCATGGGTACTGCCTGAGTGATTGAAGGAGTGCATGGTTAATGCCTGGGTGATTGCATGAGTGCATGGGTAGTGCCTGGGTGATTGGAGGAGTACAAGGGTACTGCCTGAGTGATTGAAGAAGTGCATTGGTAGTGCCTGCATGATTGCATGAGTGCAGGAGTAATGTCTGGGTGATTGGAGGAGTGCATGGGTACTGCCTAAGTGATTGAAGGAGTGCATGGGTAATGCCTGGGTGATTCCATGAGTGCAGGAGTAGTGTCTGGGTGATTGGAAGAGTGCATTGGTACTTCCTGAGTGATTGAAGGAGTGCATAGGTAATACCTGGTTGATTGCATAAGTGCATGGGTAGTGCCTGGGTGATTGGAGGAGTACATGGGTACTGCCTGAGTGATTGAAGGAGTGCATGAGTAATACCTGGGTGATTGCATGAGTGCAGGGGTAATGTCTGTGTGATTGGAGCAGTGCATGGGTACTGCCTCAGTGATTGAAGGAGTGCATGGGTAATGCCTGGGTGATTGCATGAGTGCAGGAGTAATGTCTGGGTGATGTGAGCAGTGTATGGGTACTGCCTGCGTGATTGAAGGGGTGCATGGGTAATGCCTGGGTGATTGCATTAGTGCATGGGTAGTGCCTGGGTAATTGGAGGTATGCATGGGTACTGCCTGAGTGACTAAAGGAGTGCATGGGTAATGCCTGGGTGATTCCATGAGTACAGGAGTAATATCTGGGTGATTGGAGGAGTGCATGGGTACTGCCTGAGTGATTGAAGGAGTGCATGGGTAACGCCTGGGGGATTGCATGAGTGCTTGGGTAGTGCCTTGGTGATTGGAGGAGTGCATGGGTACTGCCTGAGTGATTGAAGAAGTGTATGAGTAGTGCCTGGGTGACTGCATGAGTGCAGGGGTAATGTCTGGGAGATTGAAGGAGTGCATGGGTACTGCCTAAGTGATTGAAGGAGTGCATGGGTAGTGCCTGGGTGATTGCATGACTGCAGGGGTAATGTCTGAGTGATTGCATGAGTGCAAGCATAATGTCTGAGGATTAGAGGAATGCATAGGTAATGTCTGGGTAATTTTATGAGTGTAGGGTAATGTCTAGGGGATTGGAGAAGTATAAAGATAATACCTGGGTGATTGGAGGAGTGTACGGGTAATGTCTAGCTGATTGCATGAGTGTACAGATAGTGCCTGGGTGATTGGAGGAGTACATAGGTAGTGTCTGGGTAATATTATAAGTGTATGGGTAGTGGCTACGTGATTACAGAAGTGCATAGATAGTGCATGGGTGATTGGAGGAGTGTGGGAATAGTGCCTAACTGTATAGATGAGTACATGGGTAGTGTTTGAAAAAATGAATGAGTGCAGTAAAAGCGACTGTAAACATTAGTTTATATTATCATGCTTATTACATTATTTCATCTTACCTTTTTTTATTAAAGAAGATACAAAACTCAGTGGAACTATTTTACAGTAGTTTTGTTGTAAACTGAATTTAAAATCTTTTCAAACTTTAGTATTACCTTCTGTAATAAAAAAGAAGAAAACTGTTATTGCATATAATATTATAGTTTTAAGAACACAACATAATTTTAGAATTACATAACATATTCAGTTTCCCTTTTTGCTGTTCTCAGATTCTACTGAATTTCACCATACACAGTGATTTCAATGTAGATCATCATACAACAGCGGGGAAAAAAACTACAATCAATGACATTGTAAAAAAAGAAAAATCTGCGTTGAAAATATTTACAAGTGCAACTATCTGTTTACCTATCTACAGTTTGTAAATTACATTCTTCAAGTACATTAAATCTTTTACTTCTCTCAAGTACATTTTGTAAAATATAAACTCTCATTTAAATTATGAATATTATAAACATCAAATATATAAACTACTTCTTTCAATCACAATTTTCCAAATGCAATATCAATTAGCACAAACAATAATCCAAACACTAATTGTTCACATCTTCCCAATAGGCCGAATAATGTTTCCAAATCCATTTGCATTGAAAATATCCAAAATAAACTCATTAATTTGTGTTCACATCTTCCCAATAGGCCGAATGATGTTTTCAAAACTTTGGCATCAAAAATATGAGATATGAATTTGGTAATTCATAAGGCAGCCTACATTTGAATACCAAATGAGCATCATTGCAGTGTGTCCATCCTTTATTGCACTTTAAATACACAGTATAGTGTCCAGATGTTGTAGTAGGTCCATCATGTAAAATAATAGCCACTGCTTTAAAAGTTCTTCCTGAAATTGATACTTGACTTGCCACAACATTTTTAATTTTGGTTTCCAATTTTCTTCCATCTGCTCTACAACGTTGTAGCATTAAAGTGACATATTGTCCAAATTTTTCTATAAATAATGTTGACAACATTTCTGATTTACAATGAGAACATTTCATATCTTGATTAGCTGTTTTTACTAATTTGTTAAAAGACACTGTTTTGCAATCTGGTATCATCAAATATATGAATCGTTCAGTGTCTATTTCAGTGGCAGAAGAAAATGAACACTCTTCACATTTATGATCCCATCTGTAACTTAGTCCAAACAAATATTCAATTTCTATTCCTTCATCTTTCAATACTGCAAGCATAAACATAAGAAATTATTGTGCATCATTAAGTGTAAATTGCGAAGAACCAGTACATATATCCAAAGGATGCTGTATGCCAGAAGCAGTATGTATTTTAGTTCTATCAGTTACCAACTTTTGAAAAATATAATGTAATAAAGAACAGAATCTTTTTTCTCGATTTTCCATAATTTCATGATGAAGATCTTCTAGATAAAACACAACATTCACAATTACATTAGCATAGCAGTTGATATCTGACCTATTTTCTAACTGGTATCCTACAATATCATCAACAGTGTCCATTTTCATTTTCTTTGCAGCTTCATCATTCTCTTGAATTGGTTTCTTTTTTTGAACCTCACTAGAATGTTTGCCATATTTTCGTTTTGGACACACTACACGTTTTTCATATACGGGATATTCACCTAAGTTAGGAGCATACAGTCTTCTTAACCGATAAAACTCTCTTACACAATTTGCATCAGCACTAACCTTTTTCTCATCGAAATCAATCAAATACAAACCAGATAATGTTCTTACTCGAGACAATGCAACGTATGCCATGCCCTCTTTAAACACTGTACTTCCAATATTTACCAAAGCACTGTCTACACTTAAACCTTGAGATTTATGAATGGTTACAGCATATGCTAAAGAAAGAGGAAACTGTTTTCTACGAACATACAAGTCTTTTACAAGCAAAAAACAAACAGCACAACGTCCATTCTGTTTTATCTCTTCAATCTGATCAAATTTAATCTTCAAAAATTCAATTCCATTTGTTATGAAAATTTACAAAATTAACAACTTTTCCCATTGCTCCATTTACTAAACCTTCTTCTACATTCAAATTACGCCGTAAAATTACCCGATAATTTACACATACATATAAAGTCTTTTCTAAACCTGCAGTCTTAGACACCGACTTTTCCAAAGAATCCAAATTTGACTTTAATTTCTCTGAGAGAAGAATAATAACTCCTTCGTGTTCCATTTTATCAATAGCTTCCATTTTCAGTACTGGTTGTTTTTCCAATTTCAAAAGTTCTTGATTGAATGTAGAACACTCTTGCAGTATAGGCATTAGGCAAACTATAGACTTCTTATCTCCAATTATTTTGTATATTATTTCAGGTGCTATGTTTTCATGTGCAAACAAGTTCGTTATAAGCCGACTTTGTAAAGCTTCTTTTCCATGTTTTGTAAAAACACCAATTCTTATATCTGGAAGAATGTTTCCATAATGTTCATCACTTGCCTGTCGCATATTCTTAATAAGTTCTTTATATTCAAAATGAGACCAAATGTTGACATTTCCAATACTTCCCAAAGATTTCTTAGTGTCTTCATGGAGAAGTGTTTTAAAAACAGGTTGTCCTTTCACAGGAGTAAGTTGTAGTAGATCACCGAACACAATTGCATGTTTTCCTCCAAATAGAACATCATAATCTGTTTGTAAAATCTGTTGCATTCTTAAATGTACAAAGGCAAGTATTAAGTTTGAGACCATGCTCACCTCATCAATGATTAGAAGTTTCATTTTCTTGAGTACTCTTGAAACTTTATAACAAGCTTCTCCAGATAGCTTGTGATATTCCAACTTATTTTCATGTTCAACTGGTAGCATGAGTAATCGATGTAACGTAATCCCTTTAATGTTATGTGCTGCTAACTCAGTGGGAGCGGTTATCACACAAGATAAATTTGATTCAGTGGTTTTGTGTAGATAACTGGTCAAAACTTTAATTAAGAAACTTTTTCCTGTTCCAGCTTGCCCACTGATATACATTCGAATAGGTTTAAATGATGTGCATTGGCATTCTTTTTTTTCATGCAGTAAACCATGCTGTATCTGTTGTGTCACTTGCTGATATATTTCTTTCTGTTATTATTTATTTATTTATTTGAAAAGTTTTATAAAGCGCGAACAAGACCCAAAACGGGTATCAGAGCGCTGTATAAAGAGGACAATTAGCGTTGCCGTGAGGAGACAGTAAAAGTACAATACAAAAAAGGTAGCATAGGAGGAACCAGGTGAAGGCCCTACTAGACGAGGCTGTGCAGTTTAAGCAGCGCACTACGCCCGAGAACGATACAGTACATTTCGAATCAAGTACATATTTCAGACCATATAGAGAAAATGATTGTCAGGCATACATTCCAATATACAAAGTAAACATGATTGTCAAGCACACGAGGAAAGTGATTATCACATGACATAGAAGCTATTGCTGCTGAAGTTCTTCCAATAGTAGCCATTTGACTTGTTTCTTGAATGAGGCAGTTTAGGGGTTGGCTCTTATTTCCGTCGGTAGGGCATTCCAGATTCTTGGAGCCAGCCCTGAGAAGGTGCAATTGTAAGTTCTTTTTTTGTTGAATTTGGGTGGTTTCAGGAGTAAGGTATTGGAGCTTCTTAAGTTTCTACTGGAACCAGAGAGCTCGAGTTTCTTTGCCAGGTAAACAGGGCTATTGTGGTGTATAGCTTTATGTGTCAGACAGGCTATCTTGAAGCGGCTCCTTGCTTCAATTGGAAGCCAGTTAAGTTGAATTAAGTCAGGTGTAATATGATCATGCTTTCTGGAGCCTGTGATTAGTCTGGCAGGGGCGTTCAGAGTAGCTCTTAGCCGAACTAACTTTGCTTTAGGAAGCCCTGCTAGGGTTACAAAGCCATATTCTACTCGCGAGATAACATGGGATTGGACTGCTGACTGGATGTCCTCGGGAGGTAGGAAAGGTTTGATTTTCCTGAGAGTGTTGAGCTGATGATTTGCATTCTTAGTAGTGGCACTGATGTGTCCTTGCATGTTTAGAAATTTGTGCAGGGTGACACCTAAAGAGCAAGCGGAGTCCACCACGTGCAGGGAGCAGTTGAGTGCAGAGATATTTTTGATCCAGTGTTGCGTTGGGGACTTCTGGTTGCGGGGTGTAATCAGGAGAAATTCTGTTTTGAGGGAATTTAGTAACAGATGGTTATGTGTTAGCCATTGTTGAGTTTTTTGGAGCGCTCCATTAAGAGTTATAATGTCATCTGGAGAGGAGATCTTCAAATACAGTTGAGTATTGTCCGCGTATATATGGTATTGAATGTTTGACCCGTTCAGAATAGCAGTTAGCGGTTCCATGAAGAGATTGAAGAGCGTGGGCGAGAGTGTAGATCCCTGAGGTACCCCAGTAGTGATCGGGGTGCTAGCAGCCAAAGATTGGTTGACTTTGATTCTCTGTGTTCGGTTTTGCAGGAAGGAGGAGAACCAGTTTAAGACAGGGCCAGATAGTCCCATCCTATATTGCAGAAGGTTAATCAAGTTATCATGTTTGATAGTGTCAAAAGCAGAGGACAAGTCCAGAAGAATTAGAAGACAAGGCGTATCTTGGTCCAGAGCTCTCAAGACGTCATCCACAATGTGCGTTAGGGCTGTTTCTGTGCTATGACCTGGTCTAAAGCCTGACTGATGTCGGTCTAGCAGCCGAAATTTCTCGATGTGGTTGCATAGCTGGGTGTGAACGCATTTCTCGAGCAACTTCGCTAAAGACATGATGCTGGTGATCGGCCGGTACTTATTGGGGTCTGTTAGGTCTGCCTTGGGCTTCTTGGGGATAGGTGTGACTTGCCCCATTTTAAAGCAGTCGGGAATCCTCCCCTGTAAGAGAGATTGTTGGATGATCTTGGACCATAGAGGCAGAATGGCCGGGTTGAGGTCTTTGAGCAGCATAGCAGGGAGTGGATCACTGAAATGGTTGGATGGTTTAAGAGATGCCAATGAATGTGATACCTCCTCCAAGTCCGGGAGTATGAAGGTGTTGCAGCAGGCATTGTTTTTGGGTGTGTACTCTGTGGGGTAAGGCGGAACACTCACTGCTGCAGGTACTGTCAAACCCAGGGAGCTCAACGACAGCAGGTTAGCGGTGGCACATTGTAGTTCCCGATCAATACTCCTAGACTTTTCCGAAAAGTGCGCTGAGAAGTCTTCTTCACTGGGACCAGCGTTTTTTTATTTGCAGGAGTAGGATTAGCCTGTTGTTTGATGATATCAAACAGTTTTTTGAGGCGGTTTTTAGCACTGTCAAGCTGAGCTCTGAAATGATCTGATTTAGCAATGCGAATGTGTTTGTTATTAGAGCTTCTCTTCTTCCTTAACTGTTTGAGACCAGAGGTGGAGGGGGCATTTCTCCAAGGTCTCTCAGAGAGCCTTAAATCACGTCTTTCATCATTAAGGGCACCATTGAACCAAGGTTTGGATTGTTTGCAAGGAATCCTTTTGAGTTGCTTCGGGGCTGCAGAGTCGAGAATGTTTGTCATGGCGTTGATGTAGTGATCTGTCAGCTCTTCCAAATTATTCATGTTAGTGGGAGGTTCTAGAAGATTCTTGCTCAAGTTGGTGAGGTTAGGGATGTTGATGTCAGTTGCTTGTTTTTGTGCTCAAGTTGGTGAGGTTAATCAATATTTAGTTCTTCTTCCAAGTTTCCCAATTCAATAATATCCTGTTGTGCTTGTTGCATTACCGTTTCTACTTCATTCATGGCTATTGCTGCTTCATTTTCAAGAATTGGTTGACCTAGTGGATCTTGACTTAGTGGAGCAGAACTTCGACTATCTTGAGAACTGTCTCTAGCTATTTCAGCTGCAATAGTAGTTTCTTGTTCAATCTCTTCATTTAACATTTGTGAATAATTTGGAAAAATTGTGCATTCAATGCTATCTTTAAAAGCATTAAAAGAATCTTCATAGCAGTCAAAATCTCCAAGTAATTCCATTTCACTACGCCACGGCTTGAAGAGTTGCAGAAGTGCTAAATAGAAAAATTCCCTTTTATCTGGAGTATCACAACTGAGTTTCCTGTGATTAATAAGATTTCCTTTGGCATGTTTTACCAAACATTCATCACATCCAATTACTGCATATTTTTCTTCATTTATATTTCCTGTAACATTTCTCTTAAAACTATAATGTTGCAGTACTTCATAGAGACATATGTTTTCCAGATGTGGACTCCTTTTGGGTTAGTACGTATCCAACATATTTGTTTTAACAATATATGTACTTTCGGGTTCATTCAATGCTAAATATTCAATTTCTTGTACAGATTTCAAAACTTGATTTCGTGTTGCAGCAAGACCTAGACTTACCCAAATGATTCCTCTTGACTTTGAATATAAACTTGCAGAGGTCAACCGATCCGAACATTCGTAGGATCCAATCTCTCGATGGGAAAGCATCTTCAAAATAAAGCTGTACAATTTATTACTAAGAGTCTTTTCTTTTGAAATTTCTTCCCACATTTCTTTCAACTCCGTCTTTTCAGATTTGGTTATATATTATGTAACATAACGAGCAACAGCAATCGAATTATCTGCAACATACTGGATATCCATGTTTGCATTCCACATTGTCAAAATCACTGGATAGTAGTCATTAATATACTTTGAATGTTCACTTCTTTTTATATTGTAAGTATTCTTCGGAGATTTTCGAGTTATAGTATATCTTACTGCTGACATGAAACTGTTGACTCTTCCTTTTGAAATTACTGGACTTGGGAATCCAAAATGACATTTTGTATAAAATTTTCCCTTTGACGTGTATTTCAGTCGACAATATTTTCCACATCGATGACTTTGAAACCGTAAAAATTGTTGTCTTAAGCTGTTTTCTCCTCCTTTTTTGGATTGGCACATGTAACATAGTCTTCAATGAAAGACAAAACAGTTTCATCAGAATCGGTTCCAAATGTAGGTGCATTCTTGATCAATAATAGCATGTGTATATGAGGAGCACCTCTGGCTTGGTACTCCTTTCTCCAAAAGAAATCAATAACTTCTCCAAGAGGTGGATTATTTTTTATTGCAGATAAAAGACATCATAGCTTGAAACCTATGATTAATATATCTGCACACATTTACAGGATCCAACGAATGCAGTTCTCCAGCTGTCTTCAATTCAATGTTTTTTCATTTGAATTTGCTTCTCGTAGAAATTCAAGTAAATCGTCCCATGTGTATTCAGCACAGCTAAGCGTAACAAACCATGTAGGGGTTCCTAAGTTTCTTAACATACATTTAAGTTCTCCGTGACGACGATACCAATACTCATTAGTACCATGTTGACACGCCATCAAATTAATTAACTGAGATTCTAAATGATCGTCTCTTTGTTGAACTTTGTCCAAAAATTCCTTTGCAGAAACATGTGTAAGATGAACTCCTGTTTTTAATATGTGGTTCACTGTATATGAAAGTCCAGACAAGTCACTTTCAAACAGAAGATGAAATAAATATGGAATACACTGTCGAAATATTGGATCTTCTGAGTACAATCTTGTCGTACGATATTCTGAAGCTGGAATCTTTACTGGTCGTTCATCATATCGTCCACCTTTTCCAGTGGGGAAGAGCTGTGAATCACAACGAGCTTCTAAACTTTTTTCCCAAACACTCATGGGAGTTCCCTTCGCTTTCTTCATTTGGAATAATTCAATAGGGTTTCCTATCACTTCTTTTGAATGTAGAGGATGTATACTGTAATGTTCATAAATTTATTCACTCCAGGAGTTGTCCACTTTTTCTATTTGGCCAGTTGAAATTTCTCTATCATCTTCTAAAGATATTTCTTGTTCTTCCACTTATACATTTTTATAATAAATATTGTTTTGTACAAGATATAATGTAGCCTTTTGAAGTTTGGTGACATCTACTAACTCTTGCCATATTTTCCGACTCTTTGTTGGTACACCATTAACTAGAATAACTACAGGTTCCTTTCCTCTCTCTCTATACCAACAATTACAATATTTTTCTTAAAATCTAAAGGTAAATACATAACTCTTGCTTTTAAACCTCTATGTAAATCTGTTGGAGGCACCTTACCTGTTTTAGGCTCCATACGAACTATAGCCTGAAATGGATGCACAGATTGAATAAGAATGGACTAATACGTATTTAAATCTATCCGTTCCAGAGGAATAGCTACCAACTCTAGGTTGTTATGTACAGCTCTAGCTGGCATTTTGTTCTCTTCTAATTTGTTCTAACAATATTTACAAATACGTTGATCACTACCCAACTCAAAACGACAATTCCACCAACAAATAAGCACCAAATTGGTCCCACTAATCACTGTTTTCCTTTTCCCTTTTCAAATACACATTAACATTCCTAGTTTGACTTCTATAGTGAGTACGTCGACAACAAATACAAACATAGTTTGGTTTTTCACAAGAAAGTTTCTTAAACTTTGTCATTTCTTCTACAAACTTCTCAATAGTACTATCTTCCACCTCTTCTTCAACACCTACACTTATCAAACTCTCACTTTCTGTACACTCCTCTTGAGGACCAAAAAAACGAAACTGTATATCATCACAAACTTTTTTTACATCCAATACTGAACCATGCAAAAGAGCTGTGTTTATTTCACTTAAAGATAATGCAGGACTTTTCAGATAGTACAATCTTCTTACTAACTTCCGCATTTGTGAGTGATGTACTGCTACCATTCTTAAATGATGAAAAATACTTCGACACACTTGTCCTTGAAAGACAAGCCAGAGAATGACACTGCAAGTTAGTATATTTTCTCACTTTACAAGGATCTAGTCCTTGCAACATCTTAATCTTCTGTTTAACACTTTTTTTTACCATAATCTCGTAAGATATTTCGTAATATATCAATAGATTCTTGTCGTATACTACAAATACTACTACAATCCCACTTATACACTGGAGCTTGTGTTCGTCTCCCTTGAACTTCTTCATCTATTACTTCTTCCACATATCTAGGAACCATCTTTTCTTTTTCAATTGGACAAACATTTTTAACTTCATAACAACGACCACAGGTATCAACTGCATGAACTAATGTATTATGTTGAAAAAAGCTTTCTTCATTAAAAAAGTTTCAGTACTAGAAGTGTGCTTCCATTTTCCCGAAATATTTTTGCCAAAGTTAGTTCTATTAACCAGTCTTTTTCTTTTTTTTTCTCCTTCATAAAGTGCATTGTTTTATTCAATGTTTTCATTCTCTTCAATACTATTATAAACAATGCTCTTTTCAATTCAAAAGCATTTTTCACTACACTTTCAATCTGTTGTTTTTTCTTGTAAAATGCTGATTTTCGCTTATTTTTTTGCAATCTTTCAATACATTTTGTAGTACTCTACGTTTATACATTCTCTTCCTAATGTCTTTATATTCTTTCATCCTTCTTTCAAAATAGATTTCTTTCCCATAACCTGATTTTCCATTAATATGTCCTTTTTTCGTTTCCTTCTGATTGGTTGTACAATTTTTCTTTCTCTTTTCCCCATTTTGAAAATTCATTACATTCTTTAAAAGTCTTTTAACAAATTCTTTAGTTCTCTTACCAGAAGACTTTTTCTTCAACGTCACATGTTGTACTTCATCTAATTTCTGCTTTTCTCTCTCCTTTAAATAGTACTGATTTTTTTCCTTGTCTTTCCTTTTACGCTTTTTTGTCATACTGAATCTTTCTTAATAATTATGGAGTATATCTGAAAAAAATGAAAAGTTAAAAAACTTTCTAAAAATTATTTAATATTAAAATAATTATATACAAATATTCCCATCTATAAATAAAAAAATACATTCAATTTAAAAGGTACAGACATATGCATATATGATTTTCACAAGATACTGAGACTTACAGCTGACACATGTCATAGGTTTTTGCTTTGTATTTGCCTTGGCCCAACACCCTGACATTACTAGAATGGTGAAGCAGCAGCACAAAAGTGAGGTTTAAGGCATGTTAGGAGATGGATTAGTTATTACACTACTTTGTATGAGTCTGTACAAAAGTTCACTTGAAGTATGCACATAAATATAGGTGTGTGTTTGAAATGTAAATACTTTCTAAACCTCTCTTGCTTCTTTCTGCACTCCTCTTGCTTCTTTCTGCAACCCTCATGCCTCTTTCACATCACTCTTCCCTCTTTCTGCACCCCTCTTCCCTCTTTCTGCAGCTCTCTTGTTTCTTTCTGTATCCCTCTTGCCTCTTTCTCTACCCTCTCTTCCCCCTTACTACACCTCTGTTGCTTATTTATGCACTTCTCTTACTTCTTTCTGTACATCTCTTGCTTCTTTCTGCACCCCTCTTGCTTCTTTCTGCAAACCTCATGACTCTTTCACACCCCTCGTCCCTCTTACCTCTTTCTGCATCTCTGTTCCTTCTTTCTGTACGTCTTTTGTTTCGTTCTGCACCTCTCTCGTTTCTTTCTGTATCCCTCTTGCCTCTTTCTCCACCCCACTTTCCCCTTTCTGCATCTCTTTTGCTTCTTTATGTACTTCTCTTATTTCTTTCTGCACCTCTCTTGCTTCTTTCTGTACCCATTGTACTTCTTTCTGCACCCCTCTTCCCTCTTTCTGCTCTCCTCTTGCCTTTTTGTGCACCTCTGTTGCTTCTTTCTGTACTTCTTTTGTTTTTTTCTGCACCCCTCCTGCCTTTTTCTCATCCTCTGTTCATTCTTTCTGCAATTCTTTTGTTTCTTTCTATACCTATCTTGCTTCTTTCTGCACCCCTGTTGCTTCTTCATGCACCCCTTGTGCCTCTTTCACAACCCTCTTCCCTCTTTCTGCACCCCTCTTGCATCTCTTAGACCTCTGTTCCTTCTTTCTCCACTTCTTCTATTTCTTTCTGCACCTCTCTTGTTTCTTTCTCTATCCCTCTTGCCTTTTTCTCCACCCTACTTCCCCCTTTCTGCATCTCTATTGCTTCTTTCTACACTTCTATTGCTTCTTTTTGCACCTCTCTTCCTTTTTTCTGCACCCCTCATGCTTCTTTCTGCACCCCTCTTCCCTCTTTCTGCACTACTTTTCCCTCTTTCTCCACCTCTGTTGCTTCTTTCTGCACTTCTTTTATTCCTTTCTATACCTCTCTTGCTTCTTTCTGCATCCCTCTTGCCACTTTCTCCACCCCTCCTCCCCCTTTCTGCATCTCTGTTTCTTCTTTTTGCACTTCTCTTGCCTCTTTCTGCACCTCTGTCCCTTTTTTATGAAACCCTTATGTCTCTTTCTGCACCCCTCTTCCCTCTTTCTTCTCCCCTCTTGCTTCTTTCTGCACCTCTGTTGCTTCTTTCTAAACCTCTCATGCTTTTTTTGCACCCCTCTTGCTTTTTTCTGTACCCCTCGTGCCTCTTTCACACCCTCTTCCCTCTGTCTGCACCCCTATTGCCTCTTTCTGCACCTCTGTTCCTTCTTTCTGCACACATTAAAACTAAAGAAGCTGCACTTCTCATTTCAAGTCGAGACCTAAAGTCATGTGGTGTATTTGATGCAAACCTTTCACAGACAAATATAAAGCAGCAACCTATCACATATGTATGCTGTAAGTGTCACCATCTTCCTGAAAGCATCCATGCATATGTTTGTACGCCACATAAATGTAGGTGTGTATGAACATATGTCTCTACTTACTCATATACTCTGATATGTATTATCCATCTGAAGATGCTACATGTGTAAAACACAAGTATACATCTATTTCTATCCTTCTTTTATATATGGTGCACTACTAAAAGGTACAGACATATGCATGTACAGTTTGAGGAAGATGGTAAGACTAACAGCAGAGACATGTCAAATATTGCTGCTTTGCCCTTAGCTATGCTCAATACCTAACTAGTAGTGGAATAGTGAAGCAGTAGCAGTAGAAAAGTGATGTTTAAGATAAGTTCGGTGACTAAGTACTGATTATGGTACTTTGTAAGAATCTGTGGAAAAGTTCACTTGAAGTATGCCACATAAATCTACGTGTCTGTTTGAAATGTAAAGTGCAATCCCTCAAATTTTAAACCCTTTATAGTCTTGTAACTGAGGTATATCTCTACTTGCATATCCATTTTGATACATATCATACATGTGAAGTTGATAGATATATAAAACACAGGTATACATCTATTTGTATATTACTTTTATGTATGAATTTGCTAGGAAAAGGTACAGACATATGTATACAATATTTCAGGAATATAGTGACACTTACAACAGACACATGTAATAGATCTGCCTGAGTGATTGCATAACTCCATGGGTAGTGCTTGAGTGATTGTATGAGTCCAAGGGTAGTCGCTGGGTAATTAGATGAGAGGATGGATAGTGACTGGCTAATTGCATGAGTGCACACATGGAGGTTGAGTGCATGGATAAGTGTATAAATACTACCTGAAGGCATGTATGAGTCATTGAGTAGTGCCTAGGGGAATAGATGAGTGCAACAGTAGGGCCTGGGTGATTCTACAACTACAAGGGTGGTGCCTGGGTTATTTTACGAGTGCATAGGTAGAGCCTGCGTGATTGCAAGACTGCAGAGGTAGTACATAAATAGTGTCTGGGTGATTTTATAAGTGTATGGGTACTGCGTGGGTAATTGCATGAGTACAGGAATAGTGCCTGGGTGATTGGAGAACTGCAAGGGTAGTGCCTGGGTCATTATATAAGTTTATGAGTAATGGCTTGGTGATTGAAGGAGTGCTTGGGTAATGCCTAGGTCATTGCATGAGTGCAGAAGTAATGTGTGAGTGATTACAGGAGTGCATGAGTAATGTCTGGGTGATTGCTTGAGTGCAGGGGTAATGTCTGGGTGGTTGTATGAGTGTAGTGGTAGTGCCTGGGTGATTGGAAGAGTGCAAGGGTAGTGCCTGGGTGATTGAAGCAGTGTATAGCTACTGCATTGGTGATTGCATGAGTACAGGGGTAACGTCTGGGGGATTAAAGGAGTACGTAGCTATTGCCTGAGTGATTGCATGACTGCAGGGGTAAAATCTGGGGGATTACAGGAGTACATAGGAAGTACCTGGGTGATTTTATAAGTGCATGGGTACTGCCTGAGTGATGGCAGGAGTACTGAGGTAGTGGCTGAGTAATTGGAGGAGTGGAAAGGTAGTGCCTGGGTGATTTTATAAGTGCATGAGTACTGGCTGAGTGATTACATAAGTACAAGGGTAGTGCCTGCGTGATTGAAGGAGTGCATGGGTAGTGCCTGAGAGATTATGTACGTGCATGGGTAATGGCTAGGTGATTGAAAGAGTGCATGGGTAATACCTGGGTGATTGCATGAGTGCATAGGTAGTACCAGGGTGATTGCATGAGTGCAGGGGTAATGCCTGGGTGATTGCAGCAGTGCATATGTAGTGCCTGGATCATTTGAAGACTGTATGGGTAGTACTAGGGTGTTTTTATAAATAATTGAGTATTGGCCTAGCCAAATATAAAGCAGCAGACTATTACATGACTCAACTGTAAGTATCTCCATATTGTTAAAAGCATGCATACATATGTCTCTACCTTTTCAAATCATCATCATATCTAAAAGTAATATGTATACAATATTTCAGGCATATAGTGAAACCTACAACTGAGACATGTAATAGATCTGCCTGAGTGATTGCATAAATCTATGGGTAGTGCTTGGATGATTGTATGAGTGCAAGGGTAGTTGCTGGGTAATTGGAGTAGAGGATGGATAGTGAGTAGCTAATTGCATGAGTGCACACATAGACGTTGAGTACATGGATAAGTGTATGAATAGCACCTGAAGGCATAGATGAGTCATTGAGTAGTGCCTAGGTGAATAGATGAGTGCAACAGTAGGTCCTGGGTGATTCTACAACTGCAAGGGTAGTGCCTGGGTAATTAAATGAGTGCATAGGTAGAGCCTGCGTGATTGCATGACTGCAGGGGTAGTACATAAGTAGTGTCTGGGTGATTTTATAAGTGTATGGGTACTGCCTGAGTAATTACACGAGTACAGAAAAGGTGCCTGGGTGATTGGAGGAGTGCAAGGGTAGTGCCTGGGTCATTATATAAGTGTATTGGTAATGGCTCAGTGATTGAAGGAGTGCTTGGGTAATGCCTTGGTGATTGCATGTTGCATGAGTTTAGAGGTTGTTAGATTTGAAAGTCCCTTCCCTTTGACGCATCCACCATGCTGTTTTAGGTTAGCAGTGGGTGGCTAAATAACATGCACTGATGCTCGCATTCTGTGGCCTGCTAAGTTACGCCTGCAATATAAAGGCCTCGGTGGCTAATGTGCCTCCATATTGGATTTCGCAATCCTTGTTAGACTGTCTGCTTTGCGTTTATGTTAGGTCCAGAACTGAAATTGCATGCTTCAGCAGAACATTGCATTTCGTTATATTTTCTGTTCATGTTCAAGGTTGCAGCCCGACTCGCTAATGAGAACGAGATTGTTTCACATTCCATTGTACACACTTAATTCTGTTCCCACATTGGGAGACGTTGAGATTCGGCACAGCGGCCTTGGGCCGCTGTTAACACCTCCCATTGGCAGGTGCTAGCTCATTTCTCTGTGCCTCCTTTGTTCGTGTCCGGCCGGTAACTTTCCACTGTGGGCGTGGCCGAAGTCTCCTGAAAGGTTTATCATCTATTAGCAAATGTTGGGATGTCAGTCCTCTCGATGCACTCCTTTGGGTGAGGTTCTGACAGGGCTCCTCTGCAGAGATTTATGAATAAACACTGTAAGTTTGCATTCTCTACTGTCTGATCGACTCTTCATTTGGGAAGGCATAGCAGGTGGTCATTAGTACCCGCGTGGCCCTAGTGGGCTGCGTCCTTTAGTTGGTGCCCGAACAGGGATTCCGTGAAAGGGTCCCCTCACCCATAACCGGGTCGTAGGGGCCAGGGTGGTGGCTGGTCTGTCGGGCGGATCGGAGGGCCCTCACATACAAGACCGAGTTTGGTTCTTGCAGCTGCTCCGCCCCCCCGATCGGACGGATCCTCGGCTAGTGGCCCTTGGCCGGGGTCCTAAAGGCGAAACCCTGGGGCTGACCATTTGGTCTGAAGAGTCGGCAGTGGAGAATAACTTGCTTGACCTGTGTGCACCAGGTGAGTGAATTGAGTCTTGGAAAATGGTGCCATTCTTGGTTGGCACGAGCTTCTGGGCTGTGTCCTGATGCAGTCTCCGGACTGTCTTGTTTGCAGTTTCTGAACTGCCTTGCTTGAACGACACGAGTCGACTGGCTGTGTCTTGGTACGGTTTGGATACCGTCCTGGTCTTGTACTTGGTGGGTCTGCGGACCCTTGTGATAGGCACAGAGTGTCTGCGAGCAGCCTACCGGACCAACTGGTAATTTGGCTTTCTTCTTGAAAAGGTCCGGGGCTGTTTGTAGGTAATCTGCCAGACCGACTGGTAATTTGCGTATTCTCGAAAAGGTCTGGGGCTAGAGCCTGCCTTCTGGAATAGGTATGATTTTAGGTTTTGCTATCGAGTATGTTATAGTCTCCGGGCTGCTTGGTAGTGTATTTGTGTGTCTGAGTGTAGTGTGGTCTGTGGACCAAGGTTGACGAAGGCACGGATGAAATGTGTGTATGTGTGAGAAGCGACTCAGCTTTCCGGACAGTTGGTTTTGATTTGTGTACGATCCTTGTTATTTTACCTTTTTGCACCGCAATTGTGGGTGTTGTTTGTCCGTTAGGAACAGTGTATGTGCCTTATATAAAGATGCCTTGCCTTAGTAAGTTCGGATGTTTTGGATGTCGCTGCTGTTCTACTGATGCGCAGTTGGAAGAGAGCCAGCCCGCACCTCCGGAGGGTACCCCGAATTTTGACATTTATGTCAAGCATGGTATTGGCTCTATTATGTTTAGCACGTTGTGGAATAAATATACGAGGGACAATACTGAGTTGCAATGGCCACTTACTGGTTCGTTTGATGAACAAAAAATTAATTTCCTGCAAGATAAATTGTTTGCCAAAAGGTGTCGACAGTCTATGTTTGACTCTTTGAGGGTGTGGCAGAAGGAAACGAAGCAACGGCGTCTGATGGCAGAGAAGGTGGCTAGGAGGAAAGAGACACAGACGATTACACAGAAGGCGGTAGCCTATGACAGGGAAACGATGGAGAAAGATATAGAGCGCAAAAACAGAAGGTTCCGATTGCAGGCCGATAAAAGTTATGTTGTTAGGGAGGAGGGGGATGAACTAGTTGAGGAGCTTTTGGACTCCAGCCCACCACCGCCATATGCCCCGCAATGAATATACCCTACGGTCCCCGCTTCTCTGGCCCCGGTCACGGGGATGGCTCACTCCGATACCCACAGTGCCGCTGCGTCAGCCCCGGCCCCGCCTGCCTCCCATCCTGCAAAAGGAGCTGATGCCGTCCTTTGCTCTGTATCATCCCTTCCCTCCCCTGATCCTTCCCTTGGTTCTGCCTCGTCCACTACACTTCCCCTTAAACACCCTACTCTGACCCCTTATGTGATGGTGCCCATTTCTGCATCTGCCCTATCCTCTGTAAGCGCCACACCCCAGTCATTGATGCACACGAGACGCCTACACGCGGCCTCCCTGACACCAGTTGGCCAGCAGTACAGGATCGCATGAAGAAAGTGTTAGTGTGCTCAGCTGTTGGGACAGAGGAAAAACAGGTCGTAGCGAATCAGGCAGCACAGTGGGCTCGGAACCCGATCTATAGTGTGGAGGATATATGGAGTGTGATGAAAGATTGTGAGCCATTTATACAGCAGCACGCTCTCAAACACATGTTGACTACTCTGATTCAATTGTGGGAACAGTGTTTTCAGGGTGAGGCACCGCAGATTATTTATGACATACGAGATCGAGTATACATTACAGATATGGCCCCGAATGAAGTTTTTAGTAATGTGACTACCTTGGTGGATTATAGAGGCCGATTACTCCAGAAGGTTCCACTGCTAGGGACCCAGCACCCCATGAGAGAGGTTCACCCCATCTATCACCCTGAAATACCAGAATTGCGTGACTCTGCAAACATTGTAATTAGGCAGCGAGTCGATGCCCGTTTCCAAGAGCAATGGATCTACACTCCTTGGAAAAGGAGTGAGGTGCTGTCTCTCAAGAGCCAGTTACCGGACCTGAGGAAAAATCCCACTGCATATTACAAGGAACTGACAGAAGCGGCCTCTTCCACTGTGATGACGTTAGCTGATATAGAGTTTTTCTTTGGTTTGTTGGTACCAGTAGATATATGGAGACAGGTCCACACGCAAGACCATACAACGGAACTGGGTGGCACATGGGACGAGATTAGGGCATGGGACAAGAAACGCAAGCCCGGTGAAAAACCAAAGGCAGAGTTGTTAGCCTTACCAGGGCGCATTATCGCCTACATGCACTCCCTTATCCCGCTGAAGAAAGTGGACTAGGATAAGTTGACTGCATGTCGCCAGAAAAAGGACGAGAGTGTGTCGGATTTCTTTACCAGGTTTGAAGGGGTGTTTCTAGATTTCAGTGGCCAGGATTTGGCACAGGAAGGTGGGGTTCGACTGTTTGTGAATAGATTTGTCACTAATTTGCTCCCCGAGATTGCAGCCCGATTACAAGCTGCGCAGAGTACTTGGACGACGTCCTCCCCATCAGTGATACTGAGTGTGGCTCAATATTACACGCATAGAGAGAATGAGGACAAGGAAAGGGTAGAGAAGAAGTCGAAGGATTTGAAGACGAGGGTGTTGCTGCAGCAGGTTGCAAGAGGAGGTGGTAGAGGACGTGGTTCGGGTTCAGGTCCACGGGGCCCCAGGTCCAATAGGGGTGGTGCCTCGGGTACACCTGTGGGACCCAACCAGTGCGTGTACTGTAAAAAGGAGGGACACTGGCAGAATGAGTGCCCGGAACTGTTACAGAAAGGCCCCGAGAGGTAGAGGTTTTGGGGGTAGGAGCCGAGGAGGCGGAGGACGTGGAGAAATGCACTCGGAGAATACAGCAGGCAATAGACAGAGAGGGAACTATTTTGATGACCCTAGGGGACGACAGTACTATCATGACGACTATGATATGGACGAAGTGACAGGACTCTCACACAGCTAGGACAGCCAGGGGCAGAGCAAGGGACCAGTTCCAGTGCCTGTAGATCAGCGTGGACCGTACGTTACTGCGGATCTACAAGGTTCCACCGAGAAATTCTTAATTGATACAGGGGCTATGAATAGCTCTGTTTCTCGTTCCCTGGTCCCGGGGGCAGCTCTGTCTGGCCAGAACAATATTTCGGTGGGTTTTTCAGGTGTACCGGTTGTTTTCCCCATTTCCAAGCCCCTTGCTTTGACACTTGGTCCGTTTACAGTTGATTCACCGTTCCTGTTGACGTCAAATTGTGGAGAGAATTTAATGGGTCTGGACTTGTTAAAAAGATTACATGCGACAATACACTGTTCCCCGGATGGCGTTTATATGACTGTAGGTCCGCGAGTTGCCCATGCCAAACAATGCTTCGCAAAAGACGATCCTCTTCCCCCCGAGTGCCATGAGGTGCCGCGTGCGTTGTGGGCTACAGGTGACACAGATGTAGGGTTACTCAAGATCCCACCTGTTTCTATACAGACTAGGACCAATACCAGGTTGCCCCGGACTCCCCAATGCAAGATATCCCAGGCAGGAGAAAAGGCTTTACTACAAATAATACAGGATTTGATAAAGTCAGAGGTAGTTGAGGAGACAGTAGCAAATGTGTGCAATAGCCCTATTCTCCCCATTCTTAAAAAGGCGACCTCGGACTGTTCCGACACCAACCCTGATGTTTACCGTTTTGTGATTGACCTGAGGGAGGTCAATAATGTGGTGATTCCTCAATATCCTGTGGTTCCTGACATCACAACAAAACTGACCATGATTCCCCGACAGCGAAGTTTTTCTCAGTGATTGACTTGAAGAATGCTTTCTTTAGCATACCAATACACCCCGACAGCCGCTATCTTTTTGGATTTACAATTGCTGGCCGGAGTTTTAGATTCTGTCGTGCTCCACAAGGCTATACCGAGAGCCCATGTATCTACAGCCAGGCTTTAAAAACACAATTGGATTCACTGGAGCTTCCCTCTGGTAATGTGCTGCTACAGTACGTAGACGACCTGTTGGTGGCCTCAGACACTGAGCAGGGTTGCAAGGAAGCCACGGTTAAATTACTGATGCACTTGGCGCACAATGGACACAAGGTGTCCCTATCAAAATTCCAGTATTGTCGACAGGAGGTCACCTACTTTGGTCACCTACTGTCGAAGGAGGGTCGCAGACTAACACCAGAATGCATAGCAGCCATCACTAATATGTCTGTTCCTAAGACCCAACGCGAGGTACGCACGTTTCTGGGTATAACTTCATACTGTCGGCAGTGGATCCCTAATTTCTCCCTACTAACAAAACCCCTTCTTTACCTTACCACTAAAGATGTGCATGAGCCTTTGCCCTGGACACCTGCATGCCAACAGGCTTTTGATCAGCTGAAGACTGTGCTTTGCTCTGCTCCTGTGCTTGGCACTCCTGACTACCAGAAGCCTTTTGTGCTTTACGTACATAAGGCGGAAGGTTGCGCGCTCTCTGTACTAAACCAGGGTTTCGGTGGTAAGCAGAGACCCTGCGCTTACTGCTCTGCCATCCTTGATAACGTCGCTAGAGCGCTCCCGAGCTGTCTAAGAGCTTCAGCGGCGGAAGCTGTGTCTATCAGACAATCGGCAGGGCTCATTCTTGATACTGACCTCACAGTGATGGTACCTCACGCTGTGGACACACTATTGAACAAGATAAAGACACAGCACCTCACCAGTGCACGTCTTACTGGGTACGAGCTAACTTTATTTGCTCCACATATTACCATAAAACGATGCGCTACTCTGAACCCAGCCACGTTACTACCCCTCCCTTCGGACAAAATGGACAGTGATGTCCATGATTGCTTGTTTAGGACAGAGGAGGAAACGAAGGGATGGGTAGACCTGACTGATGTTCCCCTATCTGACCCTCTTGGGGAACTATATGTCGATGGCTCTTGTTTCAAACTACCGGATGGCACTAATACTGCAGCCTATGCGATCACCACATTACATACTGTAGTTGAGACATCCCGTGTCCCCTACCAGTCAGCGCAGGTGGCAGAGCTGGTTTCCCTCCTGCGGGCTTGTGAGCTGAGTGAGGGACTGGCTGTTAACATCTATACTGACAGCCAGTATGCCTTCGGTGTAGCACATAATTTTGGGCGTCTCTGGGCAGAGAGAGGGTTCCTGACCTCCCATGGACAAAGGATTCAGCATGGCCCATTGATACTCAGACTGTTATCAGCATTGACGCTCCCTGACAAACTGGCTATAATAAAATGCAGTGCACATAAAGCCGTTGTGGACGATGTTGGGAGGGGGAATGCGTTTGCGGACCAGACAGCCAAAGAGACGGCTAGATTGAAGATTAATAAAATGTTTGTGGCAGGTCCTGCTAGGTGGGTTCCAGACAATGGGATGTTTGAGGACACTGTGGAAAGTGTGAAGGAAATACAGAGAGAGGCGACTGTAGATGAATTGGCTATATGGGAAGAGGGGACAGGACGCTTGGATGGGGATGACTGTTGGACTGACTTGTCGGACAAGCGCAGGTGGCTACTGCCCAATGCGTATGTTCTCCCTGTAGTCACCATGGCCCATGGTCCAGCACACATAAGCGCAAAGGGCATCTGTAAACTGTTGGACAAGGTATGGCAGAATGAGAATATCCCCAAGGTTGCAACACACTTAGTGAAACACTGTATAGTTTGTTTGAAGCACAATCCTGGAAAGAGCACCCCTACACCTGCCGGTAATTTTGCTCCACCTTCCTTCCCTTTCGAGGTCATCCAGATGGATTTCATCGAGATGGAACGAGTAAATAATTTAAAGTATGTACTGGTGGTAGTGTGTGCATTCAGTAAGTGGGTCGAGGCCTACCCGACTAAAGAGAATACGGCCATAGCAACAGCGAAGGCACTTCTAAAGGAGTACTTCCCACGCTACGGATTGCCACGCGTGATCTGGAGTGACAATGGGAGCCATTTTAATGCCAAAGTCATTGAGTTTGTATGTAAAGGTTTACAGATAACACAGAAATTCCATGCAGCAAACCACCCCCAATCCGCAGGCCTTGTTGAGAAGTACAATGGTACTCTCAAATTGAAGCTAGCAAAGATTCATGAAAGCACAGGACTGAAATGGCCAGATTCGTTGCCCTTAGCTCTATTGTCCACAAGGGTGAGAGCACACTCTAGGACCGGCTTATCACACTATGAAGTGGTCTTTGGGCACCCTGCTAATGTGTGGGCGTCCCGAGACCTAGGCGCTTTTCTGAGATTGAATATCCTCTTTTGATTGACTACTTGTATGCCTTGTCTAAAGATCTCCGTTCTGTTCAACAGATATCTGCTGCCCTACAACCACTGCCAGAGGGGCCCGGACATCAGATCCAGCCTGGGGATTTCGTTTTGGTTCGAAACTTTCAGGGTAAGTCCAGCTTGGAGCCGAGGTGGAGGGACCCTGCCCAAGTGCTTCTGGCTACTAGGACGGCTGTAAAGGTGGATGGTCGGAAGCATTGGGTTCACGCCTCCCATGTAAAAAAGACGCCCCTGCCGCTGCCATACAATTCCTGGGTGAAGGACGGGATCGCTGATCAGGAAGGAGAGCTGGTCCCTCGTTTCGTTCCCTTTTCTGACGCCCAGCTAAGAGGGGCGCAGACCGACAAGGAGAGTAACGAGGCCTTGCCCGAGGTGACCCCCTCTGAGATAAGGGTTGCTTCGGATACTCCAGCTCCTGTACAACAAGCATCTGACACCCGGTCCCCAACTGCATGCAAGCCCGCACCTTTGTTTGCTGATGAGGAGGTGCCTGGGCACACTAGGTACAATCTGCGGCCCTGACGAAAGGACAGTGCGCCAGCAGGGCAACACAGGAGTTAGGGAAGGACTTGAGTTTAGGGTACAGGTGCTGTGCCTCTGGTGCCTGTTAGATTAGAGTGAAGAATACTGGTGCACTGCCTGAGACACTGGACAGGATCGTTGAGGGCATTTGCCCCGGAGGGAGGTTACCCTATCCTGAAATAAGGATTGTTTTTTTAGCTTGGGCCACAATTGTTTCACTGGGTTGCAAGCTGTGCAGCCCCACCGTGGGAGAGTCAGCATTTGATGAACAATAGGAGCCTGCCTGTGAGGCTCTAGAAGGACACAGGGAAGAAGAATACCCCTCTGGCTGGTTGTACAGCGGCTCCAATTCCCCAAGTACTTTTCAGCAATGTACCCCTTTGGTCGTCCCATTCCTGATGAGGAGCAGCCTTTTGCAGCTCCCCATCCGAACCCACATGGTCCCGTCTGGTCCCCTTGGTCCCCCAAGACTAAAATAGTATTTGTACTGATAATATTGCTTTCTTTGCTATTTGTATTAGGAGTACTGCTTTTCCTAGAAGTGCAACACCCTGTGCATACCCTAATAGGTACTACCCCAGCCCCAACTGAGCATTCGTTTGTTACATTGGCTCCGCATAAAGAACGACATAGACAAACTTATACTCAAAATGCCTTCATTCAGATGCTTCACCAAGTGCATAGCACTACAAATGTCACGAGGTGTTGGGTGTGTGGTCTACTCCCCTCAGTTATGTATAAAAACGATCTACTGATATCAATGCCTTTGTCATATCTAGCTAGTTGTGAGGCTTGATTTCAACTGCTCTCTATGGTTTATACGCATTACCATGCGGAGGCGATGAAAATGACACAGGCGGATTATGAAGCAGTTCTAGATTATATAGTGGTACATCAGGGATATATGCCCGGAGCAGATGGAAAGGAGGGTACCCTGCATCCTGATGCTTGTATGAATGTCTTCACAGTTCATGAAAATTTTACATGGTTACGAAATGAAGTATTAGATTTCCAAGGATTCAATGTCACTGAATATTTTAAATGCTTCCAAGAACGCAATATCACTGAAGATAAAGCCATGCCAGTCCCTGTGATAAATGCAACTGCCAGTTTTTGTGTTCAAGGTTCAGGAAACATTTCCGTGGGACAGAGTTATTGCAATTATACCTATCAGTTAAATACTACTAGTAGTCCACCTTTGCTGACCCCTCCGAATGTGTATTTTATTTGTGGGGAACATGCTTACACTTGGCTTCCTAGAGGGTGGTCTGGCCGGTGTTATTTATCTTTCCTACTGCCCCCTGTTTACCTTGCACCATCCAATTATCATAAAGTCCAAAAGGTGTACCGTAGAGATCTCCATCCATTCCGGGTTAAGAGGGTTGTCAATGCAGATGATATTGATCAAACGGATACATCCTTGCAGCAATTCACTGATATAATGAAAGGTGTTGTCCCATTCTGGGGTCCCATGTTTAATAGCAGCAACATACGTCGCCTTGCTAGAGTAGTAGAGGGAGTCATTAACACTACTGCAGATATACTAACGAATATTACAGTTGAGCTCCAGGCTACGAGACTCGTCTTGCTCCAAAATCGGATGGTTTTAGATGTTATCTTAGCTGACAGGGGTGGAGCATGTCGCATCATCGGGAGCAGCTGCTGTGTACATATACCAGACACTGCCCCCACTGTCAACTTAGCAATTCAGAAGTTACATAAACTTGCGTCAGAAATACATGAGGACAATGGTTCCTGGTCATTGACAGGATGGCTCTGGGGCCTACTGGCATCATGGGGTTGGAAGATTCTGCTTGTTTTGATAGGTATTGCGGGTGTCATCTTTGCCTGTTGTCTTTGCATCCATTGCCTTCCAGTCTGTTGCACCTATTGTATGACCAAACTCACCCCTAGTATCCCACGACATGAGAATTAAATATCCACAATGAAGGTACAAGAAGTTCAGTCCATAATGCTCATTGACGAAGACATTTTTACTGATTAAAAGCTTGCCTTTGCTTTTGCTTTGCTCTGATTGATGTGCGATAATGGACCCCTTCCCTTCCCTTAGCATTGTAAAGACCCTGCCGGATAGCGAATAAAGGCTTCCCTTACTTTTAGCCACAACTGCTAAAAGGAGGGTCTGTTAGATTTGAAATTCCCTTCCCTTTGACGCATCCGCCATGCTGTTTTAGGTTAGCTAAATAACATGCACTGATGCTCGCATTCTGTGGCCTGCTAAGTTACGCCTGCAATATAAAGGCCTCCGTGGCTAATGTACCTCCATATTGGATTTCGCAATCCTTGCTAGACTGTCTGCTTTGCGTTTATGTTAGGTCCAGAACTGAAATTGCATGCTTCAGCAGAACATTGCATTTCGTTATATTTTCTGTTCATGTTCAAGGTTGCAGCCCGACTTGCTAATGAGAACGAGATTGTTTCACATTCCATTGTACACACTTAATTCTGTTCCCACATTGGGAGACGTTGAGATTCGGCACAGCGGCCTTCAGGTGCTAGCTCATCTCTCTGTGCCTCCTTTGTTCGTGTCCGTCTCCGGCCGGTAACTTTCCACTGTGGGCGTGGCCGAAGTCTCCTGAAAGGTTTATCATCTATTAGCAAATGTTGGGATGTCAGTCCTCTCGACGCACTCCTTTGGGTGAGGTTCTGACGGGGCTCCTCTGCAGAGATTTATAAATAAACACTGTAAGTTTGCATTCTCTACTGTCTGATCGACTCTTCATTTGGGAAGGCATAGCAGGTGGTCATTAGTACCCGGTTGGCCCTAGAGGGCTGCATCCTTCAAGGTAATGTGTAGGTAATTGGAGGAGTGCATGAGTAATGTCTGGATGATTGCATAGGTGTAGACAAATGTCTAGGTGGTTGTATGAGTGTAATGGTAGTGCCTGGGTGATTGGAGGAGTGCACAGGTAGTGCCTGGGTGATTTTATAAGTGAATGGGTACTGTTGGGTGATTGAAAGAGTACAAGAGTAGTGCCTGGGTGATTTGAAGAGTGCAAAGGTAGTGCCTGGGTCATTATATTACTGTATGGGTACTGCCTGAATGAATGAAGGAGTGCTTTGGCAATACATATCTGATTGCATGATTGCAGGGATAATGCCTTGGTGATTACATAACTGCACAAGTAGTACCTAAGTGATTGCATTACTGCAGGGGTAGTGCCTGGGTGATTATATGAGAATAAGAGTAGTGCCTGGGTGATTGGAGGAATGCTAGGGTACCGCCTGACTGATTGCATAACAGCATGGGTCCTGCTGAGTGATTGGAGGAGTGCATAGATACTGACAGGGTGATTGGAAGAGTGCAAGGGTAGTGCCTGGGTGATTGAAGCAGTGTATAGCTAATACATTGGTGATTGCATCAGTACAGGGGTAACGTCTGGGGGATTGCAGGAGTACATAGGAAGTGACTGGGTGATTTTATAAGTGCATGGGTACTGCCTGTATAATTGCAGGAGTACTGAGGTAGTGCCTGAGTGATTGGATGAGTACAAAGGTAGTGCCTGGGTGATTTTATAAGAGCATGAGTACTGGCTGATTGATTACATAAGTACAAGGGTAGTGTCTGCGTGATTGAAGGACTTTAAGGGTAGTGCCTGGGCGATTGAAGCAATGTATAATTAATGTATTGGTGATTGCATGAGTACAGTGGTAACGTCTGGAGGATTAAAGGAGTACATAGGTAATGCCTGGGTGATTGCAGGACTGCAAGGGTAATATCTGGAGGATTACAGGAGTACATAGGAAGTGACTGTGTGATTTTATAAGTACATGGGTACTGCCTGGGTGATTGCAGGTGTACTGAGGCAGTGCCTGAGTGATTGGAGGAGTACAAAGGTAGTACCCGGGTGATTTTATATGTGCATGAGTACTGGCTGAGTGATTACATAAGTACAAGGGTAGTGCCTGCATGATTGAAAGAGTGCAAGGGTAGTGCCTGGGTGAGAGAAGCAGTGTATAGCTAATGCATTGGTGATTGCATGAGAATAGTGATAACGTCTGGGGGATTAAAGGAGGACATAGGTAATGCCTGGGTCATTGCATGAGTGCAGGGGTAATATCTGGGGGATTACAGGAGTACATAGGAAGTGACTGGGTGATTTTATAAGTGCATGGGTACTGCCTGGGTGATTACAGGAGTACTAAGGTAGTGCCTGACTGATTGGAGGAGTTCAAAGGTAGTGCCTGGGTGATTTTATAAGTGCACGAGTACTGGCTGAGTGATTACATAAGTACAAGGGTAGTGCCTGCGTGATTGAAAAAGTGCAAGGGTAGTGCCTGGGTGATTAAAGCAGTGTTTACCTAATACATTGGTGATTGCATGAGTACAGGGGTAACGTCTGGGGGATTAAAGAAGTACATAGGTATTGCCTGGGTCATTGCATGAGTGCAGGGGCAATATCTGGGGGATTGCCGGAGTACATAGGAAGTGACTGGGTGATTTTATAAGTGCATGGGCACTGCCTGGGTGATTACCGGAATACTGAGGTAGTGCCTGAGTGATTGGAGGACTGCAAACATAGTGCTTGAGTGATTTTATAAGTGCATGAGTACTGGCTGACTGATTACATAAGTACAAGAGTAGTGCCTGCATGATTGAAGGAGTGCAAAGATAGTGCCTGAGTGATTATATAAGTGCATGGGTAGTGCCTGGGTGATTGAAGGAGTGCATGGGTAATACATGGGTGATTGCATGAGTGCATAAGTAGTGCCTGCATGATTGCAAGGGCAGTGCCTGGGTGATTGCAGCAGTGCATAGGTAGTGCCTGGATGATTAGAAGACTGCATGGGTAGTGCTTGGGTGTTTTTTAAACTGATTGAATGTTGGACCTAGCCAAATATAAAACAGCAGTCTATTACATGACTCAACTGTAACTCTCCATATTGTTAAAAGCATGCATGCATACGTCTCTACCTTTTCAAATCATCTTCATATCTAAATATGCAAATACATGTATACCTGTATCTTCACATGCTTAGCAGACATGAGAACACATGTGCAAGTACAGACATACAGCAATCACAAGACCATGCAGACCTTAAACTTAAAACTTGACAGAGTGCACTTTACATTTACTCATACAAATTACTCTAATAAATAATATCTCTACAAACATATCTCAAACCTCACTTTTGTGCTGCTGCTTTACCATTCTACAACTGCTTATAATGTTACACCTCGCCAAATGCAAACCAGGAACCCTTCACATGTCTCTGCTATAAGTCTCAACATATTCCTGAAAGCATACATGCATATTTCTGTACCTTTTTCTAGCACCGTTATATATAAAAAAAATATACAAATAGATGCATACATGCGTTTTATACATCTAGCATCTTCTGATACATAACACATATAAGAATATATCTCCTAGTACAGACTTTCTTCTATCACAACACTATGCACACCTCAAAAATTCACAGAACAAACTTCCAATTTCAAGCAAACACCAAAATTTATGCAGCAAATTTCAAGTGTACATTTCTAGAGACTTATAAAAAGTACCCTAATCACTAATACCTTATGTCAACATCTTTTAAACCACACTTTTGTGCTGCATCCCAGCCAGTCCCTGCCGGCTCCTGGCCTCCTGCGGGAGCCGGTATTGCGTTTGGGCAAGGGGAGCTGCTAACATGCAGCTCCCCTTGCCCAGTAGCAATTCTGCTTCGCTTCATGGAAGCGAGAGCAGATTTCCTGCTCTCGCTTCCAAGAAGCAAAGCAGTGTTTGCTATGGTCCCGCCCTGCCATAGCAAATGGCAATGTCCCGGAGGGTGGGCACCCCCGGAAATTGCAGGAGCCGGCCCTGGGTGGTGGCAGTCCCCAGGGCCATGAAGTGCTTCAGGAGGGGGGCCGCGTGGCCCCCTCCCAGCAAGATTGAAGTCCCGAGGAGGTGGTGGTCCCTGGGGCAGTGTGGGGGGGCTCGAGCCCCCCACACTTTAGTTTTGGAAATAGCCCCAGGGAGGTGGTGGTCCCCGGCCCCCCGCATTTAAATCATGTAGCCCTGGGGAGGTGGTGGTCCTCGGGGCTTGGGAGGGCCCTCGAGGACCCCCGCCCAAAATAATTTAAAGCCCCCGGGAGGTGGCGGTCTGCTGGGTTTGGGGGGCCTGCGAGGCCCTTCGCCCTAATATGCAAATGCCCTGGGAAGGTGGCGGTCCCCGGGGCAGCTTGGGGGGCAGGATCCCCCCTTGCATTTTAAAAAAAAGCCCCAGGGAGGTGGCGGTCCCCGGGGCTGTGGGGGGTCCGAATGCCCCCTGCATATAATTATCTAAGCCTCGGGGAGGTGGCGGTCCCTGGGGCTGCGGGGGCCCCCGCGGGCCCTTGCTAATTAATTGGGCATTGCCCCCGGGACCTGGCCCACCCGAGGGCTTATAGAAAACGAAGCGCGGGAGCCCGTGCTTCGTTTTACTTTTATTGTTGCAGCCGGATTCACGCACCCATTGCAAATTTGGCCGATTTGTTTTTGAAAACAATGCTTTTTTTGGCCCTGTGGGTCCTAGTGGGAACCCCTGAGCAGGCATAGGGGGTCAGGGTGTTTCTACCCTACCCCCTTTTCTTCATTTTTACCCTTTTTTTAAAACCTTTTTCTTGTGACTCGGTACCGAGTCACAAGATGGCTGCCAACACATTCTGGTTTGGAGTGTTGACAGCCAATCAGAATGAAGCTCAGGCTCGGGAGGGTTCGCGAATCCTCCTCGGTGCTCAGATATTGATATTTGTATTTTTTTAATTTCTCAACAACTACTGAACGGATTTACACCATTTGAAAAAAAGGGTGCTTTCTGAACCAAAGGCTACCTTTTTGCCAAATTTGGTGTAATTCCGTTCAGCAGTTCGGGCTGTAGCCGTGTCTAAAGTTCCTATGAAAATTAACATGGGGAAAACGCGTTTTGGGACCCCCCTTTTTCTCAGCCCCCGCTTGACGAATCACCCTGAAACTTTAAAAACAGGAGCTGACCTGAGCGAACCATTAGTTTTGAAAATTTCGCAAAGATTCGTCAAATGGCGCCAAAGATATTGGCAAAAGAAAAACGCTTTTGAATAGAAACAAGGTCCTAACTATAACTACCTACTGGCGACCGCCAGTAAGTAATATATATATATATTATATGTGAACAAGGCCATTGTACTGGCCGAAATGCGTCATGGCAGGCAGCAGTGAGAAATAAAATAATACCTTCATTGCCACCACAAGAGGAGTTCGCCTGTTCCTTCTCGCCATCCTGGAGGTTTAGGAACGCTTGATATCTACGATATATATATATATATATATATATATATATATATATATATATATATATATATATATATATATATATATAACTTTACACCCGTTTGACAAATCCCAACTAAACTTTGCAAGCCTATTCTTCCATCTACTTTGGAAGTTGCTAAGTTTCGCAGTGATTGGACAAGGGGATGCAAAGATAAAAGGGGGCTCCTAAAACGTTTTTTCTACCAATGCATTTTCCCTAGACTTTTTTTATCTCGCATAGCGCGAAAACAGCTAAATAGATTTACATGACATTTGGCAGGATTGCACATTATGGTATGCAGATGATCCTTGTTGGTAGTACAGGTAAGAAGAATTTTTAAATTATAAGGCACTTAGTGATATCTGTAGTCACAGTATTTTCGCAAAGTTTTGCAGTATTTCATGTTATTTCGTGGTAGTACAGTGGTACATAGCAATTACAAGTCATGTGATTGGCTAATGACTACATTTACAAAAGTTAAAGCCAGCAAGTTGTTTTTAGGTACACTTTGGCTGTGTTCTGCGTTTCACATTTATATATAGGTAAGTATTAGGTTTGATATTTTTCCCTACTTAATACCACTTTATTAAAGCAGTAATAGGTAGGGAAAAATATTTCTAAGTTTCTATATATTGAAAAAAATAAACGGAGTACCACAGTACCTAAAATAAATAAAAAAAAGTCAAAAAATAAAAAATACACTGTACTACCTTATAATTTACAAATACAGTGTAGTACAGTATTTTATATCTTTAACATACTTTAATCTTCACAAAACGTCTGTGCAGTGGCGTGGTAATGCACATTACTGCACTACAAAAAAAGTAAAAGAAATGTGTAGCTCTCCCTAAACTGCTGTAAAAACATATAGAAAAATAAAAACAAATTCTTCTACCTATTAACTCTGTAATAAAGTGGTCATAGGTAGGGAAACCCCAAAAAAACCTAGCTATTACCTATTTCTAAGAACCGAACCGAGAGTGCAGCAAAACTCAGAACACAGTCAAACTGTGCTGAAAACTACATTGCTGCATTTTAGATTTGGCAAACATAGCCATTAGACAATAATATACTGCCTTATCATGCGCAGGTAGCTCAGAATAGCGCAAGCTTATTGTGGCATACCGTGCCAAAATATATAACTAAACATTTTAAAATGTATAACTTTAACACTACTTCCATTATTCACACATATTACCAAAAATGATCATTTACACCTAATAATGCATTTTCCTGTCACATTACATCTATATCCGTTCACACATTTTGACTCTACTTTTATTTCAATTAGCACGCTCTACTTTATGCCACTCCACTGTACGCCACTTCGGTGTACAACCCTGTAATGTACGCTATTCCAATGTACACCACTCCACGATAACACACTCCACTGTATGCCACTGCACTGCACGCTGCTCAGCTGTACAACACTTCAGTCTATGCCACTCCACTTTATGCCTCTACCCTGTACGGCAATCCACTCTACACTTTTCCACTGTACGCAACCCCAATGTGTGACACTCCTCTCAATGATATTCCACTCTATTGCACTCCACTGTACTGTACGCCACCCCACTCTAATATGTGCCATTCCACTGTACTCCACTCCACTGTACACCACCCCACTCTATGTGACTCTACTCTACCCAATTTCGCTCTACACCACTCCACTATTTGCCACTACACTGTATTCCACTATATTTTCGCTTAAAACCCAGAACGCATCCTAAGTGTTGTCTAAACAAATCTACGCCACACTGATCCAGCGGCGTACTAGCAACAGATACTCCACTACCATATACTCACCTGGGCCCATACAACTCGCTTCCACTAAACACCAAGTAGACCGCTGGAACTTTTAGTTTTTAATGATTCTCATACCTTTAGATCTAGTTATTTCTTCTCCAACTAAACCTTTCACTGTTCAAATAGTTCTTTCCTCTGGTCAATGGACCATTAGGTGGAACTAGTTGATGGTGATAATTAACATTACTTTATTAAACATTTCTCTTATTAAAATGAAATAATCACAGACTCAAGAAGTTTTAAAAACTTTATCTAAATTAGTTGTTTGTGAACCATCGCAAACGTTTCAGTACAAACACCCTCATTCGTAAGAGTGCCAATTCAATCAAAAATTCAATAGATATAATAATTCGGATCCACACAACAACTATGCTCAGAAAGAAGAGGACAGAGAGAAAAGAACATCTATCAATACGATGAATTCATATTTACCAAGGATGGTGTGAAGACCAACCCCCTGGCCAAAGGGCTGGTAAGGGTCCCCCTGAATAGGTCAGGAGACAAAGACTTCAGGACAGGAATCAGGACAGGATACTTCACCTCTCTAGATACCGACGACTACATCCCACCCCTCTCTGGCACTCTCTACCTCCTCGTGGTTCTTCCGCGATCTTCTTTCTAACCCACCCAAATTATGTAGATGGTTCTGCATTCGATTTCTTCATCAGCATCTCACAGCATCAGCACCACCCCCAGCACCGACAGCATCCCAAGCTCTGTATTGTCTTCTGCTGCTTCCGCTCCCAACAAGCTAGCTCAATCTAACTAACTAAACTACCTCAATTATACCTTTCTATGGTCAATGTACCACCCATTAATGTTTCAATTTTTACAGACAACTAACTCTGATTGGACAGGCAAGGGGGGTTGATCATCACACCATGCTTACATTTCACTTATTTCTTTAAACCATTGTTTCAAAACTCCTTCCCTCAAACTTTATTCCCCCGCTTCCTTTCCCATACATCTTCAAACTTTATTAATACAAATGTTGCGATCTCTTGAAAAAAGTTCCGTCATATAAACTCTTCACCCTCATGTTCCCAGGGCACATCTTCGCCGGCCTTGGACGCCTGACAAATCCTTAGTCATCTTTCGTACTTTACTCGACAGGGCGCATGCATTGCGCAACGTCAGTCTGCTCGACTCAGACAAATTTGACAGGCCCAAATACGCACTAATAGTAAAGTCAAAAGGAAAAATGTTATTCTCAAAAATAAATGATTTCACTGTATACCACCAACCCCTACTCTAGCCCATACCATTTATTTCCCTTTCTGCATTTGCGTTAGTATAAAACTTATTTTCTAATTTCAGCAAACAGGTGCCATGCATGTGAGTGTTCAAGCTGCCATTTTATGATTCTTTGCGCAGGCGCCAGAATTTCCCTCCAAGCGTTAGTACGTCATACTACGTAGATGCAGTAGACGCATGCGCAGTAAAGATCCTGTGTTAGAATGCATCTTAGTCCTTCGTTCATGTTATTGCAGTCAGTAAACACATAGGCAAGCTTCATTTTCTCCCGCGTGTAAAGGAAATACGTATTATTAATCACAAAACACGTTGTTAATAATTTGTTAGTGAGTTAAACGAGAGGATTGCTTCCGAGCAAGTCTCTTTTACGAGTCCTTGCTCCATCAATCCCCTCTCTGATGGCATATTAAGCCATCACAAAATTACCCATCCATCCCAGATACCAACTTTAACACTTCTCAGTTTTCTCTATTTCTCCTCTCAAATTTCCATCAATAATTTCGTTTCCTTCGAAATCTCGCATCTTCTTATACAACCTGCCTTTCATTTCTTCCAAACGTATTTCATCATATTTTCTCTTTCGTATCTGACCCTTTCCTTTTCTTTCCAAGTGTACTTTTTCTTTCGTACCTTTTCTACAACATCTATATGTAATTATTATTAACATCACTACCGTTATTATCATGACTAATGGTATTATTATTTGGCCTAAGAAACCTTTCCCAAAGTTAGTAAACCATTTCCCTATTAATGTCATACTTTTAGTTAGTCTTCCCCACACACTGCCAACCTCCAGTTGGGTCAAATCTTTATGCATTCCTGTAATGTTTTCAATATATCCTTTAATTTCTCTGCTCTTGTCCGGAATATAAGTGCAGCAGTGTTGAACTTTCAACATGCCACAGACTCCACCTTCTTTTGCTAACAATATATCAAGAGCAAGACGGTTCTGTAAAACCATAGATCTAATTGCAACCATTTCTGTGTTAATCATTAGAAATCCTCCTGCAGTGTCTGTAGAAAGACGATCAACTATGGTTGATATCTTACAAATTTTCTGTGAATTTAGAATGACTCCAACTGAGGGTATCAGTGCACTAAAAATGTCTCCTACAATTTCAGAAAAACTAGCTCTTCTTCTACGTGTTAGTCTATTAGAATTTCCATTGGTTCCACTGATTTTATCTACATGATAAATATTTGGAAAAACGATTCCAAAATAACAGCTTCCGTACCATCTTGCAGGTAACCTATAATAGGCATTGCTCCCACAAACATAATACACTCCTGGAAACACAGGATCAGTTCCCCCTTTTAGTCTCCATCCTCCTAATATTAGGAAGTTATGTTCACATTCACTGGAACCAATGTAATTATTGTTATAATCTGTCTTTAACCTATGGAGGCAGAATTTTCCCTTTTCACAAAGTCCAGGGACATCGCAGCATGAGCCTTGCCACTTGCATAGATTCCCTCTTTCCCAACCCATGGAGGTACATGGGTTTTCTGTGTAGTTGCCTTCCTCATCAAATCCTGTCTCCTTTCCTCTACTAAATTCAAAAAATCTTTTTTTCTTTTCTTAATGTACATGTTAGGTTATCTTTATGTGCCTGAACTAAATCTATTGAACTCATCGTTATGACAAATTCACCCCTAAACTGTGCTTTTTTACCACTAGCTACTGGATTCATATTCTTTCTAATAGGTGATTCAGAAAATACTACATCTATATCTGAATAAAAATATTGAAGTTTCCCTGTAGCATAAAATAAACTTGACAAAAAACTACATGACACACCATAAGTTAAAGGTATATGGTGATACGTCATTCCTTCTGATACTGATGAGGGTAACTTCATACACACGTAGCAGTTATTAATCTCCATAGTACTAACATATTGAAATAACAACTTAATAAACACATTAGAGGACGTATTATAGTCTGATTCATTATGATAGTTTGCTTCATCTTCTACCCCTATTTCTATTTCAGTTTCTCTTATTCTATCCACCTTAACATTAGTATCTGTGTTATTCTTGTCACTTGTTTTCATTATTAAAGGTACTCCTACTGTTAAGAATAGCCATCCTAATGCTGCTAATAAAATACTACAAAAACAAAATCTAAAACACTTTCTTTTTAGTCCATACTTTGGTTTCTCGGTCACTTCAATTTCTGCCATTTTTACTCCTGAGAAAATTTCTTTTCTCTTATCTTTTCTTTTTCAGTCTTATCCTTCCTTTTTGTTCTTAAGGGGGTTTCAATTGGCTTTCATCAATTTGTGCAATATGGACCTCTTCTGTCTCATCAGACAGATCCAGGGACTCAAATTCCTTGAGTATAACGTATGTCCACTCAGGAGCCTTGTATCTCCTATTTAAATTTCTCAATCTTGGACTTCTTCGAGTGATTTTTGCTAAGGTTTGTTTAGGTCTTGTTTGACTTGTGACTTCGTTCACCTGTTCTGGTCTCTTTTCAGATTTTCTCAGATATTTTAGTTTCTTTACTCCAGTTGGCCAATTGTCTCCTCTCCTGACTCTTTTGATTTATACTGCGTTTTCACCTTCTTTGTCTCTTTGTAAAATACTTTTTATTTCATTTATTTTAGGCACAACCTGTTCTGTTTCTCTGTTTTCTGTGCTTGTACCTTCTCTTGCTTCCTCCTGCTCAGGTTCTACCGTATTTTGTTCTAATTCTTCCTGAGCTTGTTCTTCTAATTCTATCTGACCCTGTTCAGGTCTTACTTTAAACCTTTCTTCTTCTGCCTGAACTTGTTCTTCTACCTCTATCTGGTCCTGTTCAGGTCTCAATTCAAACTTTTCTTCTTCCGCCTGAACGTGTTCTTCTTTTTTCCCCTCCTCAGGTTTGTGTGTGTCTCTTTCTATTTTCACCTGACTGTGTTCTTCTTTCCCTGTCTTTTCCTGACTACTTTCCTGTCTTTTCAGTTCTGTTCTTCTTCTAGTTTCAATAGCATCATCAATTATTTCAATCACTGGGATCCATTCTTCCTGACTTATCTCGGGCTGTTCGTCATATGGTTGTCTTTCAGAATATATCACTCTAGATTCTTCAATTTCACAGTTTACAACTCCTGACGCTTCAGCCTGCTCAGTCAGTGGTGGTTCTTGTTGATCTGATGGGCTCGGAACTCTTCTGGTATGGCTGGCATGAATCCAATTGGGCAGACCTGCACACTTCACTGCTGTGGTAGTGACTAGTATGACTTGCCGTGGCCCATCCCACCTTGGTGCTAGACACGATTTCCTTGCGTGTTTCTTCACTAGCACCCAATCTCTAGGATTCAAATCATGCACTTGGTCTGGCTGTCTTTCAACTGCGTCTTCTCCAACCTGGTGAGAGATAGAATGCATCATTTCAGCCAATCCTTGGCAATAGTCCAATACCAGATCATCAGTTATACTCATTAGTTTATTTCCAGGAATAAATGCCTGTCTCATGGCTCTTCCCATGAGAACCTCATGTGGGCTCATGCCTGTTTTTCTGTCTGGAATGCTTCTGAGACCCATCAATACAAGAGGTAATGCATCTGGCCATTTCAGTTTTGTGGATGCACATACCTTTCCCAATCTTGGCTTGATTGTGCCATTCATTTGCTCAACAACTCCAGAAGCCTCTGGACGATAAGCACAGTGCAGTTTTTGTTCAATGTTGAACGCAGCACAGATTAATCGAATTATTTCATTATTAAAATGAGGGCCTCTATCTGATTCCAAAGTGACCGGAAAACCAAAACGCGGCACTAACTCCCTCAACAACAATTTTGCAACTGTAAGACTGTCATTTCTTCTAGTAGGATAGGCTTCCACCCATCTTGAGAAAAGGCATACTATGACAAGTACGTATTTCAATCCATTGCATGGGGGTAATTCAATGAAATCTAACTGTAATCTGGTGAAGGGTCCTTCTGCCTTTCCGATCTTTCCCCAGCTTACCACTGTCTTTCTACCTGGGTTCTGCTGTTGACAGGTTAAGCATCTTTGGCAAAGGCTCTCTGCGACTACCCTGAACTTCGGATTATACCAACTCTGTCTGAATAGCCTGATCATTGAATCTCTCTCTATGAGTGTGGCTCCATGATATACTCTCGCCATTTTTGAAAGCAAACAATCTGGCATGACTGGTCTTCCATCTAAATACACCCATACCTCATCATGTGGTCTTTTTGTACAGGCTGCCAATATCCAGATTTCTTTTTCCTTTTCCTGAACTTCTTCCTGCAATTGTCTAATCTCATCCCATGTTTCTGGTACTGAGAAGTACATAAGTTGGCATCTGCTTTCACCCGTTTCAATTTTTCTGTTTATGGCTACTGCATTTTTAGCACAGTATTTGGCCACTTGGTCAGCATAATTATTGCCAGCAGTCACATAGTCATTTCCTGACTGATGTGCAGCGCATTTTACAACTGCTATCTCTTTTGGCAATTGTAATGCTTCCAAAAAATCTTTTACATTTTTGCTGTTTCTGATAGGCGATCCTGAAGAAGTCAGAAATCCCCTTTGCATCCAAAGCTGGCCAAAGTCATGCACAATCCCGAAACCATATTGGCTGTCCGTAAATATGGTTACTCTCCAATTTTTCCCCTTTTTGCATGCCATTGTTAAGGCAACCAATTCAGCTACTTGTGCAGACTTGACCCCAGGTAAACAGGATGCTTCAATTACCCCAGATATTTTACAAACAGCATATGCAGCACTTAGTCCTCCTTCTTGTGTCCTAAGGCAGAAACCGTCTACAAATAACTCATGGTCAGCCTCTTTCAAAGGTGACTCTCTTATGTCTGGGCGGGGCTTCGTGCATAACTCAGTCACGTCCAAACAATCATGATCACTTTCATCTTTCACTTGTTCATCGCAAGGGTCTGGCAATAGGGTGGCTGGGTTCAGGATCGTACACCTTATCACAGTCATGTTTTCAGCTCCCAAAATTACTCTTTCATACTTTGTCAAACGGCTAGGGGTGAGGTGCTGTGTTCTTGTTCTTGTTAAAAGAATCTCAACCGAGTGTGGAACAAAAACCTTTACCGGATGTCCCATCACTATCGACTCACTTTGCTCCAGGCTCATACAAGTAGCAGCTACTACGTTTAAGCAGCCAGGCAATGCTGAAGCCACTGGGTCCAATGTGGCTGAAAAATATGCCACTGGACGTCGACTCAATCCATGTCTCTGTGTTAAGACTGAAAGTGCACAATTTTCTCTTTCACAACAGAACAAAACAAAGTCTTTTGAATAATCAGGCATGCCCAAAGCAGGAGCCTCACGCAAACAATTTCTTCGTCTCACAAATGCCTCTAGGCAGTCATCATTCCAATCTATCGGATCTTTTGCTCGTTTCCGGATCATCTGTATCAAGGGTTTCGCTAACATAGAAAACCCATTAATTCATTGCCTACAGTATCCAACCACTCCCAGAAACATTCTCATTTCTCTCTGAGTCTCTGGCAATTGCATTTCTTTGATTATTTTTATTCTTTCCGGTGTCACTTTTCTAACTCCTCTTTCTATTTTATGCCCTAAATATCTAACTTCTTGTTGACAGAACTGTAACTTTTCTGGAGACACCTTGTGTCCTCCTTCAGCCAAATGGTACAGTAACGCAATTGTATCTGTGACACAATCTTCTCGTGTTTTTGATGCCACCAATAGGTCATCAATGTACTGATCAACGATTCTAGCCACTTTTTCAAAATCTGATTAAAGATTGAAGGACTCTCTGTGTACCCTTGAGGAACACGACACTATGCGTAAATACGATCTTCAAACTTAAACGTAAAAAGATACTGGCTGTCTGGGTGTAAAGGAATAGAAAAGAACGCTTGGCATAAATCAATTACTGTGAACCATCCTACATTCCAGGGTATCTGATAAATGATCACTGCTGGATTTGGCACAATTGGACAACAGGGAATTACAATTTTATTTATTTTCCATAGGTCTTGCACTATTCTGTACTTTCCGCTAGGCTTTTTCAGTCCCATTATTGGCGAATTACAGGGACTACCCATCACCTCTTTTAAAATACCTTGTTTAACCATTCATTCAAGTTCTGGAATAATTCCTGCTTTTACTTCTGGACCCATCTTGTACTGTCGGGTATTTGGATACACTGCACCTTCTTTCACTGTCACTTTAACTGGGTCTATATTTGTCATTAGCCCAATGTCTTTTTCTGTAAAATCCCACATTTCTGGATTGACTGTCGTTCTTAATTCTTCTGGCAATTCATTCTCGGTTATTAATGAAAACATTTCATCTACTTCTGTTCCTTGTTTGGCCAGCATCATCGTATAAACAACGTCCTCATCAGGAGTTTGGAAAGCAACACCATCCGGTGTACAATAGATCATGCAATTCATCTTGCACAAAAGATCTCTTCCCAACAGATTTACTGGACTGGAATCGCAAACTACAAATCGATGCATTTCTTTTAAGTTCCCAATGTGCACCTCCATTGGTTTTGTGATTGGGGTTCTAATCTGTTGGTTAGATACGCCTACAACTTGGATAGTTTCTCCCGAGAGGGGTAGGTTTGGGATGTCTGCTGTTCTCACAGTAGACCTGGTAGCACCAGTATCCAATAGGAAAGTAATGTCTTTACCTTCTACTCTCCCATCAACAAATGGACCTGACTGATCTACCGGCAAGGATGCGCCAAGCACGCACTCCTCTTCCTCCCCCCTCAGGCACCGTCATTGTGCGGCATCCGAATGTTTTTCATCATTCTGTAAAAAATATTGTGCAATTGTTCTATTATTCTTACCACTTTCTTCTTGAAATCCGGTGTTCGCACTGAAACTTTGATGGTTCACAAAATTTGGCATAGGAGCTGGTGGCACCTGATATTGTGGAGTAACTACCTGCTGCTGCTGATTCATAAGTACTTCATTCTGCATCTGTGGGATTAAATTTTGATTTGGCCCATTATTATTATTATTCTGAGTACTCTTACACTCGTTCTTCCAATGTCCAAGCTTTCCGCACGCATGACAAGGAAACTTCTTTTTCGCTTCTTCTCTGTCCATTCGTCCCTTATATTTATTACCATTCGTTCCTTGATTATTCTGACTCTGTTCTTTCACTTGATTATTATTTTGATCATTTGCTTTCTCTTCTTGCTGCTCTGCCAATTTAACTTGTGCCCACATCATTTTCTCTTTTAGCTTCCTACGCCTGGCCTCAATGTCATCTCCGCAATATTTCGCGTACTTTAGAATCTCATCCACTGTCTTGCTTTGCCAACACAACATGTGCTGCTGTATCATCTGACTGATTTCTGGTTTCAAGCCATATACAAACCGATACACAAAATGTCCCATATCTTTGTCACCGATATTCTCAAAACCACTATACTGCTTAAACACCTGCAATAACCGTTCATAATACGCATGTACAGATTCATTTGGTTCCTGTGTTGTTCTATCTATTTTTACCCAAACTGTTTCTTTAGGAGGGATTTTCCCTTTCAAATATGTAATTACTTGGTGATACTTTTTCATCACCTCCTCCGAAGGTGCTCCTGTTTTTGCATCTCTAGGATACTCCTCATTAGGCCAATCAATTGTGATCTTATATTCTGTCCATAAATCAGCAGGTACCACTATATCAAATAGACCATCTAAGTCTTTCAATAACACCTTTGAAACTTTCACAAACCTTTCTACCTGTTTGTACCATTCAACTGGTTTTTCTCTCAGTTTTGGAAAATCATTTGTAAATGATAAAATATCTTGTCTACTCCAAGGAACATGAACATATCCACCTCCAGGAACCTCTCTCATCGGACACAATTTTTCCACTCGACCTGATTCTCTTACTGGAAATGCAGCAGCTGCTTCTCTCGCTTGTACTTCCTCTTTCTTTCTTATCCATCTAATTCTCCATTTATCAATGTCTCCCCATTTTCGCAAAATGTTCATGAATTCTTTTATCTGTAGTCTCTTTCCAGAAGCATTCACACTTTCTAAATCTTTATCAGTAAAATCCACTCGATAGGGTTTCTGTAACAACTTTGATTTCCCTATGTCTATTCCAATCTCTGAAGCAACTTCAGTCAGTCTCTCATGAAATACTCTTGCTCTCCTATTTATACTCTTACATAGAAACAATAATTCTTCATCATTGCAACCATTTAAACTTTCTGTACCCACACACCCTGTCATCATCTCTTCCAATTCCACTTTCAATCTGCTGATATCTAAAATTTTTGGTGTTGGGTTCTGATTATCTCTTTCCTGAGCCCACCTTTCTATTTCTTCAGAGGTGATTACTGCTGCGCCTGCAGTTCCAGCCGGAACCAAAGGTCTTCTTTCTCTCAAATTCATAGGCGTAACTCTCTTTGAAGTTTCCGTCAAAGGTTCCACAATAGGGAGATCCATTAATGAAATAACTGACTCACTTTTGCTAACCTGATCATCTGTGATTACTATCTCTTTTCTAGGACTATTTAATGGAACTGTCACAAGCTGTGGTTTCTGGCAAATCTTATTATCGCCATACAATGGGATTACCGGACCAATGGTTACTGGTACTGTCAAAGCTTCAGTATTTAAATGCAATTGACTTATCTTTTGAACTAGTTCTTCTCTAGTTTTATTCAAAGCTTCTCTTTCATTATCTTGCAACACTCTGTTATATGACGTTTCATGTAAAATTTGTGGGGTTAATGGCATTCCCATTACTGGTGCACTTGGAGTAACCTTACTTGCTGCTTCCTGATACAGTGGTGGATTTTTTATTAAAATATCTTCTAACAACTCGTCGTCTGATTCACCATAACCTGCCGAAGTCATGTGTTTCGTTTTCTCCTTACACTTTCCTCCAAACTGTTCCTCAGCCATCAACACTGGATATAACCCTTCTGATACCATAGCTCTCCTCCATTGTTTCATCTGCCCTTCACGTGACTCATGCAAATGTCTCGGAAAGAATCCTCTATACCTTCCACCTCTGCATTTCTCTCGTTCATATGACTCAGTCTCCCATTCTTCCAAAGCCTCATATTGAGTTAACCTAGGTCTAGGTTCCAAATCATTCATTTTCAATCTCAAATTCTGAAGAATCCTCCCATTAAACGTTCCATCCTTAGGAAACGCTAACACACCATCATCCTTTGTGTATTCTACCCAATTTTCCAACCACTCACAAGTATGATATCCTCTTTCCATCATCATAAAAGATGCTGGTGTCTTCGGTGGCGGAATAGGAATTCCCTCTCTAGTCAGCACAGGCTTATCCTTTACAAAGAAATTCTTAATTTTCTTTAAAAATGACATCTTTCTTTTCTCTCCATACATTCTTGAAGAACGGTGTAGGAATTTGTATTCCGCAAACCCTTGAAATCTTCTACCTGTAAGTCTTGCACTTACAGTCAAATCAAAATCCCGCATACAATGTTCTCTTCACCAATCCTAGCGCGGCTTCTAACTAGGTATCCAATCAAATCAGGCTCACACTCGTACTCTGACCAATGCCAGCGCGTCCTTTTCCTGACGTCAGTTCTGCTCCTTACTACTGACCCCTCCTTTGCAAGGCTGCTCCTGTCACACGCCCTCTGTTTCTACCAATCCCAGCGCGGCTCTCTGTGACGTCAGTACCACTCCGGTGGCTTCTTACCCCTCCTTTACAAAGCTCCTCCTGTCACACACCCGCTGCTTCTACCAATCCCAGCGCGGCTCTCTGTGACGTCAGTACCACTCCGGCAACTGACCCTCCCTTTACAAGGTAATGTGAAACTTTATTTCTCGAAATTCTCTTTAAATTTCTTTGTTAATAACAACGCAAAAACATTCACTACTCTGTCTGTTCCACTAAATCAAAAGGATAGTTTATTTCTTTTCACTGCGAGTAAAACCTTCCGCTTACTCTTCATATAAGGTCCAGAGAACCTGTTACTCCTCCGGTATCACCGTTAGGGAAAATTTGAGACCGATGTTTCACCAGTGAACTCCTTTTGCTGTCATTCTAGCTTAGAGGAACCTGCTACTCCTTCAGGGTTACCCTTACTAGGTGATATAACGCCTAAAGTTTCACTAGCGAACTCTTTGCTATCAACCACTCTCACTTTTATACAGAAAGTAGTCCCTACTTTAACACTGCCAGCCCTACCTAGCTTCTCAGTGTTATTCCAACAGACGAGTAACCTCACTGCAGTGTGGGTTCTATCGCCACCTGCTATTCATTCCCCGGGAATTTTTCCAGACAACATAAAACAAGACGCTAACTCTTTTTGTTAAACATAAACCAAATAATTAATAATCTATACTTATCACCAAACTAGTCACTAATAACCATAGCTCTGCTACCAGAAAACTGATCCAGCGGCGTACTAGCAACAGATACTCGACTACCATATACTCACCTGGGCCCATACAACTCGCTTCCACTAAACACCAAGTAGACCGCTGGAACTTTTAGTTTTTAATGATTTTCATACCTTAAGATCTAGTTATTTCTTCTCCAACTAAACCTTTCACTGATCAAATAGTTCTTTTCTCTGGTCAATGGACCATTAGGTGGAACTAGTTGATGGTGATAATTAACATAACTTTATTAAACATTTCTCTTATTAAAATGAAATAATCACAGACTCGAGAAGTTTTAAAAACTTTATCTAAATTAGTTGTTTGTGAACCATCTCAAACGTTTCAGTACAAACACCCTCATTCGTAAGAGTGCCAATTCAATCAAAAATTCAATAGATATAATAATTCGGATCCACACAACAACTATGCTCAGAAAGAAGAGGACAGAGAGAAAAGAACATCTATCAATACGATGAATTCATATTTACCAAGGATGGTGTGAAGACCAACCCCCTGGCCAAAGGGCTGGTAAGGGTCCCCCGGAATAGATCAGGAGACAAAGACTTCAGGAAAGGAATCAGGACAGGATACTTCACCTCTCTAGATACCGACGACTACGTCGCACCTCTCTCTGGCACTTTCTTCCTCCTCGTGGTTCTTCCGCGATCTTCTTTCTAACCCACCCAAATTATGTAGATGGTTCTGCATTTGATTTCTTCATCAGCGTCTCACAGCATCAGCACCACCCCCAGCACCGATAGCATCCCGAGCTCTGTATTGTCTTCTGCTGCTTCCGCTCCCAACAAGCTTGCTCAATCTAACTAACTAAACTACCCCAATTATACCTTTCTATGGTCAATGTGCCACCCATTATTGTTTCAATTTTTACAGACAACTAACTTTGGACAGGCACGGGGGGGATGATCATAACACCATGCTTACATTTCACTTATTTCTTTAAACCATTGTTTCAAAACTCCTCCCCTCAAACTTTATTCCCCCGCTTCCTTGACCATACATCTTCAAACTTTATTAATACAAATGTTGCGATCTCTTGAATAAAGTTCCTTCATATGAACTCTTCACCCTCATGTTCCCAGGGCACATCTTCGCCGGCCTTGTTTCGCGTGACAAATCCTTAGTCATCTTTCGTACTTTACTCGCCAGGGCGCATGTGTTGCGCAACGTCAGTCTGCTCGACTCAGACAAATTTGACAGGCCCAAATACGCACTAATAATAAAGTCAAAAGGAAAAATTTTATTCTCAAAAATAAATGATTTCACTGTATACCACCAACCTCTACTCTAGCCCATACCATTTATTATTTCCCTTTCTGAATTTGCGTTAGTATAAAACTTATTTTCAGCAAACAGGTGCCAAGCATGTGAGTTTTCAAGCGGCCATTTTATGATTCTTTGCGCAGGCGCCAGAATTTCCCTCCAAGCATTAGTACGTCATACTACGTAGATGCAGTAGACGCATGTGCAGTAAAGATCCCGTGTTAGAATGCATCTTAGTCCTTCGTTCATGTTATTGCAGTTAGTAAACACATAGGCAAGCTTCATTTTCTCCCGCGCGTAAAGGAAATGCATATTATTAATCACAAAACACGTTGTTAATAATTCGTTAGTGAGTTAAACGAGAGGATTGCTTCCGAGCAAGTCTCATTTACGAGTCCTTGCTCCCTCAACACCACAGTATCATATTACTGTGTAAATAACACCACTCTATGCCATTGCTCTCTACACTATTGCACTCTACACCACTCCAGTCGACGCCACTGGACTCTATGCCACTGCACTCAACGCTACTAAGCGATATGCTATTCCACTCTAACCAACTCCACTCTCTCCATCCCACTCTATGCTATTGCACTGTATGCCTCTCCACTCTGTGCCACTCCACTCTGTGCCACTACACTGTACGCCAGTCCACTATACACTTTTCCACTGTACGCCGCTCCACTCTGTCACTCTGTCACTCCACTGTGCCCCACTCCACTGCATGTTATTCCACTCTACTCCACTCCACTCTGCGCAACTCCACTTTACACTCTTGTACTAGATGCCTGTACACTGTACCTCACTCCACTGTATTCTGCTCCACTCTACGCCACTCAATGCCTCTGCACTCTACATTACTATACGCTATCACATTCTATGCCATTCTACTCTTCGCCACTCTACCGTATGCTATTCTAATTTATGCCACTCCACTCTACACTGATCCACTCTACAACACTCCAATGTGTGATATTCCACTCTGCGTCTCTACTCTGTATGCCACATCACTGTACGCCACTCCACTGTACCCCACTCCACTATACGCTATTACCCTGTAAGCATCTTCCCTGTATGCCACTCACCTTTATGCTATTCGACTCTCTGCCATCCACTCTACCATACTCCACTGTATGCCACTCTACTGTACGCTATTCCACTGTATGCTACTCCACTATGCCCCACTCCACTTTACCCCACTCCACTATACACCACTGCACTGTACACCATTCAAATCTACACCACTCCACCAATGTTCCCTCTAATTATTTTTCTCTGTGTGCGGTAATAGCATGTTTGTGTGCACACATTTCCTGACTGTGTGCGCAATTGACAGTTGTAATGAACCACTGTGGAGTGATCATAGGCAGTGTTCTATTATGCCTCATGGAAGTTACAGCAGTACAATGCCACACACAAAGCAAAAGAACACTTTACACTGTCAAATAACAATAGTAACACAATTTACTTGCAATTATGATAAAAACTGCTGCAGAAGTGCGCTAGTTTTCAATAACTGGGAGGATGTCTCAGTGACTTAAATGGTTGCCACTGACATAAATGCTGATCAGCAATGCTTGAGCCTAGGTAGACGGATTTAGGGCCCGATTAGAGCTCAGCAGGTGGGTTAGTCCGTCTCAAACATGACGGATATCCCGTCTGTCATATTACAAGTGCATCTTTAACTATGGTACTTGTAATATGGTGGACAGGATATCCATCACATTTGTGATGGAGTAACCTGTCCACCAGACTCTAAATCAGGCCCCTAATCTTTTATGGACAGCACTAATAAATGGTTGGAATATGGTATCTAGTACTATGTCACAAGCAAGTTATCATTGTAAAGCTACACTCAAATGAAATAGCATGGCGTGTGAAAGGGTAAGTCCTGAAAGAGAAGTGTTCACTTATTACCAGGGCAACTGGAATTATGTGGCTGGAGAGGGCCAAATTATGCAGCGGGATGAGTACATTTTGCGGCAAGAAAAGGCAAATTATGTGGCAAAATGCGGCACGTTTTTTAATAGTATTACTTCATTATTTTGTCAGTTTTAAACTTGGTAACACTGTCTGGGCATTGGTTGCACCTCATTAGTACCATTTTAATACTCAAATATAGCAATAAGCAACAAAAAGGTGACGGTCCAGCTTTGGAAAAAGCCTTACAGTGTGCTGCAACATGTGTCGCTGCATTTTTAGTCACTGTTGAGCCATTTGAGCTAGAACCAAACATTTTTTTTGTTAAAATCTGAAGATTATGTGGCAGATGATGGATTATGTGGCAAATGCGGCAAATCTATAATTATGCAAAAATCGCAGGAGCCGCACAACCGCATAATTCCAATAGCCCTTCTTATTACTGTGTAAATCTAATCCTACTATTGTCTAAAACTGACCCTACTGATAAGTGAGAGTGGGAACTTCATGGCATTTGCACCAGGTCTTTGTATTTGTTTTCTTTTCTCTTTCAAAATCAGAAGAGACTCCCTGCACATTGGCAAATCATGTACCTAGAGAACCTAGCAATAACTCCTAGAAATATAATGTTCAAAGACTCCACAAACAGTTATAACATTGGTCTGCAAAAGAGGCTAAGCAGTGGTTGAAAAATAAATAAGGCATGTAGGTGCTAATATAAGGTTCATGCATGTTAATGCATGCATCAAGTACATTTTAGGTCTGGCCCAGGGCAGCTTTCGCTGCCTCGCAAGCCTTATGTAAAAAAATCATAAATTAACATAAATAGTTATCAAATCATGGCAATTGTGAATGTGTAAAAACCCAAATTTCTCAATTAAGGTGTCCCTTATGGCTGGATACTTTCTCCTCTTTTATTCAATATCTACATGCACCCTCTAGCCTAACTGCTGAAGAAAGGGGGTGCAAAATTTTATTCGTACACAGAAGACACAGAATTGATCTTTGGGGTTGTTATGGACCAATATAATACTTCTTTCATAGCGCAGAGTCTTCTGGTATGCTCATGGATGTCACAGAAATGCTTGAAATTAAATCCATCTGAGCTGCCAATTATTCCTGAGGGCACAGTTGCCCTGGATGTGTCTGACCTGGCCTTCAATAATGGACCCCTGTCCTCCTTCTACACAACAATCCATTATTTGGGAACCTATCCTGATGCTAACTTATATTTGGCCCTCATGCTTCCAAGATTTCAAGCAGCTGCTTTTTCCATTTGAAAACTACATGAAATAGTCACACATAATAGATTCCATGTTTCTCTGATTAACGCATATGTTCAGTCTCGCCTCGAATATGGCAATGCGACTCTTATAAGATGGTGACAAATCACTGAAACAATGCGGCTGCCCATTTGATTTGCAGGGTTCCAAAATACCAAAATATTTCACCTTTCTTAAAACAATTGCATAGGCTTCTGGCCCATTAAAGAATTGTTATCAAGTTCATAGTGCATAGAGCTGTTTTCCAACACTACCCACATTTTATTGCATTTAAATTCTGCTGGGACAGGCACCCCCTGAGTTGAAGGTAGAATGATAAGTTTCTTCTCACGATCCCTAGAACTGTCACCTTCGGCAACAGCGCCTTCTCAATTGCAGACAGTAGGAATAATACTTCTCTACCCTTATCTGTTCATTCGAAATCCTCACTTATTACACTTGAAAACATACTTATTTCTTAAATTAACTCTGCTACTGTCACTACGGTTAGGTTATTATAGTACCAAGAAACATTGGTGTACTGGTGCTGTATAAGTAAGCTTTACATAGCATAACATACTTTGACTATAAGTCATATCTCTTAATCATTTGGTCTGTTCAGCTCTCGTTCATGTTATTTTCACCCATCACAGCATTCAGCAGAGGGCAATGCGTCAGCCCATTGCAACCACTAGCTCTCCTGCAATGTGACTGGCATCATTTCGCCTGTTCACATGACATCTACTTCAAAAGAATGGTGTTTCATTGACCGGGCTGGTGCACCAATATATTTTCCTTCGCCAATACGTTTTATTTTCCATTCATTATCTTGATTTTTTAAATCCTTGTGTGTTTTAAATAGGTATTCGGGTTGCTGCAATTCAAACCCAATAGTCCCTTTCTTTGTGCAAATAAGAAACATATTTTCCCATTATGTACATAACTAAAAAGGGTCTCCGAACCTGTACTATGTACACCAGCTAGGAAATACTGCTACTGTTTAGTTAAAATTATGTGCAATGATAATTTTTTTTATTTAAAAATTTGTATTGCAATCATATGGTTGCCACGCTTGGGTGGTGTCTCTTTTCTTCTGCTTATTTTTGTAGCACATGCAATTGCATTTGCGTGTAATATATACATATATTTTTAAATTGACCATTGCAGCAGCTCGCCAAGGCCAGAACTATTAGACTTTTGGGTTTTCTTGTCTTTTTAAAATAATGATCTTATTGTTTTCTGAGTAAATCAGCATTTCTGCTAAGGATTTGTGTTAAGACTGTTAATGAAATGGCCTAACATTTTTAAATCTATAAAATGTAAAAATACCCCATTTAGAAATAGCGCCTGATTTTACCTTGTTCATAAGCCCGATGTTAGAGAGAGCTGAGAGAAACAACAAATGGTACAGGGCTCTTGAAAGTTATTTTGTTGAAGACAAAATGTCTTTTTGAGCTATTTGTGTCATTGAAACTGTACAGGCCTTACTGTCCGAGACAGAAGGTGATTTGGGGGCACTTGCAGGAAAGTTGAATTTTGCCAAGCAGGGTCAGTACCTGCATCACAAAGGCACACTATTTAAAAATGTGTTTATCTTTGATGAGGCCTGATAAGGGGTGGGAGACGGTCATAAATCAGCAGAGAACTGTTCAGGTAATGTTGAATGCAGTGTTTGAGCGCCTTAGTTTAGAGGAATTAATGGCCCATTTTAGAGTAATAATTGCTTTGTGTTCAGTTTGACTTAAATGCGCGCTTTCAGGCTCTAACCTAAGAGGGAACAAAGCACTCCACTCTACGGCACTCCAGTGTATTCCACTCCACTGTATGCCACTCCACGCTACTCCGCTGTACACTCTTTTAGTGTATGCTACTATACTGTACGCTGTTTCTCTGTATGACACTCCCATCTATGCCACCTCCTCTACACCAATCCACTCTACGCTACTCCACTCTGCCCCATTCCACTCTATGCCACTCCACTCTGTGCCATCCAACTCTATGCCACTCACATATACACCGCACACCTTTATGTTATTCAACTCTATGCCAATCTACTCTACCCCTCTCCACTCTATGCCACTCCACTCTACAGCACTCCACTGTAAACTATTCTACTGTACGCTACACTACTCTATCAATGTAAATAACAAGGACCCCCTGCAGAAAAACTTGGAATTCCTAGGGCAGGGCAAATATGCAAATATCATCAAATCACTATATACACAAAAAATTACAAACAACTAAATTTGTGTTAATAGTACATTTCTCAAGGGACATACAACAAAGTGAAACACAAAAAGTGGCTGGGAGATGGGTCTTCTCCATGATGTTATTTGTAGTTTTGTCATTTGTCATTAATGTTTGTACATATTTTGATGAGAATATGTTTCAAATTAATTTTCCAAATGAATCAAGTTTTGACACATTTTTAACCAATCTGAAATAAAGAAATGAATTTTTAAGAATGATTTTTGCTTACACTGAGTTCATTGTATCATGTTGTTAGGTAATATGGTTTGTTGATTCGTATAGACCTTTTATTGCCTAGGGGTTTTCCCTCTTTCGCTACACTACTCTATGCCACTGCAGTTAACGGCACTCCACTGTACACCACTTTACTGTACACTATTGCACTGAATGCCACTCCACTTTACCCCAGTTCACTCTACAACACTCCACTGTACACTATGCCAATTACCCACTCCTCTCTACCCCACTCCACTTTACACTACTCCACTAGAGGCTATTCCACTGTACGCAGCTACACACTTTGGCACTCAACTCTATGATATTCGAATTTATACCACTCCACTCTACTACTCTCCACTGTATGCCACTCCACTGTACTCCACTCTATGCCACTCCACTGTATACTATTAAAATTTCCACCACTCCACTCTACGGCGCTCCAGTGTATGCCACTCCACTCTACACTACTCCACTGGATGCTATTTCAGTGTATGCTACTATAATGTATGCTATTTCACTGTGTCCCACTCCACCCTAGGAAACTCCCCTCTACACCACTCTACTGTATGCCATTCCACTGTACGCAACTCCACTCTACCCCACTTCACTCTACCCACTCCACTCAATGCCACTCCACTCTACGCCACTCCCCTGTATGCCACACATCTTTGCGCTATTCCACTGTACTCTACTCCACTCCACCCCACTCCACTCTATAGCACTCCTGTCAACAGCACTCCACTGTATGTCATTCCAATGTACCCAACTACACTCTACAACACTGTACTCTATGCTATTCCACTCTACGCCACTCCACTGTACACCACTCCAATGTACGCTATTGTACTAAACGCAACTATGCTCTACACCACTCCACTGTATGCCACTCCAATATACGCTAATGTATGCCACTCCACTCTACACCACACCACTATATGCTACTCTATCCTATGCTACTTCACTCTACCCAACTCCACTCCACTCCACTATGCTCTCTTCTCTAACACTATACTCTACTCAGCAACTCTCTCAACCCACCATTGTACCACACTATATAACACTACACTGTACAACAATGCACTCCTCTTTATGCCACTGTACAGCACTCTACTTTATAGGATTTTCAGACACTCTACTCAGCTCTACGCAACTCCCTCTATGACGCTCCACCCCAGTTAATATACTCTATTCTATGAGGACCTACTCCACTGTACTTCACTGTACCCCACTACTGCACTCTACGCTACTCTTCTGTCTGCTACTCTATGCCAGTCAACTTGACGGCAGTCTATCCCACTCCACTCTGCCATACCCTACCCCACTCTACTCGACTCTACTCCACTCCACTATGCAACACTTTAACACTTTAATCCGCTCTGTGATAATCTGCTCTAATCCACTGTACCACAATTTGCAACACTTTGTAACACTGTACAACAAGCAAGTCTACTCCACTGTACAGATGAGTGAGCGAATGGACATCGCAGTATATTTTTTCATCTCAGGGTTCACACCAGAGTTCTAAAGCATTCATTAATATTGGGGGTGACACATATCGATGTCAGATTTATGTCCATTACAAAGGTTGTCCTTATCACCTGAGAGTCTCCCCTCAAGTTTTACTATGATACTATGAACAGTGCATGGACTGTCACAGTAAATCACACACTAGCATTGACTATCACAATAAATCACATACTAGAATGTTGACATTGGATTTTTGTCTTTTCACCATTTTGACTACAAGATCACGAATGGTACATGGACTGCACAGTAAAGTACTCATTAAAATATGGCTGACGAACATTGTATTCTTCAGATGCATGCAAAAGCGTAGTCTATTTTCCATGCTTACTAACACATGGGGTCTCTTTAAGGTGTAACCAACATGGCGCACATGGTGGAAGACAGACACAAATGGTAGCATCGTGCTGCACTGAGCCGGTAAGCTTTAGTAACGTTTGTTAATGGAAAGTTTGTTTTGTTTATAGTAGACATCCTAACATGTATCGTATTGTGGTAACACTTTGGACAACAGTTTGTGAACTTCCTCATATTGTGTAAATGCTCGCTAACTAACACGGACGATAGACACTAATTGGCAGCATGGTTTTGGATGAAGTCGGCTTAATCACGGAACGTGCTTTTCATGTCGACACTTCAGCATGCTTGAATGTGATCCATTTAAATAATGCATGACTAGGACGGGATGTTTGTATTCACATTTGGTAATTCTTATCTTCACAAAGTTGGTTTACTAACGAACTGTAATCGCAGACTTTGTAAATCGCAATTGACACCGAATACGTCAGAGGATTTAACAGCATTGACTGAATTAACACTCACTTCACTTGGGAACTGTACATATCGCACAAAATATATGGTATATTTAAACAGCATAACTTCTCACATGGGAAACAGGTGCACTTATCAGTGCATGAGTATTGTTTTACAATCACCTACGCATGCGATGTACAAGGACATTTGAACATGATACCCCATATGGTGTATACTAACAGGTTGTTCTCAGTGATTCGCCGGGTAGGCGACTTTATCCATTTGTTGGGTTTTGAAGAAGATTACGGGGAGAACCCCACATGGAGGAGCTGAACAATTTTTGATTCAAGTAGAGAGCGGAGACATAATCTACTCTGGTAAGATAAGAACATTGCTTATGGTGAATGATCCTGATTTAACCTCAAATTAGATAAAGGATATCCTTATGACGGTGTATGGAATTCGCAGGCACCGATGGGGGTGCTGAGGCCACCCCTACCATATTGCCCTGATCTTGAAGTGTCTAATAGATACCAGGTATTGAGCACCCTAGACGATAATGAATTACTTAGCTGTGGCAGATATCATGTTGGGGGCTCTGGGAACTATTGTAGAAGGGATACTATCACCACCCAGGCAAATTATTTTGTCCCCTAAAGATCATGTACTTATCTCTGGGACGGTTACAGACTGTAGGCCAATTGTAGCCAAGACCGCAAAGGCTAGCTGCAATAACCAACCTAGTTTCTGTAATGCACTTACCTGTGCTCCAAATATGGATCCTGCAGGTCAGTACTCTGAAAGAGATTTTAAGTTCATAACATGGAATCTGAATGGGTTAACAAATAAGATAGGAAATGACGGTTGGATTAGCACTATATCTGGATACGATATCACATTTATGCAGGAAACCTGGTGTACAAGTTCAGTACATATAGAAGGGTTTTCCTCACACTTTTTAGAAGCTAAAGCATCTCAAGCTGGGTGGGCAAAGGAGGGCTTCAGATTCTTATTTCTAACACAATTTCTGTGAACATTAAGAAGATTTCATCAGTGGGTCCTCATTCTCAATTATTGTGGCTGAATAAAAAAGGAGGGCGAGATTTAGTAATTGTGAATTTTTTATAATAATGTTTTTAATACTATGAATAGTAGTGTGGCTATGGCTCTTGACCATGACCTTGAAGTCTTCTAAGGTTCTATTCACACAGATTTTGTATTTGTATGGGCAGGTGATTTTAATTTTCAGGCTTGTGCGCTATCTGCTACCCAGGCATGCAGCCATATTTATCATGATGTGGTGGAAAATGATCACGTTTACCATAATGAGTATGGTAAAGAAGTGAACCCTATTATTTCTAAATATGACCTACAACTACTTAGGTGTGGCTGTGATATAAATGGGGAGCTAGCTCCATCATCTACCGGGAAGAACTCGTTTTCAATTATAGACCACATATTGGTGTCTGTCTCAGCTAATGCAATGTGCAGTATCCCAAGTATTGTACCCTCATGTTTTTATAGACCATAATCTACTTAACTTACCACTCTTTTTTGGGGGTCAGAGGCATGCTTCATTATGTACAGTAAATAGTATTTACCCAACAAGGGTACATGGTGTAAGAATCAAGTGGACGGGTATTGATCCTAGTAGGATTCTACTCAAAATAGTAGTGAATAATTTTAAGAAAATAACTTTTTGTCTCCAGGATGTTATCGTACTAAATATATTGGTCATAAATTTTAACCATATTATTAGTTCTATAAAATTACTCTTGACTCATTACCCTTGTTTGGCTCCCGCAGGAATAGGAGCTTCAGCGCTCCACTGCACGACCAGCACTTTTACGAGTTAAGACAAACCCAGCGATTTGTTCACCTTTCTCTGGACTTTGATTATGGGACCCACCAATAATGAATATTCATGAAGCTGTTATACCGCACAGCTACCTACCAAGATCTCCTTGATGAAGTGCTCACTGAGGCAGTCAACTCCAACTTGGAGTCGCTTGAATATTGCCCAGCCAAGTTTTCTGCAAACCTTCTAGGGGGCCCTTCCACTTCAATACGGGGACCGCGGTTTTCATGATTGATGTATGGATTCAGTCCATTTCCCCAATATGGACCCATTTATTGGACTGTCCCGGCCTTCTTGAGGCAGCAACTACGGTTGACTTTTCCATGTCCTGATGAAAACCCGCATGTGGAGGTCATAAACCACTCTCATTGCCTAAGACGTGTCGAAACGTCGACACACTTTATTTTGTGGCCTGGAATACAGTATGCCAGCTATTCTAAAAGTTGGATGATGCATTTTAAAACAAGAAGCATCATTCTGTAATAAGGCCATATTGTAATATAATGTAACAGTGCTGTAAACAGGCCTAACATTGGTTTAGCCATCTTGGAACAACCTCAAGCAGTGCTGTTTATGTATGAATTATGATACTTTGATTTTCATTTGCTTTCTTCTGAATTTTCTGTCTAAGGTCAAATGCTATATTGATTAAACCTATTGCAAAAGGATTATACATAAAAGATTTTGGGGCATATTATCAAGAAACGGCGTTAAAATTATCGCCGCTTTAGCAGCAGAAAACTGCTGCTAAAGCGGCGATAATGGGCTTGATAATATGCCCTTGAGAATTCCAATAGAAGCCCATGTTCTGGTGTCAACATGGGCTTCTATTGGAATTTTCCAGGGCATATTATCAAGCCCATTATCGCCGCTTTAGCGGCAGTTTTCTGCCGCTAAACCAGCGATAATTTTAACGCCGTTCTTGATAATATGCCCCCAAGTTGTCAAAATTAGTTGTTTTTTTGCCTTTCTCTCTGGTATATTCCTTAAGAGTGCTTTATTCCTCTATTCATGTAAAGTTTTTTCTGATTACTCGTTGGATGGATCTTTCGAATCTTTTGCCTCTTTGGGTGTTTTAGAGAGGTACGTCAGGACCAATTGTTGTACTTATTTCACTACCCAACCACATCAGGAATAAGAGAAGGGGATGGTTTGAAAGTGCCTGCACTAAAGCTTTCCAGTCACTTAAAAATGCTCTGTGTAACTCCCCATGGGATACACTGGTCATTAAGTCACTGCTAAACCAATATAAATTAGCTTTGGCTACTAGGAAAAAAACACTCCAGGTTGAAGCATGGGAAAATTTGTCCAACGCCGCAGAAAATAAGAATACCAAGCTGTTTTGGGATACAGTGAATGCACCCTTTTTAAAAAATGATGATAAGCCTGAGTTTTGCTTCCTTGTCCCCTGTGACAGATGGGTGATCCACTTTTCTGAAATTTGTAGACAAAATAATGGGGATGTCACAGGGCGAGATCAGGAGTCGCCGTGTGAGAGGGGCCACCTTCCCCTGAACATCACTAATGAGGAACTTTATCTGGCTATACAGGCCAGTGCCGGGGGCCGGGCTCCGGGACTCGTTGGGGTGCCAGCAGATGTTTTTAAATCTGCCTCTGAATTGTGGGGGCCTATCCTAACTAGGGTGTTCAATATAGCCGCTATAGATATGATCCCATCATCTTGGTGCGTATCTACTACGGTACCCATATATAAAAAGGTGGACAAAGCAGACCCGAAAAACTATTGCCCTATTTTTCTCCTGGACTCCTCTGTGAAATTAATGAGAAGAGTCCTGTTACCAAGATTGGAGAAATGGGCACAAGAGCAATCTATTCTATTCCCGGTACAGTTTGGTTTCAGGAAACAGTTGGGGACTGTCGAACAATGTGTCAACTTGGAACTACTAATGGGTAAATATACTAGGGCTAAGGCAGGCGCACTTTATTTATGCTTTGCCGATTTAAGTAGCACCTTTGATTTGGTTGACCATAATTTACTCTGGTCAACTTTAACTTCCCTAGGTGCCCTCAGGCCAATTATTGTTTTTTTTTCCCGACTGTATGAGAATCTAACTAGCCAAGTTCGGTTTGGCCCCAAGGGGGAATGTTCGACCAAATTTAAAGTGAGCTGAGGAATCCGACAAGGGTGTGTGTTAGCCCCATTACTATTTTCCCTTTTTATCAATGGGGTAGGAAAATACCTGCAGTATATTCAGGTCGACGCTCGTCAGGTGGCTGGTAGTCTGATACCAGTATTGTTATACGCTGATGATCCTGTATTATTAGTGCGGACCCCAGTTGGCCAGAGACTGCTGAGTGCCTTTGCAGACTTTATGACCTCCAAGAAAATGGTAATTAACAAATCCAAAACCTTTACCATGGTTTGCGGGCCAAAGAATAAACCTTGCAAAGCCTTTTTTATTGATAACACCCCAATTGTCTTAGGGAACTCGTTTTGTTATCTGGGTATTTTATTTGCAGGCAATGGTTCATGGACACAACATTATTAAAGCTAAAATGAGCAGGGCATCGCAAGGGATTTTTAAATATTCCTCAAAATTGGGGAGCCGACCTATCAACAAAATGGTTGTAATATACAAAGCAAAAGGAGTGACTACAGCCTTATATATGGGGTAGGTCTTTGGGGTTATGCTAACGGCACCGCCCTGCAAGTAGGAGAAAATTTTTTTTTTTAAACGTCTGTTATGCCTACCTTCTTCTGTATCAAACACAATCTTATATCATGAGGTTGGCCTACAGTTCCTAGAAGATCTTCTTTTGATGAGACCTTTGTTATTGTGGGCCTCTCTATGGGCAAAAGACGAAACTGATTTTACCAGAACAATCATTTCAGATTGTCTAGCCTTGGATAATGTCCTAAGTATCCCCTGGCTATTGTATATCAACTCTTCCCTTGGTAGGCTGTTTAATCTATCCGTCTGGTCAGATCCTACCCAGGTATTATCATTAACCAAGAGGAGGATCAAAGAAAACTTTTTACAGTATAGATTGGATCAATGATTGGCAGATGATAGGAAAAAATCGACAGTTGCCTTTTACAAGTCTTTGAATCTGGAGGAGAGGGAAATTAGCTATTTATTACATGTGACAAATATGCAGCATCGCTTTGTGTTGGAAAGACTGAGATGTGGCATTGTGTCGTGTAGTTCCTAGGACTCTCCAGGACCTGTGCGTTTTGGATGATATAAACTGAGGGCTTGGTGTGCAGACAGACTCTGGACACCCCCACAGGATGAGTCAGCCGTTAGACCAGCTAGCTCTACAGTGCCACTAACACCCCCCTGTATTCTACAGTGGTATAGGTAGTTTCTGGCAACCACTGAACAGGACAACCCTGATTCCTCAGATATTGTGGAAAACAATACGGTATCTTTCGCTCAGTCACTCGTGCTTACTTTTCTCAGAATACACATAGAATGACGATTGGAACGGTTTCAATAATTATTTATTGATCAAGCGTCAGTCTAGTATGAAACATATTCGCTGCGACAATCAAAAGACAGGAGCAGACAAATGTGATCATTAGCACCAATATCGCAAATAGTAGATACATTTCTACCATAGTGCTAATAACATGAGTAAAAGCAGATTATATAAAACAATAGCATTGGCGTACTCCTACAATGCGTAGCCTACTTATTTGTACCTAGCCTAGATATGCAGGTGAAGCATGTGTATGTAAGTGCTAGGATATATCCTAATGGAGTCAATAATCCTCCGGGGAAGTGCAAACCCCCCACCTGATGGTTCTGAATGAAGGACCCTGTCTCTGCATGGAGGATGGCACCCCACAAGGGATGTCAGGTCTCTGCCTGTCAAAGGATCAGCCTGCAGAGTCTAGGTCCAGCCTGGAAGGAATTCTCCTCTTTTTTGTAAGGGGGAGTGAGGGTCTTTTATACTAAAGTGGTCACTCCAGGGTTTCTTCTAGAATCGATATGTTTTGAAAACATTCGCTAATCCTTTGCTAATGCTTTTCTAAACAAAAATGATCATGCACATCTGGCTGTTGGCCATGGATGAAAAAAGTGGTGACCCTTATACAGAATAAATCTGCCATGCCTGGGGACATGTTTATGTACGTAATGTACAGGGATTAAGATAGGGTACTGAGAGCCTGGTGTCGAATAGACAGAAGTAAACTACTAGGTAAAAGGTCACCTGTGTAAGACCGTTATGTCGTGTGGATGGGACAAAATATTTGTAGTTGGTATGTACATGTTGGGACTATCCTAAAGGACATGACAATTGTGCATCATGTAGTTGCCTTTCCAAACATGAAGTCCCGTCCATTTGATATGTTTTTTTGCCCTTGTGATGACCAAAGCAAACAAAGCACATTGCCCTTTTTATTGTTTTGTAAATTTTATCAGAATCTCAGGGGTTTTTATCTCACACCTATGTTTTTTGCACAGACTTTTAGATCACATAAAGCAGCTTTGAAATTTCTGGTGACACTAAGTGAACCTTCTGTGTGTTATAATGTTGCCCTATTTATCTTGAAAGCTATTAATGTGAAGAAATGTATTATGTAATATGCAGCAAATGAATTTTATTACTATGTTTCATGTATTTTACCAAAAGGTTTTTAATTGTATTTCATATATGTGTCATTTCATATGTACTTTTATGGCTGTTTTTGATAGCCGAATAAAGTTTTAGGAACAAACGAGATAAAGTATATGTTTGCATTACATTTCTCTCTTTTTTTCTGTAGAAAATTACCTCCTGAAGAAGGACCTGAAATGTATTGCGGATCGATTTAGTGGTTATATTCAAACCAGTTTGAAGAAATAACCAGTTTATTTGAAAGAATATATCGTACCAAAGAATTTCGAAGGAGAAGAATTAAAAAATAAAAGAAGATTTTTTTAAAATCAATTACAACGTTCAGTTTAATATTTTTTTAAATCAATGGTTTAACATGATGTAACCCAGTCAGCAGACACACCAGGAGTGTAAGGGGAGACACAACACCAGAAGGGCAGAGTGCATTCACGGGATTATAACTAACATTCTGAACCAGAAGGTGATACCTCACTGCACCCTAACAAAACTAAAACTAGGAAAATGGTTGGAATAATGGTGGAGCACACTAAATCAACATTATTCGAGTCCACTCCAATGTACCACATACCACTCCACTCTACAACACTTTACTCCACTGTATACTATGCCACGCCACTCTACTTGACTCCACATCACTGTACTCTGGAACAGACTACTCCACTGTATGCTATGCCACTCCACTAGATCTATTAGACTCTACTCCACTACACAACACTATTCACCACTCTATGGCACTGTACTCACTCCACTCTATACCGCCCCACTATACCACACTCTAGTCCACTCTATGCAGCTCCACTCTACAAGACTCTACTACAGTCTACACTGTCTAACCCTCTACTCCACTGTATGCCCCACACCCCACTGTACAAGACACTACTCCACTCTAGGACACACTATGACACACCAATCAAAATATACTGTACTGTACTAAAAACACTCCACTTTATTACAATTTACTCAACTCTACACTAACCCTGTCGACTCTAGTGCACTCCACCCTCCTGTGGTATACAACATGCCACTACACTATATAACAATTGACTCTTTTGTACCCCCTGCCATTACTCTCTATTCCACTCCACTCCACTCTACTTTACTCTGCTTTACAATACTCCACTCTACCCCACTCAACTCTACCCCACTCCACTGAACAACACTCCACTCTATGCCACTCCAATGTACAACACTCCAATGTATGCTACCCCACTCCACTATAACACGTTCAACTCCACTCTACTCTACGACACTATACTCTATGACAGTACACTGAACCACACTCTCCTCCACTCTACTGCACAACACTCCATTTAATGACACTAAACTCAGCGACAGTAAACTGTATGATTTGAAGCAATTTCTTATTAAAATAAAAAAAACATTGAAATTCAATGAAAAAATCCAAAGGTTAAACCTTTGTTACAGTTAGGAATACCTTATTTATTCTTTCGATACAAACCAAATCCAAAATCGACAAACATTACAAATTCTTAAGTTATAGCTGTACCTTAGGGTGCATATTTATTAAGAAGTCACACAGCACAGCAAGCCACCTTGCTGCACTGCGTGACTGGGAAAGGGCAGACATGCGCCGTATTTAACATTATATGGCACATTTCTATTTTTTATCAGCGCTGGCGAACAATGCACTGCCTAGCACCAACATAGGCACCCTTGCACCAAGTGCAAGGGTGCCTTCTTTGTAGGCAGGATTGTTTTTGTGCAGGAAGTCATGCCTTCCTGCACATAAACAATTCCCTGAGGCATTTTCCTCTTTCTACATGTGCTGCAGAAGTCAGCACATAGAGAAGGAGGAAAAACAAGGAGAAATAAACATATTTCTGCCAGTTGTGCCTCCCCTAGGGATGCATAGCAGTTTTGATGCATTCCCAGGTCTACCACCTATTGTAAATCTGGGAATGTGCCAAAATCCAAGTGTTTTGCGTGGGAACACCCACGCACCACCCAACGAACGCCTCCCTGGGGCAAAGGAACACAACGCAGAAATTTGCACTGCGTTGCGTTACTTCAGATTTATCATGTCACTCAGGGCCACGGAAGGTGGCCTTGGGTGGCTTGATAAATCGCACTTAAGGGTTGCGTCGCGCATGCACCCAGTTGTGTGGTGCAAAAGTGACATTACCCTTTAATAAATATGGCTCTAAATTTATAATTCAAACACCACTTTTAAATAAATATACATTTCTTTATGCTTTTTCTGCAAACTCAAACTACACCAAAAGTTCAATTTCTAAACTTATACCTTTAATTTATAATTTATGTAACACATTCGAATTATTATAACTTGCGCACCTCCATACAGAGGGGCATATTTACGTTCCCTGGCGCATCCCTGCATATCAGCAGGGATGCGCCAGGGAAAATGCGTCACGCAAGTTTACCCTTGCGCTACGTCCGATGCGCCGCATTTACAATGCGGCGCATCGTGGCGCAAGGATAAGCAGATGCGTGACGCATCTGCCCCAGGAAGGTTGGCGCAGTGCTGAAGTCGTGTCGCAAGCGCGACGCAACTCCAGCACTGTTCCAACCTTCCCTATCCCTAACATGGTGAGTCAATCCTTACGCCTGCTTGAAGCAGGCGTAAGGATTTGGCGCACCAGCGTCGGAAAAGTGACTGCGTGAAATCTTGTAGATTTCACTACGTCACTTTTCCGAGCGCACCTGCGCCGGAACGCCCCCTGCGCCGGTACGCCCACATGAAACCTGACGCAGGTTTCATGTGGCGCAGGGGTTTACTACGTGACGCATCTCCCTAGATGCGTCACGTTGTAAATATAGCGCAACGCGGCACATGGTTTGCGTCGCCGCTGCGTCACTTGCGTGACGCAACGGCGGCGCAAAAGTGGCGCAAGGGGCTTGTAAATATGCCCCTTAGTGTATTTAACTCGGTAGCCAAACTACATTAACTATAACTTGCCACTCTACCATGCACTGTGTTCTCACAATATATGTGATTTGCAATGTCATATCTGCTCTTGTAAATATTATAGATTTGGATAGGATAAGTGAGATAATATAAAATGGTATAAGCAGAACATGTAAAAGGCGAAAGTAATAGTTAATATAGTGTAGCTAACGAGTTGAATACACTATATCCGTATGTAATATTTTTGTAGCATCAGGTATTTTACACAAATCATTTGATTGAATAGGCTGGAAAGTAAATGTATTTAAAGTTAGCCCACTCTGAATGAATTAGAAATTGCATCGAGTGCAAGCACTGAGAATGTTTTATACTAACATTGTGCCTTCTACGGATAAGTGCAAAAGGGAGCCAAATAAATGTATCACTAAGGATTCCAAACAAATCTAAATAAAGAAAATAGTGGCAAGTGAGTAAAGAAATTACAGTAAAGCACAAAAACATATTTAATCAGTAAAGCACAATAATGAACCAACAAATTGATTCACTAAATATACTAATATTTTAAGCCCTTCTGTGTGGATGACGTTACCTAAGCATCCTCAGTAATTTCTCTTTACCGTAAAAGATGTGCAGGTCACATGCTGACTGACACCTGGTTGCAGGGAAACCCCCTATGCTTGGATGGTGTCTTTTTCAACGGTATTCCTGTCGTGGGATTGCAGCACAAATGCAGTCCCTAACGCAGCATTCTTTAGGGCTCTCCAGAAAAGATACCTGCTCAAGGATCACAGTTTCCCAGTACGAATCATTTTAGGAAGGGACCCGAGGCTTCACTTTTCAAGTCTGCTTCTCAAATAGATATTTCTGCGTGGGATGCTTCAATATTTTCCTCTTTTGTTGATGCTAAACGGTGTGCAGAATTCTAAGGCACTAACTGAGCTCTATTTCTGGGCTGATAAGTGGTGGCCCCTTAACTGGTACTCAAAGGTAGGAGATAAGTGTTTGTGGCGATTTGAAACCAGATCCCGTGATAAGGAGTTTGCACAGCCCTCCGAAGGGCACTGATTCCAAGAGGAAATATTCCTCTTAATGGACTGTAAAAGGACCTCAAATCCTTTACACTGCACATCAGAGGCTTTCAAGGAGCGAGATGGTCCCATTGGCACTGAGAAAGAAACAATGCTAAAAACATACTTGAAGTCTGAAACACGTTTATTATGCAAAACAAGAATAATAGGGATATCACCATAAATAGAGACAGAGCTTCCCCTCCCCATGTAATTGAACATATATTGATAGTTCCTCCCTAAATTTACCCAACTTTTATAAATTTACTTTCCTTAGGAAATTGAAGCAGGATTTATATAGTGGTGTTACCAGGTTCATGGCTTTCTCACGAGAAGAATGCAAGAAGACCTTGAAAACAGTAAAAGAAAAGGCCCCGTCAGACACAGAGATAGCTCAATTGAGAATTCTTATTTTGCTGCGTCAAGAATGAAAGTTAGGCTGTGTACATCAGAAGCGAGAAGGTCCAAGCTGCTTGGTTTAACATAGATATTCAAAATGGCTGAAGTTTTAGAAACATGGCTTTCATTAAATACACTGCACGTCAACAAAAGTCACATGAATTCACAATTTCCTCCCTATTGCACTTCTAGTTGCAAACCTAATACAGATTTATGCCCTCAATTTGTTCAAAACCATCAGCTTTGTTGCATACTGCGATTGCAAATTGATAAATACTTTCATCGTACCAGAAACCCTTTCAGAGGGCCACGGTGAAAAGGGGTTTCTGGGACCAACCATTGGAGTTGAGGCCTTTTACCCATGATATCTCAAGGCCCGATCTAATATGGATAGTGAGCAACTGGGCCAAGTACCCTTACAGCACTTGACTTTCAGTGGTAGCACAGGCCGAGCAGTCCAAGGGTTCTCGGGGTGGTGGGGGGGAAGGAGGGAAACACAGAGGGGTGAACACAAGCTCACAACTCAAAATATGTTCAATGGCAGCAATACATGATTGTCCAGTCAAATACTTGCTTTCATGAAAAAAGGTGTCTTTATATATAAACACAAAGTAAAATACAGCATTCACAAACAATACGAACAGTCCCCCAATGTCAGGGCTCTAGTGTTTCAATAGGCAGGTTCCTCTGTCCTCTCACTAGCGGTGGTGGATTTCCTCCATTTACCATAGGCAGCATTCAGGTTAAGAGTCACTAGTAGTTTGAATCTCAGGAGTCCCACTCCAACTCCAATTAAAGTCAAAAGTGTTACTGCGCCTAACAATATATGGGAGGCAAGTTCCCCATAGTGCCTTCTAGCCTGTCAAACAGTCTTACCCGCACCAGCAGGACCTGCACAAACAGAATCCCTGAGAGTGCCCCACTTGCAGGTGGAGAGGCTGCAGCAGCTGTCACATGTGAGATTTGCACACGCGGCTCTGGAGAGGCAGCGGTTGTGTGTCCTCGAGTTCCTTACATGCAGGCATGCAGGGATAGCAGCCAGATGTCCTAGACGCTCCTCTGATGCCTGTTAGTTTCCTTGGGTCCACCCCCAAGCGGAGGAATAAACACTCTGAGAGCAGATCCTCACTCAGGGCTTGGGCCCACCCAGGTTATAAGGGTCGCCTCTTCTTCTCGATGACTGTCTCAACCACACCATGCTCCTTGTCTTTTTCCTGCCAGCACCACCTCGCATACATGGTCACCGTCCTCACTCTGCATATGGGCTTCGGCCCAATCGGCACACCAGTAATCTTCACTCTGCACATGGGCATGGGCCTGATCGGCATGGCAGTAACCTTCACAGCAGTCCCACCTGGCATACGTGATCACCGACTTTGGCTACACACAGGCTGTGACCAGATCCCAGCAGAAACTGTCTCCTCACAACTCATATCAGAGATCCAATTACTAGGATCTTCCACTGCACCTCTCTCCCTCCATCACTCTCCTCTTCCTCATGGGACACTCAGCTCTTGGAAAGAAGGAAGGCACTGGTGCTCCAGGCTTCTTAGGCAGGTGTTCTTGGATTCCCTGGGTGATGCCCCCTCACCCAGCTGGGAGACTGGCAGGCCTTAGCATCCAGTTCTGGTCACAGGTTGAGGTCTTGCAGAGCTTCTCCTCCTCGCACAGCCTGACTGGCTGTTTGACAGTTGACAATTGTGGGGGCCTCAAGCTCTCCTTCTTATAGTTCATTTCCAGACACGAATTGTGGTTTAGGGTCTGAGTCATTGAAGTTTATGTTGGGTGTCTGCTTCCTTTTGAAGTGTCCTCTCCTCTGCCCTGTCCTTCCTCTAGAATGTGGTCTGTTACAACAGGAGTGACTCCAGATCTGACAGGCGGATGTCGGCCACAGTGATATATGTATCAAGAGAAGGTGTGGGTGGAACTCGCTGAGTTACATAAAAACTCATCAAGATTCCGCGGAGTTTCATGAGCAGGCTGAATCGGCACATTGCGCTGATTTTTCGCACCTGGAGCTTGTTCTGCGCTGCAAAATCAGCACCAACGGCACCCCATGGTGTGCCAGAGGGATCTGCTTCTTTGCTGCCCCTCAAGTAGATTCTCTACTTGAGTGACAGCTTTCTCACCGTGAATGGTCGTGACTGCACACGACCACCCACGTTGAGGAAATCTCACCAGGTGCCATCCTAGCACTCAAAATTCATGCTAGGGGACGTCAATTCTCATTCATGTTTGTCAAGCCGCACATGAGAAAAAACTCCGCCACGCTACAGTTGTTAGAGTTTTGCCGGAATGCTGTGTTACAAGCATAACGCAGAGTGGTCAAAACTCTGCAAACTCTGCCGGCGAAGCAAAATTTATTGCTCACACCTGTTAAAAAGGTTACCCCAGCTCCCCAGCCCTTATTTTTATGATACTCTTACCAGCCCCATTTCCTACCTAAGACGTGGCTAGGCCCCTTCAGAGACCTCCCTCTGAATCAAAGAGCACCCTTTGAAGTATACTGAAGAGCCTGGCCCTCCCTTCCTCAAGTGTGCCCGACCCAGTTCCAGTGATGCAGAAATCTACAAATCTATCTGAGGTATTTCTCTACCTCCTGATGCTGCTCCAGTCAGGCCTGGGTCTCCCAATATGGAACCCCGAGTCTTCCATGTATTGTACCATTCACAGGCACACACACACCCAGCACATGCATATAAAACACACACACTGCATAAGTCTATAATCTATTCTGATATAGGCCCTGGGTGATTTAAGCACACAGCAGCAGAACTTTGCATGAGTGAGCCTATAGGCCTCACTACAGTGACACAGGTAAAAGCCCTGCTCATTTCTACTGATCTCTACACGGTATGCTGCCACCACCACATTCATGCTATTTGATTCTTGGCAAAGGCATTAGCCTTTCCCCACCACGAGGGTTGCGGTTTGGCTGCCCCTCCTGGTCCAAAAAGACCGTAATCCCCGATACCTAACTGAAATATGATTTTTTGAATATTTGTTACACACTATATAAGTGATTGAATAGAGAGGTAGTATCTCTCTGTTTAGGTAGTGTATAAAAAGGATTACCTCCCCCTGGATTGCTGAGATATATGTATCTGTGTGCAACCGGGTTGAAATAGATGGGTACTACAAAAGAGTTTGAACAACTTATGGTTGTGATTATGTGTTTATGTATATATAATGTTTTTTGCTTTATGTAAGATTTATAATTGTGCAGATACCCATATCTAAAATAAAGTTAAGATATGCTAAAAGACTCGAGGACGCCCTCATGAGTCAGTAAACTGTTGACAAGTTATATTTGGGGACTTAGCTCCCATGCATGAGACCAATTCGTTTGTCTTTGTGCCATAGTCACTTATGCATATTTATCCCTGGACATCATTTTGGGCTTTTTTGCTTTGCTTGTGCCCGGATGCTTCCATGGGGGATTAGGGCATAACCCGTTTTTTATGGTAATCCCTGATATAGGCCTATGTCATGGTGCACATGCATGGTTAGTGTTCTCTCATAACGGAAAAAAATGTCACCAGGGATCCAGACATCATTGCATTTGTGGGCACTCAGGGGAGGGACTTTTCCATCCCAACATATTACTATTAGCATTTCCTGCAATTTTCAGTGGAAAGGTATGGACAGAGTCTGGCAACATGTTAAATAGCACATGCATTTCTCCATCCTCCAAAGATACCTTTCAACGAAGAACAAATACTACTCCCTTCTTGGCAAAACCCACTGCATATCTTTTTTAGCTCCTTGATGATTTCTTTAATGTGTTCTGTTTGCTCATGACCACTGTGGGCCTGAATGCAATTTGAGGTGTTATTTATCGCCCCTGATGAAGATACCACTGGGCTTGTCAGTTATCGGGTGCGATAAATAACTCCTATTATGAGTATATGAGAATAACATGCAGATTTTGGTGCTTAACGCATCAGAATCTGCATGATATGGTAAATACCGTACACCTTTTCACTGTTCAATTCCTGCAGCTTTGTCCTGCCTAAATTTAATGAAGCGTGAGGTATTTAATGCATCAGATAATCATTGGATGTGTTAAATACCTTATAACTCGTAATTCCGACCCATGCATAAACAGGGGTTTGCACACAGGTTGAAATATAATGAGTTACTCATAATCAGGCCCTTAGAGAGGATTGAGGAAGATAGGTACAGTAGTCAGAGCCCACTATGGCACACACACAACCCTTGCCAGTGAGGGCAAAACCAAAAGCAATTCTAGCCATTCTATTTTGCAAAATGACTTTTCTTTTGGCTTCAAGCTGCTCAGAAATAAGACACAGAATGAATGTTGTATAGTTGCCCACTTCTGAGACTTTTGCCCCGAGCCTGAAGTTCATGGATAGTCTGTGTTATCCTCTATATAGGAAAGAGAACAGAAAAAACTAGGTTGTTTCAGAGATAGCTTGAGCTATCTTTACCGATAAGGTAATCAATATGAAGTGTGATAAATAGCTGCGACCACATAGACAGGGTGACAGTTTCCAGACCAATCTATACGCATCCAGGCATATGCTGTTCATCACAGACATAATACGCCTTATTCTGCTCATTGGGTAAGTGGTAGTACAGTACTTCTGAGGGAACAGTACTCCCAAGGCAATTTGAAGGGAACATGGTGACTCAAAGTTAGAGATAGTGCTGAGGATAGTGATTCACCCATTGTACTCAACAAATACACTGCCACTTCTGGTCTTGCAGGCAAGGCAGAGAGTAGTTTTAGCAAGGCGGATGGCAGCAGGAACAACATATTGACTGCGAAGTTGAAAGTCCTCATTGTACTAGGGTATTTTTCTAGTCATATGGTCACAGTCATGGAGGTATTGCCCATGAAAGAAGAGATTAAGACAAGGTGCTTCAATGTTAAAAGGAATAGGTATCATGGGGATTCTCCACTGGGCATCAGTGGGCAAAAGAATGCAGATCCAGTAAGACAAATGATTAAAGACTTCTTTGTACCTTTACAGCAAGTGCAAATAAGTGTCCATTTTGTTGAGAGAGAGGCAACCTCTCTGGTCGGCCATATGCAAAAGTGCAATTACTTTAGACAAATATGCTACTCTTTATTTTGACGAGGTACTTCACAGAGGATTGCAGCAAAGATGGACAGCCAGACCCACATAGGTATCCAATACTAGGTAACCATTTGAGCACTGCAGACAGAGCTAGTAATGGTGATAAAGAGATGTTGTATTCTGGAATGGTTGAGAATGCAGAAGTACAGACACTTGAGCCCTTGCTTCTATCATTGAACTATGTTGGTTCAGTGAAGCAGGTCCAGAAACAGATGGTTGGGCTGAGACAGGAGGTACAGAAGGTACATCAAGTGAAAAAGAGAAGGTGTCCAGAGGTGTGGGTGGCCTCTTGCAGTGAGTGGATTGAACTCAGACAGGGATCCCACTTCACTCACAGAGGTGTTGGTGGAGAGCATCTGATAGGGTCCCTTCCAGTGAGCTAAGAGATTACTTTTACTGGTGAACTTTCACAAACACCAGGTTCTGGGCTTCAGGTTGTGGCAGGCTTTGTAGGGCAATCAAGCAGGGCATCTCAAACTTGACAATAGATACTGCAGAGACAGCAAATCAATAACTTGAAGCATTACAAACTTACATCATCATTCAATTGTAGGTCTAAGGTGACAGGTGAGACTGGAGGATTTGAGGGGAGCATCATGAGTGGCCCATTACCTCATAAGGTTTTAGTCTAGTTCTTTGTGACAGACTGGCTTGTATTGACCAGAGTGACAAGGGCAGAGCATTGAGTCATTTCAGTTGGGTTTCAGAGCATATTTGGCATATCTCATTCTTTAGAGCGTCAAGTTGCACATTTCTCCCTTTCCAGAAGATTCGGTATGATAGGCACATTTCCTAGACTTTGGAGGAACTAGAGTGGGGCCCCTGTCCACTTAAATTTTCTAAGTCATCCGAAAGCAGGGAATTAAATACTTCTTGGCTTCCATAATGACATCTGCATGTGTATGTGCGTAGGCCTTCACCCACCCTGAGAACATAAATACAATTATAACAATATACAAGTAGGAGCAACATTTGGGCATTTGAATAAAGTTCTTCTGCAAATGACAAAAGCCTCAAGGAAGTGCACTTCATAGATGGTTTTGATAATTTTCCCAATTCTGTAAATTTTGCAAGTTGCTCAGGAGGGAAATATTTATGGGCTCTAGAAGGAACGAAGGGCGCATAACAGTAGTTCACTGTGGTACCAATCGTACCATCCCTTCCGATGCAGAAAATTCTATGAAATAGGTGGGCCAGGTTGAAGAGCAACATTTTGGGCTACCACACTCCTGGTGCTGTCTTTTCACAATCTATTGAAGGTCCCTTTTACAATTAAGCTTAATTCAGGTGCGTTTTTTGTGTATCAGATGACGGCTCCTCGCTGTGCAATGTAGAACGGCAATAGCGAAAGTGTAACCCAAGACAATGTATTCTTATCCTGCTACCTGATGGACTGTGATAAGTGCTGGCAAGGTGGGAGCCCTGCTGCCATGAAGTCAAGACCAGAAGAGTACTAGGTAATATGAATCTTCTGATCCCTATAATCCTGCACCAAATTCTTCAAGAGCAAACTCCTTTTGTTCATGACAATGCAATGTGAAAGATTTTCTGTAAATGGGAAACCCCTGTTCAGGCACAGGGGCCAGTATTGGTTTACCTCCACAACGCCTCGCTTTGCCGCCTACTTTCAATGTAAGAGTTCATTTTTTTGACATAATATTGAGGGGTGTTGTAACAGAACAGCAAATCGAATAAACCATTGTCTGGTACATCCTACCAGTCCAGAAAAGCTGCATAACCGAGAGATGGTCAAGGAGCAAAGTAACTTACAATGGTCTCAATTTGACTGGTCAACAGATAGCCCTCACCAGCTGTGATGACATAAATATTGCAGGCGAGGGTTATAAAATTGTCTTTTACTTTTGAGGCCTTAGCTAATTCAGTGAGTAGGTATACAGAATTAACCTTGTATTGTTCTAATTGTTCTCAAGTAACACAAGTAACAAGTCATCAACATATTGTACTGACATAGAATCTTAAGGAAAGACCTTGGTGTTAAGATCCTCTTTTACAGCCTGGGTAAATGTGAACAGAGACTCAGCAAACTCTTGTGTGAACCCCCACCATGTTAGCTTCCCTCTGCCGAATTGGAAAGCGAAAAGATCCTGACTTTCCTCGTCTATGGTAATGAAAAGAAGGCAAATCACAAATCTTGTACTGTAAACCATTGACCAGTAGCTGAAATACATGAGAAGATGATGGAAGGGCTGGGTATCACTGGGAAATAGGGGATAAGCACACATTTGTTCTGCCATTGTTCATGGACAAAGTGGTACACTTTATTGTTCACTTTCTTGATTAAAATCATTGGAGTACAGCAGATATTCATGGTGGGTAGTAGGACACCATGTTTAATTAAATCGGCAGTGACAGGACAAATCCCAGTTACAGCCTCAGGACACAAATGGAAGTGTGGAATATGAGGTAGCTTCTTCAAAGGGTTCTCTTTGATCTTAATAGGTTTAATTGAAAGGATACACCCAGTATCATTTACATGTTTCGACCACAAAGTAGAAGTAATTTGTTCAATTAATTTACTCAAATATTCAGACATTTGCATTTCTTGCTCTTCATTAGATGGTCAGATTCACATAGCACAGCTAATGCTTCATATTCATTACTCTGCAGAACACCGAGGAACACTCCATCACTGGTGCAAAAGACAGTGCAATTCAATTTACAGAACAAATCTTTTCTCAACAAATTTGCAGGTGATGTAGGACTCAACAAAAAGGCATGTTTGACAATTATAAGATAGTAGAGTTAGCAGGTGTATGATGTTTTCATGAGAAAAGTACAAGAAGACCTTGAAAATTATACAGTGAAAGGGGTTTGATATGATGAGCTATCTCGATTGAGACTTCTCGCTTTGCTGTGGTGAAAATGAAAGTGAGTCTGTGTGCAGTGATGTCATCAGTGATGTCCCTGACCTTGTCATGAGTGATGTAATATGTGAGGCCACAAGCACTGCATTGTGGGGGTCGTAATTTATTGTTAGCTCAGGTAACTATAACTGGTGAATTTCTATGGTTTTGTGTGTGTAAAATCTGAACCCAACGGTAACATCTTTGTAACCTTTGTTTTCTTTCAGTGACTTTCTAAGGTTTTTTCAATTCTATTTCCTAACTATAACGTCTCTGTATCCTTTGGTTTTTCAGTGAATGTCTATGGTTTTTTAATGCTATTTCCTAACTATAACGTCATGGTAACATTTGTTTTTTTTTAGTAATTTTCACCTTTTTTGTAATATAAATTGAACTACAATTTGACCCATAATTTCAGTTTACTGATATACATTTTCACAAGTTTATAAATACATTTCATTCAAACATTCATTCTTATTATATCTTTTAAAACTAAAAATTAAGGTAAGGTACCTTATGCAGTCTTTCTATAAATGCAATGAACCAAGTCTTTTTTAAATTCATTTTATGGATCCGCGGATCCATTCCCAACCAAAGGGCCACATTAAATACTAAAACAACGACACATTTAATACAAAGAAATGCTATTGCAATTTCTATAAGTATATCACTGCCTGTGTGTGGGTGTGCAAGTGGCTTGATGAGTGACTGCTTGGATTTGTGAGTGGCTATACGGGTGTGTGAGGGGCTGTGTGGGTGTGTGAGTAGATGTGTGAGGGGCTGTGTGGGTGTGTGAGGGGATTTGTGGGTCTGTGAGTAGGTGTGTGAGTGGCTGTATGGGTGTGTGAGTGGTTGTGTGGGTGTGTGAGTCGGTCTGTGAGTGGCTGTATGAGTCTCAGTGGTTTTGTGGGTCTGTGTCTATATCACTGCCTGTGTGTGGGTGTGCAAGTGGCTTGATGAGTGACTGCTTGGATTTGTGAGTGGCTATACGGGTGTGTGAGGGGCTGTGTGGGTGTGTGAGTAGATGTGTGAGGGGCTGTATGGGTGTGTGAGTGGTTGTGTGAGTATGTGAATGGGTGTGTGAGTGGATGTATGGGTCTGTGACTGGCTGTATGAGTGGTTTTGTGGATCTGTGAGTGGGCGTGTGAGTGGCTGAATGGGTGTGTGATTAGATGTGTAAATTGGTGGGTGTGTGAGTGGCTGTGTGATTTCTGTAAGTGTGTGTGTATGTTTGTGGGTCTGTGAGTGGGTATGTGAGTGGATGTGTGAGTGGTTGTGTGGGTGTGTAAGTGGGTGTGTGAGTGTGTGGGTAGTGGCTGCGTGGGTCTGTGAATAAGTGTGTGAGTGGTTTTGTGGGTCTATGAGAGGCTGCATGGGTGTGTGAGTGGATTTGAAAGCTCTAATTCCCACGGCTGGCCTTTCGCCTGTCTGTATGATTAAAATAACCACCATTGGATTCATTTACATCTGTTTGCAGTGCTAGGAGAGCACTTGATTACCAGAAAGTAATATAAATAATTATTTAATATTTTTCAGACGTAAGTAAACACATCTCTTCACTCAATAATGAGTCACACAGCAGTGTAATCTGCCTTGTGTACATTTACATAGTATGAGTAAAAGTTGAATAAATGCCCCATTTATTCTGTTCCCATTTTAAAGGCTGCATTGCAACTATTCTGAGCAAGTAGACCACTGTTCTCCACCAGGGAATTTTGCCTCTTATCTAACTGCCAATTTCTGCCCTACTTAATATTTGTGCATGGTGCTGAAATTAGCCCGCTCTAAGCACTGTCAACTTCAGCAGTTTCGCTGTAAACTGTTAGTGGTGGCTGAACTTGGTTTACCATACAGGAGTGTTTACCAAATGGCCACAAGATCGCACTGTTCCACTCTAATCTTAATCTCAGGGAATTAATGCAGAGGGGATGGAGCAGGGCAACTGGAAATATCTGATCCTATTGATAAGATCAGTTGCCCTCATGCCAATATTCTTCTTGACCAAGTGAACGTGAAATGAGGATGTCTGTTTTTCATTTTTATTTTCTTTCATCATAAAGATTCTGTACTAGTTAGATTTCGTTTTTTTTTTATAGTGCTAACGTACAGCCTTCCAGCCAATCCAGAATCCTGATGTATGGGCATCACACACACTGTACATAGTTGCCATCTTATAGTTACTTTCAGGCGGTCAATCCTAGCACTTATTGGACGATAACCCGTCCTTTAAGAAACAAAACTACAAGTCCCATCATGCTAAGTGATGTTGGCTACAAAGCCAGGCTAGGTCGAAAGTGACCGAATCTGCTCAACTGGTCTCTGCTCTTGAGACAGATTGCAAGCGGTCTGCAGGTTAGTCCTTCCTTTCATGTTTCATCATGCCTCCCCTACGAGAATCCATTATTTTACGTAGAAACAAATTTTCCATTGTATCAGAAGCCTCAACCCGCCCCCACTCGTAGCCTGAGTTCAATTTCACAGTGAGAATTTTGTACCTTTCACAATGTTTACTGGGCCTCACTGGACTCCCGTCCTCCTGACATGCATGCTTCTTGCCTCCAGTGGAGCATGATGGGAAGCCCCATGTCGGACTACTCGATATACAACCGCTCTTCGAGGCCTCACCTAAATCTCAAATATGCATGTCATGCTGTATGTGATTTTAGCCACACCTTGTCACACAATTATTTTCTTATTTAGTGCATTACTGAATATTCCATAGTACTTAGGGTTTTCAGTAAACTGTTGCACTCTAATACGTTAACAAGGGAGATGTAATGAGTTTAAACAGACCCTTCAAATCTGGAATGGACCATGCAGGACTTCTTTAGGAGACCGCACTTGTTTTTTTTGTTGCAATTTTGCCGTTAATTGGCGGATCCACCCAGGATTTGGTGTCAAAATTGCAAAAAAAAGTTTCTAACCCACCGCGGGCTCCTGTGATACTCCATCACCACACCTAGAGGGTCAGGGTATTCCTACCCTGCCCCATTTTCTTTATTTTTCACATATTTGAAGGGACTCGTCTGAAGCCGAGTACCAAGATGGCTGCCAACACTTCCTGGTTGAAGTGCTGGCAGCCAATCAGATTTCAGCATGGGCACTGTCGGATCCACAGAGGATCCACGCCCCTAGATATACAAATTTGGATTTCAATTAATATCTCTAAAACTACTGAACAGAATTGCATCAAATCACAAAAAGGCACTAGTCAGGACTAAGAGCTAGCTTTCTGCCAAATTTGGGGTAATCCAGTTCAGTAGTTTTTGCATTATCGCTGTTTAATGTTCCTATGGGAATTGACATGGGAAAAACATGTTTTAGGACCCCCCCATTTTCTCAGCCCCCGCTTGACAAACCTCCCCAAAGCTTTCAAGACAGCAGCTGAAGTGACTGGCAAAATAGTTTTGAAAATTTTGTGAAAATTCATCAAACGGCACTGAAGATGTTGGAAAAACAAAAAAAGGTCTTCCTGTGAAAAGTAGGTCCTAACTATAACTACCTGCTGGCGATCACCGGTAGGTAGTTATAGTTAGGATGTAGTTACCATAGGAAGAGCGTTTTTTGATTTGCCAATAACTTTTCCACCATTTCACTAATCTTCCTGAACTTTTCAAAACTGATACAATGCTCACTTCAGCTTCTACTTTGAAAGTTTCGGGGTGATCCATTAAGCGGGAGCCGAGAACCATGGGATGCTTAAAAGCATGTTTTCCCCGTGTTAATTCCCATAGGACCATTAGACACAGCTACAGCCCGAACTGCTGAACGGAATTACACCACATTTTTGCAGGAAGGTAGATATTGGTTCAGGTATGTGCCTTTTTTTAAAAAGTTTGGTGTAAATCAGTTCGGCAGTTTTGGAGTTATTTAAAGAAATTTCCAGCTGTATACATAGGGACGTGGTGGATCCGTGACCCCTCCCGATCTCATGCTGAGATCTGATTTGGTGCCAACACTTCAAACCTGGAAGAGTTGGCAGCCATCTTGTGACTTGGTTGAACCAAGTCACAGGAAAAAACATTTAAAAAAAAAAAGGGGGGCAGGGTAGAAACACCCTGACCCTGTTGGACTCTTGGGGGGTTCCCACAGGGATCTTTCATAGGCAAAAAAGCATTTTTTTAAAAGAAAAAAAAAATCAGCGAAAGTTACACTGGTTCTGCAAATCCCGCTCTAAAAAAAGTGCGGTCTTCCGCGCTTCGTTATTAATTGGCCCCCCAGGTGGGCCAGGTTCCGGTGCAATGTACAAGTAAAGTGAGGTATCATTTTTATTGAGTGACCAAGGGGAATTCTGTTTTTTAGGAAATTTGTGCTGGTGTAGTGATCGTACACAGAAATGTGAGAAAAATGTGATTTTAATAGCAACATTTTAGGTTTGCAGGGGATTCTGGGTAGGAAAACGTTGGGAAGATCTCTGCAAGCCACACCCTCCTGGATTCCCTTGGGTATCTAGTTTTCAGAACTGTCTGGGTTTGGTGGGTTTCCTTAGATGGCCCTCAAAACTGGGACAAAAAATGCAAGTGACCTTGCATCACAAGCTCCCGTCAATGGCTCAACGGCCCCGCTGCTCAACAATGTATCTTGATGGCGGACCCCGGATTGCCACTCGTCGTCAACAACTCCATGATGCAGTCGTGAAGATAAGGATGGTGCACCAGAAACGAAGTCAAGGGAAGCTTCAAATTTTTCCAAATATGTCCTTTATTTTTTAAATTTATTTAAAATTCAACCACAGCCAACGCGTTTCGTTCCATTGGAACTTCGTCAGGGCTCAAAGATAATAAGAGTAAGAATCAGAAGCTCCAAACGGCCCCACTAAGGATTCAGTAGTGGCACACAATATAGGAACTCCCCGTTGTGTCTATAAGAACCAAAGATCCTGAGTTCAAGCACCTGTAGTGTCAATGGGCCGGATTAAGAGATTCATGTGGCCAGTCCAAAGTCAAAGTCCAGTGTAATATGCTGGAACAATCTGAAAGGCTTGCAGTTAAAATGATTCTTGCATAAGTAAACCTGTAATTTCAAAGAAGCCGAATATAGGAGTTCATACGGTCAGTCCGGACCAGTGTATTAGACTTGAACACTCTGGAGGGTTTGCAGGTATAATAAGTCCTGCACAGTAAGACCGATATCCAAGTACGTCCGGATGGGGTGCAGACCGAACGTACTTGGATATCGGTCTTACTGTGCAGGACTTATTATACCTGCAAACCCTCCAGAGTGTTGAAGTCTAATACACTGGTCCGGACTGACCGTATGAACTCCTATATTCGGCTTCTTTGAAATTACAGGTTTACTTATGCAAGAATCATTTTAACTGCAAGCCTTTCAGATTGTTCCAGCATATTACACTGGACTTTGACTTTTGGACTGGCCACATGAATATCTTAATCCGGCCCATTGACACTACAGGTGCTTGAACTCAGGATCTTTTGATTCTTATAGACACAACGGGGAGTTCCTATATTGTGTGCCACTACTGAATCCTTAGTGGGGCCGTTTGGAGCTTCTGGTTCTTACTCTTATTATCTTTGAGCCCTGACGAAGTTCCAATGGAACGAAACGCGTTGGCTGTGGTTGAATTTTAAATAAATTAAAAAAATAAAGGACATATTTGGAAAAATTTGAAGCTTTCCTTGACTTCGTTTCTGGTGCACCGTCCTTATCTTCACGATTTTGTCTGATCCTCAGTGGAGTGAAAGTGCGGCAAGCTCAGGACGGGTGTGCACAGACAAAGGACTTACCTTTTTACTTTGAAATCGAGGTGCTGAACCATGGTCAGCCGCATTGATCTTTTGTAACAACTCCATGACGCAGGCCCGCACAGCTCGAGCCAAGGACTTAGCATCTCGATGCCCAGGCCACAAGGTACTTTGTCAGAGGACAGAAGTTAGGTCTGTATCCAGCCAATGCTCCATTGTGGTCAGCCTAAAATTTTGACTTGGATGCGGTCTACTGAGAACAGATAACCACAGTTTGCACTTATTGCTTCTTAGCACTTGATTTCTCCAAAAACATTAAAATAGCATATCTCCAGTTCTACTGATTGAATTTTTGTTGTTTTGGTGTCAAATAATTTATTAAATGTACTCTATTTTTCAAAATTTGTTTGGGATTTTTCTTGTGTTATTACTTCCCTTTATTACTGTATGTGTTCTGCATAAACATTTAACACATTGCCTCTAAGTTAAGCCGACAGCTTTTGTGCCAAGCTACCAGACGGTAAAGCACAGGTTAATTTAGTGACTTTAGTGGCTCACCCTGACGGGGATTGTGGCTGTTGCTTGAGCAGAATTTAAGTACCCTTCAACTAACAAAGCAATTTCTCACGTATATATATTTTTTGGGGGGCAAACATCCCTTACACCCTAAAGATCCCCTAACCCTTTAACCATCTGCCTCTGAACTCTATAAACCCTTATCTCCATTTACCTGTACCTACCCCTGAACCTTAAAAACCCCTTACCTCCATTTACCTCTACCTGCCCCATCACCCTAAAATCCCCTTATCCCTTCACCTCTACTTGCACCTGAACCCTGAAAAAAACCTTTTCTCCCTTTACTTGTAGCCACTCCTAAAATCCCTTACCGCCTTTTACCTTTGTCCCTCCTGAGCCCTAAAAAACCCTCATCCTTTTTACCTCTACCCACACTCAACCCTAAAAACCCCTTCCCTCCGTTTACCTCTACCCACCTCTGAACCGTCAAAACATCCACCCTGGGCCTTAAAAACCCTTTACCCTTTTACCTCTGTCCATTCCCATAAGCCTTTATACCCGATCCCTTAACGCTTAAACCCTCCAGTTGACATAAAAATTATCTCATCATAAAAATACACACCTGTGTATTAAAAGCCTGCTTTGTAAAAAACTTAAAAAGAGCTCTCGTTGTATAGGTTTAGTTGTAACGTCCATCATGATAAACATCACATTGTACACATTAGATACCTTCAACAAGTATACTTCTTGCACACATTTAATTTTTGCATTGAACCAGTTAAATATATACCCAATAAAGCAGAAATATATTACACCATCAAGCTGAAATAGAAAAGAGCAGGTTCTTTTACATTCTTTTATATAATGCTCCAGTGTTGACATATTATTATACGTATGATTATTGAAAGGGGAATACATTTTACAACCAAATGGAACCATGGTTTGCAAATAGATTTCGCACCAACATATGGTATTTTCACATGACATCAAGATACAGTTCGCAACATTTGCTGTCATTGTTGGCAACAGCGCAACGCTGTCCAATAGCCTATTAATATGAAAAACAAAAAAGCGGCCATCAACAACAGTTGTATAATCTCTTCAATGTTTTCAGCTTTCCAACAGAATGTGATAGCGATGAGCATACAAGCAGCAATTATAATTCTAGAACATGACCGCCAGTTTATATACAGTAGCTGCCATCACCATTAAGCTCTGCTATGCTCTGGAAAAAAATAAAGTTTCATTCGATAGATAGGCAGCATAATTTCATTACATTGGCTTCACATCTATTTATTTTTCTGCCATTGGTATGCTAGTAGCCAAAGAAATAAATAGCTAGCTGAATATCACCAGTGGGACTCAATGAGGTGCCAGACCAAAACACAGGTCCCCATGGCACCACAATTAGCCACCCTTATGATGGAACCCTCTCCCTCCCTAGCGCAACAATATCAAATCCAAGAATTCAATGCTGCTCCACTAGGCCGAGACTAACTGTCATGGTGTGTGTTAAAAATTAAGATACACAGAGCTCCAAAGTTCACCCAGTGAACATATGTGATCTGTATATATGGCCACACCCTGGATCAAACCATGTATGACACAGTTGGTGGACTTTGCCAGTTCTGTTGGAGAAGTTTGTGCAGCAGCAGTAACCTGGTAACCCTTGATAGCATTATAAGGATGGATAAAATCATGATCTCCAACATCATACAATAACAATTTTCCTGTGGATATACATGTTTGGCTTTTATTATTGAACCTCTTTAATGCTATTTAAAGCCCTTTCTCTGAAGAAGACCATAAATTCCAGGCATGGAATATGCAGTATATGGCAATCGGCAATACAACCAACGAGAGTCACTGTTCCTATCAGAAGAAGAAAGGGTAAGGGGTGAAGAGCTCTTGTCGTCCTACTACTCTGTTCGTGGGGGACAGTGTCTCCTAGTCTTGATGCCCTCACACACCCCGAAGGATGTCACTCTTCATCATTGGGCTATTGCTCCTCGTCGGGCCGGCGCTGCAAAGCCATACGGGTCCCCTGAAGGGTCACTTTGTTGGAGGTCTTTTCGATAAAGCCGCGTGGGTGCATGGGGGTCAGTGGCAGTGATGTCCTAATGTGAAGTTAAAAAATTACTGGAGGGGTGATTGGAGAATTTATTGAAAAAAGGGAGTCCCTCTGTCATTACTAAAAACCAAGAAGGAGGTGTTGCTGTGAGGGATATAATGGCCCTCTGTAGCTAGATACGTAACATATCCCTAGGTGGTATGTCTGTTAGGTTGACATGTTTCGCGCTATATCACGGTCTGAGGAGGAGATTCCAGTGTGCTTTTTCAGGACCAGTAAAGGTATTAGTGAACAGTTAGAGAGATAGTGTGTGGCCTATAATAATCTAGTGCCACTAGGAGAGTGTGGGAGTAGAACTCTGGAATAACAAAAGTAAAACAACATAAAAGATAGTAAATTGCAACAAACTCCAATGTATGTATTAATACATCGAAAAGGAAGTGACCTGGGTCCCCCATTGGTGGGCCAAGTGCTCGTGGTCATCTTCCTTCTAAAATTAGCATACATCATGTGCAGCTAAAAGTGAACTATAGAGGAAAAAATGTACAAGACAGGACAAACAAACATACAGGTTTGTGTGCATTTCTTATAATGCCATGGCGAGGATGTCCAAATCATAATATGATAGGACAAACAAAAACACATAGAACTCAGTATCACTTGTCAGGACCGCCATGGTCGGTAGGTAAGCTACAAGTGCGTATAACATATAGGTAAAATACTAGGTCCCACCATTGACGGCAAACCTCAGATCACTGTGTGTGTATGATAATAGGTAAGTATCTCAATTTGGTGTGCTTACCCTAGAAAAGTGGGAAAAGTTCACCATGAGAATCGGTCCGTGGGTCCCTCGAGACCTATTGTAAGTATAAAATAAAGCAGTGATGGCGTAAGTAGTGAAAAGTAGATTGCTGCCGTTACTCAGGCTGTTCTGGCAGACAGTGCAACAGGGAGTAGAATTGTACTCACAGTTCCTCGTAGGTAAAGGCGCTGCTACACCTACCCGACCTCACACCGTCTCCGCCGGTACTGGGAATGAGTTGGTGCCGTGTATTTAAAGTGCTCTTGAGTCGGCGTGGAGGAGTGGCAGTTCTGGGTCATGTGAGCGGCTGCCAAGCAGGAGACGCGCTTAGTCGTCGCTCACGTCAGCGTGGGGGCCATCTTGGAAAAGGAAAACAGGTGTATAGACGGCAGTGCGGGAATCAGTATTCTCGCATCTGCCTAAATAAAAACGTCAGCCAAAACGGCTGTTTTGGTGCAGTTCATTGGACTATAGTGAGCGGCTGCCAGGCAGGAGGCGAGCTTGGTCGTCGTTCACGTTAGCATAGAGGCCATCTTGAAAGAGAGGACAAGAGTCTCGATGGTGGTGCGGGAACCAGTTTTCTTGTAACTGCCTCAACTGAGATTTTAAAAAACGGCTATTCTGGCACAAATATTGTACTCAAGTCAGTGATAAGAAAAATAAAAAATATAAAGAATAAAAATAAAAAGGGAACTACTGAATGACAGCCATGTCTTATGGCTATTAGTATCAGAGGATTGTTCATTTTTCAATAAATACATCTGGGGCTACCTTATGGAGGTGGTAGAACCACGGTATTGTTAGAGATAGGAAAGGCTGTCCATATAATAACTACCTGGTGTCTAGGGGATAGGAACTTTTGGTTACGTGTATTGGGTATGTATATTTGGCAGGAGTTGACTTAGCCCTAGTCCCATGTCATAAGTGTTGGTCAATGGTGCACACATGGTGTAATAAGTGTTGGCCAATGGTGCACACATGGTGTACATTGGTATAGTGTCCGGTTGTTGATCGTATATCCGTGTCACCTCATATTCACACTACACAGCACAGGCGCGATTAAAGTTTTGATTGCCAGGTAACAGTTTTGGGGGGCAAATGGTAATCGCAGTCACATAAGTCAGTCCCCAAGAAAAGGTGTCTGGATACTCCCGGTCAGTATGATGAACAGGGAGTCATGCGGTGTCACAGGACTTCTATCCAGGGGATCTCATCATCGAGACCCCGTATATTCGTCTGCAGCCGATAGACCCATTTCTGTTCTTTTCGGAACAGTGTCATTGCGTTCCACTGGAGGTCGATCTCTAGGACAGTCCAATTAACTTGTTCAGTCATGTGTCCCTTCTCTATAGTGTGTACTCATCTTTGTGGTACTGCGGCCGCAGCGTACATTGCTCCTGTGTTCATTTATCCTCACCCTCACTCGTCTGGTGGTCATCCCTACATAACGGAGATTGCTGGGACATCTGATTAGGTAAACGCAGTTCTTGGTATTGCAGTTAGTGTGTCTGCGTTGTGTCCATTTTAATTTGCCAAACTGGAGTTCCTCGGTGTGGGTGGTGAGGTTGCACACATTACAATTGCCACAAGGGTAGTGTCCTTTTACCGCCGGGAGGCACCATAATGTTGTTTGGTCCTCTATCTGTTTCCTGTGGGGCCTAGTGTGGACTAATAGATCTTTCAGGTTTTGTGTGCGCCTGAAGGCAAATCTAGGACATTCCAGATTCATGTCTCCTGTATTAATAATGTGCAATTGTTTGAGCAATATGTTCTTGACTTTGTTAGATTGGGGCGTGAACGTGGTCACGCATGTAATGACGTCCTCCTGTTGTTTTGGGTGAGTCTCCAGTAGGGCTTCACGGTGATTGTTGCGTGCCCGCTTCCTTACAGTTTTGATGGTTTGTTTTGGCTAGTTCCTTTTTTCCAGGTTCATTCTCAGTTGATCTGCCTGGGTTTCGTAGTCCTGGATGGTGCTGCAATTTCTCCTCAGCCTGATGAATTGTCCATAAGGGAGGTTCTCATTCAGGGCTTTCGGATGATGGCTGTTGTATGGTAAAAGGCTATTGCGGTCAGTGAGTTTGTGGTAGGTCTTGGTGATCAAGTTGCCGTTCTCCAAAGTAATGAGCAAATCCAAAAAGGTAATTTCCTTTGGTGAAGTCGAGAGTGTAAACTTCAGGAAGGGATCTTGTTGGTTAATCCATGAATGGAATTCAGTGCAACGTTCCTCCGTACCTGCCCAGAAGACCAGAATATTGTCAATGTAACGTTTCCATTCTTTTAACTCATTGTAAAAAGGGTTGGTTTCCGTCAGAATGTGTAGAGCCTCAAAATGAGCCATATACAGGCATGCAAGCTCGGCACGAATGTACTGCCCATGCATGTCCCATGGACCTGATGGTAGAACTGATTCTGGAATTTGAAGAAGTGGTTTTTTAGGGCTAGTTCCATGCACTACATGATGAAACTGATTGGTAAAGGTGTCCTGGTGGTAGTTGTCCTGAGGGTCTCTTCAATCACACTGATAGTAGCCTCCTGCGGGATGTTAGTGTATAATGCCTCCACGTCGAGAGTGACCAGTAAGGTGATCTCTTGTGGTTCCAGGAGGTTCTCGATGAGGCAGATAGTGGCTTTTGTGTCCTTTAGGAATGATGGTGTTGCTTGGACCAATGGTTGCAAGAAATGGTCGCAGTATTGGCTTAATGGTTCGAGGTTGGAGTTGATCCCAGATACAATAGGCCTACCAGGTGGTGGCATCACATTCTTATGTATCTTTGGTAAGATATAAAAGTATGGAGTTGTTGGTTTGGTCTTCACCAGGTAGTCTGCTTCGTTCTGTGAGATCCATCCATTTGATAAAGTCTCACTCACCATGATGCTGATCCATTTGGAAAGAGAATCAGTCAAGTCTATATCCATCTTTTGGTAGTATGTGGTGTTCGCCAGTTGTCTGTTTCATTCGTGGTTATAGTCATCAGTGTTTAGGATAACTATGGCCCCACCTTTGTCTGCTGGTTTTATGATGATTTCTGGATCGTCGTTCAGGTCTCTTAAGGCTCTTCTTTCCCTTGCTGGGAGATTGTCAAAGGTGATCCTCGGTTAGATTCGGTTGACATCACGCAGGACAGCCTTCTCGTACGTCAGAATTTCACTGGGTGTAGATGCTGCTGTGGGTGTAAACTTGGACGGGTTGTGGAGACTCGAGTCCGTTGCCGTGACGTCAACTTGCTCGTTGTCGCGTGTGTGAAAGAAGGATCGTAGTCTTAATTTCCTAAAGAAGGAGTGAAGTTCCCCTGTGAGTTTGAATAAGTCTTCTCTGGGGATGGGGCAAATCCTAGTCCCCTCAGAAGGACTGATTCCTCTGTGGCCGTAAGTGTCCTCCGTGAAAGATTGACCACTAACTTCTCTTCGTCTGGCTCCTGGTTCGGCGCTGGTCCTCGTTGTCCGACCATTGGACCTGTTTTTGGTCATTTTTTCTCCTTCTTCTTCCTCTGCCCCTGCCTCTGTTCCAAAAAGGAGGAGGTGGTTGATGTTGGTAAAAGGGGAATGGAGGTGGTGGGCCATGGTAGCCAGGATACCAGGGTGGAGGGGGTGTGGGGTAGCCTGGCATCGGGTGGTTATACATCAGTGGTGGAGGCAGGAGTCCTGGTCCCCTTTGGTTGCCCTTCCTGCTCCCGTTGCTTGAAGTACTGCTAGAACTCTTTGATCTCGTTGACGTGGTGGAGTCGTCATCAGAGGAGGTATCGTTATGGGTGTTGGTGTAATCTTCTTTTGTGTAAGGATACACCTTCTCCCTCTCGAAATTTTTGATATCCTTTTGTAGTTTATTTATCTTTTTCTGTAGTAGGTAATCTTTGTGTTCGTTCATCTCAGCATTGATTTCAGCGAGTCGTGATTTCCAGGCCGTGATGCTGATGGTGGTCTTTAAGGCATTCTCTGCTATGGAGATTTTAATGATGAGTGCATCCGAGAGACGTTTGGCTGTGCTGATTATTAGGATGAGCCAATCCTGTGTGCATTTCAAGGCTATTTGGCTCCATTCCTTCCTGAATATGGGGTCCTCCAAAAAGATTCGGGGGGGCCACGGTCACAAGGAGGCCATTAGGTGCTATGTTAGCCCGTATATATTCTGTCATTATGGCCCCATGCATAGCTATCTTCACCTGCTGTTTCTTTAGGGAAGATATTGCATTCCAGTCACCCTGAGGTGTGCTAGTCGATGCTGTACCATCAGCTCCTATTAGACTAGGTGTTCCTAGTATTTCAGAGACTACATCGTCACCATAACTTAGTCCTAGTTGTTCGTCCATGGTCAAGTAATGAATAAAGATAATCAAAGTATATAGGTGTGGGAGAAAGAAGATAAAAGGGTACCTCGGCTGAACCACCGTACTATTAACACAAAATCACAAAGAGTGGGGACACAGCCTGGGTAGCAGTCTCCTTCTTGGGGACTGCGGCGAGTCTTGGTGCCTATCCAGGGCTGGCAGTCACAGCAGGGTGGCCCTGCCACCAGGGTGCTGTGTCCTCTACTGAACAAAAGGGGTGCAATGCTTTACATGCATTCGTACAGGAAACCGGCAGAGCCATTCACACTCGCCGATGCAAGAGGACAGTAGAACACTCCACACGCTAGGGCAGAAGCAATGAAAGGCTCTGCACACACTCAAGCAGAAGCAGCAATATACCTCGTAAGGATCCCGACCTCCCTCACAGCAGAGCGCGGGTCGTCAGGGAAGCATCTGTAGGAAGGAAATAGTTGCAAGGCGACGGGTGAGTTCTTTGATTTCCCTGAGACCTCCAGGAGAACGGGGCAAGTAGACAAGCCCTTGGAGTCAATCTGGAGATGTCTTTGAAGTCCTTCTTGGCAGGGCGAAGATCAGCAGGCAGGCAGCGGTCCCTGGGGACATTCAGACTCAGCAAAGTGGCAATCCTTCTGGTGCAGCAGCCTTTACTCCAACAGAGGGCCACATGTACAAAGAAGCGGCGTAGTGAGGCGTTAGCCATCATGGCTTAATGCCTTACTCCGCCACTTCAGAAACGCAAGGCTGCACCATATTTACAAGAATATGGTGCAGCCTTGCGTTCCCCCTGCGCTAAGTTTAGCAGCTTAGCAGCAACGCAGGCACCCTTGCACTATAGTGCAAGGGTATCTGCGTGCAGGGGAAGATCGTTTATGTGTACGAAGGTGTCTCTTCCTGCACATAAACAATCTTTAAATGCTGTTTTGTCACTTCTATGTGTGCTGCTTAATGCAGCACACATGGAAGTTACAAAATGTCATTTTGTTTTAAAGATTGTTTATGTGCAGGAAGGGACACCTTCTAACACATAAACAATCCAAGGCATTTTGCTTTTTCCATGTGTGCTGCACAAGGCAGCACACATGGAAAAAGCACAAACGAGAAGAAATAAAGCATTTCTCCTCGTTTCACCAAGTTAAGACCAGGTTTCCCCTGGTCTTAATTTTGGTGCAGCCTCCTATTTACGCCAGCCTTGTAAAAAGGGGGCAGTGTCCAAATCAATGGGTGTTGCGGTGGAATGCCCACCACAACACCCACTGCCCACCCCTTTCACGCTAAGCATGGCGTGAAAGGGGGCCTTATTTACAAGGCAGCGTTAAGCCATGTTAAGTGTCTTAACGCTGCCTTGTAAATAAGGCGAAGCCCCTATCGCCACAGGAACGTCGTAAAAAGTGACGTTCCCGTGGTGATAGGGGCTTGTACATATCATGTTAGTCCAGTAGTATACTACTGTCATGGGGTCAGAGCCCCTGTACTTATACCCTAAATGTCCTTGATCTAGGGGGCATTTCAAAAGAACTTTAGAAGTGCACAACACCCCCTTTTCAACCCAGCCCTGGCTTCAGACATTAGCAGGGGGCAAATCAGCCCTTTGTGTGAAGGCAGGACTCTTCCTGTGTAATGGCTGTCTGGAAAGCATGCACAAAGTGTAGCTGTCAGCCAGGCCCATAAACGTATATAAGGGAGTTTCCAATGCCAGCCTATGAGAGGAGTAGGCCCCACAGTAGTGAGAAACAAAAAAGGCTGCTTGTCACTACCAGGACATGCCACACAATAAAGGCACAAGTCCTACCTTTTACTTACACAGCAACCTGCAGATAGGGCTACTTAAGGCCTTCCTTAGGGGTGACCTATATATAGTAAATGGTGAGTTTAGGACTTGGCAAGTAGTTCTAAATGTCAAGTCAATGTTCCGGTAAACTGCGCACACAGGCCCTGCACTGGCAGGCCTGAGACAGGTTTGAAAGGCTACTTCTGTGGGTGGCGCAAGCAACCATTGCAGGCCCACTAGCAGCATTTAATTTACAGGACCTGGGTATATGGAATACAACTGTACAAGGGACTTACAGGTAAATTAAATATGTCAACCAGATGTAAACCAATGGTACCATGTTTAAAGGAGAGAGCACATGCACTTTGGGCACTTTACCACTTCTAATCAGTGCTAGAGTCCTAAAGCCAACAAAAACAGGGTTAGAAAAATAGGAGAAAGAAGGAAAAAATGTTTGGGGATAACCCTGCAAAAATGGGCGAGGTCCAGCACCCTGTACTCTGGCTTGCACGTGGTCCAACCTCTGTATAGCATTATTCCATGCTGTTCTTACTTATGTTGTTGGCCCACACAGTGGTGCACAATGCCTGGAGAATGCCAGTGGTATTACTATTAATGTGCCCACCCTCCTGGTGAACCTAAGTTTTTTTTTCCTACTTGCAGTAGGCCAATTGCATTCTTCTGACTTGGTGGCCCTGTCCTCCAGTGTGTGTTCCGTATATAGAGGGGCACATCCTGGCGGTAGCCTTGTAAACCAGTGTTCCATCTTTTGAGTAGGCTACTCTGTTTTCTGACCAATTGGCTCATGGCCCACATGCATAAGTGCACGCTGTCTGAAACAGCTCCCAAAGGGGTTATGACCCTTCGTCTTCACAGCCTTTGCTCTATTGTGCTCTCCAAGCATCTGGTCCATTATGTCGTAATTATCAGTCCTTTCAGTGGTCTCATGCTCTGATGCACTTTCCTTGTAGTTGTACATTGGTGTTGTTCTGGCTCGTCCTGCTCGTGACGCCAGTGCTCCAGTGCACATTCTGACCCACTATTCTTTTCCGAATGTCCAAAACAAAGTTCCACACGATTGGGAAGGTATCTACATGTATAATGAGACTTCTGTCAGCACATTCACTGTGTTAACATGCAGGCAGCACGAGGATACCCATGAACTAATTCTTGTAGTCCTAGTCTGCAACCTCAATAAAAAAAAGCGCTAAGATTATGGATTGTGCATTTGTGTGAACGTATCTGATTATATAGCTCTAAAAGAGAAATGGGCAGGAGTAAGGAATCTGAAGGTCTATTTGCATTTGGTCTAGAAGTTTGATTTCCCGGTGGGTGTTTAAGGGTGCATGGTGAACTTAGTAAAAAAGTTGTTTAGGTGGAGTGACATCATCCACATCTTTCACTATATTGCCCTTTGATGTGGCTCGCAGATTCGAAAGTGGAGCTGTTTTGAAAGCTACTGAGACATTCTTATTTTCTACACTAGATTTCAGTTCTCTGGACTGCTGGAGCTCATTTTCACGTTTGCACTGCTGCATGAAATTCAGTGAGCTAGACCTCTGCTTGTATTCAGCAAACCATAAGAGCTGTACATACATTTCTGCATCTCTGGAATCATACTGATGCTGTAGATTTGATCTTGTGCCAGACTGTTTACCTTGTGACAGGTGAACTTTGAGCTTTCTTCATGATTTTCTAGTTCATGTGCCGTGCCATTGAATTTGATGTAGCATTTTGGCTGTGAATGTATTGACAGCCGAAATGCTACTTGTGTTTGCTTGTACTCGAGCCCATGCATAATTTGGCTGTCTCTACAGATTGCAACAGCAGTACTGTCTACAGTAAACATCTCTTGGTTTACACTCATTCCCCTACCACTGGAAGCTCTCTCTTATCGAGGATTGCGTGCTTTGATCTAAAGTCTGCCTTGGGATATGTGTTGCCTGAGACAACCCTTTTACTAAGTCTGTGCCGAATTTCACACTTTGTTCTTTGAAAACATAATGAAATGTGCATGGATGTGGATTTAATCTGTGCATAAGTAACTAAAAAGCAACCGAGTATTGCATGATAGTGAAAGGGATTCAATGCATGAAGAAGTGAACTTTGACACACATTGTTGGGTTACATGAAGAGACGAAGAAGGGGGAATATGCTAAGCACTGACAAACCATATGTTTCAAAGACACATATATAAATAAAAGGGTCTCCTCTCCAGTGTTAACGTATGAAGGCTTTTTTCTCCTTACACTGACTTGTGCTACTGGCAATGAAATACGCAACACTTTGCTGTGACATTTCTTTTAATAAGTTATTCCTTATGCCCTTGATCATTTTTATACATTTGCCTCGCACCAGCACCTGAAAGGCTTCCAATTATTTTGCCAATGTTGCCTGCCAAGCCTTCCTTTTCAGTCAGCCTTTAAGTAATGATTAATGGCTCCTCTAACTGCACCACAAAATGCTGCAGTGGAAAAAGAAAGGCAAGGCATTTCACATACTATATAAAATATAAGAAAGAAGGCCCAAAGTTACTTCCAAAATAGGGCATAGGTTGTTGCGCAGTAGGTGTGAGTAGGCAGATGATAACAGAGGTCTCAAGTTGACCCATGTGAGCTGTGCACAACTCATCAAGCTCTGTGTGTTTTTTCTTTGCATTTTAACACTTTGTATTTTTCTGTTAAAATTGCAGCACAAGTACGAACATTTGAAAACTACACTAAAATAAGCTAGTTACCTATGACATGAAACAACTGAAGAACATTTTTGAAGATGGCATTTGCAACCTTTCTGTGTAATGCAATTGGGAGAATTTATTTTTTCTTTAGAAGGAAATGGTCACATTTTCTGGGTAGATTGCATATTTAAAATTGCCTGATTTTTGACCATAGTGGGTAGATACATCCTGAAAAAGAGCTGTATGACTTATTTGAAGAAGTGTTGTGCAGTATACTTTCTTTGCATTTCACATTCATTTATTACTACATTTTCTAACTTTGTCAAGAACGCTTTCCGGCTCCAAAATACATTTTTGAGTATTTTGGCTTTTTACTGATTGACACTTTGGCCGGATTTCAACTGGTAGTTGCGCATTGTAATATTCAATTTGAAAATCAATGTGAACACACACATTGTTTATTTACAATGTTCTTTGTACACTATCCTTCTATACATTGTAATATTTCACATGGCTTGCCCAGTGCTGTGTCACCTTGCTTATAGTTTGCACAATCCCCACATTATATCATAATTACTGTAAAATGTGTTAGTAGTAAGTGAATCTGATGATCTGTGACTGGATTTGGTTCCTTTTCAACTTTTAACAAGCAAGGAACATGACACTGCAAGTCAGATTCTTGCCACGAATCTTTGACTTATCATTGTCTGATCCATGAGCACCTATACTTCTTTCTTTTTGCGTCTGTTACCTAACTATCTGTGTGATGACATATTTTATGTGGTCCCTGTATGCAGCAATGATATTGGCAATTCGGTTTTAGAGATGATTGACTTCACATGCAGTGGATCTAAGTACAACCATGAGTTTGGTACCCATTTTTGATATTGCTCAAATGCATAATTTCTCAGTGTGTAATCACTCAGCTAAAGTCATGGTACTTTCATCTGGCATTTAAATACTTTATAACAGTGCTATATGTGGTCACTGTCACACTTATAGTCTCCAGTACTCCACCAATTTCGACCTCTATGTTGAGTGATTCTCAATCCTGTGTCCTGGTCTTGGTATACTTTGAATTTGATATCAGTTGTTTTGTTTACTGCCACAAATCTTGACACTGATTTTTGACTTCAACTACTTTCCAGTTGGCAGGGGCAGCCATACGCAATCAGAACAAAATGATCACCTTCACCTTACTTCTCTTTTCTACAGCCTAACTTGATCCTTATTTGAAATCTTTTACTGCCCCTCTATTTCTTCTGCTCCAGAAGAGTCTCTCACTTATGCTGGATATTAAGTGGGTTTCCCATAATCAGCGAACTTTCTGCTTGCTTCAGCAGTAATTTCTTCTTGTTCAAACTGTTTTTTACCAGTGCACTGATTGATTGCTTCATTTGACATGCTGTGCCGTGCTAGGATGGCACATGCACTACCATGATAGAACCGGGGTACTGCTGCATGTGTTCTGAATTGATTTAGTGCAGCACAATTTCATGTGTTGTGTCACAAAGCAAATGTAATTAATTTGTGGGGTACCATACCTTTGACACGGAATTTGTTACTCTATCAACAGGTTTCAACTGAAACACTGTACAAGCAAACAGTGTGAAATTTGAGTTTGCTTTGTTGAGCTTCTAAACTTTTACATGTCCCAATTCGATGATTTTTTTAGAGCAAGAGATTCTTTATACATTTTAAATCAGACAGAGGAAATATCCAACTTTACTTTGTTATACGGTTCCCACTAGAAAATGTAAGAGTGCGTATTAGGACAACAGGACTTCAGAATGCAGGGACTGAGTCCATCTACATTGTCAGAAACTGGTGACCCTATTCCTAGCTAGCTCACAGTGCCTCACTGAATGCCTAACCCTTATGGGGTGGTAGGTGATTTTGGCAACCTCAAACACAACACTCTGATCCCAAATGGAATCGTGGAAACAGATCTTACCCCTTTCACTGCTTACTCAGGCATGCCCTTGGTAAAACACAGAAGAATACAAATAGAGTTTTCAATACATTTATTGAAACAATCATGGTCTTACATAGAAAGAATGAGCTGTGATTATTAGGCAGATAAAACAAAGCAAAGTAACCAGCATTGTGAACATGGTGAAAAGAATAAACAGTCCAATCATGGAAGTCTGATATCTATCTATCTTTATATCACTACCTGGCTCTACCCCTATTCTGAGAGCATAATAAGTGTACTCTGTACCCCATCTCTTAGGATAGCCTGAGAACCCACACATGAGTGACTTGGTCAGGAGTTGGATCGGCAATCCTTCTCTGCAGGATCAGCATGGAAGATCAGCATTGGCAGAGCTTCACGTCGAACAGAACATTTGTCCCAGGACCTTTGCGACTGGAGTGCCTCCTCTGACCCACTAAGGGACAGTGCACTTTTTATATAATAAAACCACCATGTTAGTGATACAGATCTGATGTGTCTAGATGTTAGAAGCTGTCTCCGAGCAGACGACGTATGTACTAGGATATTTTGTTCTATGTTCCTAGCCTTGAATGAAGAGTACATATTGTGTAGCAGGAAAGGCTTTCTAAAAAGAAGCAGCATGTGCAGCGTTAGAATCATATTGTGAGAATAAAATATGTAAAAGGTAATGGCAAAATTGAAGTCTGCTAAAATGTGTAAAATGTAGAACTAAAAGAGAACCAAAGTGGGCCCAAGAGGGCTTATCACAACTTTTGTTTTGAAAATATATCACTCTACTATAAAATATTGCTGTTCACCACAGCAACATTGTGGACACCATGAGCACAGTTGAATTCCATCTAAATGACGGGTACAGGGGGAGAAAGAAGGCTTGTTTTTTTAGTTATAAATTGCCTAGCAGAGGAGGTGCAGGGCACTCTCGCACTGGTGATCAAAGCAGATATATCTTGAGGCTTGCATCTGTCTGCCCTCATCCAACAAATATTTAGCATATGATCGTGAGCATTTGCTACTCACTTTGATACACACAGATGGAAGTGACCTGCTTGTAGGAGTGTTTTGCTACTGGAGTAATTTTTGACATATGGGTCACCTATGGCATACGGGAATTATCAACGGCAAAATTCTGTAACTGGCATATTGAGTGTAATTCTTGGCATAAGGGAGTATCCATGACCAAATGTTGGCATTGGCAAACAAGGTAATTCCTAACATATAATGGGCACCAAAGGCAAATTCTTGTGGCAAGCACAAAGCCCTCTTACTTTCAGAGATCATCAGCTGCCAGGGCCTTATAGTAAGGATTACTATTACTATTAACGATTAGTAATGAACACAATTAGCAAAACAGCTTCTGAATCTTAGAATGTTATGCACCTCAGGGATCTTCCCTGTCCCCCATCTCTCTAACCTGTATATTTCTCCCCTAGTGCATTCCTTAAAGAAAATGAATGTCAGAATTTATAACTTTGCAGACGATATGCAGCTACTGTTTACTATTAATAATTCTATTGAATCTAAGAAAGCCTTTCAAAACAATATGTTGTTCATCCAAGACAGGATGAATAGCAACAAACTAAAACTAAATTCTGGCAAGACAGAAATTATCACAACCCGAAATAAGCACGATCTGTGGAATTCCTCTTTCTGGACCGCCACAATGGGTTCCCAAGATGGGTTCCCAAGAATTCTGTAAAGAGCCTTGGTGTCCTCTTCAACAGGAATCCATCTATGAAACCCCAATTAGGAGTGGTAACATCCGCCTGTTTGCTACAGCTGTGCAAAATCAAGAAGACTGTCAAATTCCTCACCTTCAAAGCTCCGGTTCAGGTCATCATCGCCTTAGTCATCTCAAGGATAGACTATGCAAACTCTCACTACCATGGCCTTCCAAAAGGCCTCAACCAAAGACTTAATTTGGCGTAAAACCAGCTAGCCAGGCTAATCTTTCAACAGCCCAGACATTGCCACATTACCCCCCCCAATGAGAAAGCTACATTGGCTACTTGTAGTACAACGAACCATCTTCAAGACTTCGGTGTATTATTTTTAAATCCCTCTACAGCAGAAGCCCAGCTTTCATATCATCCAGAATCCTAAACAACTTAACCTACTTACTTGCAGCTCGGTAAAAAGCCCAGCCAACTGTGAGTCAAACTGTGGGGAGAATCAGATGTCAAACACAGTAATTACCGGTGGAAACAGGGAACCAAAACCAAGAGGGCAGGCCCAGCCCAGTCTTGTCCGTCCCTTGGCCTGATCTGCAGGAGTGATCTGGCGCTTTAATGGCGTCGGGATGCCCCTCCTCCTGCGACGATGGGCACGCAGGCAGACGGAGTCCCACCCCAGCAAAGCAACAGGAGGCAATCAGGAAGCCGGTGCGGGCCTCACGGAACCCAGATTTGTATACCCCGCACTTCAGGAGTGTCCTGGTACTTTAATGGCGTCGGGATGCACCTCCGCCTGCGATGATGGGCATGCTGGGGGACCGAGTCCCACCCCAGCAAAGCAACAAGAGGCAATCAGGAAGCCGGTGTGGGCCTCACAGAGCCTGGTTTTGTATACCCCATGCTGCGGGAGTGTCCTGGCGCTTTAATGGCATTTGGATGCCCCTCCTCCTGCGACAATGGGCACGCTGGGGAACTGAGTCCCATCCCAGCAAAGCAACAGGAGGCAATCAAGAAGCCGGTGCGGGTCGCACGGAGATACCCAGCGCAGCGGGAGTGTCCTGGCGCTTTAATGGCATCGGGATGCCCCTCCTCCTGCGAAGATGGACACGCTGAAGGACAGCGTCCCATCCAAGCAAAGCAACAGGAGGCAATCATGAGGCCGGTGCGAGCCTCACAGAGCCCGGTTTTGTGTACCCTGCACTGCTGGAGTGCCCTGGTGCTTTAATGGCGTCAGGATGCCCCTCCTCCTGTGATGATGTGCACGCAGGCAAATGGAGTCCCATCCCAGCAAAGCAACAGGAGGCAATCAGGAAGCAGTTGCGGGCCTCACGGATCCCGGTTTTGTGTACCCTGCACTGCAGGAGTGTCCTTGGTTTTAATGGCGTTGGGATGCCGCTCCTCCTGTGACGATGGGCATGCTGGGGGACTGAGTCCCTCCCAGCAAATCTATAGGAGGCTGCCAGGAAGGCGGTGCTGGCCTCACGGAACCCGGTTTTGAATACCCCGCGCTGCAGAGGTGTTCTGGTCCTTTGATCGGGATGCCACTCCTGCGATGATGGGCATGCTGGGGAACGAAGTCCCACCCCAGCAAAGTAACAATCAGGAAGCTGGTGCGAGCCCCACAGAGCCCGGTTTTGTATACCCTGCGCTGCTGGAGTGGCCTGCTGCTTTAATGGAGTCTGGATGCCCCTCCACCTGTGACGATGGGCACGCTGGGGGACCGAGTCCCACCCCAGCAAGGCAACAGAAAGCAATTATCGAGAATTAAAAAATATATTCCCAACCATAACTTAAGGTCCACCTACATGAATCTCCTCACAATCCCCACATACAAAAAGAAGAGTCTGGGGGGCTCTACATTTTCTGTACTTGCTCCCAGCATCTGGATCAGATCCACCCCCAGCTATATGAGATTCAGGCAACTCCTGCAGACTTGGCTCTACAGACAAGCCTCTGATTAATTGCCATGAGCAGTGGGTTTGCTTCTGTTACACAGCGCCAAGAAACCGTTCTGGTGTATGTGCCCTATATAAAAAAATCAGTAACATAACATAACTGTAGGAAGCTGGCACTTTATGTGATATACCACTTGGGGCCAGATGTACGACCATTAAGTTTAGCGAGTCGCAAATTGCGCAAAATTGCAACTCGCAATTTGTGACTCGCTAAACTTAATGTACAACAGTATCTCAGACACTGTTTGCGATTCCCAATGGGGTCGCAAATTGCATGCCTCATGAATATTAATGAGGATGTCGAAATTTGCAACCCCATTGGGAATGGCTAACACTCCCAGGGATGGTGGCCTGCTGGGGTCAGCAGACCACCATGTCTGGGACTGCTTTTAAATAAAGCAGTTTTCTTTTTTTTTAAATGCAGCCCATTTTCCTTAGTGGAAAACGGGATGCATTTAAAAAAGAAAAATGAAACTTTTCAGTTTCATTTTTTAAGGGCAGGCAGTGGTCCCTGGGACCACTGCCTGCTCTTAAAAAATATTTACACACCCATTCACAAAGGGGAAGGGGTCCCCTGGGGACCCCTTCCGGTTTGCGAGTGGTTTACCACCTACTTGAAGTAGGTGGTAAACTGCGAGTGTTTTGCGGCCGCAAATGTGGTCACAAACAACAGTACATTGCATGGTGATTCGCTATTAGGAAGGGACGCCCCTTCCTAATAGCGAGAGTCGCAAATGCTATTTTGCGAGTCGGTGACTCGCAAAATAGCATTTGTACATGCCTGGACCCTTTTTTGCGGTCGCACACGGGCCAATCTCCTGTTTGCGGCCGCAAAAGTTGAACATCTGGCACTAAGTGGTTATATCTTGCAAAGAGTCAAGAGATTCTCCCAGAAGTGTGCAGGGCTCAATGTAAACCCAAAGTGCTACCCAAAGTGCTCTATATGTGATAGTGTGGTCGAGTAGCCTTAGGCCTAACAAGGAGGAGTGTAAGATATTTGATATGCACGCAGTGATCAATAAATGACACGACTCAAAAGGAGATTCACACCAATTTTATAAAAAATAAGCTTCTTTTCAGTTTTATTTTAGGACAAGATATATGTTCTAAGGTAAGCACGTTTTTCAAGAAAAATACTTTTCACTTTAAAAAGTGGACACAGTTCAGCAATGTTAACCTAGGGGAGGAAAACAAAAATGCGGTTTTGCAGGTAGGTATACAACTTACAGTCTTGGTTTTCAGGATGAAGAATCAGCACCAGGTAAGGTTCAGGTAAGTAGTAAATTTGCACCTCCAGCGGCACAGCGGCATCTGGGTGCAGCCCAGGGTTCAAATTTGGGATCTGATGCCAATGTTATCCAATGGAGAAAGCGGGTAATCGAAGAGATGCTGCTCACAGGTGAGTAACCCGGTTTGGTAACCCAGTCTCCGAGGGTTAAGGTAAGTACAGGGGGGGACACAAGGCAGCATCAAACTTACACCCTCAGCGGCACAGGGGCGGCTGGGTGCAGAGTCCCAGCACTGCATCAGGCACTAACTGCAAACCAATGGGGGAGATCAGTTTTGAAGAAAGGCTGCAGGCCAGGAGGCTAGACGAAGAAAACCCACAGCTGCCCAGTTAAGTAGAGATGCTAGGAGACCTAGGGTCACAGTTGGTCATGCTCCCCAAGTCTCAGGGGCTTCTGGTGCAGGGGTGTGCTTAGGCTTTGGAAAAAATATCACTGGGCATGTCGCGTTCAGGGGGACTCTTCGAATTAAGCTGCAGGTGTCGAAGTGGAGTCCGGCAGGGGTCAGCACTGGGGAACCTTCACAGGACTGGTGGGCCACTTGGACTCGGGCCGTGGGCATCGGGTGCAGAGGTGGGTCCAGCAGTGGTTTTGCGGTTCCTCAGGGCAGAGGTCTTTGTTCTTTAAAGGTGGTTTCTTCTGAACAGGTCCACTGTCCACAGAAGAGCTTGATCTTGGTCGAAGGCAGGCAGTCCTCCCAAGACTTTGGAGATCACTGGGCTGCAAGACGGGTTGTCTTTTGATGCAGGTTCATCAAGGGCTGCAGACAGGCTGGTAGGGCTGGGGCCAAGTCAGTTGGGGTCTGCAGTCTTCTCTGCTGGTGCAGCGCTGTAGTGTCCAGCTCTTCTTAGGTCATCAGGAATCTGATTTCAGGGTCTGGGGGTGCCTCATAAATACTGGAATTAGGGGCGTTACAGAGGAATGACAGGTGGGGACCAATGGATCTCTCACCTGGGGTGTCTACACCCACTATTATAATGCCACCCTCCTGTGGGAGGGGGCATAGCCCTAGCCCTGTTTTGATAAGTTCCAAGATATTCAAGATGGTGGGCACTGAAAAATGTGCTTCACTTCTCCTCCAGAGGGGTGGAATTGGCGAAGGGAGGCACACCTCCTGTTCTCGCTTGTGGGGGTTTGAACCAGGGGCTGCCATCTGCTGCAAGCAGCAGAGACTGGGGTTGCATTTCAAAGATGGCAAGGCCTTTGAAGCTTCCCTCTCGAGCACTGTGCTCATCCTGAAGGAGGAGGTGTGACACCTCCGCCCAGGATCAGCTTTGTTTCTTGCCTCAGAGAGCAGGGGCTCTCGGCCCAGGGGTCCAGAAACATGTCTGGTGGTGGCAGGCTGCCTAAAGCCAGTCAGAGGCTACACCAGGGTTGGTAGGCTTTCAGGGGCCACCTCTGAAGTGTCCTCTGGGTACAAGTTTCAATAAATCCCACACTGGCATCAGAGAGGAGTTGTTTGGTACCAAACACTCCTGGGTTCAGTAAAGCCATCATGGTTCTGGGGAACTCGAGTTGTCGAGCTTCCACTCCATTACTTCACTGGCACTTACAATATTAAGAATAGACTTAACTATTGTAGGGGCATATCTACTCATGCAGATATGCCCTTACCTGAGATATAGTCGCCCTGCCTTAGGGCTTGTAAGGCCTGCTAGAGGGGTGACTTGCCTATACCTTAGGCAGTGCTGCTTAGCATGGCACACAGGCAGTACGCCATGTTGACTGTCATTTGTATCTGCACCAAGGCATGCAGGCTGCAGTGCCAGTTTGCATGGCCTTGGTGAGTGGTCCCTAGGGGACCCTCTTCAGTCCCAATGGCCTAGGTACCATGGTACCATTTACTAGGGACTTACAGGGGGTCTGAAGTTGCCAATTGTGGTACAGTTTTTAGGGAAGAAGCTCTGGCACATGGGATCTGGTTGGTAGGGACTCTGTGCACTTTCAATCAGAACTGCATCATGTTCCAGGAAAATAGTGGGGAGCTAACCGTGTCAAAAGAGGCACTTTCTCACAATAAGATAACATGGTTAACCCCAAATTCAGAGTCACACAAATAACCACTATACCCAAACACAAATACAGGGGCATATTTCAATAGGTTTGATTTCAATGATTAGTTTCTTTGGGAAAACCATGGATGTAACACACCAATTTAATCACCACTTTCTGAATTCAGAATTTTGTCTACTTTTATAAAATATACAGCGATCTAGTTTCCTACATGGGTTTCACACTTCTTTTCCCTCACACTGCAAGTAGGAAGAAATCGCAAAAATTTGAAACATTGACTAAAACTTAGCAAATTGTAAAAAACTTACATTTATTTTTCACAACTCTACAAAGTTTTGTTGACTTCATTATCAGGAAAGAAACACACTGTTTCTTGTACAGGACATTCTGCCACTTTTTCAAAAACATGTTGCTAATTGTGACTATTTTATCAGTTTCCTGCAAGAGATTCACAGACGCTATGCACCCGTAGAATACCCAACATGTGGGTTAAAAGAAAGCAAAATTGGCCTGGATTTCTTTTGTGGAAAAAGTTTATGAAGGCCTAAGTGGGGGGACCTCAGCATAAGCGATAAGAGCTATTGAAAAGTTGATAGTGGAGAAATATGGCCAATGTTATTACAGTAGTTGCAGTAGTGGTCCGTGGTAGGAGTGCCGGCCGGGCGGTGACGGGGGGTGGGGGGTAGTAAACCACGGATTACGGTCGAATACAGGTAAGTAAACATTTAAATAAATAAAACGAATTTCGTTGTGAGCGCTGCATCGCCAAATGATGCGATGCAGTGACACCAGCAGGTCTTGACAAGCGGAGAGGCTTATGAAATCAACTGGCAGGTGGGTTCTCCTCTGTACGGTGTAGTCCAGTCTCCTCTTCCAAAGCAAATAAGTCTTGCAGGGCAGTCCAGTAGCACTTCAACCAGTATTTGGATCAGACCTATCTCCAGTCTGATATTAAGTTACACTGGAGTCAGATATGCAGTTAGGCAGGAATCTCCTTCTGGAACACAGTCTGTTATATCCTGATTGTATTAGTATAAGTTTCCCAGCCTAGCTGTCTCCCTGCTGCTCAGCCAGAGTGAGAGTTGGTATTGGAATGTTGGTGTGACTGTGATGCATGGAATGCTTGGGTGCCTGTGTGGATGAGTGGTGACAGTTGGAGATGGGCTGAGCAGCAGGCAGGCTGCTCCTGGTGGGGCTGGTATATGAGCTGAAGAGGCTGGAGCATAAGGATTACCAGACTTATAGAGTGATGTATTCATTTACCATCCTGCAACTAAGAAGTTAATAAAATAATACATGAAAGACAACTCGGCTACGTCTGGTAGGACACAACATATTGTGGCGATGACCTGGACCAAGACTCAAGCGTGCTTCAAGATACAAGAGTTCAAGAACCTGTCCATGGTATGGACATGATGAACCAGAACCCGAAGAAACCTCAAGAAACAAAGATTCAAGCGTCAAGAATGGGGTTCCAGGCAAGCCAGCCCCACCAGTGTCCTTGCCAACGGACAGCCCCAGCCTGGACATGCTCCACTGGACTCTTAAAAATGACTGTGAACCATGTGGGTAAGTGGTGTGAGCCTCACTACTTCCACATATTAAGTGTGGTACATTCTACTTTAATTTTGTTGCAGCACACATTGACATTCTCATTGCATTTGGAGCTTTCTGACAAGCAGCACCTCGCTGCTGCAAACTCACAAGTACATTCTGGATCTGTTTCTCTTAACAAGAAAGGCATACTGTTGAAGAGAGTTGTTACTATGGGAGATTTCTACATATTACGACTACATGTCTACACGATGTCATGTTCAGTATTACAGTGTGTTCTATTTGGCATGGTCGTGATGTTTACTGCTGGAGCTGCTCTTTTGCGGTGAGGGTATCGCTGTGTAAGCTATACAGACAACCTGTTTGGACTATTTTACATGCAGCTTTAACATGAACAGTTGTGCACAAGTAAGGAATTTGCTCGAGGTCGTGCACATGTGGTGTCTGCATTTGGCTTTATCGTCATTTGAAATTAAGGGGCATATTATCAAGCCACTTATCGCTGCGTTAGCCTGCCGTATGTTGCAGTTGCATTGTGGAACAAGGGTGCATGCGCAGTTGGAGATACATGTTTGGAAAATGTGGACTTGCGCCATTGTTGATGACTGCAGTGTTGTGGTTGTTGCAGTTGATGGTGGTGTGTAGCATCTCCTCTGTGAATGATCTACACCAACTTTGTGGGGGCCTGCATGTGGTCAACGGTGGTTTGGGTACATCAACAAGGTGGTGCATGCGTAAGTGGTCAACACATGTGCGTTTAGTGGGGCCGATGAACTGGACGAAGTCTACACATGCAAAGAAGCATGCAAAGAAGCCGTCAAAGGTGTGCCCTGCCTTGTGGATCAGTGTGGTGAAGATCTGGGACAGTCTGATGTCAGCTAACATTTCCCAGAGTCAAATGAATCTTGAGTAGCCATGGCATGTGAGTTGGAGGCTACACACCTAAATGGTCCACAGAGTGGACAGTGTTGCGTCTGATGATGCTGATGGTGTGGGTGAAGCGTTCCTGCCTGCAATGGGCCCTGCATGCGAGGGGGCTGATGACTGTTGATATGTGGCCGCTCGGGACAGGAAACAGCATGTGTTGTGCATTGGGGCAGGTCTGGCAGCAGCGACAGCAGCACAACTGAACGTGAACCGTGTCTGGTGTGGCCCATTGCCATTTCAACGTTCACATGGCATTGACTGTGAGGAGGGGGGATGAGTGCCATCGCTAGATGGTAGAAGAGCCAGTCATGCAACTGCGCAGTGCACACAATTGATGAGGCGTCGGGGAGGAAGTATCAACAGTGAGTCAATTTAATTTGCAGTGATGCTTGTAATCAGTCAGAAGCAACACATGGCTAACATGAAATCCAACACAACACAAATGACACACCACAAAACCATCTACACCAACAACACAGCCGGCCCAAACAAAATGTAAACATCTCGCTTTCACATGTTACAGGTGACCAAGGATATGCACTATGCCCGTGGATGATGACACCCCTCCGAAACCCCACCACCCAGGCCCAGAGGCAGTATAATGCGGCCCACAGACGCACCCGGTCCATTGTGGAGCGCACATTTGGCGTGCTAAAGTCACGTTTCCGTTGCCTGGACATCACAGGTGGCAGACTGCTGTACAGCCCTGAAATGGTCAACAAAATCATCCTTGCATGTTGTGTATTGCACAATATATGTGTGCGCACCAATGCTCCATGGATTCAAGTGCCTGCTGCACCGGACGATGACCAGGATGATGATGAAGATGAGGCAGGTGGCGCACACCCCACAGTAAATGCAGCAGCAACTGCCCGAAGGGACCGAATAATAAACAATTTCTTCAACTGAGCACGTCACATTGTGACAGTCCCCCTCCAATGTATCTCATAGCAAAATGACCGCAATCACGGTGTGTGCCAATAAAAAAACATACACACATACCCTGTCTGCATGTTACTGTCCAGCATGGGTACATCACTCTGAAAAGGGTACGTTGAACAATACGTGCAAAGAAAATAACAAAACTTCATTCATGCTGGGAATGTCTCCTCAGTACAGAGATGCTTTTCAGTGTGTCAAATGTGTAAGACTAGAGTCTTCATGGTGCAAATTGGGCTACCCAATCCAAAATTGTTGCATGTCCTTTGTGTAAATGAGTCAATATAGGTTGTCATCTGTGAATAAATGCACAATTGTAGTCTGTTGTCAGCGGTCAATAATTTATTGGAGTGTGTACGTTGTGTAAAACAATGAAACTGTGGGCGAGCAATGGGGTAAGAGATGCAAATTCGGGCATGCAATGGGGTACAATCTGAAAATAGGGCGTGCAATGGTGCAAAATCTGAGAATAGGGCGTGCAATGGGGTAAAATACGAAAAATGGGCGTGCAATGGGGTAAAATCAGAAAATCGTGCATGCAATGGGCTAAAATCTGAAAATAGGGCGTGCAATGGTGCAAAATCTGAAAATAGGGCGTGCAATGGGATAAAATGTGAAAAATGGGCGTGCAATGGGGTAAAATATGAAAATAGGGCGAGCAATGGGGTAAAATAAGAAAATAGGGCGTGCAATGGGGTAAAATATGAAAATAGGGCGTGCAATGGGGTAAAATATGAAAAATGGGCGTGCAATGGGGTAAAATATGAAAATAGGGCGTGCAATAGGGTAAAACCTGCTTTTCTGTGTGTCAGAAGCAATTAGCTTGGAAGCCACGACCAACTCCAGATCAACAAGCCCCACAACAAGTATGTGGACCACTAACTTGACGCAGCAGACGGACCACCAGCACCCCTGAGACAACAACCAGAACACCATCTCCAAATGGACACCAGGCACGGTTGAAGACACCTCCTCCGCTAGGAAAGGCATCCACTCGGGGGCCCACACAGACCCCTGGCCCCCTCACATCTACCACCGAGCCACATCTGCCATCGCACACGAACCACTATGCAACATCAACATCACCTTCAACACATGCACGGACACAGACAACTTGAAGCGTGCCGAAAGTCATGCCCCTACACTTTGTGACTCCCACGGGTGAATGGCACACTTAAAAAATCCATGATTGATTGATGGTTCTGTTGTTAGATATACAATTATGGTGTGACCTGTGTTGAATGTTGCAAGTTAGGGTGCCATGTGTTGTGAAACATCATTTACATGTCATTTGAGTGCCAACCAACCTCAACATGTTGTTACAGGGCTCTGACATTAAATTTGCAACAAGACTGTACATCAGTGTATTGATTTGCTCTTAGCGTGCAGATCTGGCCGCTAACACGAAAAAGCGATATTTTTTTCATCTGCCCGATGTTAAAATACATCGCACGACACTTTTTGCCTTTATAAAGTCTACTCATGTGACTATTTGCGTGCAGTTTTCGCCGCTTGTGTTGTGTGCAAGGTTGTGTGTGCACAGTAAAGTCCACCTATTTGCACATGCACATTCCTGAACACTACTCAGTCACATGTGCAGGATGCGACCCTTGACCTTGCCAGGTAGGTCGCTCCCCCACCACACAGCTCCGCCTGTGTTGTCTGCCCGCTGCTTCTGCAGGTAAGATCGCCCTCCGCTTGTGGCCCCGGTGCCCGTATTTTCTGCTTGTCTCCCCATTTTCCTTTCTGTGCCCCTCGCTGCCCCATTGTCGTTGTGCCCGTGATTTTGTCTGCTTTTCTCCCCTTTTTCCTTCTGTGCCCCTCGCTGCCACATTGTCGTTGTGCCCGTGATTTTGTCTGCTTTTCTCCCCTTTTTCCTTCTGTGCCCCTCGCTGCCCCATTGTCGTTGTGCCCGTGATTTTGTCTGCTTTTCTCCCCTTTTTCCTTCTGTGCCCCTCGCTGCCCCATTGTCGTTGTGCCCGTGATTTTGTCTGCTTTTCTCCCCTTTTTCCTTCTGTGCCCCTCGCTGCCCCATTGTCGTTGTGCCCGTGATTTTGTCTGCTTTTCTCCCCTTTTTCCTTCTGTGCCCCTCGCTGCCCCATTGTCGTTGTGCCCGTGATTTTGTCTGCTTTTCTCCCCTTTTTCCTTCTGTGCCCCTCGCTGCCCCATTGTCGTTGTGCCCGTGATTTTGTCTGCTTTTCTCCCCTTTTTCCTTCTGTGCCCCTCGCTGCCCCATTGTCGTTGTGCCCGTGATTTTGTCTGCTTTTCTCCCCTTTTTCCTTCTGTGCCCCTCGCTGCCCCATTGTCGTTGTGCCCGTGATTTTGTCTGCTTTTCTCCCCTTTTTCCTTCTGTGCCCCTCGCTGCCCCATTGTCGTTGTGCCCGTGATTTTGTCTGCTTTTCTCCCCTTTTTCCTTCTGTGCCCCTCGCTGCCCCATTGTCGTTGTGCCCGTGATTTTGTCTGCCTTTCCCCCCATTTCCTGTCTGTGCCCCCGCTGCCTCTCGCCATTCCCGCCGCTGCGTCCCTGCGGCCCCGCCCCCTGACTGCCCATTCGCTGCCCCTGCCTCCCGCCTCCCAGCTGCTCCTCCCTCCCACCTCCCCATAAATGGCGGCCGCTGCGCGGTGAGGAGAGCGACCCTTGACCTTGCCAGGTAGGTCGCTCCCCCACCACACAGCTCCGCCTGTGTTGTCTGCCCGCTGCTTCTGCAGGTAAGATCGCCCTCCGCTTGTGGCCCCGGTGCCCGTATTTTCTGCTTGTCTCCCCATTTTCCTTTCTGTGCCCCTCGCTGCCCCATTGTCGTTGTGCCCGTGATTTTGTCTGCTTTTCTCCCCTTTTTCCTTCTGTGCCCCTCGCTGCCACATTGTCGTTGTGCCCGTGATTTTGTCTGCTTTTCTCCCCTTTTTCCTTCTGTGCCCCTCGCTGCCCCATTGTCGTTGTGCCCGTGATTTTGTCTGCTTTTCTCCCCTTTTTCCTTCTGTGCCCCTCGCTGCCCCATTGTCGTTGTGCCCGTGATTTTGTCTGCTTTTCTCCCCTTTTTCCTTCTGTGCCCCTCGCTGCCCCATTGTCGTTGTGCCCGTGATTTTGTCTGCTTTTCTCCCCTTTTTCCTTCTGTGCCCCTCGCTGCCCCATTGTCGTTGTGCCCGTGATTTTGTCTGCTTTTCTCCCCTTTTTCCTTCTGTGCCCCTCGCTGCCCCATTGTCGTTGTGCCCGTGATTTTGTCTGCTTTTCTCCCCTTTTTCCTTCTGTGCCCCTCGCTGCCCCATTGTCGTTGTGCCCGTGATTTTGTCTGCTTTTCTCCCCTTTTTCCTTCTGTGCCCTCGCTGCCCCATTGTCGTTGTGCCCGTGATTTTGTCTGCTTTTCTCCCCTTTTTCCTTCTGTGCCCCTCGCTGCCCCATTGTCGTTGTGCCCGTGATTTTGTCTGCCTTTCCCCCCATTTCCTTTCTGTGCCCCCGCTGCCTCTCGCCATTCCCGCCGCTGCGTCCCCTGCGGCCCCGCCCCCTGACTGCCCATTCGCTGCCCCTGCCTCCCGCCTCCCAGCTGCTCCTCCCTCCCACCTCCCCATAAATGGCGGCCGCTGCGCGGTGAGGAGAGCGACCCTTGACCTTGCCAGGTAGGTCGCTCCCCCACCACACAGCTCCGCCTGTGTTGTCTGCCCGCTGCTTCTGCAGGTAAGATCGCCCTCCGCTTGTGGCCCCGGTGCCCGTATTTTCTGCTTGTCTCCCCATTTTCCTTTCTGTGCCCCTCGCTGCCCCATTGTCGTTGTGCCCGTGATTTTGTCTGCTTTTCTCCCCTTTTTCCTTCTGTGCCCCTCGCTGCCACATTGTCGTTGTGCCCGTGATTTTGTCTGCTTTTCTCCCCTTTTTCCTTCTGTGCCCCTCGCTGCCCCATTGTCGTTGTGCCCGTGATTTTGTCTGCTTTTCTCCCCTTTTTCCTTCTGTGCCCCTCGCTGCCCCATTGTCGTTGTGCCCGTGATTTTGTCTGCTTTTCTCCCCTTTTTCCTTCTGTGCCCCTCGCTGCCCCATTGTCGTTGTGCCCGTGATTTTGTCTGCTTTTCTCCCCTTTTTCCTTCTGTGCCCCTCGCTGCCCCATTGTCGTTGTGCCCGTGATTTTGTCTGCTTTTCTCCCCTTTTTCCTTCTGTGCCCCTCGCTGCCCCATTGTCGTTGTGCCCGTGATTTTGTCTGCTTTTCTCCCCTTTTTCCTTCTGTGCCCCTCGCTGCCCCATTGTCGTTGTGCCCGTGATTTTGTCTGCTTTTCTCCCCTTTTTCCTTCTGTGCCCCTCGCTGCCCCATTGTCGTTGTGCCCGTGATTTTGTCTGCTTTTCTCCCCTTTTTCCTTCTGTGCCCCTCGCTGCCCCATTGTCGTTGTGCCCGTGATTTTGTCTGCTTTTCTCCCCTTTTTCCTTCTGTGCCCCTCGCTGCCCCATTGTCGTTGTGCCCGTGATTTTGTCTGCCTTTCCCCCCATTTCCTTTCTGTGCCCCCGCTGCCTCTCGCCATTCCCGCCGCTGCGTCCCTGCGGCCCCGCCCCCTGACTGCCCATTCGCTGCCCCTGCCTCCCGCCTCCCAGCTGCTCCTCCCTCCCACCTCCCCATAAATGGCGGCCGCTGCGCGGCCACGCCGCTGGCGCGCCGAAGGCGCGCCTAAGGCAAGCCCGTCTGCGCCCGTCCGCGACTGGACCGCGCCCAGCGCCAGAACCCCTGGATCCCACCGATGCAACACCACTCGACGGACCTACGACGCCGCCACACTCACCGCACTCAATGCCGGCCGGAACCCTGCCTGCTACCGAGCCTCACCGAGACGCACCCACGGACCCTTCACCTGCCAAACCTGCCGATTCACCTGCCCCCAGACGTGCACCACCTCCGCCAAGTCGAGCACCAGCAGCAACCACCTGAAATGCATCCTGCTGAACACCCGCTCCGTCCACAGGCACGCCGTGGAACTCTGGGACCTGCTCGACGCAACCGCACCGGACATCGCCTTCCTCACCGAAACCTGGATGAACGCCTCCTCAGCGCCCGACATCGCCATAGCCATCCCGGACGGATACAAGATCACCCGGAGGGACCGCGTCAACCAGACGGGAGGAGGCATCGCCATCGTACACAAGAACACCATCCGCATCTCGACTAACTCCGACGAGACCTTCACCGCCGCCGAACACCTACACTTCCAGATACACACTGACCCCAAGACCACCCTCCGAGGCACCCTCATCTACAGACCCCCGGGACCACGCACACTATTCAGCGAAGACATCACAGACTTCATCAGCCCGCACGCCATGCCCTCCGCCGACTACATCCTCCTAGGGGACCTCAACTTCCACCTGGAGAACAACAACGACAGAAACACCACCGCCCTGCTGGACAACCTCGCCAACCTCGGACTCAAGCAACTGGTGAACACGCCCACCCACTACGCCGGCCACACGCTTGACCCCGTCTTCTCGTCCAGCAAGCACATCTCCTTCAGCCACGCCACCGGACTCCACTGGACCGACCACAGCTGCGTCCACTTCAGCTTCAGAAAGACTGCGACCCACCACCACCCGCAACAGGCTCCCCGCCGGAGCTGGAGCAAGATCACCGCCGAGCAGCTCACCGCCTCCCTCAGCCAGAACACACCCACCAACACAACGGACCCAAACGAAGCAGCCAGCAACCTCGCCAAGTGGCTGACCGCCTGCGCCGACGACCTCGCACCACTAAAAACCCTCCCAGCAGACCCGGAAGCAAGAAAACCCCTTGGTTCACCAACGAACTCAAGGAATCCAAGAAGAACTGCCGCACTCTCGAGAAAACCTGGCGACTCGACCAGACCACAGACAACAGGACCGCCCTCAAGCACGCCACCCGCAAACACCACCAGCTGATCCGTGCCACCAAGAAGTCGGCACTCAAAGAACGACTGGACAACAACGCCCATGACAGCAAGGAACTTTTCAGCATCGTCAAAGAGTTCTCCAACCCCAGCGCCGGAAACAACGACATCACCCCCTCGCAAGACCTCTGCAACTCACTCTCCGCGTTCTTCCACCGCAAGATCACCGACATACATAACAGCTTCGACGCACAAACCACGCACCCTACCGCCGAACCAACGCCCGCCACCACCACCCTCTGCAACTGGACCCCGATCAGCACCGAAGACACCACCCGCACGATGAACTCCATCCACTCCGGATCACCAACCGACCCCTGCCCACACCACGTCTTCAACAAAGCCGACGCCACCATCGCACCCCATCTCCGGGACATCATCAACTCCTCCTTCCACACCGCCACCTTCCCGGAGAGCTGGAAGCACGCCGAGCTTACCGCCCTCCTGAAGAAACCAACGGCGGACCCCACCGACCTCAAGAACTACCGTCCCATCTCGCTCCTTCCGTTTCCGGCCAAAGTCATCGAGAAGACCGTCAACAGACAGCTTGCCGCCTTCCTCGAGACGAATGGATCCCTCGACCCCTCGCAGTCCGGGTTTCGGGCCAACCACAGCACTGAGACCGCCCCTTATCGCAGCCACCGACGACATCAGAACCCTAACCGACAACGGGGAAACAGCTGCCCTCATCCTCTTGGACCTCTCCGCGGCGTTCGACACCGTCTGCCACCGCACCCTAGTGAAGCGCCTCAGCAACATCGGAATCCGAGAGAAAGCACTGGAATGGATCATCTCGTTCCTCGCCGGAAGAACCCAGAGAGTCCGCCTCCCCCGTTCAGATCCGAAGCCACCGAAGTCATCTGCGGCGTTCCACAAGGATCTTCACTCAGCCCAACCCTCTTCAACGTCTACATGAGCCCCCTCGCAGCCATCGCACGCCAACACAACCTCAACATCATCTCCTACGCCGACGACACCCAGCTGATCCTCTCCCTCACCAACGACCCCACCACCGCCAGAGCCAACCTACACGACGGGATGAGAGACGTCGCCGACTGGATGAGGAACAGCCGCCTCAAACTGAACTCAGACAAGACGGAAGTCCTCATCCTGGGCTCATCACCCTCCGCCTGGGACGACTCCTGGTGGCCCCCGGCCCTGGGCACCGCGCCCAAGCCAACGGACCACGCACGCAACCTGGGCTTCATCCTGGACTCCTCCCTGTCGATGACCAGACAAGTCAACGCCGTCTCATCTTCATGCTTCAACACCCTGCGCATGCTCCGCAAGATCTTCAGATGGATCCCCACTGAAACCAGGAAGACCGTCACCCAGGCACTCGTCACCAGCCGACTGGACTATGGGAACACCCTCTACGCCGGAACCACAGCCAAACTTCAAAAAGACTCCAGCGCATCCAGAACGCCTCCGCACGACTCATCCTGGACATCCCCCGACACAGCCACATCACCGGACACCTGAAAGACCTGCACTGGCTCCCCGTCAGCAAGAGAATCACGGTCAGACTCCTCACCCACGCACACAAGGCCCTCCACGACCTGGGCCCAAAGTACCTCAACGACCGCATGACCTTCTACACGCCCACACGCCAGCTACGATCAACCAGCCACGCCCTCGCCACCGTACCACGCATCCGCAGAACCACCGCCGGAGGAAGATCCTTCTCCTACCTGGCAGCCAAGACCTGGAACTCCCTCCCCACTCACCTTCGGCGAACCCAGGACCATCTCTCCTTCAGGAAGCAGCTCAAGACCTGGCTGTTCGAGCAGTAACTTACCCCCTCCCCCAGCGCCTTGAGACCCTCCCGGGTGAGTAGCGCGCTCTATAAATGCCGTGATTGATTGATTGATTGATGCTGCAGGTGTGCTGACATTGGTGGTGGCATGCCTTATCGTGCACATGACCAGTCACATTCACAGTGCATCCGCATTTTGGCGTTGGAGTGAGATGTGTCCTTGTGCAGGCAAATTGTATGTCGGTGGTGATGTGGCAAGGGGGTCATTTGGCCACCCTGCCGCATGTCAAGTTGTTGTGCCACTTTGTCATTTGAGGGGGCACTTATGGAGTGGTCTGACGTTGACCTAGAACTATTTTGGGCTTCCTTTTCTGTGCACATTTAAAGGTCTGTATGCCGGCCAATGTGTGGTGTGCAATGTGTTGTTTGAGAAGGGTGATATGTCCCTATGCCACCATTGACAGGGGTATCCGGGACATGATCCACAGTACATGTGGGTATGCACTTCAATTAATTTAATTGTACATGACTGCCACTGGGCCCATCCACCCCCTTCACCCCTGTCCCTGGTTGATGCTCACCCTGGTGTTGTTGTGTCTGTTCACATTCAGCACTATCCTGGCCCGCAACTCCAACCACCGTCTCCTCACTGATGACTCGGGACACCTGCTCCTCCAACTCATCCAGCTCCTCCTGTGGCGCTGGACTCCCACCTCCAGTCTGCCTCGCTGCTCTCACGTTGGCTGCTAGTTTCTCCTTGGTTTTGCGCTTGGTATCATGCCAGCGCTTCTTGCAGTCGTCCACTGTCCTCCTCCTCTCTCCAACGGCATTCACCTTGAACACAATGTCCTCCCATATTTCTTTTTTTCTTGCCAATGTCACTGTGGAGGTGACAAACAGTTCTTGTTGGTGTTCAGTCACCTCCCCAATCAGGACCTGGTTTTCCTGCAGGCTGAACTTAGGATTCCTCTTGCTCTTGGCCTTCGCATGGGTCTCTGGCTGGTCCTCCTGGGTATTTGTGGGCATGTTTGTGGCCTCTGCACTGGTCCCAGCTTCTTCCATTGCTCCTCTGGTATTTTCAATTTTATTTATTTTTTTCTGCTTTGCGGGCTTTTTATAGTGCATTTTCCCGCTGAACGCGTAAAATGCAGGCCTGGTGCCAATTAGCAATAGGATTCTGTCGCTGATTGGCCCATCGGCACTTTTTTCACGTTAGCGTACGTTTTTTTATGGCCGTCACCATCATCTATCGCTGTCCATTTCCGCTGGAAAAGGTAGCTATCTCCTGTTAGTGGCGTGTTGTTAATACGCCGCTAACACGGCGATAATTTCCCGCGGTAGACGGCGATAAAAAAAGTCACCCTAACGGCGGTTAGCGATAATTATCGCCACTTCTTGATAATATCCCCCTGGGAGTCTGATGCTCTTTGCTGTCTACAATGGCAAGTTTCTGCATGTGGTGAGACTATTTTTGTTTTTTAATATTGTCCCTGGCAGCCCCCTGGACAGACGGCAGTTTAACCGCAGCGTTGGGGTTTGAAAACAGGCGCGTGTTTCGTTTACAGCGCGCGCGCTTACCTTCACGAGGATTCTCTGCTCCTGCATCCACACCTTCGTTGCTACGCAGCTCCTTGAGCTGCTTTGGGATGTTTTTGAGCACCAACGCGCCATGAGCCATACGGCACAGCGTCAAGTGCGTGCCGCAATCTTTGTTTTCAAGGGAATTTTGTTCTTTGCGAGAAAAGCCTGCAAGCGTTTTTATGGGTTTGCTGCCAGCATCTATTTCTTTCTTCCTCCACATGGATTTCTTGTGCTTTTTGTTGGTCCTTTTACGTACTGTGGTGAGCTTCTATTTTCTTTTACACAAATTTTGGCTTCCATCTGGTTTGCATCTTTGCTCGTTACTGTGTCATTTTTGGTGGTCCTTCCGTCTACCAAGATGTGCTCGGTGATGCTGAAAGCCTTGCTACGGGTGTCTGCCTGTCTTCGGTGACACGCACACCCTGTCATTTGGTGGAAGTTTGCCTGCTATTTACTCCGGCTTGTGGCACAAGTTTGTGGTGACAGGCACACCATGGACATATGCGGTCAAGCGGTGCCACTTAGCACAGTTTCCTAGTCTGCAGGTAACATCTTGGCAATGAGCCTAGGAGCGTGGATCACTTTGGTTTGAAATGAGGCATGGGGCTATTAACGTGTCTGTGCTCTGCACCTATCTGACTTTGATTTGTCTTTTGTGGTACTTTTGCATGACATTATGGTTCAACAAGATACTGGTGGTGTGCACAAGACGAGTGTGTGCCCAGAGTTCTTCTACTCGGGTGAGGGGTCGCTCACCGGTGTTTAGGTTACAGTTAAAAAATTTACAAATGGCAAAGGAAAATATGTTGTATGACTTAAATTTTGATGTTCTTCTCTACCATACTGTCGTAGTGATACCACAGTTTAGGCTTTCTTACACAACAGAGGTTCTTTTAGTGGGTGGTGGTCACATTACTCTCCCTTTCATGCGGAATGGGTTTGGTTTTAGGTTCCATTTTTTGCCAATATGTTTACCTTTCCTTTCTGATTTCTTATTGTTCAGACTCTTGTGAAGTTGTATTTTAGTTTGCTTCCCTGAGTCTTGAACTTTTTCTCCGCTTATGTATTTGCTTGTTTATAGTTCCTCCCATGTTTAATCGTTCTTTTTATTTTTCATTTAAAAGAAGGGGAATATGTTATATCCTGATTGTATTAGTATATGTTTCCCAGCCTAGCTGTCTACCTGCTGCTCAACCAGAGTGAGCGTTCGTATTGGAATGTTGGTGTGACTGTGATGCATGGAATGCTTGGGTGCCTGTGTGGATGAGTGGTGACAGTTGGAGATGGGCTGAGCAGCAGGCAGGCTGCTCCTGGTGGGGCTGGTGTATGAGCTGAAGAGGCTGGAGCATAAGGATTACCAGACTTATAGAGTGATGTATTCATTTACGATCCTGCAACTAAGAAGTTAATAAAATAATACATGAAAGACAACTCGGCTACGTCTGGTAGGACACAACACAGTACTTCTCAATTGCACTTGTAGTGCAGTTCCATTCTTAGATGATGAGAGATCATGAAAAAATATCCTGAAAGAAATGTCTAGTAATTGCGAGAAATGAACAATTGCCTCTCTTGTGCTGTTCTATGCAGCTCCTCATATTACAGGGAGTATGGTCACTGCAAGATCAATACATGCAGCTGGTGTGGACATCAGAGGCCCTATAACATAAAGTGAGAAATGGGAGTGCCCACAGTTCTGGCCTGACTGGTGTATTAAATGGTTGAAGAGCTGAGCAACGCTATTTTACCGCCTTAGCAAGTGGAAAATGGCTGCTTATCATAGCAACTTTCAAAGCATGCGCTGCTTTTGACCAAAAATATAGCAGCATTTTATAAAGATGCGGACAATGTATTGAGAGGTAAGTTTTATTCTGTGTCAGCAGTAGGGTAAACCACCTTCTCCACATGACGACAACAACTGTCCCCTTCCCCATTGTTCTCGAATATCCTCCCCACAACCTTCTGTGCATTCTTCTGGTGTGCGTAGCTAGTGACACCAGAAGAATGTAAAGAATGCAACCCAACAAATCTTTCCAGTATATAATAAAAACAAAATACAAAATATAACAACCTCCCGAAATATGAAGAATTTTCAACTAACAAGATAAGGTTAAGCAGTTTGGCCCATGCTTTGCTGGGAACTTCATCACCTCCACAGGGCTGGAAACAGTTGCCTCTGACTTGTCGCTAATAGCACAACTCATGCAGTCCCTCACAAAATGTTCCACATGTTTGTCTAAAGCAGGCCACCAGATATTCTCCCTAACTCTCCTCTTCATGGCACGCATGCCTATGTGACCTTCATTAGCTAATGTAAGTACCTTGGCCCTCATGGCATTGGGAACTACTAACAACGATGCTCGATATAGCAATCCATTGACAACTGACAACTCATCAAAAACAGGTTTACACTTACTGATAAGACCTTGCTCAGAGTTCCCTTCTGAATTCCCACCTGACCACCCCTTACTTATTTCCTTCATGGCCTCTTTCATTTCTTGGTCTAGTTCATAGGCATCTCTCCACTCCGGTTCTGATAGGGGACCTTCAATTTGACTCTCTATACTAAAAATTATCCTCAGAATCACAATCTTTATCTTCCTCATCAATGCCTTCATCACTGGGTAGTCTGGACAGACAGTCCGCTAACAAATTCTTCTTCCCAGGCACATATTCAACACTATAGTTGTTTTCCATTAGTCTATATTGCCATTTGACAATCCTGGGAGTAGCTTTCTCTCCCCCTTTTGTAGTAAAGACCTGGACCAAAGGTTTATGATTCTCTCGTATGATAAGCCTCGAACCCCACAAGTAGGGCTTGAAGTGTGTGATGCCCACCAGCAGCCCAGGGCCTCCTGTTCATTAACGGAATAAATAGGTTTGACTCCCCTCAAGCTGCTTGTAGCAAACGCTATTACTTCATCTCTGCTTCCTTTGTGCTGCATGAGTACGGCACCTAATACCCTTTGACTAGCATTAGTCATCATTATAGTTTGATCCTTGGTGGCAAATGCCTTGATGGGAATGGTGCTTGCTACTTTCTTTTTGATCTGGTCAAATTCTTTGGCACATTCATTTTCCCACTTAAACCTGATGTTCTTTTTGAGGAGACTTCTCATGTGAAAGGTTTTGGCAGCACATTTGGAGACAAACCTGGCATAAAATTCAACGAGTCCCATAAAGAACCTTAATTGGTCCTTTCCACATGGAATGCAAAAATCCTCTATCACTTTTACTAACAAGGCTTTGGGTTCCACTCCCTCAGAGGACAATTGGCTGCCTAAATACTCCACTGTGGGCACACTCAACCTGCAATTGTTGATGCTAAGAGTCCCACCTTTTTCTTAACATGGATAAAGCCTGGTGTAGCCTGTCATTGTGCTTGGCCTGGTCACCAGCACATCATCCTAAAAAGTCATCACTCCGGGCATCCCTTTGAACATGCTCTCCACAATCCTCTGGAAGACTGCAGAAGCAAGTCCAAAGGGCATACTCTTAAATTGGAAGAGTCCTTCCAGAGTGATGAGTGCTGTGTAATGCTTGGAATCAGGGTTTAAATCAATCTGGTGACACACTGATGTCATATCCAATAGGCTGAACCATTTAAACCCTTTGAGCATGGAAGTCATCTGGGTAATATTGGGTAAGGGATATTGATCTACCCATATGCGCTCATTGTGGTCATTCAAATCCATGCACAAATGTAAGGTACCATTTGCCTTTTTGGCCAGAACCACAGGAGCTACCCAGTCAGAGGACTCAATTGGTTCTATCACATCACTGGCACACAACTTGTCCTATTCCTGCTTTAATTCAAACTGCAAGGCTAAAGGTACCCTCCGGACCTTATGCACCACTGCCTGGGTTCTCTCAATACATTTTATTTTATGTTTAAAACCTTTAAACAAACCCAGTTTTTTCTTGAAAACGTCAGAATACGTAGATTCCCATGTCTCCTCCTTCACTGCTTGTACATTGATATAGTCCTTCTTTAGTATAACTTGATGGGGATTATTGGGATCCAGTATGATTCCTAAATTTCCCTGATCCTTCCACGCCAACAGGCATGCATCATCCCTTGCCACAAATATGACTCCTCAAGATTTACTTCCCCTAAATCCAAAATCAGTATAAAATTCACCAACATCGATGATTTTCCCACCATAGCCCACGGGGCGTTTAGAAGACTCTCTTAGATTTAAACCTCGGAATACCTCCTTCCAAACTTTCTCACTGATAAGGGTGAAGGGGGACCCTGGGTCCACTAAAATCTTGACAACTACCTCATTAATTTTCACTAAACACAAAGTTCTTTTTGATCCTTTCAAACTGCACCACAAATGTCCCCCATCCGTGATGGTGAAGATCTGATACTCCTCTCTGGATGATGACTCCCCTTTCAGTAGATAGCTCTACATTGTGTACTTTCCTCAGTGAACCTTTGCCAGATGATCTGCATACCCTTGTGAAATGACCTTTTTTTGAACATTTGGCGCATATCTTGTCCATAGCTGGACTCACTCTGGCATTCCCAAGATGGTTCATGCTGCCACATAAATAACACTCTAAATGTTTTCTAGCTGAACTTTTGCTCCTTTCTTTCCCATCAGTATTTTCCTGAACCATCTGTTTTCTTGTACTTGCATTTGCCCGCCAGGACATTTTGAGACTGCACTTTTGCGCTAGATACTGTCATTTGTTCCATATGTGAGGTAGTACTTTCTATTCTTGTTGCTATCTGTAATGCTTTTTTCAATGTCAAATCAGGTTTAGACAGCAGTGCCTCTTGCGCCTTCCTATTACTTGTCTTCCCAACTGATTGATCCTTTATCATTCCCTCTTCAAATGCCCTATATTCACACAAAGTCGCTAAAATGCGCAGTGCACCAACATAGCTGGGCGTGGACTCTCCGGGTAATTGCACCCTTTTGTAAAACTTGTGTCTCTCTAAAGTTACGTTTTTGCACACTTTGAACCGTGGACTCAGGGATTTGATGGCTGTAGCATACTCATCTTCTACCCCATCTCCCTCACTGTCGACCAGCAGAACTACCTCCTTTGGGCTGTGTTTCAAAATGTTGCGGCCCTCAGAACCCAAGTAGTGTCTGAGGATGGCATATTTTTTTATGTACGTGAAAGACTCTCTCTTAAGGGCATCTAGGTATGCTTTGAATCATTCCCTCCACCTCTCCCAATCAGACTCAGGAGATGCTGGATCTGGAATCTGGCATTCTGCACAACCAGCCCTAGCAATAAAATAAGAGTAAGGTAAGGCAAAACACTTTGTGAACCAAATATGTGTGTATCGCAAGTGCTGATAATGTACACAATAGCACAGGTGTGCAAATAATTGTACCTGTCACTGAGATATATTCAAGCTGGTGTGCGTGTCACTGTAAAAGGACACACACTTAAAAGTGGTGTGCGAATCACCAAAAAAGTGTCATCAGCACTTTTAAATCTGTGTGCCTTATTCCACCTGCACCAATGTTTGTTGGTTTGAAAGAGCTGGTAAGCCAAAATAGAGTGCAAAACGTTGTAGTAGTCAAAGTGCTTTATTTGCTTGAGTTGGTGTGTGTGTCATGATAAATGGACACAACTTGAAGGTGTTGTGCGAGTCACGGAAATTTAAACGTGACCAGCACAAACTGTATGCCAATTTCCTGCACCAATACCTGTTTAGTTGAAAGGAGCCGGTGTGCGTGTCACTGAAATGAACACATGCATAGAAAGTGATGTGCCAATCACCATAGATTGCTAGTGATCAGCACCGATCCCAAAATAAAATGACCACCTCGTGTAGGAGAGGCTTCACAACGTTCAGACATGTACTGTAGGCAGATGATGCGCTGGAATTCACTCTGCTAGCACGCACTGGAAACAGCTGATCATGCGCTAGAGATCGCGTTGGTTTCCATACACCGTAAATATACATTTTAAAGTACCTTCGAATGGCGATTCTGTATGAACCACACCCCATACATAATTCCCGGAGCAGGCAGCATGTCCCCCCATCGGCAGACGACAGGAAGTTGCAGCGATGAGGAATGTGGCTCCTTTCACCGCAGAATCGACAAGATGAAGATGCGTGGGACGTCCTGCTGACTGGCAACTCATCGCCAGTATAAAGATGCGGACAACATATTGAGAGGTAAGTTCTATTCTGTGTTAGCATGAACAAAAACCACCATCTCCACATAAAGATAACACCAACTGTGATCCAGCGGAAGCGGCGGGGGGTCTGGGCAACAAAAAATATTACTTATCCTTTCTGTTATAGCTTCAACTCAATTCATTAGGCCCATTTCTCAATATCTATCACTCTTGTCAGTTAGAAAACTACTACCAACTGCTACCAAGGTCACTTAGGACCTCCGATGGATTTTGCGTTGAGCTGAAAGCGACTAGAATATTCGGGAATAAACAATTATACTGTGCGGACCAGGAATAGATCATTGTTATCTCGAACTAATGTTCCAACACAACTTTGCACCTTCATCAGCCATGAATATAGATTCCTAGAGACAAAGAATATCACCAAAAGAATGAGACAGAATCGATAAAGTTATTTTAGTAAAAACATGTATCTAATGCCTCAAGAATGCGGGATGAATAGAAACACATTAAAGGTCAGATTTTTAATAACACGCTGAAATTGCACAGGAAAACCACACAGCACATGAGAAATTACAGCTTCAGTGATGCTCATACAAACCACTCAATGTCGTTTCAGGTTCTGTCCTCAGATAACAGTTTGTGTCCGTTATGCAGCTCCGATTGCCAAATTAGGAGTCAAAATAACCCCTCAGCCGAGAATGGTTATCTCCCTGCGCCCGATAGCCGGAAATAGCACAGGACAAGGTTCTCAGTTTGCTTAAGGTTCAGTTTGCTAGTGTCTCTGTCACTCAGAATGAGTGATTTGGGACAAGTAAAAATAATGGGGAGAGGAGTTGGCCTAACGGCTAGGGGGGTCGACCTCGAATCTGGGGAACTGGGTTCGAGTCTCGGCAATGACGCTGAACATCCTGTGATTCTGGGCAAATCACTTAATCTCCTAACAAAAATGAATGTGTCCTCATGTAACGCAACTGGTGCTATGTACAGCGCTCTGATACCCGATACCAGGTCAAGTTCGCGCTATATAAAACTCTGTAAAAAAAAAAAAAATTAAAATAAATAAAGTTCAGGATAGGTAGCATGCGTGGATCAAAGAAAAATCCAACAGCATGACAAGCAGGGAATGGTCAGACAGCCAGCCCTAACTCCTCCTTAATTTGACCATTATACTCCAATCCATCAAAGTTTACAACCCTAAAAGTATCAATTCCATCAGTCCATGGGGCTTTCATTGGTCACTCACAATGTGCGGTTATATGGTGATCGGTAAAATATACAAATCTGGAAGAATTAAGTAATCCTTTTCTCATGTTTTCTCTAGGATCATTATATTCCATTTTGTTAGTCTCTACAAACTTCCTCAGAAGTAGGCAGTACATTTTGCCATCTGTCCATTCCCAGATGCTTTTTGGCTGGTATGCAACATAGTTGTTACAATTTTCTACATGTGAAAAGTGAGTCCATTGTAAACGAGAATACAAAGGGAAACTTTACAGAAATTTCTCATAGAGCTGGGGTGACAGTTTTCACATGACTTAACGTTAGCTAAGGAAAGAAAACCTTTTGAGGTCTAAACAGAAATCTGCTAAATCACGAAATATTAAAATTATTAATATCCACACCTTTCTAAATGCATTTAATCTTTTATTATTAATTCAAATACGATTCTTTCATGAGGTGCACATCAGTATTAAACACTACTAAAACTTTTTCTCACTCTCAGGTCATTATTTGTACATTACAATACAAGTTTAAATTTCAACATTTCACTTTTGAAAGCGTGTAATTATATACATTACAATACAGAAATCTTATCACATTCTATGTCAGTTTCTCTTTGTTAAATGCATTCTTTACATTCAATTAGTGTAAATCCACAAGTTTTCTAGCGCAGTTAAAGGAAATACATTATTCAATGCACATTGTTATTCATCTATGGAAGTTTTCTAGAGGATACAGTTTGGTTTTCATTTTTTCTTCTAAAACATGTAAATGCTTCAACATACTTTATCGTTCTCTTAGCATAGTTTCTCATTGCTACATACATCATATATTCTAACATTCTGCATGCTTTTACGATCCAATATCTAAACATGAGTGTGCAAATGAAATATCTTTCGGTAAGCAAACATCTCTTTAATTTGTCTCATCCATTAAAAAGATGTTGTAAACAGATTCTACAGGTAGTGTTAGCCCTTGCATCATTGGCGTGGGTTTTCCCTTTATTTTTGCCTTTGCCTCCCGTGTTTTGCTGTGTGATGGACTTCTTTTTGCTGGTCTAGATGCTTTGGTCACTTTGCCACTGCTTTTCAGTGCCAAAGTGCAAGTGCTCCCTTTGTAAATTGTTGTTATGGATTGGTGTTTCCATAATTGGCTTATTTGATTTACTAGGCAGTCCCTAGTACAGTGCTCTGTGTGTGCCCAGGGCCTGTAAATCAAATTATGCTACTGGGCCTGCAGCACTGGATGTGCCGCCCACATAACCAGCCTGTAAATGTAACTCAGGCCTGCCATTGCAGTGCCTGTGTGCAGTCTAATACTGCCATGTCGACTTGGCAAGTGCACACACTTGCCAGGCCCAAACCTTCCCTTTTCTTACATGTTAGTTGCCCCTAAGGTAGGCCCAAGGTACCCCTGTGGGCAGGGTACAGTGTATGTGAAAGGTAGGACATGCCCTGGTGTGTGTGGCATGCCCTGATAGTGAAATACTGCCAATTTCGTTTTTCACTATTGCAAGTCTATCTCGTCCCATAGGATAGAATGGGGAGTTTGCTTATAACATCTTATAAGCCTAACTACCCCTGGGAACAAGGTAGGAAAATAAAGTTTAGTATGCCTGAACTCAGAATGTTAAAATGCATCTTTTAGTGAGGGTAATTCTTACATTCTGTGTTTGAAAATACCACTTTTAGAAAGTAGGTATTTTCTTGCTTAGCCATCCAGTGTGCCTCTGCTAGGATGTGTATTGATTGCCTGGCTTTGGAATGACAGGGGCTGGGGATGTGCAGTGACTCCAGAGAGTCTGGATGAGTCAGCGCTAGACTGAATAGGCCTGGACTGCATTTGGAATGGTGGGAGGAGTAGCACCTGCACCTGAATAGGGCTGTGCCTGCCTTCCACAATGATGGCTCCGCCCGCCTGTGGTGTGTCTGGAGCCAGGGCTCACACTGACAATGGAGGTTGTTGGGCACTTGCAAAGTGCCCCCCAGAACTGGTTTGGACTGGGCTCAGAGCCCTGGGCCAGGAAAGAACAAATAGATTTACTGTATAAAATGAGGGGCCCAGACCCAGACTTTTAGATCACTTCTGGGAATCAAGAGGAACCTTTGCCAAGGAGAAGAGCTAGAGAAACTGAGGAGGAATACTGCCCCTGTGCTGTTTGCTGTCTGGGGTTGGCCTGCAGTGGCTACTTTCTGCCAAGGAAAGGGAAAAAGACTTTGCTGTTTGCTGTGTCCCCTGCTTGAGGAAGATCTCCAAGGGCTTGAAACTGAGCTTGCCTCCTGTTCTGAAGTCTCAGGGACACAAAGACTTCACCCCCAGCTCCCCTGAACTTCCTTGCTGGGAGTTCTGACTTGCTAAGAGGTGCCTGCTTTTGTATGCGACCTCTGGAGTCTGTTTGCCCCTGGGAGCTGGAAAAGTAACGCAACTTCGAGAAGCGCAACGCATCTGCACCTGTTTCCGACGCATCGCTGAAGAAATCGTCGCAGCGCCTGCCCGCGGCCTGAGAAATCGCTGCATGCTGCATCGAGTGCACCGATCTCCAAAGTCCGAGATCACCTCACCGATTCCAACGCAAGGCCTGCTGTGCGGCTGTAAGAACCCATGCATCGTCCCGGATCGTCGCATCGCGGTGCCATGTATGTTGCATCATTGGGGGACGCAGTAAGAAACCGGCACATCACCTCCTCTCCGGTAAGGAACCGACGCATCACCTCCCCTGCGCAGCAGTAAGGAACCGACGCATCACCTCCCCCGGAGCAAGGAACCGACGCATCACCTTCCCTGAGTGTAAGGAACCGATGCATCACTTTCCCTGCTACCCTTTTTGTTTGTCTGCGTGACGCATCCAAGGTACTTTGTGTGAAAAGTGTTGCATCTGCAATTTGCTTTGAACTGAACTATTTCTACCATTTGAAAGTCATATTTTTATTACTGTATTGTGGATTTTTGTCGTTTTGGTCATGTTTGGTTTAGATAAAGATTACTTATTTTTCTAAACTGGTGTGGTGTCCATTTGTAGTGTTTTCACTGTATTACTTTATGTGTTCACAAATGCTTTACACACTGCCTCTGAGATAAGCCTGTCTGCTAGTGCCAAGCTACCAAGGGGGTGAGCCGGGGTTATTTTAGAAGTGTATCCCCCTTACTCTGACTAGAAGCAAGGGTTCCTATTTGGACATAGGTACCTACCTCTGCCTACTAGAGACCCCCATTTCTAACAGGTAGGAATTGGTGAAGATGGATACATGACAACATCTAGACTCCATCAACTGTCCCCACTCCCTGCCATTCTCGAATATCCTCCCTACAACCTTCTGTGCATTCTTCTGGTGCACGTGGCTAGTGACACCAGAAGAATGTAAAGAATGCATCCCAACACATTTGTTGACAGTTTTAAAGTAAACAACTAAACATAATACAATAACATACAAACATCAGCATGACTGCACAAATAAAACATGACATGGCACATGACAACAAACCATTCAAAACAAAATGCAACTCAAAAACTACAGTGCAACAAAACAAAATCACGTTACAATAATGCAGCACAAAAACAACAGAACACATCACCAGCACAACAAAATGCCACACGGCAAATATGTGCAAAAGTTACTCTCACACATTACTACTCTCCAGAATTCTGTTTTCATAATAAGATGCCAAAGGGTGTTTAGAGCAAGTGGCAGTCAAAAATGTTTTGTGATCGGACCCCTGAGCCTCTTATGTACTCCTTCTAACTGGACCAGTTCAAACGTGCTTGAGGCCGCAGACAGCACACCAGGCCTCTCAAGAGGTTCAGATTTATTAGGAAAGAGGCAGAGAACTGCAAACATTTTGGCAGGGGCACCGTGGCAACCTGACCAAACTACCCCAACCACGGGAATAACTGTATTAGGTGGAGGAATGCAAAAGTGAAGGTTTCCCAGATAAACAGAGGCCTAACCTCACACAGTTTTCCAACATTTTTGGTTGCCACTCATATAAGGAGCCAAAATGCACCTCACCATGCGCTTTTCAGACATAAACAGAGACTGTCACTCAGCCCCAGTTTGTATAGTCGTTCACGTGCACCTCCATATGTATCCCACAAGTTGGCATCTCAACCTGAAGTGAACTGTGTTCATTATAAATCAACGTGCCACGAACCACCAGCACCATAAACCCTTATAGTGAGAGCAGTAACGCTCTGGGAAATACGGATGCAACTTGTGTAGCGCCTCGACTTCAGAGCACAGCTCTGGGGTCTCAAGTCATAAAGCAGGAGGAACTCTGCAAGGGCTGACATGATTGACAAGCTCACTGAGGGAAAATGTCAGGAGATTTTCACATAAGAATTTACAGGACTCCAATTATCTAAGAACGTCCAAGCAGACTGTACATAGAGTGTTCATTGAGTATCAAAGAACGTTTAATTGCCAGCTACATCCCATGCCATATGCTGCAAACCTATCACCATTCTATGGTGGGCTTTGCAGAATAACGGAGGTTGTGCCAATAACCGCAGAAAAGAAATAGCATGGAACTTAGGAAATATTTATGACATAAATACATTTTTCAGTATATCCCAAAAATCGTTTCACCAAGAGAAGTTAAAAAGTCATCACTTCTCTAGGTTACATTAGGTTAACAGAACACTGAAGAAAGCCTTCCAAAATCTGGGAAGTGGTGGATGAAGGTCCAAAAAAGTACAGAGAATGGAATACCAAATATGCCTATCTTTTAATTTCAAAACACACAAGATGATGGACGGAATGCTGCACATTGGCAAACATTCACCCCCAGTCACAGATCTGGGTTTAATCCATCGTTATTTTGCTTCACCAAGCCACCCCAGTTCAGACATAGCCATATGCAAATCAGTCTTGACCCTGTGCCTCATGGGAACAGTCCAGACCGAACTGCCAAGCCATGTCTTCCCTGGACCGGTTTCAGGCTATCAGCCTTCATCAGCCAGGATAGCTTGACTCCAGTGGCGTAGTGAGCACGGGACCCACGTCTGGGCATACCCTTCCCACATAGGGGCGAAATGCAAAACACACAAGATGATGGACGGAATGCTGCACATTGGCAAACATTCACCCCCAGTCACAGATCTGGGTTTAATCCATCGTTATTTTGCTTCACCACGCCACCCCAGTTCAGACATAGCCATATGCAAATCAGTCTTGACCCTGTGCCTCATGGGAACAGTTCAGACCGAACTGCCAAGCCATGTCTTCCCTGGACCGGAATCAAGCATCCTAGGACCGGTTTCAGGCTATCAGCCTTCATCAGCCAGGATAGCTTGACTCCAGTGGCGTAGTGAGCACGGGACCCACGTCTGGGCATACCCTTCCCACATAGGAGCGAAATGCAAAACACACAAGATGATGGACGGAATGCTGCACATTGGCAAACATTCACCCCCAGTCACAGATCTGGGTTTAATCCATCGTTATTTTGCTTCACCACGCCACCCCAGTTCAGACATAGCCATATGCAAATCAGTCTTGACCCTGTGCCTCATGGGAACAGTCCAGACCGAACTGCCAAGCCATGTCTTCCCTGGACCGGAATCAAGCATCCTAGGACCGGTTTCAGGCTATCAGCCTTCATCAGCCAGGATAGCTTGACTCCAGTGGCGTAGTGAGCACGGGACCCACGTCTGGGCATACCCTTCCCACATAGGGCGAAATGCAAAACACACAAGATGATGGACGGAATGCTGCACATTGGCAAACATTCACCCCCAGTCACAGATCTGGGTTTAATCCATCGTTATTTTGCTTTTAATTTCAGCATGGCAAATGAGCAACTATTTTGAAGCACATTTATCAATAAATCCCACTAAAGTTATTTTCAGGCACAGGAGCACAGGTGAATTAAGACAGTGGAATGATACATGCGCTAATTCTCGAACAGTCATATTACAAAATAATCGATTGCATCGCCTTTTCGTATTTGCAAGCACTTTAGTGATTAATGGGAAGAAAGCTTGCCTAGGACAGCAGAGTTCCCCTTGTACCTCATAAGGATTCGTAATGTGTGCTTTGTTAGTCAACTGGGAGCCTAAATGCACATGTATGTATTGTGTATAGGTCTTTAACATTTGCAAAGGTGGCTGATGTGGCTTTGTAAATGAAAAGTACCCTTTTGCTTCAGGCTTCTTATGTTAATATACAATTGAAAGGAATAGTATTAGTTTCTCATTGTTAGTTGATTGCATTACATCTGGATAAAGGTGCTGCTTGACTGAAGCCAATAGCAATTTGATAAGTATGTGAAGGATTTGCCACTTTGCAACTTTATTCAGAACACGAAACAACAATAACAGAATGACTGACCCAAAGAATAGAACCATTGATGGTGTGTGTAGATATCTGAAAAGGTTCATCTTAGATAATCCTTAACATTTGCTGGCTAAATAATGATGGGAGAAACTCATAAATCTCACACAGGATATTATAAACTTTCTAAAAGTATGTTTAGCGATACTAAAAACAGTTATATTTTTTCCTGCTTCCTTAATTTAGCGATTTTAGTCTGTTTGAAAAATGTACTGTTAGACACTAGCATGTTCCCTTAGAAAATCCTTGGAGAGTCTAAGATGTTGGAATCTTGGATGGCCGTAACTTTACATCTAATGAGGCAAGAAGAGTGCAACCGTTTGTTGGTCTAGACTTGCCTCATTAGACATTTTAATATCTCGAGTTTACATACCAATCTTGCAAAGCCTATTCCTTGGCACTCAAGAGTTAGTGTCGTGCTCTTTGGAGTAGCCAACAGTGGAAACTAAGTAACTGAAATACTTTCTACCAGAAATTCTCTCTGTAGCCACATGTCATGGGTTGTTTCATATGAAATACGGTGGGCCACGAGTTAGCCATCATACGAATTGCTGCTCTCTATAAACTGTGAATTACTAGTTGGATCACAGAGCACCTTATTTGTCATCGACAGAAGTCTCCTAGTTCTCATTTGCTGGACTTTACAAATAAAAACCCAACCACCATCTTGCTTGTATAGGATTTTTCTCAATTCGTCTTCCTAATCCCCTCAATGTGCAATACTCTACTGCTCCCAAGTTATGTTCATGCTATATAAATCCCAACACATCCAGCATTTATATTTAAAAGCAAATAATTGTTCCATTTTTCTGTTACACATACTGTATTTCCTACCTATCCATTTTCATTAAATGTCAATTTGTGTATCACCACTTTCCCCATCCTCCAAGCTGCTTAGCTTCTTGCAAGTTGAATGTGAAGACTGCTTTAGTGAGCCACTGCTACATGGATCGATTTCTTTCATGACTTGTCTCCCTGTACCCGTGCACCATTGCCTGAGCCAATGTAGCTTACTATTCACTGTAAAAGCTTCAAGACGGCTTTGCTTTTGGACCCTAGTAATAGAAAGCTATGTGGAAGTGGACAAGTAAGTCTAGTACCTGGACCCTCTGTTCAGGTGAGATAAGAAGGATTTATGAGATCTGGCAATGAGGTCTCTCTGCATTCCAATAAAACATTTCTTCAATGTTTTTTGTAAAAAAAACATTTACGGAGTTTTATACAGCGCGAACTTGAACCGAAGGTATCGAGTATCAGAGCGCTTTACACGAGCACCAGTTGCATTACATGAGGACACATTCATTTTTGGTAGGCACGGGGAGATTAAGTGATTTGCCCAGAATCACAGACTGTTGTGCGTCTCTGCCGAGACTCGAACCCCAGCTCCCGAGGTCGACCACCCTAGCCGTTAGGCCAACTCCTCTCCCCAATGTTTTTCCTTGAAGTGCAGTGCCCAGTATAGAGAAGGAGCTGAAAGCTGGCTTCACACAGAATCAGCGGCTGCACTTGCGGACTCGGGCTCTCTCCCTCGCAGTCCTGCTCCTGCAGCAATCAGTGGTGTCTTGAGATTTCTCCTGTGGGGCAAGTGTTCTCACGCCCCCGATGGGGGGGAAAGCTGCCATAATCTTTTTCTTGGCCCCACGCTTGGGAGACATGCTCCCAGGGCGTACTCACTTAACCAAGGGGTAAAACCAATCATAGTCCCTGGTGCTTCCAGTGACCTCTTCCAATACACGGGGTGATCGCCGCTCACTGTCCATGGGCTCCGTCCGGCCTGTCAAAATGGCAAAATTATCCACGGTGGCCTTTCCTGACATATGAATTCGCTGCACCACTGCCACACAAGGGTTCAGCCCTTACAGCACAACAATCTTTATCATAACTATCTTCGTGGCGGTCCTCTTCTGTCATATGCGGGTTACCGAATCAGCCCTGCACACAGGCAGCAACCTGATAGGTCCAGCAGCCATTTCCTCATGCCTCACTCCAGAAGTCTACTCGACAGGGCTCCCCACTTGACCTTGCTCCCTCCAGTGCCCTCCTGTTCCTCACAGGGCACACTGGTCTTGGCAAGCAGGCAGGCACTGGTGCTCCAGCATCCTGGGCAGGTGGTCTTAGATTCCCTGGATGATGTCCCCTTACCCAGTCAGGAGACCTGCAGGCCTTGGACCCCAGTCCTGGTCACAGGCAGATGTTTTGCAGAGCTTCCCCTCCTCACACAGCTCATCTGGCTGCTTGGCAGATGACATTTTTGGGGGTTTCAATGTCCCCTTCTTAAATTCCATTTCCAGACACTAAATGTGATTTAGGGTCTGAGTTTTTAAAGCTGTATGTTTCGGTTCTGCTTCTTTTGAAGTGCATGCTCCTCTGCTCCTTTTTCCTCTTTAAAAGCAGTCTGTCAGAGCAGGGATGTCTCCGAAGCTGATAGTCCTACAATACAGGGCATGGTAGTGACTAGAGTTCACACCTGTATGCCAGCCACAGTGATATGTGCATCAGAAGGCTAGCCCAGGACTCCAGCCCTACTCTTTATGATTCTCATATGAGCCCCATCTCCTTCATGAGATGTGCTCAGACCCCTTCCTTCCTCTCACTGAATCAAAGAACACCGTTTGAAGTGTATAGGGGAGACCTGGTCCTACCCTCCCCAGTGTATGTCCCACCAGCTTACGGGAATGCAGCAATCCACAAATCCATCTGGGGGATCTCTCTATCTCCACTCCGTGTTTCACCATGCAGACCAGGGTTTCCCAAAAATGATCCAAAAGCCCTCCGTTTATTGTACGATCCACAGGCACACAAGCACCCATTGCATGTATACAGCATACAAACACTGCACAGTACTGTATCCTCCATGGACTATACCATTTCAGAGACACACACCCAGTACTTGCATTCAACATACATGCACTGTCCAGCACTGTATCCTTTTTGTACTGTATCACTCAAGCACATATACACCCAGCACATGCATCTATTCTGCATGACCTGCACAGTACTTCATCCTTCAAGTACTGTACCACTCACAGGGACATGCACCTCAGGGCACATGCATACACCATGCACACAGTACTCAGTACTGCATTATCTCTGTATTGCATCCTTCCAAGGCACACATTCACCCAGCGCAGATACACCACTTCTGCGCTGTGTAGCACTTCACATCAACCTGGTGTAGACCAAGGGTGAGATTAGCACACAGCAGCTGAACATTAAGAAGTGAGTGAGCCCGTAGACTTCACTCCAGTGACACAGGTCCCGGGACATAGCTGTTTGCTGTTACTTGGCGGGAGCTTGAACAGTTACTGCCAAGTCACAGCAAACGCTCCGCTTTCAGCAAGCAAGAGCTGTGAAAATGCTCTCACTTGCTGGAAGCGGAGCTTTCATCTGTTTCCTACCCTCTGTCAAGCAAGCAGGGAAACAGACGAATTGCTTTCACATACAGGGGGCTGCATGTTTAGCATCTCCCTGTGTGTGAAAGCAATGACGGCTCCCATAGCAGTCGGGAGCCACTGGGACCACGGGGGCCTTGAGCCTCCCCCAGCACGGTCGCAGGGGAAGAGGAGAAAGAGGCAAAATAAAGTTTTGAAACTAGCAGAAAGAGGCAGAATAAAGGTCAGCAACGAGCAGAAAGAAGCAAGATAAAGGTGAGAAACGAGCAGAGAGAGGCCGAATAAAGGTCAGAAACAAGCAGAAAGAGGAAGAATGAAGGTCAGCAACAAGCAGAAAGAGGCAAAATAAAGTTCAGCAACGAGCAGAAAGAGGTAAAATAAAGGTGAGAAACGAGCCAAAAGAGGCAGAATCAAGGTCAGAAATGAGCAGAAAGAAGCAAAATAAAGGCCAGCAATGAGGAGAAAGAGACAAGATATAGGCCGGCAACAAGAAGAAAGGCAAAATAGAGATCAGCAATGAGCAGAAAGAGGCTAAATAAAGGTCAACAATTAGCAGAAAGAGACAAAATAAAGGTCAGTAGCAAACAGAAAGAGGGAAGATTAAGGTCAGAAACTAGCAGAAAGAGGGAGAATAAAGGTCAGCAATGAGTAGAAAGAGGGAAAATATAGGTCAGCAATGATCAGAAAGAGCAAACTAGAGCCCATCAAGGAGCAGAAAGAGGCAAAATAGAGATCAGCAAGGAGCAGAAAGAGGCAAAATAAAGGTCAGAAACAAGTAGAAAGAGGCAAAATAGAGGCCAGCATAGAGCAGAAAGAGGCAAACTAGGGATCAGAAATGAGCAGAACGAGTCAAAATAAAAGCCAGCAATGAGCAGAAAGAGGCAAAATAGAGGTCAGAAACGAGCAGAGAGGTAAAATAGAGGTCAGAAACAAGCAGAAAGAGGCAAAATAGTGGTCCGAAATGAGCAGAAAGAGGCAAAATAATGGTCAGAAATGAGGAGAAAGACAAAATAGTGGTCAGCAATGAGCAGAAAGAGGCAAGATAAAGGCCAGCCATGAGCAGAATGAGGGAAACAAACAGAGATCAGAAACTAGCAGAATAAGGGAAATTAGAGGTGAGAAACGAGAGGAAAGAGGCAAAATAGAGGACAGAAATGAGCAGAAAGAGGCAAAATAAAGGGCAGCAAAGAGCAGTAAGAGCCAAAATAGAGATCAGAAACAAGCATAGAGAGGTAAAATAGAGGTTAGAAACAAGCACAATGAGGCAAAATAGAGGTCCAGAACGAGCAGAAAGAGGCAAAATAAAGGTCAGAAATGAGGAGAAAGACAAAATAAAGATCAGCAACCAGCAGAAACAGGCAAGATAAAGGTCAGAGACAAGCATAAAGAGGCAAAATAAAGATCAGAAGGGAGCAGAAAAAGGCAGAGAATGAGCAGAATCTATTCATACACTCATGCACCCACTCACAGAACAACTCAGACACTCTCCCACCCCTCACAGACCCAGTCAGACACCCATGCACCCACTTACAGAATCCCTCATACTCTCTCTCACCCACTCACAGATCTACTCAGAGACTCATGCCATGACTCACAGAGCCACTCAGAGACTCACACACCCACTCAGAGACGCATACACCCACTCAAACAATCATGCAGTCACTTACAGACTTACTGACACACTCATGGAGGCACTAGCAAACCCACTCAGACATTCTCACACCCACTCACAGATGCACTCAGACACTCACACACACACTCACAGACCCACTCAGAGACTCATGCACCCACTCACAGACCCACTCAGACACTGATGCACCCACTCACACACCCAGTGAGACACTTACGTACTCACTCACAGACCCATTTAGACACTCATGTACACACTCAAAGACTGACACACACACTCACGGAGGCACTCACAAACCCACTCAGACACTCATGCACCCCCTTAGACACTCATGCACCCACTAACAGACCCGCTCACTCTTATGCACCCGCTCACACACCAAGTGAGACACTTATGCAGCCACTTCCAGACCCAATCAGACACTCACACTCCCACTCACACACATTGAGACACTCACGCACTCATTTGCACACCCACTGAGACACTCATGCACTCAGTGACAAACTTGCTCTAAAATTTTGCAGGTTACAATTAAAAAATAAAATTAAAAAACCTTAGAAATTCACTTAAAAATCCAAAGATTACAGGGACGCTATAGTTAGAAAATAGAATTTAAAACACCTTAATTTAAATGGTTGTTATAGTTAGGAAATGAAATTTAAAAAACCTTAGAAATTCACTGAAATAAAAATGCAACCGGGACGTTAAAGTTAGGATATAGAATTTAAAAAAACTTAGAAATTCATTGAAAAAAACAAAGGTTATGGTATAGTTAGGCTCAGATTTCACTCGTATAAAACCATGGAAATTCAGCAGTTATAGGTACCTGAGCTAACTATAACTTACGCCCCCGCAATGCACTGCTTATGACCTCACATATTACAGCACTCATGACATGGTCAGTGGCATCACTGGTACCGAAAAAACTCCTCCGTGCTTTGCGGGGTACCGCAAGCATCAGAGTGCGGTAAGTCTTGCGGCTCATACTGATTTTTAGCACCAGTAGTTTGTCCCGTGCAGTAAAATCAGTGCGAATGGCACCACATGCAGTGTAAGAGGGTGCTGCTTCTTTCTGCTGCTCGAGTAGATGCTCGACTTGAGCGGTAGCTTGCTCAACACGAGCGGCAGGTTTCTCAATGCGAGCGATAGCGACCTGCCGCGACCGCCCACTTTGAAAAATCTCAGCCTGGAGGTGGTCTGGCATATGATTTTTTTCACTCGCGCTTGACAACTTAACATTGGTGAGGTGCGCATGAGGAAAAACTCCACTCTGCGCCACTTCACAGAGTTTTTTGGAACCACGCTCTCCACGTGGAGTGGGCAAAACACTGCAAACTCCGCTGGCAGAGTGGAATTCATCACCCACCCCTAATAGAGACTCTAGAGGTTGCAGTAAGAAACATTAGCAGATATGGGAACAGGAGTGGCACAATTTTCAGGACATATTGCATGGCATATGATTGCATGAGGTCATCTCAAAATGGCATTATATCAACAGTGTTGTGTCCAGCGCGGGAAGAAAGTAGAATGGCTATGTTGCAGATCACAAGCTGTAGTTGTGTTAGCTGTAGTTGTGCTGTGATAAAGTCAATAAAATATCTATAATAAAAAACAATGTGCTGCTAGTGTGTGTTCCTTTTAACATTACAGAATTTAACAGATATGATTTTAGCCATGTGCTATTATTAATCAAGGTGACTTTTTAGACCTGTGCTTTTGTTTACAACATCCCATGTTACACTGAATGAGAGAATGTTCCTCATCATACTTCAATGCATTCAGTGTCAATTTGTTGTGTATTGCCCTATTTTATACATAGTGTTGCTTCCCCTGTGCCGTTAGACCTCGATTCTGGGAGGAAAGTTAAATTCCGACCTCTGTGTATACAGGGATTTTCAGCAGTGATCCAAATCCCAAGTTGTGCAATAGTGTTCAAATCGCACTGTTTTCCACTGAAAGACCCTCATTACAAGCTCGTCGGGAATAGGTGAGGTATTTACCACACGTGGTAAATACCTACTGCCAGAGTAGGGGTGTTTACCACGTGTGGTACATACCTCCTATTTCGAGTTTTCAAGAAGGAAACAAGGCATGACGTGCAGAATTGCTTTCTAACACACTGAAATCTGCATGTTTTGCCTTTTTTCCAGGCCTTTTCCCAAGATAATCTTCAGCAGGTTAGAGTGCTTAATTTGAGGCAGTGATTTCCGGGGCCCAGCACCAGGACTTAATGGTCAACACCGGCACTTATGATAGCCTGCCACATAGTGGCACTGTTTGCGTAATTTGAAGATGAGAACAACAACAGTAGTTTATTGGTTCAATCTACATTAACTAATACATGCCGCTCAAGTCGTTCCTAGAGATTGGTAGGCCTGGAATAGTCTGAATTGTCTCCCCTGTAGAAGTGTGATGATTATTAGTTGTGTTGTTACTGGCACTGACTACTGATGAGGGCCCTGGTACCTATTTTTTATTTACAAATTAAGCACTGGATAATGATCACACAATCATAATTCCCAACCCACGTGCAAACACATTTGCACAGGGTTTGGAATTTAGCTCTGAACTCCTAATGAGGGCTATAGATTTCACCAGATAAAATTTGGAGGAATTTATAGAGGTAAAGGTTCATGCAAATGGCATAACATGCAGATTTCAGCGCTATAATCGCTGAGTCTTCATGTTATGCCTTATTTCAAAGTGGTGGCCATAGAATAGGCTGTATTTACCCCACCCAGTCAATACTCCACTATCAGATTTCGGTATGTAATGTGTTTATTCAATGCATCATCCTTTATACCCTGTTCGGAATGGAGCCTTAAACGTGTGATTTGCAGAGAAACATGAAGATAGGCTGCGTGCCTTTGCATGCCCTCATCAGGTTTTGCTTTTTCTAAATTCTCCAATGCATGCCGTCAGCATCATTCACTTTCTTGCAAGTTTTTTAGTTAATTATGAGAGCGGTGATCCCCATAATCACATTCTGTGGTTTTTAGACGTTTGCATTCATCTTTGTTCTTCCTCAGACTCAGTAAGATATGTTACCAGAAGCATTTTTCATTTGCAAGATCATCTTATTTATTTTGTTCAGATATGAAGTTCAACCCTTTAGTATTTCTTCATCATCACAGTCTGTGTATCTAAGTGCATTCTGCTGTAGGTTCAGTGCTCTACACGATCTTGCATCTTCTCTACATCCATGTGCTACCTAGAGAAAGAAAAGGAACCAAAACTTCTCAAAAAGCTGAAAGGTATGTAGTACGCTCACTTTCTGATGCTTACCTTTACCTACTTTGATCTAAAATAAAAACCCATTGTTTTCAGCTGCTTTTTCAGAGGTTGGTAGGGGCCATTGTTGCTTTTCACTAATTAGTCAGTTAAAAAATTCTCAAGTTAGATTTTTGTGCATTTTCATAGTACTGTATTCACTTTATTAAGGTTACTGAGACAAGCAATATGGATCCTACTTGCAAATAAAAATAAAACTCTGCTCTCACAGGTTTACACTTGTGTTTCGAATCGATTTATTGTGCCTATGCATAAACTGCACTTTGTAGTACATTTCATAGTACTATAAAATGCTATTCACAAACTACATGGAGATCTATGCCTCTGCCAGCTTTTTCTATGCAGAGATCTTTGCCCTGACTGCAGAATCTCTGCACGTTTAGTTAATACACTTTAGTAGTAAATGAGGGAGGGCTAGGTGGAAGTGGATGGAAAACGGGGAAAACTTACGATCTAAGGGATGGGTTATGGGAGGAGTAAGGAGGTGTTGAACAAGGGTTAGAGAAGGGTATAAGGAGGAACATGCACCCACCCACAAAAGAGTAATCCCACACCTATTAACAAACTGCACTTCTATCGCTACTATTGCCAAAAATGGCCAAAACAGAATTAGAACATTGGAATGTTGGGAGCTCCATTGAAAACAATGGAGTAGCTCCGGGCATATAATGGCTGGTATAAGCCCGGAACTCCAACATTTCAATGTTTCTTTGTTCACAGTTGTGGCTGTGAACAAAGGCTTCAGGGAGCCTGAGGGGATTTCAATCCCCTCGCGCTCCCTGAAGCCTTTGTTTTATTTGTTAGAACATTCTGCCCTCTAGTGGCAGAATGTTATAATAGCCTTATAGCCCTTCGTAGCTGGGCTATACCGGCTATTAAAGTCCCGCTCCCTTGTTAAAGGCCCTCGCCTTCGGCTCGGGCCTTTACCGCTGGAGCGGGCCTTTAATAGCCGGTATAGCCCGCTACGGCGGGCTATAAGGCTATAGTAAGTATACTCAAACTCAGAGATGGTCTAAGTCCATCACCCCACATAGCCACTCACAGGTACTGTAAAACCCTGTCATTGAAAATAATGGAGCCAACAATTAAATAGAGAAATATATTGGTAAGCCAAGACCCACATTTTTGTCATTTTTTTATGGAAATCCTGAAAAAGTGTTTATCAAGGAGACAATATTTTGGGAAACCTTTTTTTAGTTTTTTTGCTATAACACCAAATGCTGTGTATTGTTAGGACAAAGGCAATGTTTAACATTATAGTTTCTCATTAAACCAAATGCTTCTAATTTATGTAAGAAGACTTACAACACTTGCAACAAACTGGTAAATAACAGGGGGGATTCTTCTGAAGTTCGCCTTCTATCTACAGCTAAAACACATTTTATTTCAAACCAGTCACAGCCAGTCTGACCACATAAGGAAGGAACACACGCCCAACCTCTCTGGTTGCCTTCACTATATCGGTGAACATGCTTGTTGCTTTTCTGCATCAATGTTAAGCCTGCCATGCCAGGGGCTCCTTCACTGATTTATATGCTGCTGTTCCTGAAAGCCTGCACAACAGTTACATCTTCCAACAGTCAAGTCTTGCATGTTGCTTGGTTTTAGGGGATTTCGGTGACATATGGTTCACTAGAAAGAAATAACAACTCACACTAGAGCTACGTGTGCATCTGTAGGTGCCATCTCTAACATACCTAATCATCATATCAACAGAAAACACAGACATTCACTGAATGTTTGTAGGCATGATGTATTACTTATAACAAGGGGCAACATTATAAACACTTTGCTATTCTTGGTAAACTGGAGATAGCGTGATTGCTTTCTCTTCCCATCTCCTCATGCCTACATTCCCCATAAAACAGTACCTTATTTTTTGGCAGTTTTTAACACTTTTCATGATCAACGCATAAGCACAAAATCTTATAGTCAGAACCTCTTTCAGAGGGCCTCTGGGCATGCAGGCCTTTCACACCTCATGCCCCTCATGTCGTGGTCCGACCTACCATGGATCCCACTTAATTGGACCAAATACCCCTTTCGCACTTGACTCTCAGTTGTAGCTGTGGTTCAGCAGTCAAGGCTCTCTCGGGGGGATGTAGATACAGGTGAGTGAACACAACTCATAACTCTAAATGCAAACAGTACGAACAATAAATCAATTTCCAGCCAAATACTTGCTTTAATAAGAAAAAGTATTTTTTTTTAAATTTCTAATACAAAGAAATACGACATTCAGAAGCAACAACACAATTCCTCTGGAGGTTTTGGGGCTTTAGTAGTTTTCTGGCAAATTCCGGCCCCATCCTTCTTCATGTAACATGTCTAGGGTTATTCCTCATTCACTAATGGCCGCATCAGCAAATGCACACTATTAGGCTGTACTCAAGAACTCTCCCTTCTGACCTTTTAGGAACTTAGTCAGTGTCTATGGTGCCACAGCACCATTAGCAGCAAGTCCCCGGGGCCCCAAAGACCCAGTTTCAATATTACCGGCTACGGCAGCGTGGCAGTGTTTGGCAGTGCAGTGAATTTGAGTTCCCTCTCCTCAGGCATCCCAAGTCTGAATCCCATACGTCGAAGTTGGGCCGCTCGTGATAGATGCAGCAGCATCATCGATGCAGGCTCTTCTTGTTGAGCAGCGCTGCTGGTCGGGTTCCAGTGATTGGGGCTGCTTCTGCTCAGCCGACAAAAAGGTAAGTTGCTCTTCAGTCCAGCGGGGGGAGGGGTGCTGGTGTGGTCCTCTAGCTCCCAACCAGAGCTTCAATGATGATATGATGGCCTTGGCGTCATCACACCGAACTTAAGGGACTTGGTCAGGAAAAGTTAATGGTGTGCGGGCTTGACCCACTGGTTACAGCAATTCTTCTTCGGTCCCGGGCGATTGCCCGAACTCTAGGCAAGTGGTACCAACATGCCCTCCTGGCATACAGGGTTGCCATGGCACTCACGATCAGGGCACAGACTCTCTTTAGGTGATGGCCCTCCCAAAGTCGGCCCCTCCTGGCACAGGGGGTCCATGATCTAGTAAGTCACAGGTCCTGCACACCTGGCCCAGTGCTTCCAATACAGCTCAGAATAACATGGCCCTCTCCTTGCATATGAGGGTCAAAGAGCCGATCCTGCATATGGGCAACAGCCCGATGGGTACACTGCCTCACACCTCACTGAAGGAATTATCTTGCAGGGCACCTCACTGGTACTCGCTCCCTCCAATACTCCCTTTCCCTCACAGGCGACACTAGTCTTGGCAGTCAGGCAGGTGATAGTGCTCCTGGCTCCATGGCAGGTGATCTTTGCGTTCTGGGTGACGTCCCCTCACCCAGCAGGGTGACTTGGAGGCCTTTGCCCCCCAGTCCTGGTCACCGCCAGAAATCTTGCAGAGCTTTCCCTTCTCACACAGTCCATATGGCTGCTTGGCAGATGACACATTTTTGAGGACTCAACCTCCCCTACTTATAGTCCATTTCCAGATAGCAAATTACATTTAGTGTCTGGGTCTTTGAAGTTTTATGTTGGGGTTCTGCTTCTCTTAAAGTGGAAACTTCTCCTTTTCATCTTCCTTCCTGAAAGTCATCTGTCACAGCAGGCACAAGTCTGATGCTGATTGTCCACAACATGATTCATGGGAGTGACAAGAGTTCACAACTGGATGTCAGACACAGTGATATGTGCATCTAAAGGTTAATCCCAGACACCCTGCCCTACTCTTTAAGATTCTGTTAGCATCCCCGTCTCTCTTCTTGGATGTGTCCAGGTCCCTTCCCTGTGACCCATCACTGAATTATAGAGCAGTTTTTTGAGATGCAAAGGGAGTCTCTTCCTTCTCTCCAGTGTGTGTTTTCACCCAGCTCGCATGAATGCAGCAATCCACAAATCTGTCCGGGGGGATTTCTCTCCTCCTTATGTCTTTAACATGCAGGCCTGGGCTTCCCAAAATAGAACCCAGGGCTCTCCATACCATTTACCCTTGCATGCATATTTACTCAAAGTACACTCTCAGCACACTTAGGACCCGATTCACAAAAGTAAACTTAGACCTGAAGTTCAAGTTTACCTTTGTGAATTAAGCCCTTAGACTTCAGCTCTAACTTCGACTTCAGGTCTAAACGTAAACTTCAAGTCTAAGTTTACCTTTGTGAATTGGGCCCTTACTGTTCAGCACTAATACCTTTATCAATCAATACATCAAACAGTATTTTTCAAGAATGGCTAATCACTCCTGAAGGTATCCAGACACAAAGTCTTGCTGGTCTCAGCTGAACAGCAAGGTCTTGAGTCCCTTTCTGAATTCTGTGAGAGAGGGAGATGTTCAGAGGTGGAGGGGTAGGTCGTTCCATGCCTTGGCGGCGAATTAAGATAAGGAAGGACCACCACTGTAGCTTTGGCCAATGTGGGGAGTGTGTGAGGGTGAGTGGGGTGGGGCACAGGTATATGGAAGGTTGATGGAAGTTCAGGCGGTGATTGATATAAGCTTGTCCCTGGTTGTGGAGGACCTTGTAGGCATGTGTCAGCATCTTTGACTGGCATCTCTTCTAGACAGGGAGCTAGTGGAGGTTCCTGAGGGGGGAGATGTGGGTCCGTTTGTGGAGGTTGAAGATGAGTCTGGCTGCTGAGTTCTGTATCGTTTGGAGTCTCTTAAGGAGTTGGCTGATGATTCCAGCGTAGAGCACGTTTCTATTGTCCAGCAGGCTAGTGGCGAGGGCATGCGTGACAGCTTTTCTGGCCTTGATGGGGATCCATCTGAAGAGTGTTTGGAGCATGCGGAGGGTGTGGAAGCAAGTGGAGGATACTGCATTGATCTGGCATTTCATGGTGAGTTTGCTGTCCAGAATGATGCTGAGGTTGTGACCGTGGTCTGTTGGTATGGGTCCGAGTTTGGTGGGCCACCAGGTGTCGTCCCACAGGGAGGTGTTGTTCCCAAAAATCAGTGCTTCAGTCTTGTCCATGTTGAGCTTCAGGGGCAGTTTGTCCTTATCCAGTCGGCGATGCTCATCACAGCATTGTGGAAGTTAGTTCTGGTGAGCGAGAGGATGAGCTGGGTGCATGCGTAGAATATGATTTGAGTCCATGGGTTCTGACTATATCAGCCAGGGGTGACTTTTAGGTGTTAATCAGGGTGGGGCTGAGGGATGAGCCTTGAGGGATGCCACAGATGATGGTCTTTGAAGGGTGGTATGCGGATTCTCTGGGAGTGAACAGTGAAAAGGGTGCAATCCGTTTGAGGGTGTCTCCCTGGATCCAGACGTGGTGCACTTTTGATGAGAGTGTTTTGGGAAATGGTATTGAACATCACTGAGAGGTCAAGGAGGATCAGGGCCGCTGTTTCACCCCGGTCGAGGAGGATTCTGATGTTGTCAGTGATGGTGATCAGGGCGGTCTCAGTGCTGTGGTTGGTGCGGAAACCGGAATGGGAGGCATCCAGCAGGTTGCTTCTTTCTAGGTGTTCGGTGAGCTGGTGGTTGGTGGCCTTCTCGAGAACTTTGGCGGCGAAGGGGAGCAGTGAGATGGGGTGGTAGTTCTCGAGTTTCCTGGGATCAGCTGAAGGTTTTTTCAAGAGGGGTCTGACCTTTGCGTGATTCCATCCTTCAGGGAAGGCGGCTGTGGTGATGGATGTGTTGAGAATGGAAGTGAGTTCACCGCTGATTTCTTTTTTTATGAGGTTGAAGATGTGGTGGGGGTAGGGGCCCCTGGGTGCTCCGGAGTGGATGGAGTTCCTGAAGGCTGTGGCGTTCTGTGTGGTAAGTAGATTTCATGTGTTGTATGGGTGGTTGTGAGTGGCATCCGTTAGTATGAGGAGGTTGTGGAGGTCGGTGGGTTGGGGTTCCAGTTGCTGTAGATGGTCGATATCTTATTGAGGAAGCAGTTAGCCAGGGTGTCTCAAAGTTCCTGAGAAGAGTGGATCATAGTCTCTATGGCTGACGGGCAGGAGAACTCTCTGACAATGCTGAAGAGTTCCTTGCTGTGGTTGGCGCTTGCTTTGATCTGGTCAGCCAGTGCAGCTTTTGTTCGTGTCCTGGAGGTGTTGGTGGTATTTGTTGAGGGCTGCCTTGAAGGTGGCTTGTTCTGTGGGGTCTCTGCTGGTGTACCATCTTTTTCCAGTAGATTGCAGTTGCATTTGATGGTCCTGAGTATACCAACTGGCTTGTTTGGAGGATCTGCTGGTTTATGCATTGTATCATTACATATACCCATGCACCCATCACACACAATCAGTCTGTGCACACTGTTCAACACTGAAGCTATCCTATCTTTATCCAGGATGCGCTATTTCAACACACCCAGGCCAGCACACCCACTCACTATGTGCATACTGCACAACTCTTCACCCATCATGTATTGTACTTCAGGCAAGCACACATACAATCTGCACATGTTTTATCCACACATGCACTACATCACGCTACATCGCTGATGTAATATATTAATCTCAGGCATGCATACACCCAGTACATGTACTAACCACACATGTGCTCCATCCTTGTATGGTACACTTCCCAGGCACACCTACAATCACCAAAGAATCACTACTCCTGTCCTATGCAGCACTTCACATCTGACTGATGTAGGCCAGGGGTGAGTTAAACACACAGCAATGGAACTTTTAAAAAGGTGAGTGAGCCTGTAGGCCTCACTCCGGTGGCAAAGGATAAAAAGGACCTGTTCACTACTACTGATCACTACATGATATGCTGCCACCACCAAAGCTTGTGCTGCTTAACTCTTGGTAATGGTGGTAGCCTTGCACCAATATGAGGGTAGCCCTTTGGGTGCCTCTCCTGGTCCAAAAAGACCATAATTCGAGAGACAGGCCTATGTCATGGGACACACATGATCTGTGTTCGTCTGTGACAAAAAAATCATTAGGCATTCAGACAACAGTAGAGTTGGGCACTCAGGGCAGGGATACACGTCTCTTACCATGCAGAGTACTTTTCCATCCCAACACTCATACTAAATGCATGTTTTAGTTCAGACTTCTACTCAAATCCTTACTTAACCCACACACACTTTAGGTACACCATATTATTTTATTATTTCCAATAATGAAGTCTCTTTTGTACATGCAGGATTATCTCTCCTGCAACTGGTGGTATTTTCTCCTCATTTGGAAATTCCCTTCCTACACATGAAGGGTTCCCTACCACGTGCTGAAACTTCACTCCGACTGCAGAGCATTACCTCCCATATGTAGAGCTCTGTCCCTGAGTGCAGGATCCCTGCCCTTCAGGTGCTCAGGGTGGTGATCTCTGAATACCTCAACAAACAAGAAATGATATAGAGGAAGAGGAGTTCAGCCATTTTGTGACAATTGTGAGCCATTCTTTCTTTGCCACAACAACATCCTCCTCCATCCTGCTGCTGCTTGCCTTTATCTTGCCCCAACTTGATGAGAAGCTCCCCCCTCTCTCTGGGGCTGAATTAGGCATCATCAGTGGGGGTGGTTGACAAGTATCTTCAACTTTACAGGGGTCCTGAGATCCAGCTGAGCAATGCAGTACAGGCCCAAACATGGAAGGACATCACCACATGCTGCAGTCAAGTAGGTGAAGTGAAGCAGGTGTTCACCCTGGGGGTTGGGACTCTGCCATAGACGATGGAAGGGCCTTCTTCAATGAGACGCAATTAAATCCTAGTACATTAACATCTTATCCTTCCTTCCACATTTTCGCCAGTCCACATGACACCACTGTACCAAAGGGTCCTGAGAGCTGCCTGCCATATTCTCCATGCTCAGCTGGAAAAGTTTGAGCAGCAGAGAGATTGTAATTGTATATTATGATTAATCACCTTAGTACACATGCATTTTGAGAGTGGTGTCCTGTCATGTAATCACTGTGAGCTTTGTTATAAACATCCATGTTGTTTATTGTGGTATGAAAGGTAAACTTTGATAACAAGCAAACAGAACATATGTAACACTTTCCTATCTAGTTAGTGCAACATCAAACAGTCAACACAGATGAAAATTTGACACAGGATTTATTTCTTCAAAATGTTTATAGTAAATGTAGTAGTGACAACATAGCAAATTGTGATAAATGTGCTGTTAGTTTGGGGATATTCTCCTACTACTCCACCTACACAATGCTGGTGGTGAGAATGATTAAGACTGTGCTTGTTTTGCTGGTGTGTGTGAGTTGGTGAAGATTGAGTTGATGGTGTTGGAGGTTGAGGTGGTAAAGGTGGTTCTGATGGAGATGGTGTAAGCGGTCGTGGTGGAGGTGTGATGCTTTCAGGTGCTGTGTCCCTTGTACATTGAAGCACCTCTCTAGAATGTCCAGCATTCGTTGGCCATGAAGAGTGACATTGATGTCCGTTGCTTATTCCCTCTATTATCTTCATGGCAAAGCGATGTTTTCATGCACTTGCTTCCCTACAAGTTCTAAATTGTTGTTTGTGCATCTTCGACATGTCGTGGCAACATTTTGCAACATTATAAAAGGCACACATCTGCCTGTTAATCATCTGAGGCAGTCATTTAAGGTAGGCAGCCATATCATGCAGAGTAGCCCCAATTGCATGAATATCCTCCCACACATTAGACTGTTGTTAGAAAAACTGATCATCCCAGACTGCAGCATTAGCCCATGCCGATCTGCTGCCCCCCTCATGTGTGGCTGTCTGACTTGACCTGAAGGTTATCCAGCATGGAGAGGAATGCTATCAGGGTGGTTGTAAGGGTAAGATTCAAGAATGGGAGATACCTGCTCTTCACCAGAGGTAAGAAGAAGATTGAGAGAAGACTGAAGATTCACCTTCATGGGAGCAGTGCGTAGGAGATTTTAAAGAGGTACCGGTTAGTTGAGGGCTGTGCAGATGTTAGTCCAGTGTAGGTGGAACAAACATCCATGGTGGCTTACCTAATTGCTGTGGACTGTTAATCCTCAGAAGTGATTGAGGAGTAACACTGCTGCCCAGCCATGAAGTTGCCTGCTTGATGTTCTGTGCAAGGGCAACAATGTCCTCCTCATCCTGTTCCTCCTCCTCCTGGAATAGCTCCTGCTTCTCTTCCTCTTCTTGTTGACCAGTGGTGGTCGCCAACATTTTTGCTTGGAGGAGGATTGCATTTTCTTCTCTGATTGCACACAGTCATCACCCCTTTCGATGGTTCAGAATCATCATCCTACGTGAAGTCCTTAGTACCTGGAAAAGGAAGATGTTGATAGATGAAGTACATCAAATCCAGCTGTATCTATCTTGCAACTTAATAAACATTGTTTTGCAAAAAAATAATAAAATAACTACCATGTTAGCCTACAACCTATAAAAGCTTGAATTAGTCTTAGAATTTGTAGTAATGAACCGGAGTCGTTTGACGTTGAATTACTACTTTATTGGCTACATCAACAGCGGAGCAGGGAACAGGCTCCACCAACAGCTCCAAGCAGAATCCTTCCAGTGGTTAGCATCATGACATTCCAGAACACATTCACTTTGTACTTAAAGGCATATTACAGACTAACAAGATACAACATATCCTCTTTTCTTCTTAAAAAAAATAAATAAACACAATAACACAACAATAACCAAAAAAATAAAAAAATTAAATAACCTAGCATGTTAGACAAAGCATCTAGAACTACTTATAACCTATACCTAGCAGGTTTGACTATACATCTTGAACTTTTCCTAGGTAGCCTGGTGGGCAAAGGAACCACCTCCTCAGGAACACCAGTCACAGTATTGTTTATAGGAACTGGAACTAAGATCTCATTGTTTACAGATTCACTCCTAATCCGAACTTTCACAACCCTGTTAAGGTTCCACCAGAAACCATTTGCTAGTTTAACAGCATTTCTAACAATCTTGATGACTTCAACCGGCTCACTAAATTTGCCATCCCCTTTCCTACAGTGAACAGCAGTTTTGATCTTAACAAAGTCACCAACTTCGAGTGGCGCAACCTTCACACCTTTTTTGAATCATACCAAAGTTTCTGTTTGGATTGAGTATCAGACATATTTTCCGAAGCTAGAGACATCAATTTAGCAACATCAGATTCGCATTTGACCCACTTCCTCATCCATGCAGGTCTAAAATTAGAGTTGGGCTTCCGTCCCCTCAGGAGTTCGAAAGGGGAAATCTTGGTAGAGGAGTGAGGCGTAGTCCTATAGAACCAAATCATGGCATCAAGCGATTTTGAAATATCATGGCTACCTGCTCTAGACCATCTAATGCACTCACCCACAACCCTGTTCATCCTTTCCACTAAACCATTGGTTTGTGGGTGGTACAGTGAGCTCTTGAGATGTTTCACACCAGACTCAACCAAGAAAGCTTCAAATTCAGAACTGACAAACTGTTTCCCATTGTCAGAAACCAAGAATTCTGGAAATCCCTCTCTAAGCCACACACTTTTAAGAAACTCCATCACAGTTTTGGTGTTCGCTTCCCTGACCATCTTGATCTCAGGCCATCTTGAGGTATAATCCATAAGAACCAAAATAAATCGGTATCCACTTGGCAGAACTTCGAAAGGTCCCATGACATCGATTCCAAGTTTTAACCAAGGACCTTTAGGATACTCAATAGGCATTAATGGAGGCACCGACACCTTCAAACTCTTATCTACGGCACAACAAACAACGCAATTGGCAACAACCAAATCAATGTCAGCATCCATCCCAGGCCACCAATATGTGTCCCGAATACGCCGTTTCGTGAGGGTAGAACCAAGATGCCCTTCATGAGCTCTACCAATAATCGTTCTCCTGAACAGACAAGGAGGTACAAACTTGTCACCCCTAAGTAACAAATCATCCTCAATGGAAAGTTCACTCTCAACCTTCCAAAAAGATTGGAGAGAAACAGGAAGAGCCTTTTCTCTAGGCCACCCCTTTTTGACAAAGTCACAAACTTCCTTCAAGGTACTGTCCAACTCAATCGCTTGCAGCCAATCACTCTCTGAACCTAAATCCAAGTCTGGCACATCCATGGCTGCAATCAGACAATCATCGCAATCTTCATTAACAAACTCATCCAAACTCACATCCTCATGATCATTCAGCGAAACAGGAAAACGCGATAAAAAGTCTGCCCTGCCATTCTTCCCACCTGAAATATGCTTGATTTCGAAGTTATATTGAAGAAGCCTTGTTACCATACGCATGATTCTAGGAGTACAACACTTACTCAAACCCCCACCAAGAATGTTAACAAGCGGTTTATGGTCGGTCAAAAGCAAGAACCTCTTTCCCCAGATAAAAGGCCTGAACTTCTCAATCGCCCATGCACAGGCTAATAACTCCCTTTCAATTACTGAGTACTGCAGTTCAGGTGTCCTCAGTACTCTGGATGCAAAACTCACAGTGTTTTCGCACACCTTGTCAACTTGTGTCAAGGTAGCACCAACACCAACCTGGCTCGCATCAACAGTGACACAACAAGGCAAACTAGGGTCAAAAGGTTTTAAAGCAGGACTAGTAACTAATGCAGACTTCACAACCTTGAGGGCATTGACACACTCATTACACCACACAAATTTGACACCTTTCTTAAGAAGATTGCTAATGGGTCGTACAACAGATGCAAAGTTGGCAATGAAACGTGAGTAATACTCACATAGCCCAAGTAGCGATTTGACACCCGCCTTATCATGCGGTTCTGGCGCGTCAACAATCGCTTGAAGTAAACCAGGTCTTGGCTTGACTCCGTCTTGTGATATAATGTGTCCTAAGTATTCCACCTCAGAACGTTGAAATTGACACTTCCCTTCTTTTAATATCACTCCACGCTTTTTGAACAAGGTCAAGACTTTTTCCAACACACGATCATGGGCAACCACATCCTTCCCAAAAACAAGAACATCATCTTGAAACACAAGAACTCCCTCCACATCTCTAAGAATGTTGCTCATTATTCTTTGGAACACTGACGCCGCTGACGCCAGCCCAAAAGGCATGCGGCAATAACGGAATGTTCCCAAAGGCGATACAAATGCAGTGAGATGTTTCGACTCGGGATCAAGCTCCACCTGGTGGTATGCACATGCCAAGTCTAACTTTGAAAAGATACGTGCCCCTTTTGTGGAAGAAAATAAATCATTGATCTTGGGCAGGGGATGAGAATCAACCCAAATTTCTTTGTTAAGTGATCTTAAATCAACACAGACCCGAAGATCCCCTCCCCTCTTTCTGGCTACGACTAAGGGAGAAAGCCAGAGTGAAGAGTCCGTTGGTTCGATGATCCCCTTTTCACACAGACCTTTCAGTTCCTTCTCCAAGTCCTCCCTTATGCTGAATGGCACACCTCTTAGTTTATGTTTTATGGGAAGCGCACCCTCTTTGACAATAATCTTATGCTTGAACCCTTTAATTTTTCCCAACGTTTCTGAGAATACTTCAGGATACTTTTTTTCCAAGAACAACTAACATCATCGGACCCAACTACTAAAATCTGTTCTTTAGCGCCTGGTCTGAGCATCATCCCAAACAACCCCTGGTGAAACCACCCCAAGATATTAAGTCCCTTCACGGCAACATAAATTTTCCCTTTGATTCTCCTGTCTTTAAATGACATTTCTTCTTCAAAAATCCTAACAGATCTATTTTCCTTCCCTCATACGATACAGGTGAACGATCAGGAGGTGCAAGAGCTTGTAAACCCTTCCATGTCTCATCAAACAATTTTTGCGTAATCATAGTGATTTTTGCCCCAGAATCAACTAGAAGTTTAACAGTGTAGTTGCCAATACCAATGTCAGCAATGGGATCAATGCATTTGGAAGGATCCCCAACAATAACTTTCTTGTCAGAAGATGAACTGTGTACATTGGAATCATCTTCAATAGAGACCACAGAGACAACCTCAAGGTCTGACTCAGAATCGGACTCAACAGAACATATGACTGGTTTCTTAGGATTTTTTTTCTTAAACAAACTTTGGCAAAATGCCCGATCCTTTTGCAATAATTGCAAATAACATTATTTGCAGGACAACGCGAACCTTTGGTGTGTTGGGGATTGCCACATTTTATGCACATGCTGTGATTACCTCTGTAGGGAACATTTACTTCGGATTTTGATCTCCCAGACTGACTCCCATATTGATTGTTCTTGGAGCGGTTATTAAGTGAACCGCTAACATTTACGACATTCACACCATCAATGGGTTTATCATCCAACTCTTTGAGAGACACAACAGACATTTCCACGCTCTTGGCAATCTTGATCGTCTCATCAAGAGACGGATCACTCAAACTCAAAAGTTTTTGTCGAATATTCTTGTCCTTACACTGACACACGAACTGGTCTCTAATGAGTTGGTCTGTAAAATTCTCAAATTTACAGTCAGCTGCCAGTCTGCGTAACACAGAAATGTAATTGTCAACATCTTCTCCTTCCCCTTGCTTCCTTTTAAAAAATTTGTGCCTTAAGACCATAAGACTTGGTTGCTTGTCAAATCTTAATTTAAGTTTCAAAATGGTTTCGTCATACTCGTCCATCCCGTCGAGTTGTTCTTGTGATAAAGGTGGTAAATGTTTAAAAATGGTCCTTCCCTCAAATCCAAGAGAATGGAGAAGGAGGCACTTTTTTCTCTCTGCACAAAAATGCAGTGCCCCAATGGCACCCAAATAGGTTTGGAAAGCATCATGCCATATCTCCCACCTAACAGGAGGATCGCCTGGAGAATCTAGAAAAGACGGAGGAGGATTTACAGACTGCATGGTACACAACTCCACTAAGGTAGGTAGACTTGAAAAAGCAATGATGTAAAGAAAGGTAGGTAAAATAAAATTAACTACCAATGTTAAAATAGAAGCAAACACTAGATGACAGCAACGGTCATGTGGCAATAATATGGAGACCTTGAAGCAAGATAGTGTACTAATTACACCAAGGTTGAATTTTTAAAGGGTGTATGCATAACACAGCAGTAGTTAATAAATGTAGAACATGACCATCAAGGTTTTGTAGGAGAATACACTGCGAAAGGTGTGTGTATCACCGATGTATGCTAAATGCATAAACAAGTGTCAAGCGATGCTTAACTTCAAGGAAAAGGTAGTGTTTCCTCAACAACGTTGAACGCAATGTAGCGTTAATATATATAAATCTGCCCAAAGTTGCAAAATGGCCGAAATTTAAACGTGACGCGATGTCCTCACTGTTGTGCTTGCATCTCTTCACGATCCATCCCAAACACCTAAAATGGCCGCTGCTTGCGTGACGTGATGACGCGTTGAGAGTGTAGAGGATGATGCGGTGCAGGATCGGCGAGAATGCAGTGCGCAAGAAAACAATGCCAGCAGGATCAATCCGCGAGGAAGCAGGCAGTGACGTGAGGCGGTGAGAGGACAAGCGCGAGGTGAGCAGCGCGAGGGAGGCAGTTAAATAGGGATAAATAGCCAAAATGCCGCTTTCCCTTCTCCCTTATGCTCCCAAAAATTTCCTTAAAGAATGAGGAACAGCTGAGCAGGTCAGCGCGAGAAGGTGAACAGAGTACCTTGTAGATGTTCCTTCTTTGGTTGCGAACAGTGTTGAGATGGGCACAGCTGCGTGGGTTCTTGATGTAGCCAGCTAGATCGTCGCCAGTTATTTGTAGTAATGAACCGGAGTCGTTTGACGTTGAATTACTACTTTATTGGCTACATCAACAGCGGAGCAGGGAACAGGCTCCACCAACAGCTCCAAGCAGAATCCTTCCAGTGGTTAGCATCATGACATTCCAGAACACATTCACTTTGTACTTAAAGGCATATTACAGACTAACAAGATACAACAGAATTCTATTCGCTCAACATTGTGTACTCACCATCTCCCGCCACAGAGATTTGCCTTTTGGAGATCCCCAAGAGGTCTGCTGCTGAACCCGGGTCCTTGTAGTTGTTTCAAAAATATTTCCAGATCCAGCAGCTGGAGATATATACATTTTGTTCAATTAATATTATCCCTTTATTAAATGCATCAGGACCACACATGTCCTCATGTTAGACATACATACAAGAAAGAAAATCAAACAACACCAATAAGCAGACTGTTACCATTTTATAAAATGGCACAATTGAGGGCAATGAGTTATTGAATGGATTAAGGATGAGATACAATGAGAAAAAACATAGGTTCCAAAACTTACCTTACTGATTGATGGTAGAGGATCTAATAGCTGCTGCTTGGATGTTCACTATTGTAGTCATTGATTTTTTAATGGTGGACAAAAGGTGCTGCTGTATGACAGAAACTGACAGAAGAGCGAGAAATACATAGGCAACTAAGCCATCAAAAATATGTAAGGAAATCCTCTTTAAAGTGTTAAAATACTATTTTGAAGTCCTGCAAAGATTGCTTTCCAGCAAGATAATTTATTGATATGATAATCTTCCAGCAAGATAAGATATTGTTAAGATAATGAGTGACAGATATCTTAGATTACCACACTTACAATTGTAAGGCCCATTTGATAAGACAATAGATAATAACAAACACAAACTCAGAACATATTGAGCATTTGGCAATTGGCATGCATAACAAAAGAAACACAGGTATCCTGCCAATACTAAACAACTAGCATTTGCAATGCAATACGCCTCGCATTTGCGAGAATTTAAGCTATTGGCATTGTAAATGACAATGCCTTTTATTTATCTGTTTTTATAATTAACACATAAATAAAAGGCATTGTCATTAACAATACCAATAGCTCAAACCCTTGTAAATGCGAGACCAATTTCATTTCAAAGAAGCGGCTGCCATTGTCCCGGGCTGCTTAGAAAGTGAAAGAGCGCATGCAGCGCTGAATGTTGCCAGAAAGCATGTTGTGCCTGCAGTAGGAGAAACACATTAAAGAAAATAGAGCTTACAGACTAAATAAGTCATACTGTGTGACAAAAGAAGTAAAAGGGCCAGTCCTCATGTGAGGTTACAAATGAAGACAATGCGGTACTTAGGAGGGACTAACAAGCCTATTAACGAATCAGAAGCCAGCATTTAGAAAGGACAATGACACAAGCCAATGAAAAATATGGGCGGAGAGGGAGCGAAGGTTCAAGTTCATACTCGAATACAGCATGCCTCGCAGAGCAGCGCAAGCGCTTCCCAGGCTCGACCTAAAAAGGTGAGATTCAATAGTAAAAGAGCACATATCTAACTTACCAGTGTCTACACTCTTTTGTGTGATACCGATCCTGGTTTTGCAGCACTGGTAGGAGCAGAAGTTGTGGATTGGTGAATTGCACAGCATCAGAGGGCCTTAAACAGATTAAAAAAAACATTATGTATATATAACTTTGTAATAGTATGTTGTCATGGCTACATTAGACTACAATGCAAAGAAATCCAAACAAACATTACCAAATATACTATTAGGATTTAGCGAAACACATAATATATGTAGCACATGGTGTGTTTAAAAGAACGTAAGCTTAAGGACATACCTGTGTGTGAAGATGAGATGTGTTGCCCGACCTAGCCTGTGTGTTGCCCTGCTGTTGTTGTAACTCCTGCTCTAACTGAAGTTAAAGAGCTGATAGAATGAGTAGCTGTATGGGAAAATAATAAAACATAACATAACTAATTATAAAAGTTGTAGGATATGATACAACTTGTATTAGAGGGTGTTTTAGAACAGTGCGTATATGTTGTTTGACAAACAATGCAGGTATGAGAGAAGGAAAGATGTGCATGATTGTAGGTTTGCTTTTGGTGAGAGAGAGAGAGAGAGAGAGAGAGAGAGAGAGAGGGAGAGAGAGAGAAAGTGAGAGAGAGAGGAGGTGCTGGACTAAAATTCTTACCTGCCAGCACATTAGTGTTTTTAGAAACAGACAGCCCATACAGAAGGCAGGGTGCATTGTGAAGAGGACAGCCTCCTCCAGTGGGGAGACTTGAAGACTGGATCCAGTTGACCCTCAAGGCAGTACAGCAGCCAGTGTAATCCTAAAGAACTGCTTCTTCACCCACCTCCTCTCATCCTGCCATTTCTGGTCTCCAATAATGATGTCCTCCTCTCCCAGGCATTGACAGATTCTGTCACATCCTGCCAAAAGGCTGCCTTCTGTGGCTCATTGAGGGTGATTGGAGGCAGCCCATGGAGTTGTCTGGAGTGTTTTACAGCAAACTCAATTACAAGGCCTGTTCCTCTCCAGTAAAGTACCTTTTCTTCTTCAGCAGGGAGATCTGCATGCTTTTTCCTGGGTGGGTTGAGAGCAGGCAAAGAAGTTGAGGAGGATCCTCTGCTATGGTCAGTATATAGATTGTTGGAAGTGAAAAGGGTGTCAATTTATAGTATTGGTTTCAGGTTATGTAATTATCCTACTCCCTTCAATGTGGAGTTCTCTGTCCCAGTTGTGAAGAGTCTGCTAAGTGTACAGTGGTCTCTGCCACAATAGCAGAAGTTTCGTCAAGTGTGTGGAGGCCTCATCTCCAGTGCCCCCCAGCCTGCTGAACATAATATATGGTAATAAATGTACTAGTAATAAGCTTATTTTATGTTTTTTCAGACTCCACCCTGCAAATTCAGGGGGTAGAGACCTGTACGTCTTCACTTTCGAGCACATTTACTCTCAGATTTTGTCAACAGCCCAAAGTAGTAATGTTACTCCAAGTATTAGAGTAAATTTACTATAAGTAAATCTACACATGCAGATTTACCTTCATGAATAGGCACCTTAATATACAGGCTCATTTGTATTGAATAGAAGCAACAAAGTATAAGCTAACAAGTAAGGAGTAACCAGCAATGGGGCTTGTAACAGAAGATGACGTCTTAAAGACATGGACTGGAGTTCAAGAAGATTCCTACAGCAAAGAGCTCATAAGCTGAGTGTCATATATGGGTGAAGAAGTGCCACGAGCCGCAAAACTAGAATAATGTATGTAACGCTACAGCAGAAAATACTAGTAATGAGGGAAAGGAGGATGTCAAGTTACAAACAATTGGTCTTTGCACGTATGACATAAGTGACAGTGAAGCATTTAATAGTCTTTGGGACAAGCATGCTCCACATTCGAACTTCTTTTAGTTCTCCTATGACATTGACAAGTGCCATAGCCCAATGAATGAATGAATGAAATTTGTGGAGCGCACATCTGTCTAACAAATGTCCCAGAGCTACATATGCTGGAGAGGAGGATACAAGCAGGGCTAATTTCCCTCACTGGAACAACCAGGTCTTTGGTTGTTTTTTGAAAATGTGTTCATTAAAGGACATACAAATTTGAAGTGAAAGTGTGTTCTAGTGCCGAGGGACCCAAAAGGAGAAAGATCACCCCCCCAGATGAGCCTGTTGTACTGTTGAGATTTCTAGTAGTGCCTGACTAGAAGATCTAAGAGATTTTGTAGAATGGTATGCTCAAATTCTATCCTTCGGATAGAGCGGGTCTCTATTGTGAAGTCCAATGGAAGTAATAAGAAGAGGTTCAAAATTAATATGTTGCCGTCCTGGAAGCCAGTGTAGCTGTCTCAGGTGATTGCTGTCTGAGAATACCAAACAAGAACCAAACAGCAGCATTCTGTATCAGCTGCAAGCAGCTCAAAAGATAATCTGGAAGACCCAAGTAAAGGATGTTAGCAGAGTCCAACCACAAGGTAATTAGGTAACGAACAATGGTTTCCCCCTTGAATTTGGGAACTAGCCCTTGAAACTTTTTAATGCTTCTTAAAAGGGCAAACAAAACCGTTGTAACTCCCATCACCTGTGGAGCAATAGACAGCTCCTTATCGAATTTGACCCCCAGGGTCCTAATCTGCTCTACAAGAGTGGGGCGTGGGCTGAATTCCAAAGGCCACCATGCACTAGACCACATTTAAGGAGAGTAACAAAAGAGCAGTACTTCTGTTTTAGTCGAGTTGAGTTTTAAGCAAATGCTCTTGATCCAATTAACCACTCTCACAATGCAAGATTAAACAAGTGCTGGAGTTCACTAATAACCTCTGAAAAAGAGAACCGAAGTTGAGTTACATCTGCCATGAAACCACATTGAGAACAAAAGGCTGAATGAGCTCTGCTAAAGGTTCCATATAAACATTGTACAGTGTAGGACTAAGGGCTGAGCCTTATGGCACCCCTTGCTTGAATAACTTAGGAGAAGAAGTAAAGGGAGGCAAATGGATGGATTGATACTGGTCAGACAGAAAAGACTTTAACAATAATAGGGCTGGCATGTGTATTCCACTGTTCACTAAATGCTGTAACAATGCCTGATGTGAAATGGTGTCAATGCAGCCAAGAGATCTAATAATACACCTATAGCTGCATGACCCTGATCTAGATTCAGGTTCATGAATTCTGAAACTTCTAGCAGGGCTAATTCCATACTAAGGCAAAGTCTGAACCCAGAGCTGCACAAAAGATTATTGGACTCCAGATAACAAGTAATCTGTCCATTCACCAATTCCTCCAACATTTCAGAAAATGCTGGCAGAAGGAAGATAGGTCTGAAGTTTGTCAAGCCATAAGGGGAAGCTGATGACTTTTTCAGTAAAGGAACCAATTGTGCATATTTCTAGCTTTTAGGTACTGAGGCTTGCGCAATTAATGGTTAAACAAGTCATTTAAGACCGGATTTAAAGTACGAATAGCCTTGGCTAAGATTTTAGGGGAACATGTATCTAAAGGAGAGCCAGAGTGGCATTCCAAAATGGCCTGAGCCAATGCTTCCAAAGATATTCTATCAAAAGAGGACAAAACTGGGCCCAAAGCTCTGTCAAGAAGCAATCAAAGTAAAAAACGTAACTTTTGTTGGCTGCTAAGGCTCTAGTAAATCAGGGTGCAAAGGGGCGAGACCTGGCTAACACTGTACACCTAGCCGGAGTGATTGTTTCTACCATGGCATGCCATACCATGGCATGCACCCAAATGCTAATTAAAATGGCATTTTGTTTGGGATTCCCATTAAGTAACGGGGGATACATAGAGAGTTTATTGACTAGATTAGTCTTATTCACCTTGTGCCACGGATGTGAGATGTATGAGTGTGGTACATAAGGAGTGGTTCTAGATGGCAGGAGAACACATAATGGACCAACTAATGATATGCCCATGTGAGTGGAACTAGCACTCCAGCCTGTAACTCTGAAAGATTGGTAAATACTAGATCCAAATTGTGATCCAACACCAGTAGGCCCACAGACTTTCTGATGCACATTTAGGGAAACTAAGGCATCGATAATTTGAGAGATGCCAGAACTTGCTGCTAATCCAGCATGAATGTTAAAATCTCCCAAGATAGTAAATTTGCAAATTGTACACCACGATTGACCACTTCTTCTAAGAAAGTGTCTACATAATTAGCAGTATATATTGCAGGCCAATAGATTAAAGCTCCTTAAAAGGAGCAATTATCTGAAAATTTGAGTGAAAAAATAAACCTTCCAACTAAGTCGAGTTCAACGACTTGCAGATAGTACATGTGTATTCAGGGCCATAGATCATAGCAACCCCACCACCCTTACTATTTTGACGAACAATGTGCTGGATAGAAATATTCAGGGGGACTACAATTGCGATACCAAGGAGAAAAGTATCTGAAATTGACGTTTCCGTAAGGAACACTGTGTTCCAGTTGTTAGAAGAGATGTTCTCCCCTTATTCCTGAATTCATTTTTGTTGGGCTTAGGACTCTTGGCACTTTACCACTACTAGCCAGTGCTGAAGTGCGTTTGCTCTCTACTTAAAACATGGTAACATTGGCTTATCCACAATTGGCATATTGAATTTACTTATAAGTCCCTAGTAAAGTGCAGTACATGTGCCCAGGGCCTGTAATTTAAATGCTACTAGTGGGCCTGCAGCACTGATTGTGCCACCTATGTAAGCAGCCCTTTAAATATGCCTCAGGCCTGCCATTGCAGAGCCTGTATGTACAGTTTTAAAAGCCATGTCTACCTGGCAAGTTAACCCTCTTGCCAGGCCCACACTTTCCTTTTTAAAACATAACTCACCCCTAAGGTAGGCCCTAAACAGCCCCAAGGGCAAGGTACAGTGGGGTAACAATGGGATTAACCTATTACACTCCATAAGTGTAACTCCCAATTGGATAAAGATAGACTTTTCAAGTTTGGTGTCCTGGACTCACTATTTAAAACCACAACTTATTGTAGTTGGATTTTAAGTTGCAAGTCTGAAAATGCCACTTTTAGAAAGTTGGCATTTTCTTACTTTAACCATTCTGTGCCTTCTGCTTGTCTCTGAATGCATGTCTGGGGTGAGTAACAGCTGGGCTTTGTGCATTCTCTCCAGACAGCCACACACAAAGGGAGTTTAGGTGCGACCGATGGGCCATCAGCATCCTAATGGGCCATCCTGGGCAGGATTGGAAGGAGAAGATGACACTTATACCTGAATAGGCTGTGCCCATCCCCACACAAAAGGCTGCATACCCCTCTGTAGTGTTTCAAGTTTATTTAGTATTGCTTGGTTAATTAAAGCTTTTGCAACTTTAAAACATTAAAATAACATGGTTAAAACTATTCAAATAGCGTACCTCCCTGTGGTGAGTCTGGAGACAGGGCAGGAAGGGCAGGGACTCTGTGCACTTCAAAGGCCTCTCTTTTCAGTGCCCCCCACTTCAAAGGCACAACTGGGTATAAGACAGAGGAGCGGGACGGAGCACTAAGCAGAACAGAACACCGCGGACGCGGTGATACTGACGCTAGCAGGCATAAGTGGAATTGCGACTTTGTAGCGCAATATCCCAGAAGGTGGCATGCAGGTACGACGGACTACAGCAGCCCCTTGGTATGAGTGACCCACAAGCAAGGTGTTAAGCGGTCCCACACTTGCCCTGATGAAGTTGCCGGAATTACAGTAGGCAACGAAACATGTTGGCTTATATAGTGATAAATGGCCAATTAGATGCCGTTTTTAAGTGAGGACGCTTGCTACATTGAATAAATCATTGTTGTAAGTAAGCGGTACCTCGTTTTAATTGAAGATTGCATCTCCTCTTTTGTGTGTGGGACATGGGAGGCACGCAGTGATTCTTCACGCTGAACGTGTCATCTTTATGCACCTATTCTTTTTCACTCATTTTGTCATAGATTTCTCAGTTTAGAGGAATCTCTTTACTTTCATTTTTGTTTTCCACTTGGAAAGTTACCGGTGATGATAAGTGTGGCCATACTGGTAAATCATATGCCAGCAGCCCCCCTTGGTGTTACTACCGTGAGGTACTTTCCATTCTTTTACATATATTTTCTACACAACGTAATGTGGTGAAAACCTTTTGTTGCTGCTTGGTGGAAAGTGTGGTACATGACGTGATTGAATATTAAGGATGAACAGTAGGACATACAGGCAAGTAAAAATTGTACTGCCGTTTAAAAGGGGAATTTAGACCCTTAGTCCATAAAATTGTAAAATACTGTTCTTAGTTGGTCAGGTCTTATTGTGAAACATATAAGACAGAGGACCCAAGTGGGGGAGAGAGGACGAACGCCGGTCTTTGACAAAAGTGTGACAATAAGACGGCGTTCCCACGACGGTCCCGGGTTCAGAGAATTACTCGTAAACTCGGAAAATGAATACTCTACGGATAAAGTAGAAGGCGCATCATATGTATATATATATATATATATATTTTAAATACAGAAGAATTTTCTTCTTTTTTGCAAAGACCAAATTTTGGGTCAAGACCATACAATCCAAGGGATCTACACCCTGAAGAAGGCCTTTTTGACCCATGGGGGCTAGAGAGGAAGGCCGAAACATGTTGGTACTTGCAGTGGGGATTAAGGGGCAGTTACCCCTCCTGTACATCCCCAGATCGCATTATTTTTAACCCTGTCAAGGGGAACCAAGAATAAAGGTACTACAAAGGTATCTCCTTAGACAGTTTTATTCTATTACTTTTCTGCACAATAGATCCCTTCTCAAGGGAATATTCTTCCCCGCCACTAACTTTCTCTTCTTTTTCTTTCTCCCTCACCCCTAAAAAAAACAGCGCTCCGTCCAGTGCGTTGGTCTGCGCCTGGATGTTTGCAGCGGCCCTATGATGAAGCATGCCACTGCATAGTGGGTGAGGGCAGTATTATAAAATCTTTTGATTTTCCTTCTTCCTTTGGTTCTCACTAATTAACTATTCCCACGTAGTGGAGAGGGCAGGAAACTTTGTAATTCTAATTGGGTTAACATCCCTGGTCCTGTTTTTATCAGTTCTTCTCTCTTTTTGTGAGTTTCAGATATTTGAAGGGGAGTCAGAGAAGGCTCATTCCCTAGTCTCTTTTTTGTGATTTGTGATACAAGTACTGAACCCCTGACACCACCAACTCAGCACACTTCTGGACCTGAGGTCATTCTGCCAGAAAAAAGGACTGATGTGCTGCTGAAAGGATTGTCACTCTGCTGCACTCTGCTAAACTTTGCTGGACTCCTGCTATGCTGTGCCTGCCCTGCTGCCTGTTGCCCTCCTTGCCTGGCAATGAGAAAGACTGGACCTGAATCTCTACATCCCCAGAACCAAAGTGATTCCAAAGGCTTGCTGGCTTGCCTCCTGTTCTGAAGTCGCAGGGACTTCAAAGACTTCTAACAACCCTGCTACAGCACCTGGACTCTGCCAACTGTGAGTCTTGCCCTGCCAAGTGGTGCAATCCATTCATGGGCCCTTGGAAGTGGGTTTGTCTGTACTGTACATGCAAAATCCATGCTTCGGCGCCGATGCATCACCTGCTTCAAAGACATCGCATCGCTAGCTGCCCGGCTCAACAACGAAGCATCTCCTACATCGGACGAAGCCGCTGCATCTTAATTTGTGTGGCTTGGTAGCAACGCATCACCTACATCCAGAAGGATCGACAACAACGCATTGCCTCCTTTGCTCCACGCATCGGGCCCCGTCAACCACGCAATAAGGTACTTTTTCAGCGGGACAAGTTTGGTTCCTGCATCCTGCCTACGCTCCATCGTGGTCAGCCTGAACTTTTGGATTTGACCCAGTCAAGTGCAGCCAGTTGGCCCCGATTGGCACTTTATGCTTTTAAGCACTATATTTGCAGATATTCTTTAAAAAATTATAACTCCAGTTCTACTGATGGGACTTTTGTCATTTTAGTCTTGTTTTGTTCAATAAATTAAGCTCTATTCTTCTAATGTTTTTGAGTGGTGTTTTTACTGTTTTAATTGTTGCACAAATACTTTAAACATTGCCTCTTAAGTTAAGCCTGACTGCTCTGTGTCAAGCTACCAGAGTGTGAGCAAAGGTTGATTTAGGGTTTATATCTGACTTACCTTGACTAGGATTGTGGTCCCTACTTGTATAGGGTGCATACCGCTGACAACTAGAAACACAATTTCTAACAAGAGACAATCTGATAAATATCAAGGTCGTGCTTTGGGAGAGGACGTACATTGATTAAGCATGCCTTGAAGCTAAACAATGGAGGAGTATCCTCAGAGACCCCCCTTTGGAAACTAAACCCGATTGCTTATTTTTTCCCTTTTCAGAGCCCATCTTGGGTATAATATTCACCTCCACATGACATCGAGGACAAGAAACCAGTGACATTCAATACATTCCTATGGTCTTGCAACATTAAGAGCTTACAATTGGTCAGAAAAATAAAATTTCTTTCCCTGAGACATGTTTACAAAACCACCAGCATGGCTTGACTCTGATCACGGGCCGGACGCGGACAGACATACAGAACATACAGATTCAATTTAATTTCAAAACACTTTGTAAAAACAAACAGCAGTAAATTAGGCTACTGTTGAAGCTTACTTCAGCTGCACGTCTGTGCAAGTCTGTGGTTGAAATATTCCAGTAGAGAGAATCCTTGCCCAGTCAAAAACACTAGAGTGCGCCAACAGTCAAGCAGCCCTAATTGGATGCCCAAGTGAGTGCAAGCTCAAGGTAAGAGTGTGTCTCTGTCTGCACATACTGTAACTGCATCAGTCCGTAGAAGTTAAGAATTCTGAGGTGAGTAAGTGCTATGATTAGCATAAATGTCCAAAAGAGACATGGAGGTGCTCAGAATAGGTGCAATGAAATCTTTATCTACACTGGGTATTGTAATATAATAACTGAAAGCGTTCTGGTGACAGAGTGGGTAACTTAGAGGCAATTGAGATTACCATCACATACAAACTAAGGCATCCCAGTTGAAAGCTTCCTACACTGTAAACGTTCTCTGCTAGGTTGAAGGGCCAAGTAGAAATGAATCTAAAAAACAGGATGTCATGCACACCCAATTCCATCACACTATATGTACTTACTTATCCAGAATTTTGTTAAGCACCATAACCCAGTTACAACTTTCATGTGTGAGATCTAGGGAATGAACTAGTATTAAATGCATACGAACCCTAGTGAACACAAACTGACCTCAATGTGATCACACAGGGAGCATACATTTGGAGCAGTGTCCCAGCCTCAGAAGTGCATGGAGCACGTGGGCTTCCGGGCATAACCAAACATGTTCTCAAAAAAACGGGATTGTTCTAAGGCAAGGGCAAAGTGGGCAATTGCCCAGGGCCCCCTACCTTCCATGGAGCCCCCTTGGTAAATGTTCTCTTTACCTAGCTCAGATCTGTCTATTTCTATGTCTCAGTCACTCTCATCTCTGCCCACCTCTACCTCTGAGTCTCTCTCGCTTTGCCCAGTGGCATCTTAAGGATTTTAGGGGGTCCTGGAAAGACATATTTCAGCTGTTTATGTGTGAGTCTAGTTTCAGAAAGTTTTTTGTGATAATACAGGCTTTAATTTGCAGAAAACGAGCAGTAAAATTACTAAGAGCGACCCCAACGGGCTCCCAAAAATTCTTAAGACAGTACTGCTAAGTAGTCACCAATATCAGTGAGTGTGAACTAATTAATCCCCCCAAACTAAAAGATCAAGGTAAGAGGCAAAAATGAGACAAAGCAACACTTATTGACTGTCTTGAAAAACTGTCTTTAACTTTCGAGTCATTTTGTGACACAATTTTTAGTTTCTCAAAGTTATTTGTTCTTTTATTTTTGTATCTTTGTCTAATGTCATCAAGAATTTATTGTTCACCAAACTGATTTGGAGTGTCGAGGTAACAAGGTCGAGGGATGTAAAGCAGATCCGTCTCCTAGCTACTACAAATACTACCTGGAAGGTAAAGTGGCATATTAATGTGGCATGTGTTATACAGTGTATTAATTGCCTGTCATTGTATTTTAAGTATATGGGAATTCTTCCATGAGTTAACACCCTACATATCCTGTATTATGACAGATGTTTCAATTTTGGTATTTACACTGCTTAAGCCTCATGTAATATTTGTTGAAAATGTATTTTCACGATGTTTGCCTCTTTGATACCCTTGGCATGAGCTTGTATTTGAAAAATTGAAATGGAAATAGAAATGAAGTATCAAAACCTTTGCCAATGCAAACTTTGAACCAAGTTACAAAAATATTTCAGTCATAAGAAATGATGAACCAAGTTGAATAATATGAAATACTGCCAAAGGAGCCCGGATATGAATAAAGACGACATCCACAATTGTTTGATTTGAACTTGCTTTGATTTTTCTCATGACATCTTCGTATTGTAGCTGAGTGCTTTCTTACACTGAACGTGTTTTTGTAAGCAATATTTGCATACAACATAGACACTTGGGGGGATATTCTCAAGAACGGGCGATAATTATTGCCAACCTAGGATAACGCAATTTTACATAACGCCGTCTATCGCGGGAAACTAACGCCGTGTTAACGGCGTATTCCCAACACGCCGGCAACAGGCGATAGTTTCCCGATAACGCGTCAGATGTCCGCGTTAAAATTACCGGGACGCCGATAAAAAAGGAAACCCGAACGTGAAAAAAGTGGCGATGGGCCCAACAGCGATAAAAATATCAGCAATAAGCAGCGCCAGGCTTGGCATTGTGTACATTCTTATTCATGGGTCACTTGCCTCCTTCGCACATTCTTGGTTCCCACCTCTCCCCACATTCTGCAATTGTGTGGCAGAGGGGCTATGCCTTTGTGGATGGTTTGTCTACATGTCTGGCCCCTGTTACCACAGTTACGTGTGTTGTCGTGTCTGGTAGGTGGGCATGTTGGTTGGCATGTTGTATGTGATTTTGTTACGTGTGCATTCCCACAGCTGTGAGTTGTATCATTTTGGAGTTGAGGTGTGTGGTGTGTTCCGTTGGTACTTACCAACGAGCAGTCCATTTCCATAGGTGCCATCCTGAAAGCGCTGGTTGATGATGGACTGTCGGAAGATGTAGGAATCATGCACACTGCCTGGGAAGTTGGCGACGACATTGGTGAACAGTCCCCAGTGGTCCACTATTGCCTGCACATTGATGGAATGCGTGTGCTTCCTGTTGCGGTAATTGTGTGCAGTGTCGGCAGGGGGCACAAGTAGGACATGTGTGCAGTCAATTGCCCCCAACACGTGCGGGAAGCCAGCTATGGCGTAGAAGCCTTGCTTGGTCTCCAGCTGTTCCTGCGCAGTGTGGGGAAGTGAAGGTGCTGGGGTATCAAGCTGATGATGGCATCCAAGATAGGTGTGAGGAACTTTGATAGGGCTGGCTGTGAGACTCCTCTGACTCTGGCAGTTGTTGGTTGGAAGGTACCAGAGGCCAACAAGTGCAGCACAGCCAGCAGCTTTGTCTGCGGAGGGATGTTGGTTGTCCGCTGTGTTGGTACCGTCAGCCTGTGGGCAATGTGGGTCAGGATATGGAGGATGGTTGTCCTTTTGAGCCTGTAGTGGGCAATGACATCCTCTGGCGTTAAGTCTCTGAGGCTGGTGCGTTTTCGGAAGGTCCGCTGTCTTGTTCTGCGCTGCCTCTGTGGTAGTCCGGGGGGGTGGGGGTGGTCCTGGGGGTGGTGGTGGTGGGTGTTGTGGCCCTCTTGGGTCTCCAAGCTGCATGATTAGTAGCTCCATGGCATCTGTTGGTCTTCCGATGTGGCTCTGGGCTGGGCTCCCTTTATACTGCAGGTTTTCGTCCTACTTAAGACCAGAAAAAAGCAGGTCTTAAGTCCCTGCTGCTGACATGCCTCATCGCCTGTTTTTGGACCGCATCGCCGGTCTGGCTGGTCGTTGAGAATATCGCGAAGTGGTGTTATCGTGAGTTTTTGAACGGGAACGCCTACTCTGCATATGATTAACGTTAGTTGTCGCTGTCAGCCTTGGCAATGTTTTTAGCGGCAGCTATCGCAGGTAAACTGACGATATCGGCTGTTAGCGCAGGCTTGTGAATGGGGCGATAAATCTATCGCCACTTTCGTGGTGGAAAAGTGCCGCTAAATCGGTGATGAGTCGTGAGAATATGCCCCTTGAAGTCACCGCATTCAGGGAGCAGTTTAGAAGCACTTTGTTTAGGTATGGATTGAAAAAGCTTTAGCTGTTTTACAAAAGCATATGCATCTATACAGATAGAGGGTCAAAAGGTAGCTCCCTCTCAGCCTTTGATTGTTTTAAATGTCCTTCTCACTGATCATCACTAGGTGGTTTCGCTGCCAATCATGACTAACTAAAGTTTGCCTGTGTAAACAGCATCTAGGCATTTCATTTTTATTTGCTTTGTTGCTTAAGTGGGCTTATCAGGTGGAGGCGGGGGGGGGGGGCAGGTCTTCCTGCAGCCCCATGTTTCCTGATTCTTGCAGCCATGTTCTCCTTCATACCTGCTTGGCCACCAGCAAAGCACCCATCATGGACGCATCTCCTGCTGTACTTTGCTCAGGGTAGTATCCTTTTTAGAGGGGATTGGATCGGACAAGCGCCAAGACACCCACAGGTAGACAAGCGCTATATAAACCTTTTTAACATAACATAACATGCTCAGCATCTCATGCATTGTGATGGAGTACCTGAGAGTCTAGAGGGCTGGGTAATGAGGGCCATGGATGACACAATGTGGCAGCAGCTATTTGAATCCCCTGGCCTTCCCCAAGCCTCATAGCCACAGAGCATGCTGGAGACTCAATCTCAACACTACAAGGCCTCAATGGGAGCACAGATGGGTAGGGGGTGTCCTTGTCTTGAGGATTAGAGCTCTGAGATATTCCTATTCCCATAGGGTACCTGACTAAGAAAGATGATATAATGAGTGGAGGTGATGACGAGTATTTGGAAGAAAGAGGGTTAGGGCTGTTAGATTTTCAAAAGTTAAGATTATTAAAACACTTTCAACCTGTCCAAGCATTGAGGTCTCTGGAAGGCATATGTACAAGCCCCTATCGCCACCACAACGCCACGTTTACCGACGCTGTGGTGGTGATAGGGGCTTCGCCTTATGTACAAGGCAGCGTTAAGCCGCTTAATGTGGCTTAACACTGCCTTGTACATAAGCCCCCCTTTCATGCTCTGGCTAGCGTGAAAGGGGTGGGCAGTGGGTGTTGCGGTGGGCGTTCCACCACAACACCCATTCATTTTGATGCTGCCTCCTATGTACAAGGGTGGCATAAAAAGGAGGCAGCGCAAAAATTAAGACCAGGTATATCCTGGTCTTAAGTTGGCGAAACAAGGAGAAACGCATTATTTCTCCTCGTTTTGGTTTTTCCATGTGTGCTGCCTTGTGCAGCACACATAGAAAAAGCTAAATGCCATGGTTTGTTTATGTACAGGAAGGTGTCCTTTCCTGTACATAAACAAACCTTTAAAAAATGCCATTTTGTCACTTTCATGTGTGCTGTATGACGCAGCACACATGAAAGTGACAGAATGGCATTTTAGGATTGTTTATGTGCGGGAAGGGGCACCTTCCTACACATAAACAATCCTCCCCTGCATGCAGACACCCTTGCACTATGGTGCAAGGGTGCCTGCGTTGGCGCTAAGTTGCTAAACTTAGCGCCATCGCAGGGGGAAACACAAGGCTGCACCATATTCTTGTAAATATGGTGCAGACTTGCGTTTCAGAAGTGGCGGAGCGCGGCGTTAAGCCAAGGAGGCTAACGCTGTGCTCCGCCACTTCCTTGTGAATATCCCCCTGGGTGTTTTATATAGAGAACTTGTTAAAAGCTGCCACTATTTTTGGTGAATTGAGCGCATGCCACAGATGTTCTGTGTCCTGAATGGTACAAATTGAACAAGATGGCCTTCAGTATCGAATGTCTTCTAATATGATCTGAATTTAATCTGCAGATTTCCTGCTAAGGTGTCATCTGGGTGTATGTGTGTGTGTGTGTGTGTGCATACGTGTACATAGTGTGTGTGTGTGTGTGCATGCGGGTGTGTGTATCTGTCGTAAAGATTATTTGAAGGTTATGTTAGGTAACTTATAGAGCTTAAACCTAAATCCATATATGAGTGAAGTTCTTTACAGATATTACATTTACGTTCACTAGTGCATTTCAAGCTTAAATGCGGCAAATGGGCCAATATGATGCGCATAATAGTTTATTAGAAGAGGGGAGTCTTAACAGTCCTTTTTTTCCACATGTTATGTTACGTTGCGTTACCTTATGCTACATTACATGTATGTTACATTACATTACATTACGTTACGTTATGTTATGTTATGTTATGTTATGTTATGTTATGTTAAAGGGGTCTTATATAACACACTACAATAAAAAGGTCTATTGGTCTCCTAGGGCAGGAGCAGGATATACTGGCTACTAATTACTTTTATGGGTTTTACCTTTGTCCCAAACATTTCATGAAACCCACCTTCAATCCTGTACTTCCTGTAATCACCTGGCCAACTTGTCTATCGCATCGCAGGATAGGTATGAACCTTCTAACTCTTTGGGCCAGAAAAACAGTAGCTTATCTGTAAACTGACCTAAGCACGGTTTTCTACTGCCACCCAACACAGTGTTTTGAAAAGGGGTTTAGCACCTCTGAAAAGTGGAACTCACAATTTTAGTGTGGTCTATACAAGAGAATGTAATCCCTAAATACAGGGAGTTATAGTAGTCCAATCGAGTGCCAATTAGTGTGGAGGTAACTGACCTGTGTTTCTCAAGAGAAAAAAAATGACTAATCTGATGGATGCATTAGAAGTGGTAGATACATGCAGAAACAACTGCAGAAATCTGGGTGGAATGCTTTACATTTTGACATCTTAGCTTTACACTTCTTTTTGAAGGAGCAGGGCCTGATCCCTGATTTTGTGACCAGACTGAGGGAGTTCAAAGAAGTGGGTGATAGCCATTTTCTCCCTGGCCAAAAAACGCCACAGTCATCCAAGGAAGAGACACCAACCTTAAATGGCTAAAAGAGGTGGGAAGTGTTCAGTTGATTATTGACACTTTTATGTTTGTCAAACAAATAATTCTCATAGTAAATTCCCTATCACTGTTGACTGACTGTGAATTAAGACAAAAGTGGGCTCAAGATAATTCTTCAGTTGAGTTATCATTCTTGCGTTTTTAGAGTAAGGAATGATAGAAGTTTGGTTACCACCCTCACATTATAGACACATTGTTAAATTAATACTCCTCAATTAGAGTAGCCCCTTAAGTGTAACTTATCTAGCTAAACAAAATAAATAGACCTTACCAGCTATGAGTAAAACATGACATCTTACATCAAATATGTATGCCCTGGTTGAAAAATGAATAAAAAATTAGATACAAGGGTTGTAATAAATGTATTCATTGAAAAGGGATAACTAATAATAAAAAGATATTAAATCAATATATTGTAGATAGTTATCTATAGGTATGTAATCCCATTCAGGGCACAATTCTGAAAAGAACTACATAGGATGTCCAACAAACAGGGCAAAGAAGAGGTTATTGGAACAAATCAGGGCAATTACCAATCATGATGCAACCTAGCCAGTTGCAAGACATTTTCAGACACAACATGATAGTAACAGGGATCCTGTAAGATTTTTTTGTTTAGATGAAATTGGGAAAGATGAGAGAGGGGAAGACCAGGTCAGAAATCTAAGGCAGATGGAATCAAAATATATCATCACATTACAGACCAAACACCCGACAGACCTTTACTCTGCAGAAGAATTATGGAACCATATATGATAAACCATCTTTTCCTTTTCCTCCAGTGATTACTATACCTCATATGAACAGTAGGACTACAGTAAAATGAGGACTAAAAGAATACCAAATTAGAGGTATAGTAGTCACTGGAGGAAAAGGAAATTAGATTCAATCACTGGAAAGGGATAGCTAATAATAAAAAGATATTAAATCAATATATTGTAGACATTTATCAATGGGTATGTAAGCACATTCAGGGCACAATTATGAACAATATGAAGATAAACCATACCTTTCCCCAACTGATGATAATATATGATTGTACATTGTAAATAACATACATATTGAAATGATATTCAAACATTTCATTTATTGAAACCAAACACAATAATATGTTAGGAGCTACAGAACCCTTGACAGAAACTGCAGAATGAAATGCAATATATATGATTATTTTTTAGACTATCATTTTTTTGTGGTTATCAATAACATGATGAAATTGTATACTGCTGCCAAGCACCACCATGTGTCGATAGATATTTGAGATGTAAAAAAGTAAAAGACAAGAAAAAAGTTAATGAATTGCTTTTAATTGATTATGCAATAGAGAGAATAAAATGGCAGTCATGTTTGTGGTAGAAGTTTCTAGGGTTGTAATATGGTCTGTCTTCTATGTCAAGAACTAAAGAACGACACATGTAGTGTGATGCTTGTAAATAAAGAAGCAATATGGCACTGATCGCATTGACATTGGAAAAAGGCGTAACAGCTGAAACCTATTTGTCTTTAGTGAAATAAATCAAGAAAATACGACCCATGTGAGTGTGCATGATTTCTTCTCTCCCTTCGGGGAATCCTTGCATGCATATATATATATGTATATATATATATATATATATATATATATATATATATATATATATATATATATATCAAAGAGAAGAGGGGTGCCTCGGTGAACAGGTCGCACCAACAGGAGTAAAGCACACCGTCGCCAGCAGTCGCTTTCACAGCATGCCCTCGCACCTTCATACATAGCCAAACGTGTTTCGAGCCTGAATTGCTCTTCGTCAGTGGCCAAAAAATTGAATGCAGAAGTGGCAGTGGAAGCAACCATATTTATTGATAGGAGTCCCGCCCCAATGGGTGCAAGGCATCCTGGTAAGTATAGTCCATAAAATAGTTGCCCAGACTCAAGGTAAAAATGCACACCCCAGTGGGTCCTGCCCACTTCTGCAACGTGAAACCAAGTGGAAAAATAAAGTCAATGTCCTCAAGTGGGTGAAGGAGAACGAGGATGCCGGCCAGCTTCCTATTACATCCCGGCGGCGAGGCCTCCTGAAGTCCAAGCAGTGCCTGCGGTTGCACGCACCTGGAGCCGCCTTTGAAGCAGCGGAACCTGTTCGCGGCCGGCCAGCCGCTAAACAACAAAGAAAAGAGGGTGCCTCGGTGAACAGGTCGCACCAACAGGAGTAAAGCACACCGTCGCCAGCAGTCGCTTTCACAGCATGCCCTCGCACCTTCATACACAGCCAAACGCGTTTCGAGCCTGAATTGCTCTTCGACAGTGGCCAAAAAATTGAATGCAGAAGTGGCAGTGGAAGCAACCGTATTTATTGATAAGAGTCCCGCCCCAATGGGCGCAAGGCATCCTGGTACGTATAGTCCATAAAATAGTTGCCCAGACTCAATGTAAAAATGCACACCCCAGTGGGTCCTGCCCACTTCTGCAACGTGAAACCAAGTGGAAAAATAAAGTCAATGTCCCCAAGTGGGTGAAGAAGAACGAGGATGTCGGCCAGCTTCCTATTACATCCCGGCGGCGAGGCCTCCTGAAGTCCAAGCAGTGCCTGCGGTTGCACGCACCTGGAGCCGCCTTTGAAGCAGCGGGACCTGTTCGCGGCCGGCCAGCTGCTAAACAACAAAGAAAAGAGGGGTGCCTCGGTGAACAGGTCGCACCAACAGGAGTAAAGCACACCGTCGCCAGCAGTCGCTTTCACAGCATGCCCTCGCACCTTCATACACAGCCAAACGCGTTTCGAGCCTGAATTGCTCTTCGTCAGTGGCCAAAAAATTGAATGCAGAAGTGGCAGTGGAAGCAACCATATTTATTGATAAGAGTCCCGCCCCAATGGGCGCAAGGCATCCTGGTAAGTATAGTCCATAAAATAGTTGCCCAGACTCAAGGTAAAAATGCACACCCCAGTGGGTCCTGCCCACTTCTGCAACGTGAAACCAAGTGGAAAAATAAAGTCAATGTCCCCAAGTGGGTGAAGGAGAACGAGGATGCCGGCCAGCTTCCTATTACATCCCGGCGGCGAGGCCTCCTGAAGTCCAAGCAGTGCCTGCGGTTGCATGCACCTGGAGCCGCCTTTGAAGCAGCGGGACCTGTTCGCGGCCGGCCAGCCGCTAAACAACAAAGAAAAGAGGGGTGCCTCGGTGAACAGGTCGCACCAACAGGAGTAAAGCACACCATCGCCAGCAGTCGCTTTCACAGCATGCCCTCGCACCTTCATACACAGCCAAACGCGTTTCAAGCCTGAATTGCTCTTCGTCAGTGGCCAAAAGAATTGAATGCAGAAGTGGCAGTGGAAGCAACCAGATTTATTGATAAGAGCCCCGCCCCAATGGGCGCAAGGCATCCTGGTAAGTATAGTCCATAAAATAGTTGCCCAGACTCAAGGTAAAAATGCACACCCCAGTGGGTCCTGCCCACTTCTGCAACGTGAAACCAAGTGGAAAAATAAAGTCAATGTCCCCAAGTGGGTGAAGGAGAACGAGAATGCCGGCCAGCTTCTTATTACATCCCGGCGGCGAGGTCTCCTGAAGTCCAAGCAGTGCCTGCGGACTATACTTACCAGGATGCCTTGCGCCCATTGGGGCGGAACTCTTATCAATAAATATGGTTGCTTCCACTGCCACTTCTGCATTCAATGTTTTTGCCACTGACGAAGAGCAATTCAGGCTCGAAACGCGTTTGGTTGTGTATGAAGGTGCGAGGGCATGCTGTGAAAGCGACTGCTGGCGACGGTGTGCTTTACTCCTGTTGGTGCGACCTGTTCACCGAGGCACCCCTCTTTTCTTTGTTGTTTAGCGGCTGGCCGGCCGTGAACAGGTCCCGCTGCTTCAAAGGCGGCTCCAAGTGCGTGCAACCGCAGGCACTGCTTGGACTTCAGGAGGCCTCGCCGCCAGGATGTAATTGGAAGCTGGCCGGCATCCTCGTTCTCCTTCACCCACTTGGGGACATTGACTTTATTTTTCCACTTGGTTTCACGTTGCAGAAGTGGGCAGGACCCACTGGGGTGTGCATTTTTACCTTGAGTCTGGGCAACTATTTCATGGACTATACTTACCAGGATGCCTTGCGCCCATTGGGGCGGGACTATTATCAATAAATATGGTTGCTTCCACTGCCACCTCTGCATTCAATGTTTTTGCCACTGACGAAGAGCAATTCAGGCTCGAAACGCGTTTGGATGTGTATGAAGTTGCGAGGGCATGCTGTGAAAGCGACTGCTGGCGACGGTGTGCTTTACTCCTGTTGGTGCAACCTGTTCACCGAGGCACCCCTCTTTTCTTTGTTGTTTAGCGGCTGGCCGGCCGCGAACAGGTCCCGCTGCTTCAAAGGCGGCTCCAGGTGCGTGCAACCGCAGGCACTGCTTGGACTTCAGGAGGCCTCGCCGCCGGGATGTAGCAGAAGCTGGCCGGCATCCTCGTTCTCCTTCACCCACTTGAGGACATTGACTTTATTTTTCCACTTGGTTTCACGTTGCAGAAGTGGGCAGGACCCACTGGGGTGTGCATTTTTACCTTGAGTCTGGGCAACTATTTTATGGACTATACTTACCAGGATGCCTTGCGCCCATTGGGGCGGGACTCTTATCAATAAATATGGTTGCTTCCACTGCCACTTCTGCATTCAATGTTTTTGCCACTGACGAAGAGCAGTTCAGGCTCAAAACGCATTTGGCTGTGTAAGAAGGTGCGAGGGCATGCTGTGAAAGCGACTGCTGGCGACGGTGTGCTTTACTCCTGTTGGTGCGACCTGTTCACCGAGGCACCCCTCTTTTCTTTGTTGTTTAGCGGCTGGCCGGCCGCGAACAGGTCCTGCTGCTTCAAAGGCAGCTCCAGGTGCGTGCAACCGCAGGCACTGCTTGGACTTCAGGAGGCCTCGCCGCCGGGATGTAATAGGAAGCTGGCCGGCATCCTCGTTCTCCTTCACCCACTTGGGGACATTGACTTTATTTTTCCACTTGGTTTCACGTTGCAGAAGTGGGCAGGACCCACTGGGGTGTGCATTTTTACCTTGAGTCTGGGCAACTATTTCATGGACTATACTTACCAGGATGCCTTGCGCCCATTGGGGCGGGACTCTTATCAATAAATATGGTTGCTTCCACTGCCACTTCTGCATTCAATGTTTTTGCCACTGACGAAGAGCAATTCAGGCTCGAAACGCGTTTGGCTGTGTATGAAGGTGCGAGGGCATGCTGTGAAAGCGACTGCTGGTGACGGTGTGCTTTACTCCTGTTGGTGCGACCTGTTCACCGAGGCACCCCTCTTTTCTTTGTTGTTTAGCGGCTGGCCGGCCGCGAACAGGCCCAGCTGCTTCAAAGGCGGCTCCAGGTGCGTGCAACCGCAGGCACTGCTTGGACTTCAGGAGGCCTCGCCGCCGGGATGTAATAGGAAGCTGGCTGGCATCCTCGTTCTCCTTCACCCACTTGGGGACATTGACTTTATTTTTCCACTTGGTTTCACGTTGCAGAAGTGGGCAGGACCCACTGGGGTGTGCATTTTTACCTTGAGTCTGGGCAACTATTTCATGGACTATACTTACCAGGATGCCTTGCGCCCATTGGGGCGGGACTCTTATCAATAAATATGGTTGCTTCCACTGCCACTTCTGCATTCAATGTTTTTGCCACTGACGAAGAGCAATTCAGGCTCGAAACGCGTTTGGCTGTGTATGAAGGTGCGAGGGCATGCTGTGAAAGCGACTGCTGGCGACGGTGTGCTTTACTCCTGTTGGTGCGACCTGTTCACCGAGGCACCCCTCTTTTCTTTGATATATATATATATATATATATATATATATATATATATATATATATATATATATATATATATATATATATATATATATATATATATATATATATATATATATATATAACTACAATCCTCCACAAACAATTCAACAAAGAAGGTGGGGCACTCCGGGCTGTTTTCCAAGTGGATTTTATTATTCACTCGTTACCAAACGTGAACACGGTCTCTCATGACGTGTTTCGGCTTCTCGCCTTCATCAACATATATATACCTTCATATATATATAGATATATCTAAGTGCTCCGCTCCTTGTCGTCAATTCCTGGTACACAAATGGGCACAGACCACAGTAAATAAGTGCAGTTTTGTATTTATTGTTTCTAACAGTCCGCCATTACGCGTTTCGGCCTTTGCAGGCCTTGATCACATGACGCCACTGCATTGTGGGACAACCATATTTAAAGTCACAAGTGCTCAAATACATCATAGATACTGAAAACAGACTATATGGTTAACTTGTAATGACGATGCAAGATATAAATTGCTATTATCATAAAACCTTAAAACCTTAATAAATATGCAGTTTTAATAAAATATATGTATGTATATATATTACGTTGTGACAGTCACCACTGGGCAGTTATAGTTATGATCATGTTTGCATAGAACATGGATTTTTGGGTTCACTGATAACTTTGGTACCGTTTCCTGAATCTTTACAAAGCTTTCCACAGGAAATTCTCATCCACCTCACCTTCTGTCTGGAAAGTTTTGGGGTGAGCCAATCTGGGGCCGAGAAAAAGGGGGGTCCTAAAACATATTTTCCCAATGCAGTTTTTCAAACGAACTTTAGAAACAGCTGCAATCAAAATGGCTGAAAGAATTATTTTTCTGCTTTGGCTTAAATCTGTTTTGTAGTTTTTGAGAAATGAAGGCTCAAAACGTATGCATAGTTCATACCACAGTTCCACAGTGAATCCACTTCATTGTAATTGGCTTGCCGCAACCTGAAGGACAAGTTGTGGCCATCATCTTAGGACTCTGGGACTCAATCATACACCCAACCCCACACCACGTTTTGCAGAAGGCGCAAGAGACAGTTGCTTTAGTCACTTGAGATAACTATAACTGAATTTAAGTGGTTTTGTTAGTGTAAACATTATGTTTGAACTGACATTTTCACATAACTATAGAATCCTTTTAACCTTTGTTTTTTTTACAGTTTTTACAGTGAATTTTTAAGTTTGTTTAAATGTAATGTAAGACAGAATTACAATTCCTAACTATAACATCACTTTACCCTTTGGTTGTTTCTCTATATATATCATTTATTTGGGGAATGAGGTGTCACACTATAATAACTGCCCATTGGACCAACTATTGAGGGATCTAGACAAGTAATCTTTTGCTTTGAATTCCCTGTTCATCAATAATGCTGAGCACATACATGTGGGAAGCACATTCAAAAGCATCTGCCATCTATGATGCACAGGTACACTTCATGTCCATCTGGTTGAAATCGTTAAAGCCTTTGCATCATTCTTAAAGGAATTGTACTGTGGCAAGCGATTTGATACAGCAGCGGCAGAACATGAGTGAATGACTTGCCTGACCACACCAAATCTCTCAGAGGGGAGGAAAGCTTCTACTTGGGAAGATTACATTTGAGGAACCTGAGGCAGTAATCAGCAACCTGCCAAATGTCAAGTGCCCAGGAAAAGATGGTTTCTCAGGAGATATTCATAAACAGATAAATTAAAGTTGGCCAAACTTGTATAGGAAAATTTTAAAAAGCATAGTGAATGGGTTCTTTCTACTCCATCTCTAATAATATTCTAATATCGGTGCTCACCAAACCATATATGGATGTTCAGCATTGCACCAGTTATCATTCAATTGCATTGATAAAAACTGATATGAAAATTGTGACAAAAAAGTGTACAACAGACTACAAAAGGTCATTTCCTCTGTGATAGATAAAAGACATATGGGGTTCATCCCAGGTAGACTATTTATGCACAATTGCCATAACCTCTCATACCTTTTGTGGTTGTCTTGAGAAAAGACGTTTGATCGTGTGGAGTGGGCTACTTATTCAGGGTCCTCTGCAAAGGCTTCATTTGGAAACCTCCCTATAAATAGGTTACTAGGCAGGGATCCGCCTGTCACCCTTGATTTTATTCCCGGCTCTAGAACCCCTGGCCATCGCAATATGCTACATGAAGATGAGTGGAGGATTGCCTATACCAGCAGGGGAGACTAAGATCCTCTGGTACACTGACAATATTTTGCTTTTTCCTCATTAAGCCTACTTCTCTGGATACAAGGTGAATTGGGGTAAACATAAGGCTCTTTCAATGTTTTGAGTGTCCACCAAAGCAGCAATCCCAGGCCAAAACTTCAAATGGTTATCTTAAATACTTGGGTAGCTTATTAATCACGGGCCTACTGAGGTAGTGTGGATAACCTGAACCTGCTAATCCAACAGAGGACTTCAGACATTTATGTAAAAGCACTTTGATACCTGATTTTGGGTCAAGTTCGCGCTATATAAAACTTCAGAGAAAAAAAAAAGTTGGTTGGTATTACGACTCTCTCTGTGGAGCAGAGGCTAGCTGGTTAAAATAATTATAGCCCTACACTTCAACAACTAAAATATTTTTTGATACCTGTGATTAGAAGGTGGAGGGCAGCCCACCAATTCCTCCTGAAATTTCAGTGTAATGTCAAGAAGTAACTGCACTGCAATTTATGCCAATAGTAGTTATAATGGATTTCGAGATGCAACATCATATGTATATTTTGGATTTACCACTAAGGATGTGATTTAGAGTTTCATGGTATCTCAAAATCTTTCAGTTCTTTGAAACAACTCTGAACATAGTGAGGAGCAAACTACTGAGGAAAATCCAATGGCTCAATTTTCATCACTATGGGGATTGAATGGTGGAAGACATTAAGGCCCACATGCATCAAAGAAATAAATTGCGACTCCAAAATAGCGAAAATTAAGGATTCGCTATTTCAGATTCGCTAAACGGAATGCACCAAATAATTCGGTAAATATTTGCGATTCCTTAAAAATCGCTAAAATATTTACCGATTATTATTTACCGAATCGGTATCTGCGAATCCGCAAATACCGAATCGGTATCTGTGAACTCGCAAATACCGATTCGGTATTTGCGAAAGCGCCGATCGTCTCATGGAGATGACATCATACCAGGAAGTGAATCCCAGATACCACACACCTGTGCAGAGTTAGAGACTGAGGAGGAGGAAGACTGTTGGTGCACAGCCTGGAAAACACATTTTCTAGCAGAATCTGAGACCAACTATTACAATGGACCCAGGAAACAAAAAGCAGAAAGGAGAAGGCAGGAAGAGGAAAATAAAATTCAGTGAGAGGGAACTGGAAATACTCACTGAGGAAGTCGTCCAAAAAATGACCAGCTGTTTGGGAAACAATCCCTGCATGTTGCTGAGTCAGTCAAGCGGAAGATCTGGCTTGGGATACAAGCCCGGGTCAATTCTGTGGGGGTCACACACCGTGACATCAGCAACTTACAGAAGCGATGGTATGACCTTCGCAGCCGGGCAAAAGAGAGAGTGGCTGAAAGGCTGGCATCTGCAAGAAAAACAGGAGGGGGAACATCCACTCAGCCTGCAAACACCCCAATGGACGACTTGGTGGAATCCACTCTGCAGCCTGAGGCAGTTGTCGGGGTCACGCAGATTGACACCTCAGGACATGCGGGGACCTCCCAAGGTAAGAGCACATCCAAACATATTGCAAAATAATTGTGAGCCAAAGTGCAACAAATGCATACCCTGCGTAGTGTAGCAGGCATGAGTCCAGTCCACCTCTTACTTGCAACCCCTAATGCATTGTGGGAGTTGTATGCAAACATATGTAATGGCAAAGCATGGGGGAGTAGCACAGTTCAAATGCAACAGCGTACAGCAAGGCAGTGACAACAGTAGACTTCCTACATCACAGAAGTTAATTTATTACACCTCTGTGAGCGCAATGTCACAAACATGTGCAAAAAATAGATGTTTTACATTTTACAAAACAAAATGATCTTGCACTGTTTCCCTCACAGATGCATCACAGGAGAGTGACGTGGCAGACATCCACGATTCACAGGGACATACAGACCAGCAAGATGAGGGACAAGAGATGCCGGCATCCTCGCCCCTACCTGTTCCCACTCAACGCAGGAGAAGAGTACTGCCACTGCCCGATTTGGATAGTGAGGAGGACACACAAACAGGAGCAGACCCACAGGGCACTGCCCATACACCCCCACCACCAGAGGTAACAATACCACCACGTCACAGTCCGTTCCGCAGGCGAAGGCCAAGTCCATTTCTGAGGTCTGCTGTGGACGATGGTGAAGCTGCCTGCAGTGTGCTTGAGACCAAGATGTTGAGGGTCCAGCGCCTGCAACAGAAGAACATGCGACTCATGCAGGAGCAATTGGGAACAATGGCCACACACATGGGTGGGATTCGTGACTGCATGAAGGAGCAGACGACTGCACTCGTTGAGGGGTTCAGGGCACACGGTGACAAACTTGACCGTGTTGCAACAGCCATTGAACAGATGTGCAGTGTCATGCAGGCTGAGCATATCTCCAATACCAGGAGGCAACAACATGCTATGGGGCGCATGCGCGGATAGACCAGGGCCATCAACAGGCTGAGTACTACGACAGCTCAGCTATACAGGCGTGCAGTCGCCATGCAGGTCGAGATGACCCACTGCTGTGGGGATGTGGCCAGGGGCCTAATCCAGGTCACCACTGCTGTGGAAGGGCTGCAGACAGCAGCAGCCAGTGGGAACCTCATGCATGGAGGGGGGGAGAGTGAGGAGGCCTCCAGCCTAAGCAGCCTACTGGTGCCTGTGGCACATAGCAGGAGGCGCAGTAGCAGGAGTCAGGCAGTCACAGAAGACACCATGTCAGATGCAGCTGGGCCTACTACAAGGGCCACAGGGGGGCGTCACAGGAAGCGTTAGGCATTTGGACATACAAACAATCTGGTGATGTAACCAGATATGTGTTACCTATACGCACTGCCGTTGCAGTCCTAAGGCAATGAAATGTAATTGCCTGTACATGGTATGTGTGCATTAACACATACACACAACTGTCACATTAAACCTTTAACCAAATTCTGTGTTGTCATGTGCTTACTCACCTTAGAAGTAATGTTGCGTGATTTCTGCTCTTCTACGTCTGCCCTCTGCTGCATGTGGTCCGCCTGCTGCATGGGGTGGTTGTATCGGCTGTATGTCCTGTTCTGGCTCGCTGTCAGAGTCCACCAAGGGGATGCCTCTATTGGTGGCTATGTTGTGCAACATAGCGCACGTTGCCACAATCTTACAGCATTTCTCAGGACTGTACTGTAATGCCCCACCGCTCTTGTGTATGATGCGGAATCGTGATTTGAGTACCCCAAATGTCCTTTCAATAACATTGCGCGTCGCAATGTGCGCACGATTGTAACGTCGCTCCCTTTGAGTGGCAGGATTCAGGTATGGGGTGAGGATGTAAGACCTCACAGGGTATGCGCTATCACCTACAGGATGTGAGACACCAACATACATTAGTCACTGCAATGTGTCACCATGGTGTACATTTTTAAATTACAGTATTACATTGATTTACCCAGTAGATATCCTTCTCCGAACTCCCCCGCAAGTAGACGTCTGTGTATTCCACTGTGCCGGAAGATGTATGCGTCATGGGCACTGCCAGGGTAACTTGCCACAATGTCAGTGATTAGTGTTTTTGAGTTGCATGTTACCTGTATGTTCAGTGAGTGGTAAGATTTCTGGTTGCGGTAGACATACTCATTCACTGCAGGGGGACATATGGGTACATGCGTCCCATCGATACAACCAATCACATGCGGGAACTGTGCAACCTGATAGAAATCTAATTTGGTTTGCATCAACTCCTGTGGTGTGGTGGGGAACCTGATGTGGTTGTGTATCCTCTGCAACATGGCATTTAGGAAACTGTTAAAAAAACGGGATATGGCACTTTGGGAGACCCCGCCAGCTGCTGCAATTACTCCCTGGAAGGACCCTGAAGCTAGGAGATGCAGGGAACACAGGACCTGCACATGGGTGGGTATGGCATGTGTCCTGCGAGTCTGCCGCTGCAGTATAGGGTCTAACTCAGCAATTAGAGCCAAGATAGCTGCAGCATTCACCCTATATTTATCATAGATCTCCTCCTCCGTCTGCCCTAGCAATGTGACGCGCACTCTAAAGATTCTCTCCTGGATCCTCCTTCTCCTCTGTGCTGCTGCTCTCAGCCTCATCCTCCTCGCCACAACGTAGAGCGCTGCCATGGTGGGTCTGTGGGATGCATTCTGGGACTGTTTAAGTAGTTTGCTGATGATTTACACCTGTTTTTGATTATGTGTGATTTTTACCACCTGATGTGATGTCTTCTAGTTTAAGGAATGCAAATTGCGAATTTAGGCTGGTTCTGTATTAGCGAAAACTTGATGCATCGCATTTTGCGATTTTTAATTGCGCTTCCTAAAATACAGATTCGGTATTACCGATTCTGTATTTTATGAAGCGCTAAAATTGCGAGTACTTCTATTTCTTGCGGTTTCGCTTAATGCATCTGAACTAGCTAATTTGCGATCGGTAAAGGCTTTTTTTACCGATTCGCAATTTTTCCGGGCGCAAATTAGCTTGATGCATGTGGGCCTAAGCCTGTCGATTCTAATCTGCATTTGAAAATTTCACTTGAAATTGAATGATTTTCACTTTTTACCTTAACCCTAAATCCTACCCTGAGTACTTTCAGAATACTGCACCGGAATTACCAAGTTTATTCATAAATAGTAAATGCTGTTGTACATGCTTTTTACTTTACATATGGCCTTTTTCCCCAATGGCTCAGTTCTTTTCTACTATATTTTATTTTTTTATTTTAAGAGTTTTCTATAGCGCTAGCCAGACCCAAAGGTATCGGAGCGCTTTACAACATTGTCACTTGTAGGGTAACATTAACACTTTAGTATGTACAGAGATTTAAGAAGCATCAAACAGTACCATCGAATAAAACAAAATGTCACTTGTAGGATATGGTACCACATTAGTATGTACATTGACTCATGTTGCTTCATGTACTGTCTTTGTAGAGAGCACAATGACTCGTGACGGGATGAGACCGGGGGGGGGGAGAGGAGGTGGTCATGAGGCGAGTGAGGTAGATGTCTTGATATCAAAGGTGTCTGTGTGCTACTGTGGGCAGGCTTCTGTGGTTTGGCTAAGGCTATCCATTTGCGAGAGATCGGTTGATGAGGAGGTCTTTGAGCTGTCTTTTGAATTCTAGGTAAGAGGGGTTGGTTATGATATGGACTGGTATGGAGTTCCTTATTTTGGGTGCATTTCCTGTGAAGGATCGAGATGTGGTTTTTTGTTTGCGGGTTTTCGGAGGGATGAGGAGTAGAGTGTTGGTACTCCTTAGGCTTCTTGTCTGACCGGCTTTCTGGAGTTTGGAGGCCAGGTAGGCGGGTTTCCCTGTGTGTAGCGCTTTGTGGGTGAGGCAGGCAGTTCTGAAGTTGGCACGCATTTCGATTGGGAGCCATTTTAGCTCTCTGAATGCAGGCGAAATGTGTTCATATTTCTTTATTCCAGTGACCATTCTGGCTGCTGCATTTAGAATTGATCTGAGGGGAGCTCGGTGCAATTTTGCTGCTCCAGTGAGGGTTGCATTTCCGTAGTCCAGTCTAGACAACACCAGGGATTGAGTGGCTTGTTTGAGGTCGTTCTGAGGTATGAAGGGTTTTATTTTGTTTAGTAGTTTAAGGTTGATGAAGGCGCTCTTTGCAGTGTTCTAGATGTGTTTGCTCATGTCTAATTTAGGATCCAGGGTGATTCCCAGTGATTTTACAGAGTCGGCTAGTGTGGGGTTGTAGTTGAGAGCGTCAATAGGCTTTAGCCATTCTGTGATTTGGGGGTTCTTCTCCTTGTTGGAGATGAGGAGGATTTCCGTTTTGTCTTGGTTTAGTTTCAAGTGGTTGCGCAATAGCCATTGTTGGACTTCTCTTAGAGTATCGTTCAGTCTCTGAATGTCTTCAATGGAGGAGGTTTCCAGATAGATCTGGGTATCGTCTGCATAGAGGTGGAAGGGAATATTGGCTCTTTTGAGTATGGCGGCAAGGGGTTCCATATAGATGTTGAAGAGTTGTGGGGAGAGTACTGATCCTTGGGGGACACCCCTGTTAACGGGTGTTAGGTCTGATAGGAAGTTTTTGATTTTTATTCTTTGGGTGCGGTTCTGTAGGAAGGAGGTGAACCATTGTAGGACTACCTCTTCCGCTCCAGCCCTTTCTTGCAGTGCCTTGGTGAGTAGTTTGTGGTCAACCGTGTCAAAGGCTGCCGATAGGTCCAGAAGTATGAGTAAGCAGCATTGACCTGTATCTAGAGATTTGTGCATATCATCTATTACATTTAGGATCGCTGTCTCTGTGCTGCAACCTTTTCTGAAGCCCGATTGGTGGGGGTTTAGAAGGTTGATGCTGTCTAGGTGTTGGGTGAGCTGGAGGAGAACACATTTTTCCAGTATTTTCACTAGGAGAGGGAGGGTGGAAACGGGTCTTAAGTTATTCAGGTTGTTTGTATCGGAGCCCGGTTTTTTCAGTAGATGTGTGACTTTGCCGATTTTGAGGCAATCCGGGATGATTCCAGTGCGCAGGGAGCTGTTTATAATTTTGGTCCAATGCGGGGCTAGGGAAAGTTTGAGCTTTTTTGCCAGTTGGGCAGGTATGGGATCCAGGACGTGTGCTGAGGGCTCGCAGCTGGCAATCATTTTAATGACCTCAGTTTCGGTGATGGGATTGAAAGATTTCCATACGTATGAGGGGTGCTTGGGTATGATATCTTCTGTCCCTGTGAGTGATTTCCTGTCAGGGGGACTGCGGTGTATGTCCAAGGAGAGTTCTATCTTGGTTATTTTGTCATTGAAGAAGTTGGCAAAGTTATCGCACAGGACTTTGGAGGCCGCCACTGGTGTCGAAGAGGGCTTGGAGGTTTGTTGCCTGATGAGATTGAAGAGTTCTTTGGGCCTGTTTTTCGCTTTGCCAAGAGCATTGGAGAAGAAGGACGTTTTTTCATTCTTTATGTGCTTTTTGTCTTTCCCGCGTATTGATTTGAGTTTAGTTCATAGGATTGTGGATGGGTTGTTTCGCCAGAGTCTTTCTGCTGCTCTTAGTTCTCTTCTTTCGGAGTTTATTTCTGTGTTGAACCACGATCTGGATTGTATGTTTCTGGTTCTTTTTAGTTTCAGGGGGCTATTTGGTCCATAATGGAAGTCATAGTGGTGTTGTAGTGGGAGGTGAGTTCATTTGTAGAGAGCTCCTCATTGTGTATGGGAAGGAGGGAGCTTACCCTTTCCTCCAGGTCTGCAAGGGAAATCTGCCTTAGATTTCTCGTCCAGCGAGGGGGGTCCTGCGTATTTGGTTGGCGGTGGATCGTTTGGTTGATGTGGAATAGAATGATATGGTGATCAGACCAGTCAACAGGCAGGGTGTGGTCGATGGAGACTGTGTCTGCTTGAGCGATAATGGCATCCAGGATTGAGTCTCTGTTGTGGGTTTCCTTTGTGCAGTGTTGGGTGAGGTTGTTATTGATTAGAAGATCATTTAAGGTTTTGATTACTGAGTTGTTTTCCTCCTTCCAGTGTAGATTGAGGTCACCTAGAATTATGTTGTTGGAGTCCCTGAGTGAGCACTGAGTTATCAGATCGGAGAGGTGTTCTCCGAATGCGGGGGTGTTTCCTGGCGGATGGTAGAGGAGATGACAGAGTAGTGTTTTGTTGTCGCTCGACTTAATGGTGGTAGTAAGGCATTCGAAGGAGTTATATTCGAGGGCGTCGGTTTCTTTCACGGAGATGTTGTTTTTGTGTATGATAGCTATGCCTCCTCCTTTCTGGTTTTTCCTGTCTTTGTGGATGATTGTGAAGCCCGGGGGTACAAGCATGTCCATAATTGGGGAGGAGAACTCATTTAGCCATGTTTTGGTGATGGACGTGATGTCTATGTCGTGGGTGAGGATGGTCTCTGGCAGTTCTGTTGCATGTTTGTTGGCCGATCTGCAGTTGATGAGCATGCAGTTGGTATTGGATCCCCCGTTTTTGGGTTTCTTCTTTAAGGGGGCCCTGGGGATATGGGTGAGGAAGGCTGGGGGTCTAGAGGATCTGGGGGGAGTGGTCTCTTCCAAAACCAGTGACAACCTGGATCTTGGAGCTAGAGGTGGCAGTGGTGGGTGTGTTGTACGAGGTGGCAAGTTCCATTGCTTCACTCGTGGACATTGCGGCCTTTGTTCTATTGGGTCTCTGTGTTTGGTTCAGGAGGGGGGTTGTGGTCCAGCTGGGTGGACCACAACCTTTGGGTGGTCTTGTGTGATTAGTGTTGGTGAATGTAGGTGTCGGATATGTGTGCTGGTTGGGTTTTCGTGATCTGTTTAGGTTAAGTAAGATTTCGGTGAGGCCTCGTATTATCTTTACCAGATGACTTTCTAGTAGGGCAAGTCGTTGGGTCATCGTTGCGGAGGAGGGGGTGTTGGAGTTCCTGTAGGATCGGTGGGACATAGTGGCTGTAGTTTTTGTGTGTCTTTGTGTCTGGTTCCAGTAGGAGGTAGTGGTCGAGCTAAGGTGTTGAGTTTTGGTAGGTCTTGCGTGGTTGGTAGTGGTAGCTGTGGGTGCCATGTATGGGTGTTGGCTGGGTCCTTGGTGTTGGCTTTTGGTGTTGGTAGTGTTGGCTTTTGGGTTGGTAGTGTTGGCTTTTGGGTTGGTAGTGGTGGCTGTGGGTGTCATGTATGGGTGTTGGTTAGGTCTTTGGTGTTGGCTTTTGGTATTGTCCATGAAACATGTTGGCATTAGGGTCCTAGGACCATAATATCCCAAAGACCCTATTTTACTTTCTTTTAATATTTCAGTGAGATCCAAAATAAAGGGACACCGGGGTCTCTCTGAGATTTTTAATCTTTATTCCCCCTGGCCAAAAACATATTTTTAAGAGCTCCCTGAAAGATTGGTTGAGCCCACCCTGACTTCTAGGCGTCAGGGTGACCCGATGATGAAGCATGACACCACTAGGGTGTGTGAGGGTATATAAAACAAGAAGGACTTGCTTCCTTGCCCACCACCAGGTGGTGTACTTTATCGTCTTGATTTGGGTTCTATAGGTTTTTGAGGTTGGTTCCATCTACGAATTTATATGCATGTGGCATTAGGGGAGTACTTTTTGTGACTTTATTGTCCATGTTAGCCTTATGGGTTGTCGAGCATGTGGGGTGTGGAAGGCCATGGCTTGGTTCAAGCTGCCATCTCTTGTGTGTCAGTGGAGGGGGAGATTCTGGAGTCATGGGCTGCGGAATGTGTTTGCTGGTTGTTTGTTGAGGGTGGTGGTATAAGGGTGAGGGGGCATGTGTTGTTCGGTGGGGGGATGCAGAGCCTCATCAGTGTCGGGGCTCTGATTGATCATGTGGGGGGGATGAGTTGAGCACTGTCAGGGAGGGGTAGGTGTATGGGGGGATGGTGTCCGGAGGGGGGAGTTTGACTCTCATGTTGGAGGTCTTATGGTTGCTTTGTACGAGCTCCTGTAGGGGCGAGCTGTCCGGGGATAAGGCGCTAGCTGGGCGGGAGCTGTGTGAGTGCACTGGGGTGTTGTGGGGCAAATTACAGAGAGAGTCGAAGGCTTCTAGGATGTCATTGTTGGCTTTACAAAGCACGGGGAAGAGAGAGTCGAAAGCTTCTAGGTTGTCATCATTGACTTGAATCATGACTGTGCCGTTGGTGTAGATGGTCACAGAGGTGTTGCCGCTACGTATTGGGCAGTTTGGGAGTGTGGTCGTTAGTTTGCAACTGAAGGGAGTGTTAGTAGTTTTGAATATGTGTAGATGAGTTTTGAGGATGGTGTTCCATTTATCAGGTCTAAGAGTATGGAAAATGAGATCCATTTTTAACTGGCCTTTGGAGGAGCAGTGGTATATGTCCGCAAATAGGGTTTCAGGGTGTTGTCTAATCAGTCTGTGTTTGAGGTTTCTTTTAGCTTTTGGTGTGAGGTTGGGTGGGAAAGTGATGGAGAAGGAGTTCGGTCCGTGTGGTTTCAATACGCTGGGTGTGAGTAGGCGGCGGGGGGTGGTGTGGGCGGTGACATTCTGCCTAGGATGGGAGGGTGAATGGTTATCCTGAGCGGTGTTCAGTCTATTTGTTAGAGAGGGGGGGCTATAAAGGGGTTGAGGGTAGGTAAACCTTTCTGTGTTAAGGTAAGATATCGTTAATATATCTTTCTGACCGTATATAAGCACTGCCTTTGAGAAAGGCAGTGACTGGAGGTGTGTGAGCTACCTCTCTGCTTGCCTCTTCCACCCTCAGGTGGGGTTGGTTAGCTGGGGTGGGTGGTGAGGGAACAGCCTCTTCGAACCTCGGCGCAGTCAACTAGGTGGGAGCATTGCTATGAGAGTAGCGGGGGAAGGGTCATGGTGGCGTGTTTAGTCTTCCCTAATATGGATATAGGTGTCGCTGAATGTGGTGATAGACTAGTGGCTGACTGTTCTTTGCGTCCGGAGACCTTCCAGGGGGGTTTTCCCTCATTCAGGGTATAGGTGTAGCTGAATGTGATGATTGGCTAGTGTCTGACTGTTCTTTGTGGCCGGAAACCTTCCACGGGGTACTAAGGATGATTATGGGCTTACAACTACCATCTTGGGGACAGGCACCTAGTTAGGTGAGGGGGGTTTGACTCCAGTTGTTGTGGCCCTTGCGTTTCTAGTACGGTGGTCTTAGGGCTCCGGGGGATGCTCCTTGGGTTGAGTTGAGGCTGTACTGGGGAGAGGGACCTGTTATGTCGGCGTTATTTGTGGATAGTCGCCATCTTGGGGTCAGGCAACTGGCTTCAGTGAGTAGTTGTGGGTTGAGTTTCTCTACTTTGTTTCAGTGTCTGCACGTTTTAGTTTAGAAAGTCTGCGCATTTGAGTTGGTTCACGTGAGGTTAGGGGGAGAGGATGTGACCATTCAGGGGACCAGTGGGTTGGTCGATGTGTCTTAGTTAAGGGTGGGCGGCTGCCATCTTGGGGGCAGGCACCGCGTTGTGTTGGGGTAATCACGTTGCGATGGGGTTGTGTTGTGCGCTGTGCCCTTCGTTCCTGATGTTAGTGCATCTGAAATTGCTTATTTCCTAATTTCCAGGGCGCGGGTAGGTGTGGAGGAGGGTCCGGCGAGATTACCGATGATTAGGGCAGGCCGCCGCCATCTTGGGGACAGGTCTCCATTAGTGGAGGTGAGATGGGGTGAGCTGCGTGGCCAGCGCGTCCTGGCTAGGTTGATTCCGGTTCGGAGATGAGTGCGAGTCTGACAAAGGTAAGGAAAGGGGGTCTAGCGATGTGAGAAGAGTTTAGGAGGGTTCTGTGGGTGAGAGATGGAATATCAATGCCGCCCTCTTAGGGTCAGGCAGGCCGTAGCAAGCCTCACGTCTCCCGTTGTTGGGGTTACGTGTCCATCCAGGTATTTCACTACGTCATAGGTTCCGGAGAGTGGAGCCTTTTATTTCCTAATTTCCATGGTGGGGGTGGGTATGATAGAGGGTCCGGCGCGATTACTGATGTTAAGGGCGTGCATCCGCCATCTTAGGGACAGGCCCTCGGTAGTGGTGGTGTGCTGCGCGGCCAGCGCGTCTGGGCTGAGTTGAATATCTGGTTCGGAGATGAGTGCAAGTCTGGTATGGGTGAAAAGAGTCTGGCAAAGTTGATAGGAGTTTATGGGGCTTTTGAAGGTGGCAGATAGATTAGATTGATGCTGCCATCTTAGGGTCAGGCAGGCGGTAGCGGTTCTCCCGTCTCCTGTTGCTAGGGTTGCGTATCCGTCGAGATATTTCACCCAGACTTCTGTTCTGGTGAGTGGACCCTTTTGTACTCGATGCTCATGTACTCACCGGCGTTGGGCTTGATTAGATCGATGTCGCCGTCTTAGGGTCAGGAAGGCGGTAGCGAGCCTCACGTCTCCCGTCTCTAGGATTTGGTGTTCGTCAAGATATTTCACCAGGCTCAGGTTCAGTTGACTGGACCCTTTTGTACTCGGTGTTCGTGTATTCTTCAGCATTGGTTCTGGGATGTTATGTAGGGGCTCTTCACCCCGTCGAGTTTTGGTTTCGGTGTCTTTCGCTGTTTTCCTGTATACGGTGGATCTCTTTTTGGGTTCAGTGTCTTCCGCTGTTTATTCTGTATACGATGGATCCCTTGGAGCGTTCGGTGTCCTGAGATTTTGGTGTTTTTTCTGACTCTATGCGGGTCCAGGTGTGGCTGTCCCGGACCAACTGCTATGGAGTCTGCCGTCTCCCGATGTACATCGAGGCGGGGGTAGCCTGTCCACGGTCTTGCAGAGGATCCACAGCGCGATTTCGGGTACTTGATTTAATTTACTTGAAATTACAAAAATATCCTAGCTTATTAGAGGAAAAGGCTGCAGGTGAAAACTTAACCTATGTGTCCCAGTATTCCTTATGGACCTCAAAAACACTTTTCCTCCTCTGTGGTATTACCACTGTTAATCTGGCAAGATATATATTGTCCCCTCTGCCACCTCAGTAGTGAAAGAGTAAATCATAATATTTCCTTCTGGGCAGTGCCTCGCTGAGTTCCATTTCATTTTAGAACATTTTGGTGTCTTATTGTAGGAAAGGTTATAGTAATGTAGGTGCTAATTTGGCGTGATTTGCAATGTGCTATATAAGAAGGGAAATAGTTGTAAAATAGTTTTTCCTTAAAAGGGAAAAACTACTTCTGAATACTTTTATTTTTACCATAGTTTTAGAGATTTTATGTGGAAGATTGTATCTGGAAATAGGCACATGCAGTAACCAAAGTAGCTTTCAAAATATATAGTAATATGATTCACACAGTAGAGGAGTTTTAATCTTGTTAAAAATGAAGTATGTTTACCTTTTATTGACAATATTTTGTCATTCAATGTTGTTGATGAAAGTTTTTTCTCACTGCCTTCCCAATGAGTCAGTTGAGGGCTACTTAGTTTTACTACCCTAATAGTCCACAAAGCTATTTGCCTGTGTGAATCTCATTTACACAGGCAAGTGGTTAGGTTTACAAGTGCAATTCACCCAAAAATACCTTTCATTCATAATTTATTTTACTCATTATTGGACTTGGCCCTTTTTGAATTCCTCCTGGTATTTTTTCTGACCTGGTGTTGGTGGGTTTAGGACTCTGAGCACTTTATCACTGCTGTCCAGTGTTAAAGTGCATGTGCTCTCTATGGTAAACATGGTAAGATTGGACTACACCTGTTTGGCGTGTTTAATTTACCTATCAGTCCCTTGTAAAGTGGTATCTCATATACCCAGGGCCAGTAAATTAAATGCTACTGGTGGGCTTGCAGTGCTGCTTGCGCCACCCACCAAAGTAGCCTTTCAAACTTGTCTCAGGCCTCTGCCATTGCAGGGCCTGCACGCGCAGCTTACTGCCGCTGTGACGTGGCACATAAAGTGGGTGCCACGTCTGTGACTCCCCTTTTACTACATATCGGTAACCCCTAAGGTAGGCCCTAGTTAGCCCTATGTGCAGGGTGCAATGTAGATAAAAGGTAGGACATGTGCCTTAACTGTGTAGCATGTCCTGGTAGTGACAAGCAGCCATTTTGGTTTCTCACAGGCTGCCCTCTCATAGGAATGCATTGGGGATTCCCTGATATGTGTTTCAGTGGTAATTCCTGATCTGAGAGGAGTGGCGTGATCAAGTTTGGTATGTTTGGAATAGTGGTGATAAATGCTGCGTGGTGGTGTTCGCAGATTTATTATCACTATTTTAGAAATGCCACTTTTAGAAGTGGGCATTTCTGTGTGCTATGTGTCTTTGTGCCTGCTTGTTGTGTATTGCATATCTGGCTCTGGAGTGACAGAGACTGGGGAGGTGCAGAGGCTCCGGAGGAGCTGGGTGAGTCAGCGCTAGGCTGAATAGGCCAAGCTGCATTTGGAGTAGTGGGAGGAGTAGCGCCTGGGCCTGAATAGGACTGTGCCTGCCTTCCACAATGCTGGCTCCGCCCCCCTGTGGTGTGTCTTGGGCCAGAGCCTACACCAACAAAAGAGGTTGCTGTGCACTGTAAATAAAATGTTTGAGTGCCCCCCAGAACTGGTTTGGACCAGGCACAGAGCCCTGTGCCAGGGGGAGAACAAAGGACATAGGTAATATAAATATTGGGGCTGTGACCCCATGAAAGGTGTGCTGTTGGTGCTTACTTGTAACTAGAGGGCCGCTGGGTGTCAGGAGGAACTGCCACAAAGGACTCCCCCTCTGCTGGAGGGCCCTGTGAGCTGGCCTGCCTGAGCCCAACTCTGCCCTGTGTGGCCTGAAATCCAGCACATGGTGAGCGCTTGATTCGTTGTCCTGCTGAAGGTTTCCTGCCTCTGGACTGGGGAGTGAGAGCACAAGGGGAGCGCTGTGCTGCTGCCTCCCCTCCCTGACTGCGGTGTAGTGGCCCGTGTTTTCTTTTTGCCTGACCCAGGAACCAAGGGTGAGGAGGGGCCTGCAAAGTTGCCCCACATCACGGTGCCTCTACCCGAAGAGCGTAGCGGGCGCTGCACCCGCTGCTGATTGAGCCTAAGGAGAGGGCTCTGGAGGCGAGAACGGCCGCACCGCAAAGCGGAAGACAGGCGGAGGATGCCTGGACATGGGTGGGGCTCCCGGAAGGAAGGGAAGAGCCCCGCATGCCACCTAAGCCTGGTGGTGGGAGGAACCTGCCCCCGCGAAATGGAAGTCAGAAGTCAACTGCCTGGCTGTGGGCAGAGTTGCCTTCCACAGATGACGATGCCGGAGACCTCGCTCCGGGTCCTGCTCCGGTCTTGCGGGAATTAGAGGCGTGGTGCCTCCACCGGAACCGTGCTCAGGGGCCCCGTGAAAACACCCCAGAGTAAACAGGTGAGTGCCTTGGGGGAAGGAGTGTCCAGCGGGCCACGCTGTGGTTCTCTGGTGCGAGGAGCCATTAGCGAGTTTCCCTTGGGTGCTGAGGGGGCACCATCTTTGTCCACGCATTCCCTGCATGATTACAGCTGTGCCGCATGATCACGGACAGCTGCAGACTTAGCGCCGCACCGAAAACAGTCTCTAGGGAAGGAGACAGGGGTGAATTGTGACCCCTCACCCTCCCCCCTTTTGCCATTGCGGGGTGAGCCCAGGACAGGACCCCCACTGGGGAACAGTGACTTGGGGACAGTACCCCTGTGGCAGGTGTACTATAGGTCCCTGCTGCTGATGAGGTGTAGGCCTAAGGTGGGCCTGATGTACTGCACTCCTGCTGATTATGTTATGCATAATGTGCTATGCCAAGTACTGTTCTGACGTTCATGCCTCAAGAGATGTGCACCGTGGCAGGTGTTACTGTGGTGCACTGATGCTAATTTAGGATGTGTGCCTAATATGTCTATGCATAATGTGTTTATGCTGAGTGTACTATTGCCAGTAGGCACTGGTTGTTTCTATTTCCCTACTTGTGAGTTTTAATGGCTATGAGAGTGGCCCGATTGGCCCTGTAATGTATATAATCCCCGGTGAAGTCATACCTAGTGCCCGGTGGCACAGTGTATATATGTGATTATGCTCTACTGTGTTTTATGAGTAATACAAAGGCTATTTTTATATAACCTTGTGTGGAGCTTCTTTTGTGGTGTGCCTAGTGTGTCGCTGCTGTGTGAGTGTGTTGTGCAAACGCTTTACACAGTGCCTCTGGGAAAAGCCTGACCGCTCTGCCAAGCTACCAAGGGGGTGAGCAGGGGTTATCTTCGTGGTGTAACTCCCTTGCCCTGACTAGAATGGTGGTTTCTGCCTGGCTTAGGTGCTTGCCCTAGCCAACGAGAAATCCCATTTCTAACACTCATGCTTAATATTACCTCAAAATAGTTTAAATATTAGGCCTTCATAAATCTCACTCATCTCACCTAAGTAGTGGAGAGTGTTCATTTCACTATGAATTTCCACTGGTAAGTTTGGAATCGCCCTCACATTTAAGAGTTGGTAGGCGTTTTTAAACTCTTTTGTATCTCATTGCTATCCTGGAAGTGATCAGAAATGTAGTCCTGCCACAATCAGTGTCCAGCAATTTCCAGTTTCTATGGAAAGGAATAAACCCAAAATCGGTGGCAGTAGGGAATGTTTCTTTGTAAGGAATAATATTGTCTCAATGGTGAGATAAACAATTTGTTTCATGGCACAAAAGGAATCAATTGGCCATACTTGTACTTCAAGTACAAATATATTGATGAAAATGCCAATGCAAAGGCTTTAATAGAAATTTGCTAAATCTTTCCTCAAGTATGATTAGAAATCAGAGCAGTTTTCTAAGCATACTTCAGGATGGTTTTGTGAATTACAAATAGTCATAAATGAGAGCACTCACGAGAGGGTGTAATCTGTGGGCTCGATTCAGAAAGAAAATTAGTAAAGCTATGCAATAGGAGCAGATTTACTATTTTTGGGAATTTACAAACATTGCCAGTAGTATTAATGGAAAGTTGTGCCAGATTCAGATTTACAGGCATGCTACAGGGAAGGTCATGTTTTCAGTTCACCCATTTCCCGAGTGCATAATTGTATATGGTGGTTCAATTATACTCATGGAAAATGCACCTCAATTGTACTTTTTTCTTACCACTGGCCTGTACAAGTTTGGAGGTTCCCTTTCCCAATGTGGAAATTGATCTTTTTTCTTACCACTGGCCTGTACAAGTTTGGAGGTTCCCTTTCCCAATGTGGAAATTGATTTACTTTAGCCGTTTTTATGGCAGAATAGGGTTCATCAGAGTTTGTGAATAACAATAAAATCACAAGTTCGTGGGTGCTCACAATCTTGGGCCATCCACTCTCCACCCACTACATGGGGTTTTCTACTGCTGATTTGTACACACTCGTAGTGGAGAATTCTTCATTAGTAAGTATTACTGACAGGAACCCTTCTGTGATTCCTGACAGGTGTTGATGAATCCATTTTCAAACTGAATATGCACATGTACACCCAAAAATGTCTTTGTGATTTGGCTCCAGTGGATACAGATTTATGATTTTTGGTGAGACCCTGGCCTTAAATTCTTACAACTAGCCATCAACATTGGTTGAAATAATGCCAAGATTCTGAATGACCTAATGTAACTGACGCCTTGAGGGAGTCAGTATGCCTAGTGTCCTGTAAAAAATGTCTCATTCATTTGCTTTGTTACCTTCTTATATGTATTATAAGAAATGGCTATATTTACAGCAACCACAATACAGAACAGTTGTATATCTGGAGAGTTGTTTTTCTAAAACGATTTTTAGGTCTGGATTTTGACGGTGCAGCTGGCAAATAGAGCTATTGCTGACAAAATACATAGGGGCATATTTACAAGGGCATTGCGCCATAGGAAAGTCACTTTTAACAACGTTTCTGTGGCGCAATGTCCTGCTCCATATTTACAAACTGGCATTAAGCCACTTTTTGTGGCTTAACGCCGCTTTGTAAATATGATACCCTTTCATGCAGATATCTGTGTGAAAGGGGCGTGCAATGGGTGTTGCTGTGGGCATTCCACCACAACACCCATTGCTTTTTGACGCTGCCCCAGATTTACGGAGATGTGTCAATCTGAGGCAACTCCAAAACTAATGGCATACAAGAGCAGGCGTTAGAAAGGTGATACGAGGAGAAATACTTTTATTTCTCCTCGTTTTTGATTTTTCTATGTGTGCTGCTTTCTGCAGCACACATAAAAAGAGCAAATCACCATGAATGATTGTTTATGGGCAGGAAGGTGTCCCTTCCTGCCCTTAAACAATTATTTAATAATGACAATTTGCTACTTCTATGTGTGCTGCACACACATAGAAGTAACAAATCGCCATTATTGATTTGTTTATGTGAAGGAAGGGACACCTTCCTGCACATAAACAATCATTTACTGCAACACAGGTCCCCTTGCACTATGGTATAAAGGGGCCTGCGTTGGCTCCATGCAGCTAATTTTAGCACTATAGCTAGAAAAAACACAGCGGTGCACTGTATTTTTGTAAATACGGTGCATCCCTGCGTTTTGGAAATGTTGGAGCATGGTGCTGCCAAATTTGGTGCAGCTCCGCGCTCCAACATTTCCTTGTACATATGCCCCATAGAGCAAGCTTTATATTCGCACCTTTCAACTAGCGTCTTTTGCCCTTTAGCTATAAACTTTGACTTCTTGGCTTAACCCATTGGACTATTCATCTCTCACCTAGCGTTATTGCCTGTTTGGGTATATCTTTCTGCCCCTACTCGGGTGTGTGCTTTGAACTGCCTGAAGGTTGACTTTTCAAATATAGCCTTCTCTGTCTGTTCCTACTAGCTTACTTCTGTATGTCTAGCTCTGGTGTGCTAACACGGCATGTGTCAGTACATTAAACTATGACTGATTGGCTTTGACAATGCTTGCTTATATTACCAAAGGAAGTCATTGTCCTTAAAATTGTGTGATATATTTGAAACTTGGACTGCTGATGTTGATTTTTCCTAATTACTGGCGTACTTTTGAATAACCCTGGGCGTAGTTGGCGTAGCGGGACTACGCGGAGGTCCACGGAGTTGGGAACAAACTCCGTGGAACTCCGCTCCGCTACGCGCCTCCACCCGCCTCCAGCCCCCTATTAACAATGAATTAGACTTTAATGAAAAGTAAAATAAAAAACCCTTACCTGTACTGCGGCGTCCCCTGGCTGCCCTCCTCCTCTTCCTCTCGGTCTCTGGGTAATCCTTGCGAAAACTGCGCATGCGCACGCGCATTTCTTGTGAGAAATGCGCATGCGCGCACATGCGTAGTTTTCGCAAGGATTACCCAGAGACGGCGAGGAAGAGGAGGAGGGCAGCCCGGGGACGCCGCAGTACAGGTAAGTGGTTTTTATTTTACTTTTCATTAAAGTCTAATTCATTGTTAATTAGGGGGGTGGAGGCGGGGGCTGGCCAACTCCGCTGCGCTGCGGAGTGTGCAGAGATTTGCCTACTCCACATTCTCCGCGGAACGCGGAGTAGGCAAATCTCTGCACACCCCACGGGCAGAGCGGAGTTCTCCGCCCGCGGTTACTTTTGAACCAATTTAAAATCGTCAGCTGCTATATGAATCAAAATAACTCATATCTAAAAGAAACGAGACAACTTATTTTAATAACAGTCTATTCTCTCTGAAAAGCAGACTACTACAATGTTGTCCATCAGCAGGAGCTGCTGACCTGTATTTGGTTGATTTTTAGGATCCTTCAATAAAGGAATGAGCACGTGGGATAATGCTTTATGTAAAATTACATAAAATGTGCAGTGAACAATTTGAGAGACCCTGAGTTATGTGCTTGCCCTTCCTTGATAACAGATAGAAATAAGAGCGGAGTATGGTTGTATAACCAAAGACAACATTCAACTATTTCTGTGAATTTTAGTCCCTTCTGGCCCTTTGTACACAAAACACACGATCCACGGTTCTGCACATTCCTCTTAGAGCACTTGCAAACTCAAAAGTGCTTTTGTGCAGAGGGTAGCACAGACCCCGGCACCCCCCCTGAAGCACATGGGGAACGTCCAAACCTCGGGAGGGCCCAATTCAACCTAAAAACGATGAATATTGGAGAGTAAGCAGAATTTTAAGGGCCCCTCGTCACATTCTGCAGGAGGGGGTCAACAACTACATTCGTGCGCACTGTATAGGAATGATTTAGCGGCAAAAAATAGTTGATATGAAACGATGCTAAAACCACTCCTTAGGGTGAAGAAGTGAGTGCAACTCTTTGTTGAGTATTGTTACATCACTAAGCAGTTCAACATATTCTCCCACATTGTTCTTTTTTATTTTGTGCTGCTACCATATGCGATGGAAAGTTTCCAAATTAAACACTCTTACCAGAGCATGTTCCAAGACAGCTGAACAGGCCGCAGGCTCGTCCGATACAATACAGTCCTATTCTCTGTTTATTTTTGCAGTTCAAAGGCATGGCTGTCACCCACGTGATTCCTGCCGTCAAGACCTGTGCGCTTCTGATTGCTGATGTGAGATTTTCAAGTCCACAACGCAGCATGCAGGCCAGCGCGTGCCAGCTACCGAGACGGGCTGCGCACAAACGAACTGGTGCATGAAAACCGCTTCCATTTGCGCTTTGAAATCAGGGATGACAGGCTGCCAATTTTTCTGCCCTGTTTTAATCACAACCGGCACATGAAAGAGCTGGTTCTGTTTATCCTCGGTCACCTGGAAAAGGAGTGATAATCAGGAAGTGCAAAGTTCCATTGCCTCCTAGATCTGGCCTGGATATCCCAAGTGCGCTTTTGACTCCATCTTGAGGAAGGTTAAACATGGCCCTTCTACCGCGGCTTCAGTTTTTGTACTCTCCATTCCTTTGACTTCTTTAAGGACTACACCTTGAGTCAATTGAGAGGAATTTATTGTGTGTCAGGCACAGACAATTGAAGCTTCCACACGCATTTAGTAAGATAGCTTCTCTAATAGAACTAGTCTTCTGAAAGTGGTTGTAAAGGAGAACGTGATATTGTTAAAAGAGCGGAGAATAGCTAAGTGTATCAGAAACTTCGCCAGAAATTTATTTTTTAACTTTTCCCCTTACAGTGTTATAGGTATTGTGCTGCTCTAGTTGGTCAACAGTTCCACACCAAAAAAGTGTTTAGCAGAAGGCTGAAGGGCTCCCAGGGCACAGATGTATGAAGGACTCATTCTGCAAAACGTATTGCCCGAATGCAAACATTTTGAAGCAAAGTGAATGTTCATTAATTGGCACTTGTCCATCGCACCGATGCACCTATTTGTGGAGCACTGCCATATTTTAGGGACTGATGCATTGGCAAAAATGCCCCATATGGAGAAACTAAGTAGTGATTGCAGACACATACCAAGCTGCCACCAGCCTCCCATTGGGAAGTGACACAGAAACTTGGCAACTGCACCAATCCCTGTGGGGGTCTTCAGGAGTTCTCTCAAGGAGCAGGTTGCAAGGGTGGAAGGTGCTTCTGCACAAATACCAAGAGCTTGGTGCTTGCTACACTGTGAGTGCCTGTACAAGGGAATCTCTGCTTCCCTAAGGGAGGAGTGGGCCTGGATCCTCCCACAGTCAGAGACTGCAACGCCAGGTCCCTGTAGGACATCCCTGACGCAAAGTGGGACTATGCACCCCTAGCATTATCTGGTCTTTGGAGAGTAAACGGATTGAGTCTGATTCACAAAACTATTTGTGTATGTAAGTTTGATTTATATGCCCAAATAGGTTTTTTATCAGTGCAGAACCAGTTTTGCTATTCTCAAAATTTGGATATACACCACTAACAGGTTTTATTCACATGAAGAATTTCATGTTAGTGAATTTAAAAGCATAGTTAGGTGTTTAGTCGGCAGTCTGTGTTACAGGACAATAATAACTTTTGTGTCTGTGAACACTTGCAAAATCACGTTTGGAGTATTCAGCAACTAACATTCGACCCTTTTACACCCTAGAAAAGGTTCTGAGAAACCTAACGTCCCTATGTGCACAAGAAAAACAACACATAGGATCAAACAATGTGGGGGCTGAATATGATGTTGGTGGGACTGACAACCACGGCACTTCGGTGTCGGTCCTACCAACATCTGCCCCTGCAGTCCACCCGCTGCATCACGATGTGACGGGCGGAGGCATCGGTCGAAGGGACCATCCGCGTAGCATCCGACGGGCTCAAGGAGCCCATCAGTGCATTGGAAGGCACCATAATTTCCTAATGACAGTGGAGCCAGGCTCGGCTCTGCTGTTGGCATTATGGTGGCACTTTCTGCCTGCCTTTTCATGGCGGTCCGCCTCCCATGAAAAGGCTGTAACATACAACAATGTCTCTAAGGGTGTTAGTTGAAGGTCAATTTCAAGCAGCACAACTAGTTGCTGGGAGCAGAAGGAGAAACCAGGGAGGCAAGACATTTTTGACAACATAGAATAGAGTTTAGTAAATATATTCAAACATATGTAAGGGTACTACTGTGTTACATTGAATGGCATGTAACCTGTGGTGTACTGTGCACAAGTGCTCGTGAAAATGGTGACGGCGCAAGTGAAACGTGAGGAAGTATGTACAGCGACAAGAAGGGGCGCAACAAACGAACACAAATGATGGTGAAATTTACATAGTTGGGATACCCAAACAATAAATGATAATATATACAAAGGCAATCAAGCTGGGTATCCTTGGGGAACTAGCGCCGAAATTTTTGCTGTGAAAGTCGACGGTGTTTCGGCCTGTTGAAGTGTTTAGGCCATCATCAGGACCAGGTTACTGTTATTTCTATTGCAGTGCTGTAGATAAATATAAATATATATATATATATACATATATATATATATATTATCTACTGGCGGTCGCCAGTAGATAGTTATAGTTACAACCTATTATCCATAGGAAATCCGCGACATTCTATTTGAAATAACTCTCTTGCCGGTTGACGTATCTTCGCAAAATTTTCAAACTTTATGGCCCGCTCCGGTCCGCTCCTACCCTGAAAGTCTCGGGGGATTCGTCAAGCGGGGGCCGAGAAAAAGGGGGTCCCAAAACGCGTTTTCCCCATGCAATTTTCCATAGGAAACTTTAGACACGGCTACAGCCCGAACTGCTGAACGGAATTACACCAAATTTGGCAAAGAGGTAGTTCTTGTTTCAGAAAGAACCCTTTTGTTAAATGGTGTAAATCCGTTCAGTAGTTGCTGAGAAAATCAAAAGTAAAAAGATAGTGATATCTAGGGCCGCGGATCCTCCCGAGCACGAGCTTTATGTTAATTGGCTGTCAACACTCCAAATCAGGAAGTGTTGGCAGCCATTTTATCCCTCGGTAGAACCGAGGGACAGAAACAAGTGCGCAAAGCGCACAAAGGGGCAGGGTAGAAACACCCTGACCCCTAGGTCTGCTCACGGGGTCCCACAAGGACCCCCTGGGCAAAAAATATTTTTTTTTTAAAAATCGGCAGGATGCGCTCAGGGAGCGCGAATCCTGCCGAGAAAAATCGAGCGCGGTCTCCGCGCTTCGATGGTAATTGGCCCCGGGTGGGCCAAGTCCCGGGGGCATGCTGGGGGAGGGTTAATTTTATGTGTGGGGGCCTCTAAGGGCCCCCCAAGCCCCGGAGACCACCACCCCCGGGGCTTTATGTATAATGGTGCGGGAGGGCTCTGAGCCCTCCCGCAGCCCCGAGGACCGCCACCTCCCGGGGCTTCTTTTTATTTAAAAAAACCTGTGTGGGGGCTCCAGCCCCCACACGCCCGGGGACCACCACCTCCCCGGGGCACTAAGAAAATTAAAATGGGGGTCCGTTTTGGACTCCCAGAGCCCCGGGGACCACCACCTCCCGGGGCTTTCAAAATGTAGGGAGGGGGCCGCGCGGCCCCCCTCCTGGAGCCTGTGGTGGCCCTGGGGACCGCCACCCCCAGGGGCCGGCTCCTGCAGTGTCCCGGGTGCCTACCCCGGGACACTGCTGTTTGCAATGACAGGACGGGAGCCTCGCGGCTCCCGTCCTGTCATTGCAAACTTGCTTGGATATTGGAAGAGAGAGCAGGAAAACTGCTCTCTCTTCCAATATCCAAAGCCGATGCTTTACACATGGGGAGCAGCATGTTAGCTGCTCCCCATGTGTAAGCAATGCCGGCTCCCGTAGGACACGGGGAGCCGGCGGGACTGTGGGGGTTTGGGGACCCCCACAGTCCCCAACGAGAGGCCAGGCCCCGGGGGATGGGGTCCCCGGGGCCATAAGAGGCCACGGAGGGGGCCACGCAGCCCCCTCCAAATAAAAAAAGAGGCCATGCCCCGGGGACGGGGTCCCCGGGGCCAATACAGGCCCAGGGAAGGGGGCCACGCGGCCCCTTCCCCGTTTTTTTTAATTTTAATTTTAAAAAAGGGGTAAGGCCCTGGGGGATGGGGTCCCCAGGGCCTAAAAATAGGAAAAAGGAAGGGGGGTCACACAGCCCCCTTCAGGGGGAAAAAAACAAACAAAAAAAAAACGATCGGGACCGTAGGCCCCGCCCCTTCCTTCACCACTCTGCAAACGCGCCCCTGGCACGTTTGCAGAGGGGAACGAATTCCCCTTGAATACTGGGGGTCCCTGGGGCCAACTAGCCCACCAGGAACCTCCAGTATGCGCCAGGGGCTGCCTTGCAGAGAGGTGTACAGAGGCCATGCCCCTTTTACACCTCTCTGCAACGCAGCTCTATGGCGCTTTTGGAGGTATATGGTGGGCTAGTTGCACCCCAGGGACCCTCAGGATTCAAGGGGAGTTAATCCCCCGACTTAAAACGCGCCACGGGGCGCGTTTGCACAGTGGTGAAGGGAGGGGCGGGGCTTCAGGTGACATGTGTGCAAACAGGCCCCGTGGCGCGTTTTAAGATGGGGAATTAAATCCTCTTCAATCCTGAGGGTCCCTGGGGGCCAACTAGCCCAACAGGTACGTCCAGAAAGCGCCACAGAGCTGTGTTGCAGAGAGGTGTAAAAGGGGTGTGGCCTCTGTACATGTCTCTGCAACGCAGCCCCCTGGCGCATACTGGAGGTTCCTGGTGGGCTAGTTGACCCGTAGGGACCCTCATGATTCAAGGGGACTTAATCCCCCAACTTAAAACGCGCCACGGGGCGCGTTTGCACAGATGTCACCTCAGGCCCCGCCCCCTCCCTTCACCATTGTGCAAATATTCCTCTAAAATCAGCCGAAATACGAATTCTGATTTACTCACCTGTTATCAGGAGAGACCTCAGTGCTGCATCTTTCAGCCCAGTACTAATCCTGAAAAGTAATTTTAACCGTACTTACCAGTAACTTGAATTTCCTTCCATAGGCTAACATTGACTGGTTTCACTTGGAAATTCTTCTAAGTGTGGAGTTTTGGAACTTTAAAATATTCCTCTAAAATCAGCCGAAATACGAATTCCGATTTACTCACCTGTTATCAGGAGAGACCTCAGTGCTGCATTTTTCAGCCCAGTACTGATCCTCAAAAGTAATTTTAACCGTACTTACCGGTAACTTGAATTTCCTTCATAGGCTAACATTAACTGGATTCACTTGGAAATTCTTCTAAGTGTGGAGTTTTGGAACTTTAAAATATTCCTCTAAAATCAGCCGAAATACGAATTCCGATTTACTCACCTGTTATCAGGAGAGACCTCAGTGCTGCATCTTTCAGCCCAGTACTGATCCTGAAAAGTAATTTTAACCGTACTTACCGGTAACTTGAATTTCCTTCATAGGCTAACATTGACTGGTTTCACTTGGAAATTCTTCTAAGTGTGGAGTTTTGGAACTTTAAAATATTCCTCTAAAATCAGCCGAAATACGAATTCCGATTTACTCACCTGTTATCAGGAGAGACCTCAGTGCTGCATCTTTCAGCCCAGTACTGATCCTCAAAAGTAATTTTAATTGTACTTACCAGTAACTTGAATTTCCTTCCATAGGATATCATTGCCTGCTTTTTGCTGAAAAAGTTTCTAAGTGTTGATTTTTGAAACATACAAATATTCCTCTAAAATCAGCCGAAATCCGAATTCTGATTTACTCACCTGTTATCAGGAGAGACCTCAGTGCTGCATCTTTCAGCCCAGTACTGGTCCTGAAAAGTAATTTTAACCGTACTTACCAGTAACTTGAATTTCCTTCCATAGGCTAACATTGACTGGTTTCACTTGGAAATTCTTCTAAGTGTGGAGTTTTGGAACTTTAAAATATTCCTCTAAAATCAGCCGAAATACGAATTCCGATTTACTCACCTGTTATCAGGAGAGACCTCAGTGCTGCATTTTTCAGCCCAGTACTGATCCTCAAAAGTAATTTTAACCGTACTTACACGGTAACTTGAATTTCCTTCATAGGCTAACATTAACTGGATTCACTTGGAAATTCTTCTAAGTGTGGAGTTTTGGAACTTTAAAATATTCCTCTAAAATCAGCCGAAATACGAATTCCGATTTACTCACCTGTTATCAGGAGAGACCTCAGTGCTGCATCTTTCAGCCCAGTACTGATCCTGAAAAGTAATTTTAACCGTACTTACCGGTAACTTGAATTTCCTTCATAGGCTAACATTGACTGGTTTCACTTGGAAATTCTTCTAAGTGTGGAGTTTTGGAACTTTAAAATATTCCTCTAAAATCAGCCGAAATACGAATTCCGATTTACTCACCTGTTATCAGGAGAGACCTCAGTGCTGCATCTTTCAGCCCAGTACTGATCCTCAAAAGTAATTTTAATTGTACTTACCAGTAACTTGAATTTCCTTCCATAGGATATCATTGCCTGCTTTTTGCTGAAAAAGTTTCTAAGTGTTGATTTTTGAAACATACAAATATTCCTCTAAAATCAGCCGAAATCCGAATTCTGATTTACTCACCTGTTATCAGGAGAGACCTCAGTGCTGCATCTTTCAGCCCAGTACTGGTCCTGAAAAGTAATTTTAACCGTACTTACCAGTAACTTGAATTTCCTTCCATAGGCTAACATTGACTGGTTTCACTTGGAAATTCTTCTAAGTGTGGAGTTTTGGAACTTTAAAATATTCCTCTAAAATCAGCCGAAATACGAATTCCGATTTACTCACCTGTTATCAGGAGAGACCTCAGTGCTGCATCTTTCAGCCCAGTACTGATCCTCAAAAGTTATTTTAACCGTACTTACCGGTAACTTGAATTTCCTTCATAGGCTAACATTGACTGGTTTCACTTGGAAATTCTTCTAAGTGTGGAGTTTTGGAACTTTAAAATATTCATCTAAAATCAGCCGAAATACGAATTCCGATTTACTCACCTGTTATCAGGAGAGACCTCAGTGCTGTATCTTTCAGCCCAGTACTGGTCCTGAAAAGTAATTTTAACCGTACTTACCGGTAACTTGAATTTCCTTCATAGGCTAACATTGACTGGTTTCACTTGGAAATTCTTCTAAGTGTTGATTTTTGAAACATACAAATATTCCTCTAAAATCAGCCGAAATCCGAATTCTGATTTACTCACCTGTTATCAGGAGAGACCTCAGTGCTGCATCTTTCAGCCCAGTACTGGTCCTGAAAAGTAATTTTAACCGTACTTACCAGTAACTTGAATTTCCTTCCATAGGCTAACATTGACTGGTTTCACTTGGAAATTCTTCTAAGTGTGGAGTTTTGGAACTTTAAAATATTCCTCTAAAATCAGCCGAAATACGAATTCCGATTTACTCACCTGTTATCAGGAGAGACCTCAGTGCTGCATCTTTCAGCCCAGTACTGATCCTCAAAAGTTATTTTAACCGTACTTACCGGTAACTTGAATTTCCTTCATAGGCTAACATTGACTGGTTTCACTTGGAAATTCTTCTAAGTGTGGAGTTTTGGAACTTTAAAATATTCATCTAAAATCAGCCGAAATACGAATTCCGATTTACTCACCTGTTATCAGGAGGGACCTCAGTGCTGTATCTTTCAGCCCAGTACTGGTCCTGAAAAGTAATTTTAACCGTACTTACCGGTAACTTGAATTTCCTTCATAGGCTAACATTGACTGGTTTCACTTGGAAATTCTTCTAAGTGTTGATTTTTGAAACATACAAATATTCCTCTAAAATCAGCCGAAATCCGAATTCTGATTTACTCACCTGTTATCAGGAGAGACCTCAGTGCTGCATCTTTCAGCCCAGTACTGGTCCTGAAAAGTAATTTTAACCGTACTTACCAGTAACTTGAATTTCCTTCCATAGGCTAACATTGACTGGTTTCACTTGGAAATTCTTCTAAGTGTGGAGTTTTGGAACTTTAAAATATTCCTCTAAAATCAGCCGAAATACGAATTCCGATTTACTCACCTGTTATCAGGAGAGACCTCAGTGCTGCATCTTTCAGCCCAGTACTGATCCTCAAAAGTTATTTTAACCGTACTTACCGGTAACTTGAATTTCCTTCATAGGCTAACATTGACTGGTTTCACTTGGAAATTCTTCTAAGTGTGGAGTTTTGGAACTTTAAAATATTCATCTAAAATCAGCCGAAATACGAATTCCGATTTACTCACCTGTTATCAGGAGAGACCTCAGTGCTGTATCTTTCAGCCCAGTACTGGTCCTGAAAAGTAATTTTAACCGTACTTACCGGTAACTTGAATTTCCTTCATAGGCTAACATTGACTGGTTTCACTTGGAAATTCTTCTAAGTGTTGATTTTTGAAACATACAAATATTCCTCTAAAATCAGCCGAAATACGAATTCCGATTTACTCACCTGTTATAAGGAGAGACCTCAGTGCTGTATCTTTCAGCCCAGTACTGGTCCTGAAAAGTAATTTTAACCGTACTTACCAGTAACTTATATTTTCTTCCATAGGAATCCATTGTCTGGTTTTCAGCAGAAAAGTTTCAAAGTGTCGATTTTCACAAACTACAAATATTCCTTAAAAATCGCCTGTATGACTTAAACGCATTCTTTCAACTGTTTACAGGAGATGCACCAGTGCTGGATCCAGGATCCAACACTGAGTAAGAAAAAGTAACGATAACAGTTTTTACCTGCTAAGTGAATTTCCTTCCATAGGATAACATTGGTGATTCTATGAGAAAAAGTTTCTAAGTGTCAACTTTTAAAATACAATAATATTCCTTAAAAATCACGACTGTAACCAAAACGCTTTTACTCAACTGTTTACAGGAGATGTACCAGGACTGAATCTAGGATCCAGTCCTGTGGTTAGAAAAGTAATCCATAAAGTAACTAATTGCATTTAACTAGAAATTCACATTGAGCTGAATGTTGCATTGTGTTTGAAAATGTGTTGCCCATTCTAACAACTGTAACTACTGTACTTAAAAGTCTATTGCCTATGTGCAAAGTATTTAAACTAAAGTAATTCATTCTGAGAAAGTATTTTTTGTAATGTAATGTATAATGTAATTACAATGTAATTTAAAAAATAAAATATGTAAAAGAAATTGTTTCTAAAAATGTAGTAAATCAGTATGAAAAAAATTAATATAAAAATTAATACATTTAAAAATTGTCATTTAAAAAACCTTTGAAATTCACTGAAAAAACCGTAGGTTTCAGGCACGTTATAGTTACAAATTAGCATTTTAAAAACCTTTGAAATTCACTGAAAAAAACATAGGTTTCAGACACGTTATAGTTAGAAATTAGCATTTAAAAAACCTTTGAAATTCACTGAAAAAACCATAGGTCTTAGGGACAGTTATAGTTAGTTGGACATTGCACTCGTACAAAACCCGTGAAATTCCCCCGTTATAGTTAGTTCAGCTAACTATAACTCGCGCCCATAATGCACTGCTGATGACGTCACATATTACATCACTCATGACATGGTCAGTGACATCACTGATGACATCACTGATGACATCTCAAATGACATCACTGATGACATCATCCACGTGATAATCTGATGCAGCTCCTCACACCCTAATATAACCTTTGATACACCCAATCTAAATTACAGAGTGCCATTCGCAAAACCATAGACACTCCAACACCAATAACTACATACCCACTCACTGATTCTTAGGTCTACACACACACATCCACTCCCTCACCCGTACAGTCACTCATACTTATGGTCACTCAGTACAGGACTATCATATGCACTCTTACTCCTATATAGACACTCAAACACCGCCACTCATCCATAGAGGTACTCACACACCTAGTCAGTCATGCAAATAATTAAACACACTGCCATTTACTCACCTTTACAGTTATACACACACCAGCTCACTTAATCATACAAATACTAGCACATTGTTACGCTCTTATACAATCACTGATACAAGCACACACTCATCCATACAGCCACTATCACAATCACTCACTCTCGCTTATAGCTATTTATATACTCCAATACACATATATATTGCCTTTCACATATGTAGTTACTCACACATGTACCACTGGGACATACATTCACTCACTAACACACTCTTACACACACTTACCCACCCATACAGTCTATCACAGATGCACTCTTGAAACCATCCACCCAGTGAATCACCCACTCACACATCTATGCACAGTCGCACACACCCCATCCACACAAACACTCAGGCACCCATACAGATACTCATAGAACCAATCAATAACCCATATAGACACTCATGTAGCTATTCGCAAATCCATGCATCCACTTACACACCAACAGACGGATACAGACATTCACACAGTTTAGTCACTAACCCATGCATTCAGTAAGATACGTTTAATCACTCACTTGTAGAGTCAGTCACGCACGTACTAAATCATCCATTCAGACACTTATACACCCACTCATTCTTCAATACGCCTTTCCCTATATATATTAAACATATTTAAACTTTACAGAAACACACAGTCACTGGATGATGTCATCAGTGATGTCATTTGAGATGTCATCAGTGATGTCATCAGTGATGTCACTGACCATGTCATGAGTGATGTAATATGTGACGTCATCAGCAGTGCATTGCAGGGCGCGAGTTATAGTTAGCTGAACTAACTATAACGGGGGAATGTCACGGGTTTTGTACGAGTGCAATGTCCAACTAACTATAACTGTCCCTAAAACCTATGGTTTTTTCAGTGAATATATATATATATACATACATTCAATAGTGGACCAAATGAGGTCAGAGGAAAAGAATTCAAAAATGAGAGTTTAAGGATGAGCCCAAGAGGGAAGGTGAGGACAGATTTAGAACGCAGCGTACAATTCAAAGCGAAGGAAGATTACCGCGTGTCTAGGCTCAGAGAAAGAGATGTGTAAAAATGGGGCGCGATGACCAAGGAGGCTGCAAGAAGAATCACGGCGACTTACGCAACGTATCGCGACTGAGTTCCCAATCGTGGTGGAGGAGGGTCCTGGAGCAGTCCAGGTACAACCTGGGACACCTCTGCTTAAGGCAAGAGTAGGTGGGTAAGTACGCTGGTCAAGGCAACGGTAATACTGTCATGTATGGGAGGGAAGAGAACTTACTGGTCAAGGGTCTCAGAGGAAGGGACGAAGGGCGGTCCCTGGAGGGTGGTCCAGAGAAGGTCCAAGATTTATTGCATCGAGTTGCGGTAAGACAGAAGCTGCTGGGTGTAGTACCTGGAAGGGAAGGATGCCAGGTAAGCCAGGCTGGAGAAGCCTATAGAGAACACTGGGCGTGCTGGTGACTGAAGGGCAGGCAGTAAGTGAATGAGGGCTAGCCTGCTATTAGTAGGTGCACCCATGGGGGGCGGGTGGTCCCGGAGGTTGGGAGGGGAGGTAGATCCTATTAAAAAAGGTGCGATCACGGGGAGGGGAGTGGTAAATTACCCTGTAGGCGCCAGCCATGAATGAGGAGTGGCTGCGCAGGGAAGCGTGTGTGTTCCCCGGAGAGGAACCGGTAGCACTGAGGCCTTGAGAGAGCAAGTGCTCGTGTAGGAGATTTAAAAATAATTGAAATTTAAAAACCACCAGGTCGAGAAACTAAGATTGGTGAAAGGTGTGGTGTCCACATGTATGACGGGAGCACTAGGTAGTTAAACAGGCTCAAGTGAGAGTGGTGCCACAAAGGGGCACCGGGCCGCAGGGTCGGGAGGGAATTAGAGCCCAGAAACAGGACCATAGCTCAGGGACGAGCTGGAAAAGCAAGGGGGGAGCGCGATACCGAGGTAAGGGTCAGCGCGGGCAGAGGCGCGAATCGCGTCTGGAGATAAACAGGGTGAAGCCAGCGGAACAGTGGAATGAGTGTGGAAACATGCAGGGAATCAATGCGGCAAGGGCGTGAACCACGTATGCAGGCAGAGGCGCGAATTGCGTCTGAAGAAAAAACAAAGTGAAGCCTCCGAACCAAATGAATGAGCGCGGGAACATGCAGTGAATTCAACGCGGGAAGGGCGTGAACCACAGGCAGAGGCGCGAATCGAGTCTGATGTTTAACCAAGGTGAAGTCTGCGAAACAATTGAATATGCGCGGAAACATGGGGAAGATCAACGCGGCAAGGACGTGAACCGCGTATGCAGGAGTCAGGGCATCGTGGCCGCTAGTGGCTGTAATGAACCTCGATGGAGGTCGGGGCTTAACGCAACGCAGGGACCAAAGAAATATGACTTACTTGGTTAGTAGAGTAGTCAGCTTTAGAAGGACAATGCGCATCAAGAGCCGGCATGAGTCAGGCTCTGATGGCGTCCACCACGCCCATGGGCTGGAAATAGGGGGAGGTCTAGTCACGTGATGCGCGGAAACGTGGAACCGCGGGAAAGACTAGACCGTAGAGTGGCAAGCACTAATCAGGGGAGAGGACAGAGAAGAAAGACTTCGATGCTCAAGTGAGCGTTTGAGGGTTTTAATTTATTTTGTTTCAAGTAATCAATAATGGTACATTTAAGGACTAAAAGAAAACAGAGCACAGTGAAATATTTGTATAGCGATCACTGGTACATCAATTTTGGGAACCATATGCTTTTTCATGAATATACAGGTGTAACAAAAAATTAATTAATTAATAAAAAAATTACAGCTTGAGTACATTCTGTGATAAAATCATGATTACTTTGGGTGGATAATAACATTATCCCCCCCACCATCGTTCATGCTGCAGCATTGCCTAACAAAGTTTTTAAACTGCTTTTATTAAATTGCAGATCTTTGCCTAAACATTCAGCAGAAGTGTTTATTCTACTTATGGATGAAGGCCCTGATGTTTTATTCCTCACTGAGACCTGGCTGAATGTGAGCTCAGAGCCGGATATTGTCCAGGCCCTTCCTCCTGACTACACAATACAGAGGCTAGATAGGGCTACTGGCAAAGGTGGTGGCATTGCTATCATACTGAAAAGTCACCTCATTTTTCGATCCTTTGGGTGTCCCTTACTCGGTTGCGAGAACCTCCATTTTACAATAGGATTTACGCCTACACTCACTCTATCAGGCATTTTAATTTACCGTCCCCCTGGACCCATAGGTCCATTCTGCCAGTCCCTTTCTACAATGGTCCCCAAACTGACTAGCACCGCTGCAAATTTTACTATTCTGGGTGATTTCAATATCCACTTTGATGACCCAATATTGAAAGTTGCATCTGAGTTGACCTTGGACCTAGCTGCTTTTCAGCTCACTCAGAAGGTGCTACATGTAACGCACTTAAAAGGGCACCTTTTGGATCCAATTTTCTCCAACCTAGAGGAGCTTTCCTGTCTGAAACCTACCCCCATCCCCTGGTCGGATCACTTCCTTATCTCAGTTAACTGGTCCTCCACCCATGTTACCCCTCCATCCCAGCCAACACAAATTAAATCCCGCTGTTGGTCTAAACTTTCTATAGAAAAGTGGGTATCGGCATTAGATACCTCCAAGCCTCTGCCTGACACCAACCCGGTGGTGGCTAATGAGAGATTCAACAGTTGGATTGAGGGGACGTTAGACCAGGTCCTTCCAAAAACAACCAATCAGCCACATAAAGGGCCTAATAGATCGGCCTGGTATAATCCTAAACTGAGATAATTAAAACAAACATGTAAAAAAATTGAAAGAGTCTGGAGAAAGGACTTCTCCATGACCAAGAAAAAGGAATATAGGGAGGCTATCAAAATCTATAAGCTTGAAATTAAAAAGCTCAGGCCTCTTACTTTGAGGAAAAATTTCTTTAGCAGCCAACTCTCCCCGTGAAACATTCCGAATTGCAAACAAACTACTAAGAGTTCCTTCTCTCCCCGATACTTCCTTAGCCACGGACCATCACTGCAATAAACTTGCAGAATATTTTTATAATAAAATTCAAACGATATATGAATCCTTTGCTCCACCCAATAGTTTTTCTACCTCCCACTTAGAGGACTCATATACAGGGAGTAAGGAAAACTCTTTAAAAACCTTCCCCTCAATGAATTACGAATCACTACAGACAATTTCTGCACTTGTTAAGAGCGGGTCAGCCAGAGACCCTGCTCCACCCAAGATGCTGAATCAGGTGGCAGAATCAGTTGCCCCAGTCATTCTGGATTTGATGAATTCCTCCATAGACGCAGGGGTGGTCCCCCCCTTGGAAAAAGCCATGGTCAGGGCCCTGTTGAAGAAACCTAGCCTGGACCCAGACTGTCTGGGCAACTATCGACCTATCTCGCTTCTCCCAGGAACTAGTAAAATACTGGAGAAACATATCAACTTGGCGCTCTCGGCCTATTTTGAATCTAATAAACTTCTTCACCCCTCCCAGACTGGCTTTCGTCCCTGCCAAGGTACTGAAACCGCTTTATTAGCAGTCGTGGAGGAATCCAGAAGGATCCTTGATGCAGGAGGCTCCTCTGCCGTGATCCTTCTGGATCTCAGCGTGCCTTTGACACGGTCAACCACCTCATTTTGGTTCAACGACTCAGAAACCTTGGTGTGACCGGAGTAGCCTTGACATGGTTGCAATCCTTCTTGGAGGGAAGATCTTTTCAGGTGTTCGAGGGTGAGGCCATTTCTAAATCCTGGCCCCTCCAATGTGGAGTCCCTCAGGGTTCTTCCCTGAGCCCCACACTCTTTAACGCCTACATGTCCCCCCTAGCGGAAATTGTTCTCCCCTACGGGGTGCACATTGTGACTTATGCCGATGATACCCAATTAGTTGTTGCACTTAACCATTCAGATAGGGTTTCCACCTCCCTATGTATCTGCCTTGAAGAAGTAGCCAGGTGGATGAAAGACTCTTATCTAAAATTGAACGGGGACAAAACCGAACTTATGCTCCTTGGTAACCCCTCTCTTTTCAAGGCAGACACCATGTGGCCAGCATCGATGGGCGTGGCACCTGTTCCTAAGTCTGAAATTAAAAGCCTGGGCGTCTGGCTGGACTCTGATCTTAGCTTTAAAGTCCAGGCCAGAAAGGTGGTGGCCTCTTGCTTTGGCACCTTAAGGATGCTTCGTAAAGTGCTCCCTTTGCTTCCCTTTCAGGCAAGAAAGCTCATGGTCCAGGCACTTATTCTTTCACGCCTGGACTACGGCAATGCCGTATACCTTGGAGCCCCAAGTTCGGTTCTCGCCAAACTGCAAATAGTGCAGAACTGCGCCGCAAGAATCCTCATGGGGACTCAGAACCGGCAGTCGGCCAAACCAGATATGAAGGCTCTCCACTGGCTCCCCATCCGGGAGAGAGTCCATTTTAAGGCCTTATGCATTACCCACAAACTTATAGGAGGAAAGGGACCAGAGATCATTTCCTCCTTGGTTAAGGCCTATCGAGCCAACAGGCGACTACGATCAGATGATCAACACCGTGCAGTCGTCCCCCGAATCAAGAGAGTTAGAAGCGGTGGTCGGCTTTTTTCTTATAATGCTGCCAAGCTTTGGAACTCTCTTCCTCTTCAGCTACGTGGGGAACTTAATCATCTTGTCTTCCGCAGACTATTGAAAACTTGGCTCTTCCCTAAATGATTCTGTGAAGCTTCAGTTATCCTCCAGCGCTGGGATGCCTACGGGTAGCTATGCGCTTTATAAATGCTGCTTCATTCATTCATTCATTCATTCATTATGGTAAGAGTATACCCCCAATACCATATAGAAGTATACAATTTAGACAAAAATATAATAAATTCACCGGGATGCGAACGGCTCGAGCAAAGAGGTTATAATAGTGTGTTCATGTGCTCAAGCTGAGGGTGTTCACAGGCATGAGACCGGCTCGAGCAAAGAGGTATATAATAGTGTGTTCATGTGCTCAAGCTGGTGTTGTGGCTGGCTGCTCTAATGTGAATGATGAACACATGGGCAGGCAGACAGTGTGTTCAAAGAGTACCAGAAATGTTGAAGAAAAGTCAGCACGGATCTTGTCAGTGTAGTGTTCCATTCGTCTAAGGTGTTTAGGCCGTGCTCAATGGTATTGCAACGTGCTATCCAATGGCATTCACTCCTATTCAGAAGTCTATGTACATCACCACCCCTAGCTGGTAGGGTGGGTTGATCGATGACCATCCAAGTGTAGTCCGCCTCATTATGGTTGTGTTCTTGGAAGTGTGTAACAAGCGGTGCGTTTAATACACCACATCTTATTCGGCTATGATGTTGGATAATCCTGTCCTTGATCATTTGAGTGGTCTGTCCAATGTATAGAAGGTCACAGGGGCAGCGTATAACGTATATAACATTCTGTGATCTACAGTTCATGATAGTTCTTAGCGGATTTTCTGTCCATTGAATTCGAAATGTTTGGTGTTAAGCGTTGTTGAACACGCGATGCATCTTTGGCATTTGTAATGGCTCACCAGGGGTGGTAGGCGCCAGGCACCCCTGATAGATTCTTCTCTAACACTTGTCTTTGGCCATGTGATGGCGTGTACCAGGTGGTCTGAAAAGTTTTTTCCCCTACGATAGGAGAACAATGGCGGTTCATTGAATATCCCAAGGGGGGCGAGTGTGTTCCAGTTTCTTTTTATGACTTTAGAGATTTTATTGCTGTTGGGGGAGAAAGTAGAGACAAAGGGTATGCGTATATTCCTCCTTTTTTCCTTTGGTATGAGCAAGGTGTCCCGGTGATTATACCAAGCTCGTTTCCGGGCTCTGGTTACCAGTTTCTTCGGGTACCGGCGGGTGATGAGTTTTTCGGTCAGGACAGCTGCTTCCCTGAAGAAATCTTTCCTCCACTTACAATTTCGGCGGATCTATAAGAATTGCCCGAAGGGCAAGCCATTGCGTAGACCGCGTGCGTGGAAGCTAGAGTACAGCAGTAAAGTATTTCGCTCTGTGGGTTTTCTAAAAAGTGATGTCCCTATTTTGTTTTCTTCCATCTGTAATGAAAAGTCAAGGAACGGTAAATGATTTTCTTTAGGGTCGATGGTGAACCTTAGGTGCTGTTGGCAGGTATACAGCCAATCCACAAATTGTAGTAGTCTTTCATTGTTACCTGTCCAAATAAGAAGAATGTCGTCAATATAATGATGCCAGAAGGAAATGTTGGTCCTGAATGGGTTGAGTGGTGTAAGAATTTTTGTTCTTTCCAGGTGGTGTACGTAAAGTATGGCGAAGTTTGGGGCAAAGCAGGCAAAGCAGGCGCCCATCGATACTCCTTTAATCTGTAAATAATAGGTGTCCTTGTATAGAAAGTAGTTGTTACCTAAAGCAATCTCTAGGAGGGACATCACAAAGTCTGTGGGGATCCATGTGGGTTGGGGTCTTGTGTCAAGTATTTCTTTTATCACCAAGAGGCCCTCCTTGTGGGGAATATTAGTGTAAAGCGATTCGATGTCCATCCCAACCATCAAGTCAGTGCCTACAGTGAACGGAGTATCGTCGATGAGATTGATCAGATCCATGCTGTCGCGGACATATGTATCGGTGAGTGGGACAAATTCCTTTATGATACTGTCAATGTATTTGCCAATGGGTTCGAGGATTGAGCCACAACCTGATACTATGGGTCTACCAGGGGAATTTTGTTGGTCTTTGTGTATTTTTGGTAAGACATAGATCACCGGAGTGCGGGGATGGCTGTTGTTGAGATAGATTGCTTCCTTGTCTGTTGTGATGTCATGAGATTTAGCCAGTTCCGTTACTTGTTGGATTTTTGAATCTTATCTCTAGTAGTGGATCACATGGCAGTGCACGCGAGTGGTCAGTGTTGCCCAATTGCTTTAGGATCTCTGTGTCATATTTCGCTTGGTCCAAAATGACGATGCCCCCGCCCTAGTCCGACGGCTTTATGATTATATCCTTGTTGGCTTTGAGGCTATTCAGAGCTTGTTTCTCATGTAAGGTAAGGTTGTAGGGTACGTATTCATGTTGTGATTGAATGGTCTTTTTTTTTTTTTTTTTTTACACGGCGGAAGAAGGCAAGCATCATCAGCGGAGGACCACCCTTGGAGTAAGTGTGACTATAGGGGGCCTCCCCTTGCCCGCCGCCAGTTCAAATCCGAAATAGGGGTAAACTCGTACTCTCTTGACTTGCTAGAGGGAATTCCTCGGCACGGAAGGAACTGGTTTTAAGTTATCCTCTTATCTCAATTGGAGGTGAGAGTAAGAGCGCACTGAGACAGGTAGAGTCCTGAGGAAGGCCGGCATGACCCTACACGAGGGGCATACACTAACGGCCGAAACATGTTGACCACCTGGCAGTAAAGGAGGGGTGCTAGGAGCACATAGCATCTCCCAATCACCACCATCCTTCACATTTTTTAACCCTGGCCGGAAGATCCACGAATAAAGTTTTAGGCACAGCGACACTTCCGAGCTAGTTTTAAACCACACTACACTGCACTTTCACTACCGTCGTTCCTAGTCACTGTATAATTATTTTGTGTCTCTTTGTGTTGTATTGTCTTCCCCTATCCTATTGCTCCACCCCACACGTGGCTACGCTGGGGTGTTTTTGTAAGCAGCCCTATGATGAAGCATGTCACACATCTGTGTGAGTGAGGGCAGTATTAGCACATATAGCACGTGCCATCGCGTAATACATGTTACTACTCCCTACTCCTTTTGGTGTAAAAAGTGTTGATAGGGGGTTCGGGGTAGGTGAGTCCGTACCCTCACCCCTTCTCTTGTGTGTACTAGTGATTAAATGGTCTTCATCTCACGTAGTACCCATCTTTCAAAGGTCAGAATCTCGGCAGGCATTCAAAACTGTTTAAGCCTTATCCTTCTGAAAAATTATAACAGATTCTCCTGCAATTCAAAGAAGTTGCTTTTGTCTGTATGGACGAAGGTAAGCCCTTTGCTCAGAAGGCGAGTTTCATAGGATGAAAGGTCATGTTGAGATAGGTTGAAGATGGGGAGCAACATGGGGGTGTCCGTATTCATATTTGTGGTTTCTGTGGTTAGTTCGGGCCCGATTGATAAAAGTTGCAACGGGTTTGGCGCTCCCCCGCGTATTGGTACTGGTAATTTCCTTTCGTGCGTCCCCTGCCTCTGCCTCGGTTTGAGTCTAAAAAACCGGCCGGGAGTAGGTGTTGTGGTCTTGGTGGTTGGGGTCTCTGTGGTCTTGAAGTACTGGGGCCTTCACCGGGGCTAGAATCTTCTGCTGAGGTGTTTGAGGAGTGAGAGAAGGACACTTGTCGATGACTGCGAAATCTTCCCCAATTTCTTTGTGGTCTAGGCAGTGGGTAGGGTTTGTCGTAAAAATCGTCTCTGAGGTAAGGGTAGGTCTGTTCGTTGTTGTAGTTGCGGATGTCCTTTTGGATCTTATTTATTTTCTTATTTTGTTCGAATGCGTCGAAGTTGGAGATGGTTGTGCTTATTTTATCCAGAAGGTTTTTAGCATCCGCTATGGTGCTATCTTCCAAAATGAGTTTTTCCAATTCGGCTATCTCCTCTAGTTCCTTGCGACTATGTTCAAGAGCTGTGCCGATCCCAAGGACCATCCAGTGTCTAGAACACGTTGTGGCAAGGTGGCTGAATCCAGATCTGAATTTGGGGTCCTGGGTGAAGATAGCAGGGACGTTGCGGATTTGCAGTCACAAGGGAATAACGTTGGATTTTAGGTATTCCGTTAGCATACGGGCATGAAAAACTTAAAAAGAAGCAAATCTGCACGAACCTTCATGCCCGTATGCTAACAGCACCTAGGGAAACTTAGCAAACCTATACATTTTTTAAAGCTAGACACCCAGGGGAATCCAGGATGGGGTGACTTGTCTGGCTCTCACCAGGTTCTGTCACCCAGAATCCCTTGCAAACCTCAAACTTTGTAAAAAAAAACACATTTTCCTCACATTTCTGTGGTGGAAAGTTCTGGAATCTGCGTGGATCCACAAAATTCCACCCACCCCGCATTACCCAAAGTCTTCCGAGAAAAATGGTACCTCACTTGTGTGGGTGGGTCAAGTACCCGCAACAGGCAAGGGCCCAAAACGTATTGAGGAGACATCAAAATTACCTTTCACAAAAACAACCTGGTTTTCAAAGGGGTGTCCCATGAGTTTTTGGCCCCAGGCTCGGCGGCCATCTTGGGATACCTACCAAACCCACACATAACTAGACACCCGGGGGAGTCTAGCGAGGTAAGGCTTGTGTGGACCCCCCAACATTTTCCTACCCAGAATCCCATGCAAACCTCAAATTTAGCTGAAAGAAATCAAATTTTTCTCAAATATCTGTGTGGAAAGTTCAGGAATCTGCATGGATCCACAAATTTCCTACCACCCAGCGTTCCCCCAGGTCTCCCGATAAAAATGGTACCTCACTCGCGTGGGTGGGTCAAGTACCTGCAACAGGCAAGGGCCCAAAACGTATTGAGGAGACATCAAAATTACCTATCACAAAACGACCTGGTTTTGCAAGGGGGGTCACCTGGGTTTTTGGCCCTGTGCTCGGCGGCCATCTAGGGAAACCTACCAAACCCACACATTTCTGAAAACTAGAGACCCGGGGGAGTCCAGCGAGGTATGGCTGGGTGGTAGGACATTTGTGCCGGTACGGTGATCCCACGCAAAAATGTGTGGGAAAAGTGATTTTTTTCAGCTAAATTTGAGGTTTGCAGGGGATTCTGGATAGGGAAATGTTGGGGGATCCACGCAAGCCATTACTCATCATACTCCCCAGGTTGTCTAGTTTTCAGAAATGTGTGGGCTTGGTAGGTTTCCCTAGATGGCCGCGAGCCCGGGGTCAAAAAACCAGGTGCTTCCCCCTGCAAAACCAGGTTGTTTTGTGATAGGTAATTTTGAAGTCTCCACAGTACGATTTGGGCCATTTCCTTTTGCAGCCACTTTGCCTACCCACACAAGTGGGGTACCATTTTTATCGGGAGACCTGGGGGAATGCTAGGTGGTAGGAAATTTGTGTCAGCCCGGTGATCCCACAACTTTTCCACACAGAAATTTGCGAAAAATTTGATTTTTTCAGCAAAGTTTGAGGTTTGCAGGGGATTCTGGGTAGGGAAATGTTGGGGATATACGCAAGCCATACCTCATTGGACTCCCCCGGGTCTCTAGTTTTCAGAAATATGTGGGTTTGGTAGGTTTCCCTAGATGGCCGCCGAGCAAGGGGCCAAAAACCCAGGTGACCCCCTTGCAAAACCAGGTCATTTTGTGATAGGCAATTTTGATGTCTCCTCAATATGTTTTGGGCCCTTCCCTGTCGTGGGTACTTGTGCCACCCACACGAGTGAGGTTTCATTTTTATCGGAAGACCTGGGGAAACGCTAGGTAGATGGAAGTTTGTAGGTCGCCGCAGATTCCTCAACTTTCCATCATGTAAATGTGAAGAAATTTTGAATTTGAGCTAAATTTGAGGTTTGCAGGGGATGCTGGGTAAAAAAAACCCAGTGAGAGCCACGCAAGTCATTCACCCCTGTACTTCCCTCGTTGTCTACTACTCAAAAATGTGAAGGTTTGCCTTGGTGACGACTGAGCTAGGGCACAAAGTCCCCTGCTACCCATATTGACAAAAAAAAGGTCTTACAAAAGGCCATTAAACCGCCACAAATATAAATCTGACACTAATTTGATAAAGTTAATCCACCACTTACACTGGTTGGTTTTAGCACCTCCAGAAACACTGGCTTCAAAGCACAATTACTTATCAAAGTATATAAATATTGAAGCCAAGCCTTCTGACAGTGAGCCATAAAGGCACTTCACGGCACCAACCACTTTATGGTCCATTCACACGCCATTCACGTACCACACACAGGACTTCCATAACGCCAGCCACGGGCCCAATCAACCAGATCACTTGCACTCACATAAACAAATCGCTGCCATGCAACGGTCCATCACATTCATAGACCACAAGACATAATGAGTTAGACTACATTTTACCACCTGTCAAGTATCCGCCTCCTTCTTCCTTTACGTTACCGAACGCATGCCGAGTGAACCTTTACTAATGGCTCCCATGACAGCCACATAAGGCTCAGGAAGACATGTCTTTCATGCGCCTTTAGCGCATTCACTGTGCTAACTCCAACTCCTTCCAGTTTGTGGATGCAAGTTGGAGGGTGCCCGAGTATGCCGCAAAGCCATTCCTCGAGCTGAGCAAGCATATCTACCTTTGAAACTAAGGCAAACATGCTGGAAATTTTCAAAAGCTTTCTAAAGAGAACATCATAAACTACGAAGAACGGTTGAATGTGAAACACGGGCAGTCCGTGACAACGTAGCATATGTCCAATCCACCATTATGTGCAGTGACTGTAATGCACTTATCATACAGCAAACTGAACATCTACTAAGTTCTAACGGAGGATGAACATGGCACGCAGCATTGCCCCGTAAGTGCTTTAGTAAATTCAGGGCAAGAGTGGCAGCAATGGATTTGAATCCATGGGTGAAGATGAAGTCTTGACGTGTATCTGTACTACCTTTACTATCTGCCTTCTACCTTTGCAATATCCCTCGGAAAGTGCACCTACCGTAAGCTGTTCTAACCTGTTCGTGTGTCTGTCCTCATCAGAGTCCTGACTAATCCTGTCTAATTGTCAAATTACCCTATACTAATGCCTTCCATCTCTAGCTACTTGAAGCTTGAGAAAACGTTTCTGTCACGTGCCATCAATGCTCTCACTGTGCTAAATCCAACTCCTTCCAGTTTGTGGATGCAAATTGGGGGGTGCCCGAGTATGCCGCAAAGCCATTCCTTGAGCTGAGCAGGCATATCAACCTTTGAAACTAAGGCAAACATGCTGGAAATTTTCAAAAGCTTTCTTAAGAGAACATCATAAACTATGAAGAACAGTTGAATGTGAAACACGGGTACTCCGTGACAACGTGGCATATATTCTGTCCACCAGTATGTGCAGCATGGGGACTATAATGCACTTGTCAATTGGCGAACAGAACAACTACCACGTTCTGAAAGCAGATAAAGGTGTTGAGAAGTCCATGATTTCCTGAAGTAGATGAACAAATATTCTGCAGCGGCTTGCGTAGTGAAGGAGTGGCCCACAGACAGTTAGGGGCCGATTCCGATCTCGGTCGGAGGCGGACCCAATACCATTCGGTCGGGAAAAAAGCCATGCGAAAGCCTGTTTCCCGACCGAACCGTACGCGGGTCCGGCCGAGCGAGTACGATGCGAATTCGCCGACCGACTCGTCCGGGCGTCCCGACAACTCCGACCGACTCGCTCGGACTCGAACCGCTCCGACCGACTCGCTCGGACCCGATTCGCACCGCGCAATGGAGACGTTTCCGGCCGGGTAAGTACGATGCGCACCTCGACCGCTCCGACCGACTCGCGCCGTCCGACTCGAACTCGCTGTCGGAGCCGTACTTTGGGGGTCCGTGTCGGACCCCTGTATGCGTACCCGTGCGAGGCGCACACAGGGGGACCCAAGGGTCCCCCTACCTGTGCGTGTACGCCGCGGGCGCTCGCGGCGTACTCGCTGTAGGGGCGCCCTTGTCCGCCTCGCACCCATTGAGGCAATGGGAGCCCGCGTACGCGTTGTACGACCGGCTCCCATTGAGTTCAATGGGAGTCCGACCGACTCGTGTCCGATAACATACGGACGCATCGTACTCGTTCGGTCGGACTGCACGGGTCCGATTCGGTCGGAAATCTCTCCGGGTCCGGCTCGGTCGGAGAGATTTCCGGCCCGAATCGGAATCGACCCCTAAGTATCCATTCACACCAATTGAAAGGTTTACCTATTGGCAGCTCCACCTCAGTCAATTTCCCAGTATTTTGCTTTAGTATGATACAACATAAAGCAAGTAGGAAAACAGAAGGCAGGCTTACTTGGGCACTGGGGACAGTAAACACGAGTCTCCTGCCTCTTTCCCTGCATTGGGCACACTTTACAGCGACGACATGGTCGCTCCTTTTTGGGTGTTGCAGGAATTTTATCTGCAAAGTGTCGCTCCTGCAGCCTTGCCACGTCCTCCAGAACACATAAAGTGGAGGCTGCTGCTTCTTTAGCAGTGAGACTTTCAATCACAGACAACTGAAAGTCAAGGAAAGACATGAGTCTTACTGTGGTGGTCTGACGATAAACAACATACGCATTGTATGTTGCCATCTGGATCAGGTGAGTAAACAGTTTCTTATACCAAGTGCGAGTTTTACGACTCGCATTGTACAGCTGAAGAACCTGGTTGTTTTTGCCCACTCCGCCCATGTACTTGTTGTAATCAAGTATACAGGTGGGCTTTTGGACTTCGGCCATCTGACCCCAAACCGTGACAGGGGAAGTGCTCTCAGCATGAATTGTAGTGAGCACGTACACGTCACGCCTATCTGAGAACTTGACTGCGAGCAGTTCGTTGGAACGCAATGCAGTGCTCTGGGATTTCTGGAGCTTCTTGCAAACAAGCTCCTGCGGGAATCCTTTGCGGCGACAACGAATTGTACCGCAAGCCACGGTGCCAGCTTTCACTGAACAGTTCTACTCCTGTATAGAAATTGTCCACATAAAGGTTATAACCTTTGTGAAAGAGTGGCTGGACAAGCTCCCATACAATCTTTCCTGTGACCCCTAGCGTGGGAGGGCAACCTACAGGGTTAAGAGTTGTGTCCTTCCCTGTATACACTCTCAAGCTGTAAACATAGCCAGTCGAGCTCTCACACAGCATGTACAGCTTGATGCCATAGCGAACGCGTTTGCTCGGAATGTACTGCCTGAACAGCAGCCACCCTTTACACAAGATCAAGGACTCATTAATGACTATATTCTTTCCAGGAGTATAAACCACTAGAAACCTGGCAGACAAATGTTCCACGACAGGCTGAATTTTGAACAACCTGTCATGGTCTGGATGGTCCCGGGGCAATGCAGCAGAATTGTCATTGAAATGCAGCATGCGTTGCAATAGCCAAAAACGATCTCTGCTCATGTATGGTGTGAAGATGGGGGTTAACCAAACCGTGCGAGTAGACCAGTAGGATAGCAAGGTTGGTTTATGCACTACCCCCATTTTAAGTGTGAGGCCCAAAAATATCTTCAACTCCCCTAAAGAAGTAGGAGTCCCCTTGTGTGCCCTAGAATGAGGCCCAAGAGTGCCTCCATGCTCCCTCAGAAATTGTTCGGCACGCAAATTTGTTTGCTGCACAATTTAATCAAGGAAGTCAACATCCAAAAAGAGATGGATGTAGTCAATTGGCAAAAAATTCGCCGTATCGACTTTACATCCAGCATCACCAGTGAAAGGCGGAATTTGGGGCTGAACTAAATTGGGAGACTGCCAAGATAGCGCTCCGTCTGTGCTTGCAGCCGCACATGCCTGCTCTCTGGGTTGCTCTAACCTGCTACTGGTGTCCCGCTGCACAGACGGTGCTGGCAAAGGGACAGCACGACTGACATCGTCTCCTTCAGAATCGCTGGAAGATAAGTCGTCAGATGGAACTGCGCCGACTGAAAAATCACTCCCAGATTCTGCTCCATTGTCCTCTCCCTCAGATGCTGTCTCAGTATCTGCTGTCTCAGTCTCTGATTCTGCCTCAGAGCTAGACTCCAGAACCAGACTTAGGGCCTGGGCAGCATTCATCCAACGATACGCCATCACTGCTAGTGCCTAAAACTATCCTTTTAAAACACTATCCTATGTAGAAGGCAGATAGGTTGTTGGTTTCAAAGTGTAGGTGGGTGTGTGCGTGAGTGAAGTGTTTAACAGTCAGTAATGACAAAGTCACCTTACCTTTCCTTTGCGAAATCCGTACGCTCTCCAAAAACACTAAGAAAGAGAGAAAAAAGATACAGTATTACTTTACCTTGCCACATACCCATCATCGCAGCCTTTAGCGCTGGTGGAAGCCAGTGTGACAATCATTTTGGCGCCCTCCCATGACTTTCAATAAATATCTGTTATTCAGCGTCAAGATGCCTACGGGTGAACGTGTGCCTTACAATTGTACACTATAACCTCCTTAGATGCCCTCACTACCATCCAGCAAACGTGCCCCTCATCTCTCCATAGCCCCTCTCTCACATACATTTCATCTGTTTCAAAGTGTTTCTAATGCGTGGCTTTACTAATCCACTTAGCTCTCCACATAATACAGATCTGTTCTTTCCAGCATGCCCTCTGCATTACTTTGTGGCGTCAAAACTGCCACTAGACAAAAGTCAGATATCTCTATCTAGCAGGAAAAATCTTTTGTACTCTGCAGCAGTACCACACTTTACTGCCTTTCATGTAACTTCAAAGAGACTCATTATAGTTCTTTCACAGTCTCTCTGTAAATATATATATATATGTTAGACTTGGCATCTTTTGGCGTGTTTCCCCTGACTTTTTGCTTTCTGACCTCCCGGTTTTGACTCTGTTTTTGCTGGTGTAATGATTCTGCGCACTTTCCTCACTGCGGTCCAGTGGGAAAGTGCAAGTGCTCCTGTATAAAATGTGTTATGGATTGGTGTTTCCATGATTGGCCTATTTGGTTTATGTGTCAGTCCCTTGTAAAGTGCACTGCGAGTGCCAGGGCCTATAGACCAAATGCTGTTGGTGGGCTGCAGCACTGGATTGTGCCACCCACGCAAACAGCCCGTAAAGTGTAACTCGGGCCTGCCATCGCAGAGCCTGTGCGCAGCCTGGGGCTGCCATGTCGACTTGGCAAGTGCACACACTTGCAAGTCCCTAAACCTTCCCTTTTCTACATGTTAGTCACCCCTAAGGTAGGCCCAAGGTACCCCTGTGGGCAGGGTGCGTTGTATGCGAAAGGTAGGACATGCCCTGGTGTGTGTGGCATGTCCTGATAGTGAATTACAGCCTAGTTCATTTTTCACTATTGCAAGGCTACCTGTTCCCCTAGGCCAGAACGGGCAGTTTTGATTATTACAGCTTATAATCCTAACTGACCCCGGGAACATGGTAGAAATTCGAGTTTAGTATGCCTGGACTCAGAATGATAAAATGCATCTTTTAGTGAAGTTGGTTTTAACATTCTGTGTTCGAAAATACCACTTTTAGAAAGTGGGTATTTTCTTGTCTAACCATCCAAGCCTGCCTCTGCGAGGTTGTGTATTCCTTGTCTGGAGTGTGAGTGACAGGGGCTGGGGGATGCCAGGAGACAGGGTGAGTCAGCACAGGGCTGAATAGCAAGGTCTACATGTAGATGGGTGGGAGGGGTCGCACCTGGGCCCTGAATAGGACAGTGCCTTCCCTCCACAATGCTGGCTCCACCTCCTGTGGTGCGTCTGATGTCCCTGGCCTACTCACTGAAAGGAGGGACGGAGACTTGTCAACAAAGTGCTCCAGAACTGGTTTGGACTAGGCAAAGGCCTCTCTGCCTTCAGAGAACAAAGGAATTTGGGATATAAATATTGGGGCCCTGACCCCATGAATTTAGATCTCGCTGGAATCAAGGAACCTGCCAAGACGAAGAGCTGGAAGAGCTGCCAGGAGGAGTACTGCCCCTTTGCTGTGTTGTTGCTTTGTTGGGTTGGCCTGCAGTTGCTGCTTCTGTCTTGGGCAGTGAAAGGACTGGACTGAACTTTCTACAAACTTGTGCTGAGTATCTCCAAGGGCCTGGAACCGAGCTGGCCTCCTGTTAAGAAGTCTCAGGGACTACAAAGACTTCACAAGCCTCTGGGTACCGCTTCTGGAACGCTGTTTCAGTTGCCACAGAGGAAGGGAACTGCAACCGACTCCGTCAACCGAATCCATCCCTGGCCGGTGACCTGTTTGCACCGCAGACCGCATCGCCCCGCTTCGCATTGCAACCCTGGTCTCACCGTGGGCGACGTCCGACGCCGCCAACATCGAGCCGCTGCTTGCACCGTGACCTGTGGGCACCGCAGTTCGCATCGCATCGCTTCACTGAACCAACCGGACCCGACCGACGCGGTCGCTGCAACTGGCTCAAGAGTCGTGACCGCACCGCATTTGGGGCACCGCTCGCACGTCTGCGACGCATCGCCCCAACTCGCACCGCTGTCCGACGCCAGCTCCCGCACTCCGGCTAGGTCGCCTGCATCGCAACCTGTCAGCACCGCATCGAGCACCGTCTCGCCCTGCATCGCACGCCTTGGACTCACCGACTCCGTCTGCACGACGCTCATCGAGCCGCTGCCTGCACCGCATCGAGGGACACCGCACCTTGCATCGCTCCGTCTTGCACCACAACCGCGACGAACGCCGACCGGCTCGTACACTCCGTACCAGCCACGACGAGAAAGGTACTGTAACCGAATCTGTTCACGACTCTGCTGGCCCGTATCGACGCGGTCGGCTGGAACTGTTAGACTCTGTGGTTTTCAGCATCGCGGTAGGCTCGGACGGAGCTACCGACTCGTACGAACTTTGCTTTTCTGCTATTCCTGCGAAGAAGAAGTTACCGTATCAAGTATTCATTCGTAAAGTATAGTATTGTGGATTTTTGTCGTAATTGGTCTTGTCTCAAGTATATAAAATATTGGTTATTTTTCTAAACTGGTGTGGTGTCCGTTTGTAGTGCTTACACTGTATTACTGTTGGTTATGTGCAAATGCTTTACACACTGCCTCTGAATTAAGCCCGACTGCTCGTGCCAAGCTACCACGAGGGTGAGCAGGGGTTACTTCACGAGTGTAACACCCTTACACTGACTAGGAAGAAGGGTCCCTACTTGGACAAAGGTGCAAACCCTTGCCAACTAGAGATCCCATTTCTAACATTGGTTGTCAGCGGTGAGGATAGGACTTGTGTTTGCACTTGACTTACAGTGATTGGTGTGCACTACTACCATATCGCAGACCATTACGTACCACATACTGGTTCTTTTTCTTTTGGCCTATTTTTGATCTTGCCAGTTTTCAACTCACTACTTTTGTCATGCCTGAATCAATTGCATCATCCGTTGCATCTCTGGAAGTTATCTTTGAGGAGGATAGGTTGGAATCCTACGCCGTAAAGGAGCTACGGGTGATTTGTAAAAACCTGAAAGTCCAAATTAAAGGCCTCACAAGGAAGGAGGAGCTACAGAAGGCGCTGAGGGCCTGGGTAGCAGCCAGGCATGCCAATGGGCAGCCTGGTAATCTCAGTGAGGAGGTGGAGGAGCCTATTTCCAGGGTGGATGTGCTTTTGGGTAGGGGGGAACCCGCCAGATCAGGCAGCAGCAGTCTGTCCCCAGAGGAGCTGGAGGACAGGTGGGAGGCAAGGCAGTTTGAGCTGCAGAAGCTCAGACTGGAGAGTGAGCGGGAGGAGAAGAGATTGGCCATAGAGGAGAGGAAGATGCTCTTAGAGCATGAGAGAGAACTGAAGGAGCTAGAACTTAGGAGTAAGTCAGGCTCAGATGGTGGCAGCAATTCGTCCAGAAAGGCAGACAGGATTGTGCACATTCCCAAGAACGTAGGCAAGGAGTTCAAGAAGGGGGATGACATACAAAGGTGGTTTCAGGGTTATGAGGCAGCCATACACATGAATGGGGTCCCTGAGGAGAATTGGGGAGCAGGATTGTGGCCACTTTTCCCTGAAGAAGCAAGGGATGCTCTGATAGCTTTGGGTAAGGGGTATCACCTCACCTATGCTGACATGAAGGATGCCCTTCTCACGAAGTATGGTCTTACTCCTGAAAAGTACAGGGATCAGTTCAGGTCCAGTAAGAAGTCTGATGCCAACACTTGGTTGGAATGTGTGGATGTGTTCTGCAGGTCTCTGGATGGTTGGGTGAAGGGCAGTAGTGTAACAGATTTTCAGGGGCTCTACAACTTGATTGCATGGGAGCACTTGTCTAGTCTATGTTTTGCAGATCTGCGCCAGCACCTAGTTGATAGTAAGCTAACTAACCCCAGGAAGCTTGCTATGGAAGCGGACCGCTGGGTGAGTACCAGGGTCCACAAGAAAGCGTTTGGGGAGACTCAGCCAAAGGTGGGCAGGGTCCCCAGCAGAAAGGTGGGGGGACAAGGGTAAAGCACAGGAGTTCTCTAAAGGGCCCCAAACTAGTACCCAGGGTAAAGGTTCCCAGCCCCCGGTGATAAGAAGAAAGGGGTCTCCACAGGGAAGCCTGTTGAGACCGGCCCCGCAAGTGTTATGCATGTGACCAGGTAGGTCACTTTAAGGGGGACCCCAAGTGCCCGAAGGGGACACAGCCACCCACTGGTGGACAGTCCAAAGTGTTGGCTAGTGTAGCGCTTGGGGAGGAGGGGTGCCCACAGGAGGGTGGGGATCCCGCAGAAATGACCCTTGTCTCACTAGGGGACAGTGAGATGGTCCCAGGAAACCAGGTGCCCCCTAACACAAAGAAATATAGCACCTGGGTGACCATTAATGGGAACAGGGTAGAGGCTCTCAGAGATACTGGAGCCAGTGTGACCTCAGTCCGGTGTCACCTGGTGTCTGAGAAGCAAGTAGTCCCAGGAGCATTCCACCAAGTAGTTGCTGTAGACAACTCAGAGCGCCAATGTATGGTGGCGCAGGTTCCCTTTGAATGGGGGGTCTCAGGTCCCTTGAGGGTGGTTGTGAGCCCTACCATGCCTGTAGATTGTCTGCTAGGAAACGACCTGGAGCAGTCCTTATGGAAGGAGGTGGAGCTCAGGTCTCACTTGGAGATGCTTGGGTTGCCAGAGTGGGCATGCGTGTCTACTCGGTCAATGGCAGCCAGAAAGGGTGATCAAGAGGACTTGGAGCCTGAAACAGTGGCCCAAGTCCCTGCCAAGAGAAAGGGCAGGGGCGCGGGAAACCGGCCCCAGAAGTTCCCACAGACCGGGAGGAGGCGGACCTCGAGGGGGACGCCCGGTGCCTACAGGGGAGCAGGTAGCCGAACTGGGAGACATCTCTGAGCTGACCCATTGGCAGCAAGAAGGGGGTCCCACCAGGGAGGAGTTCTGCAGGGAGCAGAACGAGTGCCCTACTCTGGAGGGTCTGCGGCGGCAGGCTGCAGACCAGGCAGCTGGTAATCAGTCCGGGTCACATCTGATCTACTGGGAGAGCGGTCTCCTATACAGTGAGCCTAAGGTTGCTGAGCCTGGGTCAGCCCGTGTGCTGGTGGTACCCCAGCGCTTCAGGACCTTCCTACTGGGTCTGGCTCATGACGTGCCTTTGGCAGGACATTTGGGGCAGGACAAGACCTTTGACAGGCTTGTCACCCACTTCTTTTGGCCCCAAATGCGAAGGCAGTCAGATGCACACTGTAGGTCTTGCCAAACTTGCCAGGCAAGTGGTAAGAGTGGGAGGAAGGTCAAAGCTCCTCTCCAACCTTTTCCTGTTGTTGGAACACCCTTTGAAAGGGTAGGGATGGATATTGTGGGGCCACTGGATCCCAAGACAGCCATGGGCAACAGGTACATCCTGGTCTTGGTGGACCATGCCACCCGGTACCCGGAGGCAATCCCTCTCAGGACAACGACGGCGCCAGTGGTGGGCCGGGCGTTAATGGGGATCTTTTCCCGTGTGGGATTCCCCAGAGAGGTGGTTTCTGATAGGGGGACCAATTTCATATCGAAGTATATGACATCCCTGTGGAAGGAATGTGGTGTAACCTACAAGTTCACCACTCCTTACCACCCACAAGGAAACGGTCTGGTGGAGAGATTCAACCAGACCTTGAAAGGCATGATCAAGGGTCTAACAGAACCCATGAGGCGTAAGTGGGACGTCCTCTTGCCATGCCTACTCTTTGCATACAGGGAGGTGCCTCAGAAGTCTCTTGGGTACAGCCCCTTTGAGCTCCTGTATGGCCACCCTGTCAGAGGACCTCTGAGTTTGGTAAAGGAAGGCTGGGAGGCAGCTCCCAGGAAAACTCCCCAGGATGTATTTAGCTACATGCTGGCCTTTAGAAACCAAACTGCCCGCTTCAGGAAACTCGCTCAGGCGAACCTAGAAGCAAGCCAGGAAGAAATGAAGAGATGGTATGACCAGAATGCCACTCTGGTCGAATTTCAACCTGGGCAAAAAGTGTGGGTCATGGCCCCAGTGGCACCTTGTGCCTTGCAGGACAAGTGGACTGGGCCATATGAGGTAAAGGAGCGCAAAAGTGACGTCACCTACCTGGTGGATTTGCAGGCTCCAAGGAACCCTTTGAGGGTCCTTCACGTGAACCGCCTCAAGCCCCACTTCGAGAGGTCCGAAGTGAGTATGCTCTTGACGACAGATGATGGGGTGGAAGAGGAGAGTGAGCCTCTCCCTGACCTCCTGTATACCAAGGAGCATGATGGGTCAGTAGAGGGTGTGATCCTCTCCCCTACTCTGACTCAGGAGCAGCAGGGGACTGTCGCCAGTTGTTGGGCCAGTTCGCCCCACTGTTCTCTCTGACCCCCGGTGTTACTCACTGGTGTACCCATGACGTGGACACTGGTGACAGCCCTCCTGTGAAGCACAAGATTTACAGGTTGACTGACCGGGTCAGAGCCAGCATCAAGGAGGAGGTCTCTAAGATGTTGGCATTAGGGGTGATTGAGCCCTCCCACAGTCCTTGGGCCAGCCCAGTGGTCTTGGTCCCAAAGGCTGCGGCGCCCGGTGCCACTCCAGAACTCCGGTTTTGTGTGGACTACCGTGGGCTCAATGCCATCACCAGGACTGACGCGCACCCCATCCCCAGAGCTGATGAGCTCATTGATCGGTTGGGAGGTGCCCGGTTCCTCAGCACGATTGGCTTAACCGATGGGGCCAAGGAGAGATCAGCATTCTCCACCCCAGAAGTCATTACCAATTCCGGGTGATGCCCTTTGGGTTGAAGAATGTCCCTGCCACCTTTCAGAGGTTGGTCAATCAGGTGTTGGCTGGGCTGGAGGATTTCAGTGCCGCCTACCTGGATGACATTGCTGTGTTCAGTTCCAGCTGGGAAGAACATTTACAGCACCTTGAGAAAGTGTTGAGGGCTCTGCAAGGTGCAGGCCTCACGATCAAGGCCAGTAAGCGCAAGATCGGGCAGGGTTCTGTGGTGTACTTGGGACACCAGGTAGGAAGCGGCCAGGTGGCGCCCCTACAACCCAAGATTGACAGCATTCTGGCTTGGGAACCCCCAAAGACCCAGACAGAGGTGAGAGCCTTCTTAGGTCCCACCGGTTACTATAGGAGATTTGTTAAGGGCTATGGCACCATCGTTGCCCCCTTAACAGAGCTGACCTCTAAGAGGCAGCCCAGGAAAGTGATCTGGACTGAGTCCTGCCAGAAAGCTTTTGATGCCCTGAAGGCAGCCATGTGCACGGCGCCCGTGCTCAAGGCACCTGACTTCTCCAAAGAATTTGTCGTGCAGACTGATGCTTCAGAGCCTGGTGTGGGAGTGGTGCTCTCACAACTGAACGAAGAGGGCCTGGATCAGCCTGTAGTCTTCCTTAGCAGGAGACTACTTCCCAGGGAACAGAGGTGGAGTGCCATAGAAAGGGAAGCTTTTGCTGTGGTCTGGGCACTGAAGAAATTGAGACCATACCTGTTTGGGACTCACTTCCGGGTTCAGACAGACCACAGGCCCCTCAGATGGTTGATGCAAATGAGGGGTGAGAATCCAAAACTGCTGAGGTGGTCCATCTCCCTACAGGGAATGGACTTTACGGTGGAGCACCGTCCTGGTACAGAACACGCCAACGCAGATGGTCTGTCCAGGTTCTTCCGCCTTAGTGAGGAGAACTCCAATGGGGTTGGGTAGTTCTCCCTACTTTCAGCTGGAGGGGACATGTGTTAGACTTGGCATCTTTTGGTGTGTTTCCCTGACTTTTGCTTTCTGACCTACCGGTTTTGACTCTGTTTTTGCTGGTGTAATGATTCTGCGCACTTTCCTCACTGCGGTCCAGTGGGAAAGTGCAAGTGCTCCTGTATAAAATGTGTTATGGATTGGTGTTTCCATGATTGGCCTATTTGGTTTATGTGTCAGTCCCTTGTAAAGTGCACTGCGAGTGCCAGGGCCTATAGACCAAATGCTGTTGGTGGGCTGCAGCACTGGATTGTGCCACCCACGCAAACAGCCCGTAAAGTGTAACTCGGGCCTGCCATCGCAGAGCATGTGCGCAGCCTGGGGCTGCCATTTCGACTTGGCAAGTGCACACACTTGCAAGTCCCTAAACCTTCCCTTTTCTACATGTTAGTCACCCCTAAGGTAGGCCCAAGGTACCCCTGTGGGCAGGGTGCGTTGTATGCGAAAGGTAGGAAATGCCCTGGTGTGTGTGGCATGTCCTGATAGTGAATTACAGCCTAGTTCGTTTTTCACTATTGCAAGGCTACCTGTTCCCCCTAGGCCAGAATGGGCAGTTTTGATTATTACAGCTTATAATCCTAACTGACCCCAGGAACATTGTAGAAATTCGAGTTTAGTATGCCTGGACTCAGAATGATAAAATGCATCTTTTAGTGAAGTTGGTTTTAACATTCTGTGTTCGAAAATACCACTTTTAGAAAGTGGGTATTTTCTTGTCTAACCATTCAAGCCTGCCTCTGCGAGGTTGTGTATTCCTTGTCTGGAGTGTGAGTGACAGGGGCTGGGGGATGCCAGGAGACAGGGTGAGTCAGCACAGGGCTGAATAGCAAGGTCTACATGTAGATGGGTGGGAGGGGTCGCACCTGGGCCCTGAATAGGACAGTGCCTTCCCTCCACAATGCTGGCTCCACCTCCTGTGGTGCGTCTGATGTCCCTGGCCTACTCACTGAAAGGAGGGACGGAGACTTGTCAACAAAGTGCTCCAGAACTGGTTTGGACTAGGCAAAGACCTCTCTGCCTTCAGAGAACAAAGGAATTTGGGATATAAATATTGGGGCCCTGACCCCATGAATTTAGATCTCGCTGGAATCAAGGAACCTGCCAAGACGAAGAGCTGGAAGAGCTGCCAGGAGGAGTACTGCCCCTTTGCTGTGTTGTTGCTTTGTTGGGTTGGCCTGCAGTTGCTGCTTCTGTCTTGGGCAGTGAAAGGACTGGACTGAACTTTCTACAAACTTGTGCTGAGTATCTCCAAGGGCCTGGAACCGAGCTGGCCTCCTGTTAAGAAGTCTCAGGGACTACAAAGACTTCACAAGCCTCTGGGTACCGCTTCTGGAACGCTGTTTCAGTTGCCACAGAGGAAGGGAACTGCAACCGACTCCGTCAACCAAATCCATCCCTGGCCGGTGACCTGTTTGCACCACAGACCGCATCGCCCCGCTTCGCATCGCAACCCTGGTCTCACCGTGGGCGACGTCCGATGCCGCCAACATCGAGCCGCTGCTTGCACCGTGACCTGTGGGCACCGCAGTTCGCATCGCATCGCTTCACTGAACCAACCGGACCCGACCGACGCGGTCGCTGCAACTGGCTCAAGAGTCGTGACCGCACCGCATTTGGGGCACCGCTCGCACGTCTGCGACGCACCGCCCCGACTCGCACCGCTGTCCGACGCCAGCTCCCGCTCTCCGGCTAGGTCGCCTGCATCGCAACCTGTCAGCACCGCATCGAGCACCGTCTCGCCCTGCATCGCACGCCTTGGACTCACGGACTCCGTCTGCACGACGCTCATCGAGCCGCTGCCTGCACCGCATCGAGGGACACCGCACCTTGCATCGCTCCGTCTTGCACCGCAACCGCGACGAACGCCGACCGGCTCGTACACTCCGTACCAGCCACAACGAGAAAGGTACTGTAACCGAGTCTGTTCTCGACTCTGCTGGCCCGTATCGACGCGGTCAGCTGGAACTGTTAGACTCTGTGGTTTTCAGCATCGCGGTAGGCTCGGACGGAGCTACCGACTCGCATCGAACTTTGCTTTTGTGCTATTCCTGCAAAGAAGAAGTTACTGTATCAAGTATTCATTCGTAAAGTATAGTATTGTGGATTTTTGTCGTAATTGGTCTTGTCTCAAGTATATAAAATATTGGTTATTTTTCTAAACTGGTGTGGTGTCCGTTTGTAGTGCTTACACTGTATTACTGTTGGTTATGTGCAAATGCTTTACACACTGCCTCTGAATTAAGCCCGACTGCTCGTGCCAAGCTACCATGAGGGTGAGCAGGGGTTACTTCACGAGTGTAACACCCTTACCCTGACTAGGAAGAAGGGTCCCTACTTGGACAAAGGTGCAAACCCTTGCCAACTAGAGATCCCATTTCTAACAATATATATATATATATATATATATATATATATACTATAACATCCCTGAAACCTATGGTTTTTCAGTGAATTTCTAAGGTTTTTTAAATGCTCAATATATATTCAGTGAAAAACATAGGTTTCAGGGACGTTATAGTTAGAAATGAGCATTTAAAAAACCTTAGAAATTCACTGAAAAAACCATAGGTTTCAGGGACGTTATAGTTAGAAATTATCATTTAAAAAACCTTTGAAATTCACTGAAAAAACCATAGGTTTCAGGGACGTTATAGTTAGAAATTAGCATTTAAAAAAACCTTAGAAATTCACTGAAAAAGACCACAGGTTTCAGGGAAGTTATAGTTAGTTGGACATTTCACTCGTACAAAACCAGAGAAATTCAGCCGTTATAGTTAGTTGAGGTAACTATAACTCGCGCCCCCGCAATGCACTGCTGATGACGTCACGTATAACATCACTCATGACATGGTCAGTGACATCACTAATGACATCACTGATGACATCTCAAATGACATCACTGATGACATCATCCAGTGGCTGTGTGTTTCTGTAAAGTTTAAATATGTTTTATATATATATAGGCCAAGGTGTATTGAAGAATGAGTGGGTGTATGACTGTCTGAATGGATGATTTAGTAGGTGAGTGACTCACTGTATAAGCGAGTGATTAAACGTGTCTTACTGAATGCATGGGTTAGTGACTAAACTGTGTGAATGTCTGTATCAGTCGGTCTGTTGGTGTGTAAGCGGCTGCATGGGTTGGTGAGTAGCTACATGAGTGTCTATATGGGTTATTGATTGGTTGTCTGAGTATCTGTATGGATGCCTGAGTGTCTGTGTGGGTGGGCGGGGGTGTGTGACTCCCTGCCTGGATGTGTGAGTGGGTGATTCACTGGGTGTATGGGTTCAAGAGTGCGTCTGTGAGGGGCTTTATGGGTGGGTGAGTGTGTGTATGGCTGTGTTGGTAAGTGAATGGATGTCTCAGTGGTACATGTGTGAGTAACTACATATGTGAAAGGCAGTATATGTGAGTGTTGGAGTATATAAATGATAATATGTGAGATTGAGTGATTCTCAGAGTGGCTGTGTGGATGAGTGTGTGCTTGTGTCAGTGATTGTATAAGAGAGTAAGTATGTGTTAGTATCTGTATGAATAAGTGAGGTGGTGTGTCTGTATAACTGTTTAGGTGAGTAAATGGGAGTGTAATTGATTCTTTGCATGACTGAGTAGCAGTGTTTGTAACTCTATAGGTGAGTGGCGGTGTGTGACTGTCTGTATAGGTGTATGAGTGCATATGATAGTGGCTGTATTGATGAGTGACTGCATGTATGAGTGACTGTATTGGTTAGTGAGTGGATGTGTGTGTAGATCTAAGATTTATTGAGTGGGTATGTAGTTATTGGTGTTGAAGTGTCTATGGGTTTGAGAATGGCAGTCTGTAATTTAGAGTGGATGTATCAAAGGTTATATTAGGGTATGAGAAGATGCATCAGATTACCATGTGGATGATGTCATCAGTGATGTCATCAGTGATGTCATTTGAGATGTCATCAGTGATGTCACTGACCATGTCATGAGTGATGTAATATGTGATGTCATCAGCAGTGCATTGCGGGTGCGCAATTTATAGTTAGCTCAACTAACTATTAACGGCCGAATTTCTCTGGTTTTGTACGAGTGAAATGTCCAACTAACTATAACATCCCTGGAACACAAGGTTTTTTCAGTGAATTTCTAAGGTTTTTTAAATGCTAATTTCTAACTATAACGTCCCTGAAACCTATGGTTTTTTCAGTGAATTTCTAAGGTTTTTTATATGCTAATTTCTAACTATGCCTATAGAGGTAGGACATGTGCAGAAAGAGGAAGAAAGGCGCAGAAAGAAGCAAGAGAAATGCAGAAAGAGGCAACAGAAGTCCAGAAAGACAAAGAAAGGTGCAGAAAGAAGCAAAAGATATGCAGAAAGAACCAACAGAGGTGCAGAAAGAGGCCTTGTTGCAAAGTCATCCTGTGCCCCCAACTTTTTGCTGACGGGTACTGGTGGTAACTGACTCTGACTAACCAGGCCTAGAGCCAGTGCTATGCTAAAAGACACTTAGCATACAGTGAAAACACCTACATACACTAGGGTACACCATGGGTTGGGGTACCCCTGTGATTGGCATGACCTCCCCTAAAAGGCCCTAGTATATAATAGGGCAGGAGGATTCAAATTACCTCTAAATCAGAGGTGCAGAAACATGCTACTTTAACTAGTAGTCGCGTTTGCAGAGTGGTAGAGAAAGGGTGCTGGGCCTCTGACCAGCGCTCAAGAATTCCACTGCGTAGGACTTACAGGAGGTTCCAGGAGGGCTTCTTGGCCCCCAAAGTCTCTCAGGAGTAAAGTGGACTTCATCCCCCATCCCATAGTCTGCCAGGAGGCGCGTTTGCAGAGTGGTGGAGAAAGGGGGCATGGCCTCCGAAGACGTCTTAGCAATCCTACTGTGTGGGACTTACTGGAGGTAACAAGAGGGGTACTTGGCCCCCAAGGACATCCTTGGGGGCCAACTACCCCTCCTATTACATCCAGTAAGTACCACACAGCAGGATTGCTAAGTTCTCATAACAGGCCATGCCCCCTTTGCCCACTACTCTGCAAACGTGCTCCCTGGCGCACTCTTCGATGGGGATTGAAGTCCCCTTCACTGCTGGGGGTGCTTAGGGGCCAACTAGCCTACCTCTCACCTCCAGTAAGCCCCACACAGTGGGATTGCTAAGAGGTGGACACAGGCCAAGCCCCCTTTCTCCACCACTCTGCAAACGCACCTCCTGGCACGCTCTTCGTTGGGGGATGAAGTCCCCTTTCCTCATGAGGGTCCCTGGGGGCCAACTAGCCCACCAGGTACCTCCAGTAAGCCCCATAAAGCTGAATTGCTGAGAGTGGTCAGAGGCCACGGCCCCTTTTTACACCGCTCTGGAAACGCGGCTCCTGGCGCACTGCTGTTCGGGGGATGAGGTCCTCTTGTGTCATGAGGTCCTCAGGACACAAAAGGACCTCATCGCCCCACCAGCAGTGCGCCAAGAGGCGCATTTGCAGAGTGGTGTAAAAAGGGGCGTGGCCTCGGACCACCTCTCTGCAATCCAGCTGTGTGGCGCTTACTGGAGGCAGCTGGTGGGCTAGTTGGCCCCCAGGGACCCTCAGTATTCAAGAGGACTTAATTCCCCAACTTAGAACATGCTAGAGGGTGCATTTGCAGAGTGGTGCAGGGAGGGGGCAGGGCCTCCGGCGAGATGCCAGCTTTTTTTTTTTTTTTCCCTTTGAAGGGGCTGTGTGGCCCCCTTCTTTCAATATGTTTTGGGCCTTGGGGACCCCAACCCCCAGGGCCTGCAAATTAAAAAAAACAAAAATGGGAAGGGGGCCCGCGGCGCCCCTCCCGAGTCCAATTTCGGCCATGGGGACCCCATCACCCAGGGCATGGCCAGACTTGTTTTTTTTATTTAATACATTTGGAGGGGGGCTGCGTGGCCCCCCTCCTCAGGCCAACTATGGCCCCAGGGACCCCATCCCCCGGGGTCAGCCCTCACGTTGGGGACTGTGGGGGTAGCCCCAATGCCCCCAAGGTCCCTGCCGGCACCCCGCCTCCTGCGGGAGCCGGCATGGCTTTTGGGCAAGGGAGCTGCTGACATGCACCTCCCCTTGCCCAAAAGCAATCTGCTTTGCTTTTTGGAAGTGAGAGCAGGTTTCCTGCTCTCGCTTCCAAAAAGCAGCAGGGTTTGCTATGACAGGGTGGGAGCCGTGCTCCCGCCCTGTCATAGCAAACGGCAATGTCCCGGGGTGGGCACCCCGGGACATTGTAGGAGCCAGCCCTGGGGAGTGGTGGTCCCCAGGGCCATCAAGGGATCCAGGAGGGGGCCGCGCGGCCCCCCTCCCAAGGTGAAGATAGCCCCGGGGAGGTGGTGGTCCCTGGGGCCCGGGGTCCGCAACGGACCCCCGTATTTAAATAAACAGTGCCCCGGGGAGGTGGTGGCCCCTGGGGCAGTGTGGGGGGGCTCGAGCCCCCCCACATTCATTATTTTCAAAGCCCCAGGTAGGTGGCGGTCCCCAGGGCTTGGGGGGGCCTGCGAGGCTGGTGCACGCAGCAATGGGTGAAATCCTTACCCGTTATTTAAATTCAGAAACACAAAGGATGCCGCACTCCAGAGATAGGTTTCAGAGTTGCTTTATTTTCACCACCACTACCACCAGTCGGCATCCTTTGTGTTTCTGAATATATATATATATACATATATATATATATATATATATATATATATATATATATATATATATATATATATATGTTCAAAAAGAGGTATCCCACCTGTGAGGATGAACTTGAAAAAACAGGCGAACTCTGCCCTTTGTAGCACGTTTCTTTAATTCTTGAAAAACCGGACTCCCAGCGCTCGTGAAATACACAGCCCTACGCGTTTCGGAGCTCCTGCTCCTTGCTCACGGGCTCTTGGTGTTGCGCCTAGCAGGAAAAAACAGGTTTAAAAGGCGAGTGAACCGGGAGCCAGTGCTTGTAGCTCACTGGAGAGCATAATTTGGTGTAATAATAATGTTTTCAAGGCAGAATCCACTGGAGGATGATGAATTGTGATGTGGAAAAAACTACGAGTCCCAGAAATCTTTCCCACCAGAGGGCGTAACCTATTAGAAGGATGTTAAAAAGAACTGATGATTGGACTCTTTTTGCCACACCTCTCTGCCTGCAAACATCACCGAGAGCCCGTGAGCAAAGAGCAGGAGCTCCGAAACGCGTAGGGCTGTGTATTTCACGAGCGCTGGGAGTCCGGTTTTTCAAGAATTAAAGAAACGTGCTACAAAGGGCAGAGTTCGCCTGTTTTTTCAAGTTCATCCTCACAGGTGGGATACCTCTTTTTGAACATTCATATTCGGCCAGTCCCGGTCGAGAGGATTGAACTACCACGTAAAGAAATGGAAAGTGGGCTGCTGCGCACAGACTGTCTGTGTTGCGCCTAGCAGGAAAAAACAGGTTTAAAAGGCGAGTGAACCGGGAGCCAATGCTTGTAGCTCACTGGAGAGCATAATTTGGTGTAATAATAATGTTTTCAAGGCAGAATCCACTGGAGGATGATGAATTGTGATGGGGAAAAACTACGAGTCCCAGAAATCTTTCCCACCAGAGGGCGTAACCTATTAGAAGGATGTTAAAAAGAACTGATGATTGGACTCTTTTTGCCACACCTCTCTGCCTGCAAACATCACCGAGAGCCCGTGAGCAAGGAGCAGGAGCTCCGAAACGCGTAGGGCTGTGTATTTCACGAGCGCTGGGAGTCCGGTTTTTCAAGAATTAAAGAAACGTGCTACAAAGGGCAGAGTTCGCCTGTTTTTTCAAGTTCATCCTCACAGGTGGGATACCTCTTTTTGAACATATATATATATATATATATATATATATGAACACCAACTCCAGTTCCCATCCGGTACCTGGACACCAACACTAGGACTCCAGTTTAATTTAAAAGAGATTCTCTTTTATTTTCCGGTTTCTCGGCAACGCGTTTCACCTGCGTCCGCAGGCTTGCTCACACCAACAACGCTATTGCCATTTTCTCATTATTTAAAAACAACAGTTCCCGATCACGTGAGTTGCTGCAACCATAACAATGGAAAACAGACTTCATCACACAACGTTTTTGGAAAAGTTTACAAATAAAGATTTGCCGTGTTAAAACCCTACTCATTATAAATCAAGATTTTTAAGAGTCAAGGATTTCTTTACATATCACTACTTGTCTAACATCTATTAAACATTTTTATGTGTATGGATATGTTGTAAAGAGGTATAACAAATGATAAAGAACAGATAATAAAAACAAAAAACATTTGTACATAGTGCATGATGGATCAATCTCGAAGTTCTTTTTGACAAGTGTCTTAATCTCCCTCCAGCTGAATACATAGTGCATGCACATTTATTCTTGTCATAATGTCCATACCAAATATGTTATTTTCTCTCTCATAAATATATTTTTTTGGTTATACTTTTTCCTTTTTCTTTTTATTCCACTTTTGTCGTTTTTTTACCATTCCTTAAATAGGTATCATATAGCTTTCCAACACTTATTGAATCTAAAAGGTTTTTCAATTTACATGCACTTAAAATAGAAAATTGTTAAAATATTATTATTAAAACTTTTCTTATATTTACTACAATCAATTCTGGACCACACTAAAATCATTTAGATCACATGATTAAATAAATAAATTAATATATGGGCATAAAAATGTCTTTCGATATGTATTTTGATCAAAACATTTCGGTCAGTTATTAAAGTGCTAGTGCAATGTGCAACAAAGCATTGTGCAAATAGTGCAATGTGCAATAAAATATTTGTGCAAATATAATACATACAGTACATTCAATAACCTCATAGTGCAAATTTTTACTAAAGTGCAAGTGCTTATTGACCGTTTGCCACATAATTCATTATTCATTATTATTTTGATTCTAATTGTATCCTTTAGTGATTGGAATATGTCCTGGTACATGTAGAAAATACCTTACAATTCAAATTATTCTTTTGGCGCTTATAGCAATATCACTTCATATTGATAACTACACACCACATGATCTCTCCATCTCTTAACACGACTGGTTTATTCATTCTATGTTTTAATTTATATTTTCCTCGGGATCTAATTAAAATTCAACCTTTTTATGGATACTACTAATGGCTAAGATGCACATGCAAATCTTCGTCTGTGTTCATACCAAACGGAATTCTGGTGTTAAAAAGAACTATATATTTGGACTCTAGCTGCCACAATTTTCTTTCTCTATTTCCGCCCCTTCTCATTTTTGGTACCTGATCTATCACAAAGTAATTTAGATCCTGTAGGTTGCCTTTATGAATCTCATTAATATGGCGTGCCACCGGATACGTCTTATCATTATTTTTTATCGCTCGAATATGTTGTAAAATGAGAACATGGGCCATGTGGGTAGTGCTTCCCACATAAAACCTTTGGCAAGAGCATTTTAAAATGCACACCACATGGTCACTATGGCAGTTTAAAAAATGTTTGATTTTCCAGGGCTTTGCCATTAATGGGGATAGTACTTGTTTGGTGTTTAGTGCAATTGTACAGGCTTTTGCACTTTTGGCATTTATAAAATCCTGGATTCGCCTTAAGCCAGTTTTCAGATTTAATTAGTTCTGGACTGCTATCCACTAATTCTTGCCTCATTGATTTGGCTCTTTTAAAGGTAACTTGGGGCCTCCGTTTAACCACTGCACCCATGATTGGATCACTTTTTACTAGATGCCAGTGCCTACTCACACAATCTCTCACTTTTGTGTGGCAGGCACTGTATCCTGTAATCAATCTTATTTCTGCTTTGTCCTGTTTTTTAATTTCATCTTTTTCATCTTTTTCATTCTTTTCTTTGATTTTTAGTAGAGCTTCTCTTTCGATGCCACTAACTTTATGCAATGCTTGGCTCAGGACCTGATCTTTATAACCCCTAGCCTTAAATCTTTTTGTTAAACTGTTCTGAGCTTCCACTAATGCCTCCTTTTCACTACAATTTCTTTTCATTCTTAGGTGTTTGGCATATGGTATGCTCATTTTCAATTTGGTGGGGTGGAAACTGTTCGCATGAAGGATGGAATTTCCTGCTGTAACTTTCCTAAACGTGCGTGTATGTAATAGGTTGTTTTTTACATAAATCTCAAGATCCAGGAAAGTCACTGATGTTCTATCTATTGTATCTGTGAGTTTTAAATTAAGTGAATTGTTGTTCAATTGTACAATAAACTCTTTAGCAGATTCATCCGACCCTTCCCAGATTAAAAACAGGTCATCTATGAACCTTTTCCCAAAAATCACATTTTCATTCCATTCCTTCACATGTTTGACTCTGAGCACCTGCTCCTCCCACCAGCCCATATGCAAATTAGCATAGCTGGGGGCGAAGCAGGTGCCCATCGCCGTCCCACGAATCTGTTTGTATGTCTCATTTCCAAATAAAAAACAGTTATTTTCTAGGCACATTCTACCCATTTCAATCAACATCCTAGAATGCTGATGGTATGAGATATGTCGTTTGTCCAGAAAGTGACGCATAGCATTTAGTCCTGCCTCGTGTTCGATACTAGTATACAGAGATGTGGCATCTAATGTAATCAACAAATAAGTATCCTTCCAAATTACTGTTTCTATTTTGTTCAAGAAGTCTCGCGTATCTTGTATATATGCTGGAAGTTTCCTGACAAATTCTTGCAGGAAGTGGTCTAAATAGGTCTAAATAGGTTGAGGTCATTTCAAATAGACTTCCAATGGCTGAGATAATGGGCCTTTCTGGTGGCTTCTCTTTGTTCTTATGTACTTTGGGAATTAGGTATAGGATGGGTGTTACAGGGTTTTCTATTTTTAAAAATTGATATTCTTCCTGAGATAACAAACCCAGGCCTCTCCAGCGTGCCAATTCTTTATGCAGTCTGTTCTTGATTTCCATCAAGTTGCTGTGTGGAATCTTTTTATAGCAACTGCTGTCGCTGAGTTGTAGTCTCGCCTCCTCATTATACAATGATAGTGGCCAGAGGACCACATTTCCTCCCTTGTCCGATTCACGAACCACTATGTTCTTATCATCTTTTATTCTGTTGATGACTTTAATGTATTTCCGATCCTGAGTGTTATTCTCATTTCCAAAGTTCTTGTTCGATAACAGAGCTAGATCCTTCAGATCTTTAATCACAGCTTCTGAAAATGAATCAATAAGATCTCTTGGGGCATTAGGCATAAATGTGGATACTGGTCTGAATGATGTTTTTACACCTTTCCAGGTATCGATTCCCAAAGACTCAAAAGTGTCACTTGGCATTTCACTTGACTTTTCTCCTTCGCATTCTAGTTCTAATTCACGAATTTCTTGTAATGCTTGTAGGTCTCCCACTTCTAGGTTCAAGTTGTCTTCTACCACATCTTGTCGATTTCCTGATTGGCTTTTTTGCGAAAAATATTTACATAATTTTAATTTTCTTACAAATTTAAAAAAATCTATTCGTGTCTGGCAATAATCAAAGTTCGTTTTTCTGCAGAAGGATAGTCCCAATGCTAGGATGTTGCTTTCTTCCTCTGATATATATATATCCGTTTCACCGTAGTTGCCCCTCCACCTCCTCGGTAAGACAACAAAGAAGGGCACAAACTCCACTTGTTGATACACGCGTGTTTTATTTTTTCACCACACAGTCATTACGCGTTTCGGTCAACGAGTGACCTTGATCACATACTGAGAACGCTTTGCGGCCATTTTAAAATACCAACCCATTTTGTGACGTAGTCTATACTTCTATGAGCATAGTAAACAGACTTAGTTTTGCGGTATTGCTACATTTCAGCTCCACATATTCCATCCCATGTGGGGACATATCAAAATTGCTAACCAATTCACAAATATTTCCATATGAGTATAAATATAAATATAAATACGCCTCTTATGTTTAGTAAAAATATATACATATATATCCTCAACAATTTTCGAATTAGTTAAAATCGTTAAACTATTTCATTGTTAGCGGAACCTCTGTAGAATTCATACTCCATTTGATATAGATTACGGATTTTTTAGTTTATACCTGCCTAAATGCAATGCGAAAATCCTTCTACAGTAAATTCATATGTTATATCTATTGTAGTACTTAAACATTTTGCATAATAGTATCGTAAAAACTATAAAATTGGAAAGCCTGAAAAAACATGGGCCTTTAGTAGCAGAATTAAGAGCAAACATAGCCTGATAAATAAAGTGCTGATGTGCTTCCCCCTTACTAAAGTGCTTAATGCTTTAAAGTGCTGAATGCTTATTAATGCCATTCTAAATTGTTATTCTCCTTCTCTGGAGAGTGTCACGCTCAAGAACATCTTTTTGTAATTTTTAAAAGAATTTTTTCCATTTTTCTCAAAGAAACATTTTTAGGGTTTTTCATAAAGTTAGTTAAAACCTATTGGCGATCTTTGGAGCTATACATCCTTTTGACTGTAAACACATGAATATGTACTTTTTGTCAAGTGCAATACTTCGAATTGTCATTGTTTCTGATATTCTATAAGGGCCAATGCCTGGCTCTAAGTGAATTGAGATATACCAAGTCAATGTTATAAAGTGGGTATCTCCTAATTTCAAAATACTGGAGCTAAAAGCTCATTGGCAAATTTAAAGAATTATAGAAGGTAATTATAAAAAGTTGTGTAAGTCTTCGTTGTTGTTCAACCCAAATGGTATCTTGCTATCTAGCTCTAAAATCATGCGTGTCTCGCGCTGTCGTAGCAATCTCTCTCTGTTTCCACCTCGTCTGAGGCTAGGAACTGCATCAACAACAAAGTATTTCAGACAGTCAAGATTGTTGCCGAGTTCTGTCTTAAAATGCTGAGCCACAGGATATGTGGCATCGCTGTTCACTATGGTCCTTAAGTGCTGCAAGATTCTCACGTGCACTTGCAGCTTGGTGCTACCAACATATCTTAAGCCACAAGTGCACGCGAGAACATATACAGCATAGTAAGTCCTGCAAGTAAAATTCCCTCTAATGGCTATCTTGGTGGCACTGACCGGTGTCTCATAGTGAGTGGTGTTTACACCAAATTTACAAGCTCTACATGATGAGCACTTGTAAAACCGTTCTTAGGTTTTAGCCATGAGGTATTTGGGCTGATTTCTGGACTGCCTTTGACTAGCTGCGTCCTCATAGACGGTGCCCGTCTAAAGGTGATTGATGGAGCTGCTGGTAATCTGGGGGCCATGACAGCATCTGTAAGCACTATTGGCCAATTTTTCTTAATAATGGTTTTAATCTGTCCCTCTTGACTGCTGTATCTAGTGATTAATCTAGCTGTGTTTACCTCACTGTTAGGATCTAATATTGGTGTTGTTCTTGCCTCTTCAAATTCTATTTCTTCACTGAATTGTTTGAATAGGGACTCCCTTGTTCTGGTCTTGGCCTTACTTGCTGCCTCATTTAGGACCCTTTTCCTGTATCCCCTTTCTCTGAATCTCCCTTTGGCTTCTTCCATGCACTTTTCTAACTCTGCTTCCGTGCTACAGATTCTTTTCAAACTCAGGAATTCTACATAAGGGATACTTTTTATTAAGCGCTTGGGGTGGGCACTTTTTGTATGTAGTGTTGTGTTGCCTGCTGTATTTTTTCTATGCAATGTTGTCTCCAACTTCATGTTAGACACATATACCGTCACATCTAGAAATTCCACATTTTGACTACTGATACACGATGTAAACTTAAGGTTCACCGTGTTTTCATTGATGTCTCTAATGAAACTCTCTGCAGTGTCTTGATTTCCTCTCCAAATCACAAAGATATCATCGATGAACCTTAACCAGTGCATTACATGAGTGGAATATTTTGCAACGTGGGTTGTTTTGAGAACCTGCTCCTCCCACCAGCCTACATGAAGACAGGCATAGCTGGGGGAGAAGCAGGCTCCCATCGCAACTCCTCGTTTCTGTCTAAACAACTCCTTGCCAAACAGAAAAAAGTTATTAGTAAGACACCACCTGATGAGTTCAATCAACATGATGTTGTGATTATAATTAATCAAAGGTCTTGAGTCCAGAAAGTATTTGATTGCTGCTAAGCCCACTTGGTGGTCTATGCTAGTATATAAGGACTCTATGTCCAATGTTATTAGAAGCAGCCCTTCTGTCTATGTGATTAGTTTTAATTTGGATAAAAAATCACCAGTGTCTTTTATATATGTTGGTAGTTTATGTACATGTTCTTGGAGATAGTAGTCAATATATTGCGTAATGTTCTCGCATATCCCATTGATAGCTGAGATAATTGGTCTGCCTGGAATTGGTGTTCTTTCCTTATGTATTTTGGGTATAAAGTACATTGTTGGAAGAACTGGGAACTCATTGTGCATGAATTTGAACTCATCTTTCGAAACCAGACCTTGCTTTTTCCATTGCATTACATCTCGTTTTAGGCCTTCTTTTGCTTTGTTGAATTCTTTAATATTTGTTTTTTCATAGCACTCCGTATTATTGAGTTGATGATATGCTTCTTGTATGTAATCCTTCTTCGGCCAAATGACAATGTTCCCACCCTTGTCAGACTTATTAATTACTATCTCATGATCATTTCTCAATTTACGCATCAATTGGTCATATTGGCGATCCTGAAATTTTATTTTATGTTGTGTCCGCTTCACTTTGTGATTTAGTTTTTTAAGATCTTCTACTACCCTTTCCTGGAAAATGTCAATGGCATCTTTTGGCATTATTGGCAAAAAGGTCGACTTCGGTTTAAAAGGACTATTTCCTGCACTTGGTTGGACCAGATCCAATATTTGCAATCTTTCTTGTGTGGAATCCACTTTAGAGTCGGGTTGTAGCTCTATGTTGCTTTCATTGCTCAGATCGTGCATGGTTAAGATAGTAGAGGCATCTGATACCTGAAGATTGTCCTTAGAGATATTAGTCATATCCGACATCTTATTCATTTGATTGGTGCCTTCCTTAATAGTAAAGAACTTTTTCAACTTTAATTTCCTTATGAATTGGAATACATCGACTCTAGTACTGGCATAATCAAAATTCCTTTCAGGGCAATACGATAGGCTGAGTGCTAGCAATTGTGTCTCCACCTTAGTTAATGTTGTTTCTGAGAGGTTTATTACTGTTTTGTTGTTTTTCCTTGTCTCTTGCGCCATTGCGATTTCTTTGTTTTTTCGTTTTCGGATCCTTCGCCTTGCTCGCCACCTCTTGTTCCTGTGTTTTCTGTTGGCTTCTTTAGATTCCGTGGTCTCAAGGTTTGTCTTCTGTCTAGGGCTAAAAAATCAAGCTCCTCTGCTTGGCTTAATTTCCCTGTTTCCCTTGGCACAGTGGTTAAACTGGAGTTTACTTCCCCTTCTGACTCTGTTTCACTGATTGCTGAACTCAAGTCGGAGGTAGACGTCATGATTCCTTCATTGCCTGTGCTTTCAGTCGTATTGGCCACCAAAGTAGTTCTGGTCATATTGCTCAATCTCATTCTTTTAACATTATCGTACTTGCGTGCGAATGTGAATATTTGGCCTTGCTCATAATCTGCTTTATCGCTTGCAAACTTATGGGCCTTCCTGATCTTAATTTTATCTTCTTGTTTTTTTAACCTCTCTTGAATTTCCTTTCTGGATTTGGCAATATAATCCTTTTGGTCGCTGTTTTCCAATTCCTGATTAATTTTGTCAATTTCTTTTACTACAGTCTCCCGATCAATTTGAGCATATTTTATTAAAATCCGGACAAGATTCATAGATGCCATCAAATTATTTTCTGCCCATTCCTTCAGCATATTAGGATTTGGGTTTTCAAAGCTTGGGGTCAGTAAGATACGAAGTCCCTGAGGAACTCTTCCCGCTTCCTCATACTTCTGTAGCTATTTCTGCTCCCACCACTTGGTAATCACATTTCGCATACATTTTTCCAATGTCTTAAGTAGTGACTTCACATCAGTCTCCTTGCTACTTATGCCTACTTCTTGAGGCTTACTTCTGCTTGAAGCACTTGGTAGATTATTAAATAGCTCCTCCGCCGCTGCCTCCCTTTCCCGCATTGCGTCGTCTGACATGCTTAAACTACTGGTGTACGTCTCACGTGCTGTTGAATTAAACACGGATGGCGTTTATTTTCTTCTTTGCGTGAGACCTCCCCACCTGTGCAAATGCTGTATCACTCACCAGCACGGTGCCGTCCCGGGCGAGTCCTCCGACCCTGCCTTAGATGACTCCTAGCCGGCGATCTCCCTTTCGGCTGCGTCAGGGGGCTGCCACAGAATTTCCTCCCGGAATCTCGTGGTTGGTGGTTGACTGAGAGCTGCTGCCTGCTTGCGGAGAGGGGGTTTGTTGAACGGAAGCAGCTGGCTTCCGTAATGGATCCGTTTCACCATAGTTGCCCCTCCACCTTCTCGGTAATGCAACAAAGAAGGGCACAAACTCCACTTGTTGATACACGCGTGTTTTATTTTTTCACCACACAGTCATTATGCGTTTCGGTCAACGAGTGACCTTGATCACATACTGAGAACGCTTTGCGGCCATTTTAAAATACCAACCCATTTTGTGATGTAGTCTATACTTCTATGAGCATAGCAAACAGACTTAGTTTTGCGGTATTGCTACATTTCAGCTCCACATATTCCATCCCATGTGGGGACATATCAACATTGCTAACCAATTCACAAATATTTCCATATGAGTATAAATATAAATATAAATACGCCTCTTATGTTTAGTAAAAATATATACATATATATCCTCAACAATTTTCGAATTAGTTAAAATCGTTAAACTATTTCATTGTTAGCGGAACCTCTGTAGAATTCATACTCCATTTGATATAGATCACGGATTTTTTAGTTTATACCTGCCTAAATGCAGTGCGAAAATCCTTCTACAGTAAATTCATATGTTATATCTATTGTAGTACTTAAACATTTTGCATAATAGTATCGTAAAAACTATAAAATTGGAAAGCCTGAAAAAACATGGGCCTTTAGTAGCAGAATTAAGAGCAAACATAGCCTGATAAATAAAGTGCTGATGTGCTTACCCCTTGCTAAAGTGCTGAGGTAGGGATCCTCGCAGCCTTAAAAGTGGGACTGCTTAGGAACAAATTGGCAAAATAATGAAAAATCATACGGACAACAAGGGCCCAAGCATTGCCCACTGGAGGGTTTTAATTATTTGAAAGTGACATCGGTAACCACAAGTCCCAGAATGCATCCATGCTGCATCCACCAAGGAGGTCCAATGGAGGTCAACATTATAAATTAAGCAATCGGATGTAAGGTTACTACGATGTCAATGCTGGACTTTACCTTTGAAAAAGGTCGTTATGACTGAAACGCGTCAGGTTTGTTTGTCCGGCAGGGATTAAAAGAAGAAAATTACCAATTTGTGAGTGCGCCTTTCTTTCATGGTAGAAAGAGTTATGTTATGTTATGTTAGATACATTTGTATAGCGCATGGCTCGCCCAACCTCGGGGCGTCCCAGCGCTAGAGGACGGGAGGCCAAGGAGAGTGAAGCTAGATGGACGAAAACAGCCAGGTTTTTAATCTGTTTTCTAAATGCCCAATGATCTTGTATGCTGCGTGCACACACACAGTGAAGCTAGATGGACGAAAACAGCCAGGTTTTAATCTGTTTTCTAAATGCCCAGTGATCTTGTGTGGTGCATGCAGCAAGTGGAATGGAGTTCCATAGGGCAGGGACCAAAGCCCTAAAAGAGCGCCCCCCAGCTCTACACCTACGTACCCGAGGAGTGCAGGCCAGATACAGGTCTGCGGAGCGCAGTGCTCGCACTGGAACATAAGATGTACAAAGCCCCTGCAGTATCTGGGGACCCTGGCCGTGTAAGATCTTATGAGTGGTGCAGAGAGTTTAAACTGAATTCTCTGTTTGATAGGCAGCCAATGTAGACGGCGCAGAAGATGGGAAGTGTGACAGTGCTTAGGGAGGGCAAAGAGAATGCGGGCAGCCGTGTTCTGTGCCCGTTGGAGTCTTTTGGTGACAGTTTTATTCACGCCAAGTAGAAGTCCATTACAATAGTCAAGACGCGACTGAACCACCGATTGAATAATCACTTGTCGAGTAGGGGCATCAAAAAACCCCGGAATGGGTTTCAGACCGCGTAGGTGGCCGAAGCATGTACCTGTCACCTTTTTGGTGTGAAGCTCGAATGAGAGGGCGTTGTCCATCAAGACCCCCAAGTTCTTGACTACACTTTTTGGTTGGGGAGGGGTGCCCAGGGCTGCAGGCCACCAATGATAGTCCCATTTATGGGTATCGCGACCTACCAGGAGCACCTCCGTTTTCGAGGAGTTGAGTTGTAAATAGTTATCCGCCATCCAGTCTGAGATGGCCAAAACATATTCACGGAATTTCAGTTGGTCTAGATCCGGATTGTTGGAAAAGGTGAATATCAATTGCGTATCGTCAGCATATGATATCATGTTAATATTCCGGGCTTTGGCCAGGAGGGCCAGAGGGCGGACGTACACGTTGAACAACGTAGGGCTCAGGGCAGAGCCTTGGGGGACACCACTGCTGAGGGGGTAGATGCTTTACAAGTAGGGAGGGGTGTGCATCTGAAAGGAGCGTTCAGATAGAAAAGACGCAAATCAGGCCAAGGCTTGCCTCTGACCCCGATCTCCCCAAGTCGTTGAAGCAGAATCTTATGGGAGACCGTGTCGAAGGCTGCACTCAGATCGAGTAAAATCAGTGCCGAAGTGTTGCCCTCATCCAACGTTGCCCTCAGCTGCTCTGTGACCGCCAGAAGAGCGGATTCCGTACTATGTCTAGGCCGGAACCCATTTTGTGATCTGTCCAAAATCTCATTGGCTTCCAGATAATTGGTCAGGGTGAAGTTAACATGGGACTCCATAATCTTGGCCAAATATGGGAGCAGAGAAATTGGCCGAAAATTCTCCGGCAGAGATGCATCTAGTGCTGGCTTTTTCAACAGGGGGATAACCTTGGCATGCTTCCATGATTTGGGGATTTCTGACAACTGGAGCGATCTATTAATCAGTTCCCTACCCTCAGTCATAAGACAGTCCTGGAATTTCCTAAAGGTGTCCGGTTTTACTGGATCATCAGGAGAACCTGATTTAACCTTTGCTGCCAGGATGTCCAGGTCTTTAAGAGACAAAGATGGTAGGTCTTGAAGAGAGTTGGGGAGATCAGGTGAACAAGTAGTTGCCCAGGATTTGGAAGTATCCATTCTGGAGTCGAGTGCGTTGTAAATGCACTCTACTTTATTGATGAAATAACGTGCCAGTGATTCACAGTGCAAGTTGGTGGATATGATATTGTTAGTTCCTGCTGGGGGTTTTATCATATCATTCATAAGAGAGAAGATAGTTTTAGAGGGGTTGGGACTCGATGTGATCAGATTGGTGTAGAACGCGGCTTTAGTCTTTTGGACTAATTTGTGGTAGGCTTTAATAGCCTTCCTGTAGAGTGTTGGGGTCATATACATATATATATATACATATATATATGTATATAGATACATATATATATCTTTCTCTCTGCAGATGACTTATGTATATATATATATGTATCTATATACACATATATATGTATATATATACATATATCATCTACAGAGCGAAAGAGACTCCCCCTCTCTCTCTCTCTCTCTCTCTATATATATATATATATATACATATATAGAAAGAGAGATCTCTCTTTCTCTATTTTTTTACAGTTATGGCTTCCCAGGGGGCCGATTGTGGCCCCCACGGAAAGCACATGGCTATAAAAAATCAAATTTGCCAATTTCGCCGCCATATCGGATTTTTTTTACATTTTTTTTTAATTTCTGGGGGCAATCGCGCCCCCCCCCAGTGATAGCCAACGTTTTTTATTAAAAAAATATGCCCCCGGGGGGGGGGGTCGCCCATTCCCACAAGGGCTGACCCCCCAAAGACATCTCTGATGTCTAGTGGGGTTTCCTGGCCGTGGATCGCAGCACTGCCGCGATCCACGGCCAGGAAACCCTTTCAGGAAGGCATTGTTTGAAAGGGGAGACTCTCCCCTTTCAAACGAGGCCTCCCTTAAAGCTGGGAGGCCGTTTTTGACCTGATTTCCACATCTGAGTTGAGCGCGGCCTTACCTGCGGCTGTCCTCGGCTCCGGTGGGGAAATCAGTGACGTCAGAGCGCCTCACGGCGCGCTGACGTCACAGATGGGCAGGACGGGGGGTGGGGGGAGATGCGGAAAGCCTTCCGCGTCTCCCCCAGGGGAAAGAAGAAAAAAAACAATGTCCGGTGCTTTGCACCAGAGGATTAAAGGGGGCCCTCCCTGGTGATGGCCAATGGACGTGCGCCACACCAGGGAGGTAGTGCTTGCATCGGCCATTGGCTGACACAAGCACCAAAAGGGCTAGAGATAAGATCCAAAATCCAACAAGTAACGGAACTGGCTAAATCTCATGACATCATAACAGACAAGGAAGCAATCTATATCAATAACAGCCATCCCCGCACTCCGGTGATCTATGTCTTACCAAAAATACACAAAGACCAACAAAATCCCCCTGGTAGACCCATAGTATCAGGTTGTGGCTCAATCCTCAAACCCATTGGCAAATACATTGACAGTATCATAAAGGAATTTGTCCCACTCACCGATACATATGTCCGCAACAGCATGGATCTGATCAATCTCATCGACGATGCTCTGTTCACTATAGGCACTGACTTGATGGTTGGGATGGACATCGAATCGCTTTACACTAATATTCCCCACAAGGAGGGCCTCTTAGTGATAAAAGAAATACTTGACACAAGACCCCAACCCACACGAATCCCCACGGACTTCGTGATGTCCCTCCTAGAGATTGCTTTAGGTAACAACTACTTTCTATACAAGGACACCTATTATTTACAGATTAAAGGAGTATTGATGTGCGCCTGCTTTGCCCCAAACTTCGCCATACTTTACGTGCACCACCTGGAAAGAACAAAAATTCTTACACCACTCAACTCATTCAGGACCAACATTTCCTTCTGGCATCGTTATATCGACGACATTCTGCTTATTTGGACAGGTAGCAATGAAAGACTACTACAATTTGTGGATTGGCTGCATACCTGCCAACTGCACCTAAGGTTCACCATCGACCCTAAAGAAAATCATTTACCGTTCCTTGACCTTTCATTACAGGTGGAAGAAAACAAAATAGGGACATCACTTTTTAGAAAACCTACAGAGCGAAATACTCTACTGCTGTACTCTAGCTTCCACCCACGCGGTCTACACGATGGCTTGCCCTTCGGGCAATTTTTACGGATCCGCCAAAATTGTAAGTGGAGGAAATATTTCTATGGGAAGCAGCTGTCCTGACCGAAAAACTCATCACCAGCGGGTACCCGAAGAAACTGGTAACCAGAGCCTGGAAGCGAGCTTGGTATAATCACCGGGACACCTTGCTCACACCAAAGGAAAAAAGGAGGAATGCACGCATCCCCTTTGTCTCTACTTTCTCCCCCACCAGCAATAAAATCTCTAAAGTCATAAAAAGAAACTGGAACACACTCGCCCCCCTTGGGATATTCAATGAGCTGCCATTGTTCTCCTATCGTAGGGGAAAAAAACTTTCAGACCACCTGGTACTCGCCATCACATGGCCAAAGACAAGTTTTAGAGAAGAATCTATCAGGGGTGCCTGGCGCCTACCACCCCTGATGAGCCATTACAAATGCCAAAGATGCATCGCGTGTTCAACAACGCTGAACACCAAACATTTTGAATTCAATGGACAGAAACATCCGCTAAGAACTTTCACGAACTGTAGATCACAGAACGTTATATACGTTATACTCTGCTCCTGTGACCTTCTATACGTTGGACAGACCACTCAAATGATCAAGGACAGGATCATCCAACATCGCAGCCGAATAAGATGTGGTGTATTAAACGCACCGCTTGTTACACACTTCCAAGAACACAACCATAATGAGACGGACTTCACTTGGATGGTCATCGATCAACCCACCCTACCAGCTAGGGGTGGTGATGTACATAGACTTCTGAATAGGTGTGAATGCCGTTGGATAGCAAGTTGCAATACCATTGAGCACGGCCTAAACACCTTAGACGAATGGAACACTACACTGACATGATCAGTGCTGACTTTTCTTCAACATGTCTGGTATTCTTTGAACACACTGTCTGCCTGCCCATGTGTTCATCATTCACATTAGCAGTTTTACAAAAAGGGGAGTGATTCACTTCAGGAATTACAGAGGTTAGAATCAATATAATTGTCAGCAAAAACAGAGTACCTCTGACACCATAGATAGGTTTTTACTTATGACTCAATGGTTCTTTTTGTTAACCATTGGCTCCATTTATTTAAGGATTCATTCTTCATTTTTCCATAATCAAAAAGAGGTTCCCATCACATTACACATTTACGACGTACACCTCTCTTTTTGTTTTTTGTGAATATATACAGCAGCAGCTTAGTGACACAGCTAGTCCAAACAAAAAACATATACACTATTTACATGAGATACATAGGTATAACCTAAGACCTTAAAACATTACTACATACATTACTACATGTATAGACAACAACAATCCTGTTTGTAATGATTTTTACACGAATATCGTTCCTGACATGAGTAAGTCCTATTGTTTTACAATTATAATTGGGACTGTTATCTCTGTTTTGCCCTCAGTTAACTGTACTGAGCAGGTCCTAGAGAGGTCAGAGAGTTGTTTACAAACTCGTATCTAGTGCGGCAATTAATCAGCTAAGAGTGCACCTATTGTTGGGCAAATTTGTTTTGTTCGGTTGCTCTAAACCTCTCTTTTGAGAGAGCCAACGCGTTTCGACCTTCAGTGGATTGGACCAGGCAGAATATTTTGTGTGAAGGTCTTCATCAGGGCGGGGCTTTGGACGTGTAGGAAATTAGGTGCCATATCTGATTCGCATGATGGAGTACAATATCCCTCCTACGTTCTTGTATTTGGGTTGTTCTTTTCAGCTTTCTGATTTATTTGTAGTTTGCACTTCTTTGTCTTGGCGATATCTGGCCTGCAGGACCGGTGGGTGTATTCTCCTCCCTGGGAGGAGAATACACCCACCGGTCCTGCAGACCAGAATAAATCAGAAAGCTGAAGACCTTCACACAAAATATTCTACCTTGTCCAATCCACTGAAGGTCGAAACGCGTTGGCTCTCTCAAAAGAGAGGTTTAGAGCAACCGAACAAAACAAGTTTGCCCAACAATAGGTGCACTCTTAGCTGATTAATTGCCGCTCTAGATACGAGTTTGTAAACAACTCTCTGACCTCTCTAGGATCTGCTCAGTACAGCTAATTGAGGGCAAAACAGAGATAACAGTCCCAATTATAATTGTAAAACAGTAGGACTTACTCATGTCAGGAACGATATTCGCGTAAAAATCATTACAAACAGGATTGTTGTTGTCTATACATGTAGTAATGTATGTAGTAATGTTTTAAGGTCTTAGGTTATACCTATGTATGTCATGTAAATAGTGTAAATGTTTTTTGTTTGGACTAGCTGTGTCACTAAGCTGCTGCTGTATATATTCACAAAAAACAAAAAGAGAGGTGTATGTCGTAAATGTGTAATGTGATGGGAACCTCTTTTTTGATTATGGAAAAATGAAGAATGAATCCTTAAATAAATGGAGCCAATGGTTAACAAAAAGAACCATTGAGTCATAAGTAAAAACCTATCTATGGTGTCAGAGGTACTCTGTTTTTGCTGACCATCATTCACATTAGAGCAGCCAGCAACACCACCAGCTTCAGCACATGGACACACTATTATATACCTCTTTGCTTGAGCCGTTCTCATGCCTGTGAACACCCTCAGCTTGAGCACATGAACACACTATTATAACCTCCTTGCTCGAGCCGTTCGCTTCCCGGTGAATTTATTTTATTTTTGTCTAAATTGTATACATCTATATGCTATTGGGGGTATACTCTTACCATAATGTTGGTATCCACCTGAAGTAATCATGATTTGATCACAGAATGTACTCAAGCTGTAATTTTTTTATTAATTAATTAATTTTTTGTTGCACCCGTATATTCATGAATAAGCGTATGGTTCCCAAAATTGATGTACCAGTGATCGCTATACAAATATTTCACTGTGCTCTGTTTTCTTTTAGTCCTTAAATGTACCATTGTTGATTACTTAAAACAAAATAAATAAAAACACTCAAACGGTCACTTGAGCATCTAAGTCTTTCTTCTCTGTCCTCTCCCCTGATTAGTGCTTGCCACTCTACGGTATAGACTTTCCCATGGTTGCACGTTTCCGCGCATCACCTGACTAGACCTCCCCCTATTTCCAGCCCATGCGCGTGGTGGACGCCATCAGAGCCTGACTCATGCCGGCTCTTGATGCGCATTGTCCTTCTAAAGCTGACTACTCTACTAACCAAGTAAGTCCTATTTCTTTGGTCCCTGCGTTGCGTTAAGCCCCGACCTCCATCGAGGTTCATTACAGCCACTAGCGGCCACGCTGCCCTGACTCCTGCATATGCGGTTCACGTCCTTGCTGCGTTGATCTTCCCCATGTTTTCGCGCATATTCAATTGTTTTGCAGGCTTCACCTTAGTTAAACTTCAGACGCGATTCGCGCCTCTGCCTGCATATGTGGTTCACGCCCTTTCTGTGTTGAATTCACTGCATATTTCCACGCTCATTCATTTGGTTCGGAGGCTTCACGTTGTTTTTCTTCAAACGCGATTCGCGCCTCTGCCTGCATACGCAGTTCACGCCCTTGCCGCGTTAATTCCCCACATGTTTCCATGCTCATTCCACTGTTCCACTGGCTTCACCCTGTTTATCTCCAGACGAGATTCGCGCCTCTGCCCGCGCTGACCCTTACCTCGGTCTCGTGCTCCCCCCTTGCTTTACAAGCTCGTCCTGGAGCTATGGTCCTGTTTCAGGCCTCTAATTCCCTCCCGACCCTGCGGCCCGGTGCCCCTTCGTGGTACCCCGCAAACTTGAGCCTGTTTAACTCCGCAGTGCTCCCATCATACATGTGGACACCACACCTTTCACCAGTCTTAGTTTCTCGACCTGGTGGTTTTTAAATTTCAATTATTTTTAAATCTCCTACACAAGCACTTGCTCTCTCAAGGCCTCTGTGCTACCGGTTCCTCTCCGGAGAACACACACACTTCCCTGCACAGCCACTCCTCATTCATGGCTGGCGCCTACAGTGTAATTTACCACTCCCCTCCCCGTGATCGCCCCTTTTTTTAATAGGTTCTACCTCCCCTCCCAACCTCCAGGACCACCCGCCCCCCTTGGGTGCCCCTATTAATAGCAGGATAGCCCTCATTCACTTACTGCCTGCCCTTCAGTAACCAGCACGCCCAGTGTTCTCTATAGGCTTCTCCAGCCTGACTTACCTGGCTTCCTTCCCTTCCAGGTACTACACCCAGCAGCTTCTGTCTTACCGCAACTCGATGCAATAAATCTTGGACCTTCTCTGGACCACCCTCCAGGGACCTCCCTTCGTCCCTTCCTCTGAGCCCCTTGACCAGTAAGTTCTCTTCCCTCCCATACATGACAGTATTGCTGTTGCCTTGACCAGCGTACTTACCCACCTTCTCTTGCCTTAGGCAGAGGTGTCCCAGGTTGTACCTGGACTGCTCCGGGACCCTCCTCCACCACGATTGGGAACTCAGTTGCGATACGTCGCGTAAGTCGCCATGATTCTTCTGGTAGCCTCCTTGGGCATCGCGCCCCTTTTTTACACATCTTCTCTGAGCCTAGACACGCGGTAATCTTCCATCTCTTTGAATTGTACTCTGTGTTCTAAATCTGTCCTCACCTTCCCTCTTGGGCTCATCCTTAAACTCTCATTTTATAATTCTTTCCCTCTGACCCCATTTGGTCCACTATTGAATGTCTGTATATATATATATATATTTTTTTTTTTATCTAGAGCACTGCTATAGAAATAACAGTAACCTGCTCCTGATGATGGCCTAAACACTTCAACAGACTGAAACGCCGTCGACTTTTACAGAGAAAATGTCGGAGGTATTTCCCCAAGGATACCCAGCTTGATTGCCTTTGTATATATTATCATTTATTGCTTGGGTATCCCAACTATGTAAATGTCACCATCATTTGTGTTTGTTTGTTGCGCCCCTTCTTGTCGCTGTACATACTTCCTCACGTGTCACTTGCGCCATCACTATTTTCACGAGCACTTGTGCACAGTATCCCACAGGTTACAAGCCATTCAATGTAACGCAGTACTACCCTTACATATGTTTGAATATATGAAGTTAAATATGACAAATATATGCATTTACTAAACTCTATTCTATGTTGTCAAAAATTTCTTGTCTCCCTGGTTTCTCCTTCCACTCCCAGCAACTAATTGTGCTGCTTGAAATTGACCTTCAACTAACACCCTTAGAGACATTGTTGTATGTTACAGATGTTCGTCCTAGTCTCTATAGGGTTTACGGGCTACCTCCTGTAGTCTGATACTGCCATGAAAAGGCTGGCAGAAAGTGACTTTGGGGGCCCCTAGCAGCACCCCCTTTCCCCCTGGCCCTCCGCTATGTGGCCTGGGGGCACCTATGGTGCCCCCATTAACATCCCTGCACTGTGTGGCAGGCACTGTGAGGTGCTTGCCACACGGTGCAGGGATGTTTCAAAGCATGCATTTTACAATAGAAGCTTGTGCTGCAGTCCTTTCCGCCCGCCGCACAAGCATCCATTGTAAAATGCATGTTTGCGACTGCCCTATTGGCGGTCGCATTGTAATCCTGCGGTCAGAACCACAACCTCATATTTAGGCCCATCGTGTTTTTCTCTTAGTTATATGCTGCATCATACATTTTTGTTACTCGACAAGCAATTGACTTGGTAAGTCAAATAATGTTATTCACAAGGTGCACATAGTAGCATTAGTCATCATGACACAATATGCTCTTGAAAGTATGGCATCTTCAATATATTATACATGTGTAGAATTCACAGCCTATTTCACTGGGGTATGCCATATCCTCAGCTCACCTTGATAATTGAATTATGTACTGTCACCTAGGAAAGAATGTATATCAGGATGGTTCCATTTAGCTTTGGATTAATGCAGGGATGGTTTCGTGTACAATACTTTTCAACTTATAAATCCCATAATTAAGGCTGAGGAGCCCTTTCCATTGAAGATGGACATTTTTTAAGTTGAAGAAATATTTTTATGATTAATATTAATGTTAATGAATGCAAAATATTTATTTTAAATGTCATACAAGATAATAAAGTTACAGTATTAATTAACTTAATGTTAAATTTAAAATGTAATTATTTTGAATATAAATGATACAAATATTTTTCAAAAGTTTACATTAGAAATTAAATCCAGCTTAATTTTTAATAATGTATTAAAAATTAAATAAAAGTGTTGAATACAATTAATTGAAAGTAACTGAATTATTTTTAATTATAATTAATTTTACATTAATTTTGAATGCACAATTGTAATAAAATATTTTACAGAAAAATAATAATGTTTTATTTCTAGACATTTTCAACATTAAATAAAATATATTTATATTTTTTTATATTTTAATTAATTTAGTTTATGTCAGCATTAGTTCCTATGTGGTTTTAATTTAAGTCCCTATCTCCATTAATTTCTGTAGGAGGGTGTTGCAGTACCAGTGGTTGGCCATGTATCGTGCTGGACTTGCTCCATCTCTGATCTGGCATGCACTTACAAATGTTTTGAGTCGCTTTTGTGTTCTTTTTAGCTGTAGTAACTATAGAAAGGCAGTTTGTAAATAGCAATGGACATACTCTTTCTTTGGTGGTGTTTTTCCCTTCCTAAAACCCTCCCTAGCCCTCTGCAAACCCCTCCTTACTCCTCCCTTAACCTCTCCCATTCAGTCAAAAGTATTGTCCATTTTGCCACACCCCTCATTCCCTCCAATAGTTACTACTCCAACGTATATTTATGTGTGAGGAGATCTCTTGAGTGGAGGCGGAGATCTCCATGTAGAAAAGATAGGAAAGGGAGAGAGCTACACATGTATGTGAATAGCATTTTCTGGTGCATTAGTAGTATTGTAAATGTTTCTCAGCTGCAGTAGACTGAATCTGAAATGGTACAATTTGAGGGAAACAGTTGAAAGCAGTTTATTGTTATCGTTATGTTAAGTCTATATGATCAGCGTACTGCACTAGAATCATCTACTGGATGCCAAATAAGGTCTTCAACAACAGTGATTAATGCAGTAAGCAGTTTTAATTCGCTATAAAGATATCAGTTCTTGTTACAGCCGAAGAAAGTCTAATCCACTACATTTCTATCTATGAGTTGAGTGAGGTACAGAGCTGGGTAATAAAGTCATTTTGCTTCTTATGTTACCGCAATGGATAAATGAGGCCAGAGTAATCAGAGGATTTTTTTTAAAGAAGTTTCTATTTTTCAAAAAGTTATTCTGGAGCAAAGCAGAGAAAAGAGCCAACACCTGTTTTGCCCCCTTTTGGCACTCAGTGGTAAAGTCCTTGGAACGATACGTGTCAATTCTTGAGAATGAGGCAACATGGAAAATGTCACAGCAGATGGCTGCAGTGACATTTTGTTTCTGGCCAACCCTGTGAACTGCCAGTCATTATATTTGGACTGGCCTAAAGATACATATTCCTCGCGGACCGTAAAAGGTCCCCAAGGCGAGGCGAATTAGTTAACACTCTGCCCCATTCTTAAGAATTGGCACATATCGTTCTAAGGACTTTACCAGACCCGTGTAATAGTTTCCCTACACCTTGCGAAGGCCCCAGGCCTGCACCCCAAGAAGGGGCAAAACACATATTGACTGTTTTCTATGCTTTGCTCCAGAAGATCTACTATGGACTGTTTGAAAAATAGAAAACTATTTTTTACAAATCCTTGGATTACTCTTGCCTCATTTATCCATTGTGGTAACATAACAATCAAGACAACTTTATTACCAAGCTCTGTTCCTCACTCAACTCATGTACTTTTTTCTAATGCGTTAAGGGTTTCCCATTTTGGGTACCACTTGATAGCACCCCATAAAGTAGGACGGACCAATCCCACAGCTCACCCCTTCCAATACTTGAGTTTACATTTCTATCTATGTTGCTTTAATTGGAACAAGCTTGATACACTTTTTGTAAATGGAATATTGAGTACCTGGAAGGTCTGTTTTGGAGGCAGTTGCTTGCTCTGAGAACTACTCTTTCAACGGATGGAGAAGTGTTATTTAATGAATGTAATTTCATGACTTGCTGCATGCTGAACCAGATGTTTATGCAAACTACCACAATTTTATTTCAGAAACAAAATAAGTTGATGATAAATTAGTGGTAATAGGCAGCAAAATGTTTGAGACTCTCTTCTAAGTAAATCTTTGGCACATATCACACATTGTGTAACCTTCATGGGACCCAAGGGTATTTCATGGTTCTCCCAGACTACACAGATAGGAAAGTGTTATGCTTTCTGACTAAAGATAACTCACCTTGAAAGATGGAGGAGTGGACTTGGGCTAGGCTTTCTAAGCAATTTGAGATCAGTGGAATGGATCTTGTTCTTCTCTACTGTAATAGAATTACTTCCTTCAGTAGAATACTTTACTGTGTGATTATTACGAACAATTCAGATTTTTGGATCAATTAATGGCTAATTTCCAGTTGATGTTGCTCAAATCAAGCAAACAAAACTATGGTGGTTAGAGCTAACCATCTGGAAGATTGCATGTGATGAGTTGGGTCAGGCATTACCAAGCAACCTCTACAGTGTGAAACACTGCTGATAAAAGTAGATTAGTATCCAAAGACAGTGCAGTAGCACCTACCTGACTTGAAGCCTAAGAGAGATAGTAACTGTTGAAGATGGTGATGTTGCATTTTCTGCCTTCTGAGCCAAAAATGCCTGTCAGAGCATTTTACTAAGTCAAAACAAAAACCTATAACAGAAGTTGCCTAATAAAGTGATAACACAGCTATTTTGCCAGGAGGGGTCGCTTCTTAGAGTCATTAGCACAAAGCACGATAGTGAACCACAGGTGAGTAGCTACCATGATTTAGAACTTTTAACATTATATAGTAATATAATTCAGTGATATCATGTTTATTCATGATATGGCTAATGATACCATGGTTAAATATAGTTTGGGAAGTTCAACTATGAATAATCTCCCCATATTAGTCTATTCCGGCACTGTTACTTGTAATGTCACAAACAAGCAAATAATGCAGACTGGGATACTCTGTGGATGGCAAAGTTCATACACTGATAGGCAGATATGTGTTTAGAGAAGAGTAGTGGAATAGCAATTGGTGGTCACTTTCAAAGATAAATGTTTAGAGTGATGAATCTTGACACGGATGCAGACTTTGCTTACATTTACCCTGGTCCAAGGAGTAATGATGCAAATATATTGACACAAAAGGTAATGCAGTGGTAGTGCACTATAAACATCAAGCATTACTGTGGTCTAAGGATCCCAACTTCAATAACCCTTTTAAGTACAGCTCAGAAATCACTTGAATACATGAAACACACAGAATTATTGCGTTCGCAAAAGCAGGTAGAAATAAATTTCACCCAATAGCCCCTGTAGGGTCAATCCAGGTGCAATTCTAAGAAGTGTAGAGAATACCACCAGTCTCAGGACCTTAGAAGAAATATTACTAAGACAATAGGCCTTCAAATGCTAACCCAGATGTGATATGTATGAAGAACAAATTATTGTACAAGTCCCAGCAACCAACCAGACTGTCAAAATACTGAGACAACAGTCATCAATGGGTACATCAAAGTACAAGACAAGGGATGTATACAATTTCTCCAATCCCAGGAACCAAGTTGTAATACTTCTGACACATTTGGCCAGGTAAGCTCAGCCCAGATGTGATACACAAAAGGAGCAGACAACTAATCTGGTGACAGAAAACAGCTAGATTATTACTGACACAATAACTGATCTAAGGTCAATGTAGATATGACATACAACGAGCAGAGATAAGTAACGCAGTTGGAAAAATACTGAAATACTAGTCTCTGAAAGGTTAAACCATATGTGTTATACAAAAAGCACACAAAATTACTTTTAACCCAGTTGTAATAGTACTGACATACTGTCCCTTGTGAGATTAACGGAAAACCATTATTCCTGCCATCTATTCTTGCACAGATCCACCGGCAAAGAGTTCTATTAGGAAGAGGAGTGTCATGTTGCAAGAAGAAATGTTGTAAGATGTCTGATAAGTATTAACACTCTTTTATTATAGTCCAATGATTAAACATTGATTTATTGCAGGAACTTGCGTAATGTGGTATGTTGTTATTAGTCGACTTGTTACTTCACAAGATAAAAGGGTATGTGCAGTGTGTTAAAAAGCATTTCTTGATCTCAACTATGGTATTGTTTCACAAATAGCAGGGCTTGTTGCATAGCAGGAGCAGGGTTTCTGGTCAAATGCCCTTCATGGAGGTCACCATATAGGATCACCATTGGTTTAAAATCATTTTAGCTGAAGGACACTTGGGTCTCGCACCTCCCTGGATCTACATCGTCAACAATTACCACACAATTGTGGGCTCCATTTTCACCAGTTGGGTTGGCCATTACTGCAGGTAGAAAATGGCAGTAAAACCCATTCAATCTAAATCTTGTCAAAAATGTTATGGGCAGACAGGGGACAGTCACCACAATTTTCAAGCAGGGCTCAGCATGCCAAGCAGATGTGACATAACTTCAAATCATTTTTAAATGATAAATGAAGTCATTTTCCTATGTGAGTTAATTCCATAAAATGGGATACAGAGCAGCGTCCAGATACATTCAACTATAGTAAATGTTCATATTTTTTCACATTTTGTAAGGAAAATGGAAATTGCTTTTTAATTTTTATTAGGATATTGGTGTTGTGTAAATATTTGTATTCACCTATGCTGAATCCAGGACAACATAGGGAAACATGGATTAAAACAATAGTATAAGAAATGTATCTTTACAATACTGCAAACTATAAACAGTCTGGGTACAATTCAAAAATGTAAACTTAATTTTACTTCCAAATGTACCTCAATGACACCTGTAATAAATTCACAAAGGGATTCCTGACAGGCTTAAGTCATTTAACAGGGACAGAGACCTTCATCACAAGGTGGAAAGTTTCGTACCTTTGAATCTCACAGGGGGGATATGGGGGGGTGGGATTGAAAGCATTCCTGAGCCTTCCAACAAGGTGTCATATATTTCTGGGCACTCACAAGCTTCTGCCATGCCCTTCTGCCTCCAAAAGGTTGTATATTTAATTCAGCCAAGGGCTGCGTAGGAAAGGAAATGGGTCACCCGCAAATATGGTGGTGGTCTTGGAGATCGGATTTCTCCATGGGGAAAAATATTTTCCCTGCAGCAAAAAAAGAAGCATGCATTTGCACAGGCAATTCCTGTCCTCCAGCATGGAGTGCTCCATATAGTGGGAATGGATTCCAAACTTGAAAATCACATGATGTCCCAAGGAATCAGCATGGAAACCAGCACTGCTTTCCTAGTGGATTCTTTGAGTAATTTATGAATTTAAAAAAGTAGCAAAATTATCGTCTGACATAGGTTTGAAAACTAGATTATAGTTTTATTTGTTTTCTGTGTGAAAAGCCCCTCAGTAGCTGAATGAAAGAGAAATCACGTCACAGTGGCAATACATTAAAAGTCTGTCTGAGCCAAAACTGCCTGATAGAAACACCTCTGGCTGGGTCAAACGTTTGTTTGAAAACCCTGCAGTGCAATTAGGTACAAGAAAACACAGAAAGAGGGAGACAGCAAATATTTTCTAGTTAACTTGCATATCTCTGTTTCTGCTTGCTCTAAATTCAAGCACACAGACTCTGTGGAACTTATCAAATGGCTGTGTTGTTCCAGTCCTCCATCCTTCTGGAAAATGACACAGTTGCATTAAATAGAAGCAGTTTATAATTTTATCCTAATGGATATGCCAGGAAAGGATCTTTTCAGGAGTTTGCCTTGCTTACCTTAGGCTTGGTCTCCTAAAAGGTGCTTATCCTGGTGCGAGCAGTTACCCTGAAAGACTGTGTTTTAGACTTTTTATGTGCATGCAAGGAAAACAACTAAGCTCTTAGTCATACTAAAATGTTGAATTTGTCATTATCTTAGTCAGGTGTGCAACTCACCATAAAAAAACGTCAACATCCTGTAATACAGCAGGGAAGCCGGAGAAACATTTGTAGTCAAGGAACACATGCGGTCAGAACCCCCATATTACCGAGGTGCCCCAGGGTTCCTGTCTGAGCCCTTCGCTTTTCAACATATATATTGCACCTCTTGCCAAGCCGGTTAAAGCTTTTGGGTTTGATATCATCTCTTATGCAGATGATATGCAGCTTATAATCTCTTAGGAAAATGATTTATCCAAAGAAAAAGAAAGCTTCTCAGATGGGATAACAGCAATTGCTACCTGGATGATGGAGAACTGTCTCCAGCTGAACGCTGGGAAAACTGAGATTATGCTGTTTGGCCATGCCCAACAAATATGGAACTCTGACTGGTGGCCCATGGAACTCGGCACTGCCCCTATGCCTAAACAGGTTGTTAAGAACTTGGGAGTCTGTCTTGATCAGTCTTTTACTATGAAAGAGCAGGTTTGTTCAGTAAAGGGCTTCTGCTTTCAAATGATGCAACTTTTGCAGAAAGCATTCCCGCTCCTTCCAATCAAAGTGAGGAAAACTTTGGTGTAGGCTCTTGTCACCAGCCGTTTGAGCTATGGCAATGCCTTATTAGCCTCGGCGAATGAGACGCTGTTATCAAAACTACAGGTCTTTCAGAATACGGCAGCCCATCTCATTTATAATCTTCCACCTGGGACTTCGTCGGCTCCCCTTCTTCGTTCCTTGCATTGGTTACCTGTCCGGAAGAGAGTTATTTTAAAAATTTGCTGCCTTACCTATAAGAGTCTGACAGGAAAAGGTCCCAGTTATCTGGCCTTGAGGCTTTCTCACTATTGCCCTCCTAGACTTCTCAGATTCAGCAATAACCTTGTTAACTGTTCCCCAGGTTAGAAAGTCACGTTCTGGGGGCAGGTCATTCTCTTACCTAGCCCATCATTATTGGAACAAGCTACCGCTGCACATTCACACATGTTCAGATTACTCTCTTTTTGTGAAGAGATTGAAAACAGTATTGTTTTTATTAGTTGGCCCATTTAGCCTTAACCTATGGCTGCGCCGAGATACCCCTGACGGGGTGATTCGTGTTATAAATTATTATAACATAACATAACAAGGCTTCCTTCAGTGCTGGCAGCATCCACTGCAACAATCTTTGTTGGCTCCCCTGTCCTCAAAAAAGCCCAAAACAAATGTCCTCCTCCATGAATTCCCTCAGTACCACGCTCCACCAGTGCCCCTCATCTCTCCATAGCTCCTGACATGCATTTTATTTGCTTTATAGCACCACTCATACCAGTCTAGGGTGTCAGAGCACTTTACATCACACACACATTATACAGAACTAATGACTGATTGTCTATAAAACATTTTACCTAAGACAACAAGGATTACAAAGTGTAGGAGTCACATGTCGCTGATACTAGTAGGCAGTATATTTTAATTATTTGGTTTGGAGAAACACAAACTCAGGATTTAAAATGTACTACAAGGGTTGGCTTTGCTAATAAGAATGTATTTCTACCCAAGCAAACCCTTTTTACCACTAGTAGGATAGCAAAAGACTGGGGGAAAACATAACGTTCTAAATGTACCATGCAGTTTGCACGCAGCTCTTTATTGACAGTTCATAGGTAACTGAGCTATATTGGGGTTGTAACTTATGAAATGCAAGGGGCAACACGATCTCTGTGACAAAAGAATTAACCCACTGAGCAATCCTCATAAAATACAAAATGGTGATTTGCGTGGTACACATTCTGTGCAGCAGACACATTAACCCTCTGCACTACTTTACGATGAGTGAAAACTGGCACTTAACAACTCCATCTCTTTCCAGCAGGAACATTAATCACCAGAGTTATCTTGACATTTTTATTGTTGCCTGAAGCTGCTAGACACACAAAAAACTCTGCAGCAGATGCTTTTTCAACTCATGTTATTTCTAAATAAGGTGCCCCCCCTCCTCCGAGGTCAGCGCCTCGTGCGGCCGCACTTGTGTTGCACCGCACTAGAGTCGGCCCTGATTAGCCACAAGCTGCACTCAGTGTTGTATAGTATGTAAATAAAGTATGCATGTATTCATATGATGAGATGTTGGTTTTTCACATGTCAACACTCACTGCTGCAACATCTCCTGAACATGACCATATATTGTGGTTTCTTGAGGTTTCAGACAATGGTTAACTTTATAAAAAAGCTTTTTGAAAGACAATAGGTCTGGCTATAATATTCCACAGTTTGCAGGTGTTAGCAAATTAAAGCCAGGACTATATGTGTTCCCAGTGCTTGTTATTTATGTCACACAGGCGCGGCCCGTGGTAGGAGTGCCGGTCGGGCGGTGACGTGGGCGGGGAGGGGCAGGGTGGGGGTAGTAAACTACGGATTAAGGCCGAATACAGGTAAGTGAACATTTAAATAAATAAAACGAATTTCGTTGCGCGCACTGCATCGCATTTGGCGATGCAGCGCTCACATCGAAATTCGTTTTATTTATTTAAATGTTCACTTACCTGTATTCGGCCTTAATCCGTAGTTTACTACCCCCACCCTGCCCCTCCCCCACCCCACGTCACCGCCCGACCGGCACTCCTACCCCGGGCCGTGCCTGATGTCACATGTGCAGGTGGTATGTTGTATACAAGCAAAACCAAAAAAGTTAGAAAGCTTCAGTATTGATACTTAAATGGGTGTTATGGGTTCATAGCGTTATGTTTGAATGTGTCTTTTATAACATATACAAAACTGCATTAAATAATGTGCTACAATGTATAAAATATATTGTTTTTGTTCCGTAGCCATGTGTGATATAAAAGATGCAATATGACACAAATGCGATGTACCTTACTTTTAAAATGTAAAATATTACCTCATACACAGCAATGTAAGTACTTCCTAGGAAGTGGAATGATACAGCAAATAGAAAAGAGCATGATGTGAGAGATGTTTTCTTCTCTGCAGCCCACTCTATGTATATTTTTTTCAAGGCAGGAATTAAATAAAAGTACCTAAAACAGGTAAGCGCAGTTACATGAGAGACTATTGGGCTGATATAGAGTTTGGTGAAGAGTGTACTCTCTCTGACAAACTCATGATCTGCTCGCCTGATTTAGATATAGATATAGACCTTAAATATCCGAACAACAAAGCCTACCCCAGCTCCATCACTGACATACCTGATGGAGGACAGACCTTTGAAGGTTAGTCATTGAACCACCCAACCAAGTTAGAAGGGGCAATCGGATAGCTTTTTATCGCTGCCCATCACAACTAGTTAAAACCTGAGAGTGAGGCACAGTAAAAAAAAGGTAATGACCCCTACTCCATGGGGGAAAAATCATCAGTTGGTGTGGGGATCATTATTGTTTCATTGTTCAAAAAGAAACTCCCGCTTTAGGAAAAATGCAAAAATGTGTAAAGGTTTGATGGGCCCATCTTTTTTTGATGGAGTCGTCCATTAAACATTTACAACATTGTCAGGAACTGCCATGGAAGTGGGTCCTGTAAATGTTAGAGTTGTCTGCAAGGCTGGTGGACAACTCTAGATTAAGTGGGTGGAGGTCCCTCAGGATGGCGGGGGCAATGTCCTCACCCACCATGATGGAGTATCCTGCCTGTACCAAAGTCTGAGCCCCTACCTTGCAGCTCTGCTGCCTTACCCTGCTTTGATACAGTGGTCTGTTCGGGGGAGTCCTAAGTCATTGGAGACTCTGAATGGCCAATACTGTGACAGATGGGGAAAGTTATGATTGATTTGTCTTCATTTTACTGGAGCCAAGAGGGTAATTAATCAGCACCACATCAAACGGACCAACAATATGGAATAGTCCTCTGAACGTTTCTCTGAACTGCATGATAATTTCCATCCAAACATGAAATGATTTATTTACCATATAGAAAAACTGGTGAGTACAGATATTTAAAGAGCACACCCTCAACTTCAATCACTTTTACAGCTGTGGCAATTGACGTGTAGGTTTTTCTGATGGCAGGATAGGAGGTTGAGCTGCAATTATGGTTTAAAATGCACGTTGTGCCATTATATTGTGGAAAGAGCACCAGCGTAAAATTGTGGAAAATGTTTAAAACGAAGGATGAGGAGATCATTTCCGAATTTTCCATTATAAATATCAATCATATTCATCCAACTTTGAACACAAAACATTTATTCGCTGAAGTTACTACAGCATATTCTGAGACTTTGTGGGGGACAAAATTGCAAGCCTGCATTAGGATTATAAAATTGTTGTAGTGCTATAACGAATATGTATTGGAAATGTTGTATATGTGTATGCAAAAAAAGGCTACCAAAAACTATTATAAGATGTATTCTGTTCTCCCATAAAGTGAGTTGAAAAGAAGTCGGATGCCTAGTGCCAGCTACATGGTGCCTAATTTTTTTAAACATCAGAACATCTCTATTAACCGATGTCTTTTTTCGAAGAAAGCAGAACCGTCAAAACAGTAAAGAACAAGATACAGCACAACCACTGAATCACACCAACCGGACATCAAAAGGTTTAGGCCCATAACAGTTTTACAAGTAGATGCCAAACTAAACTTTCTCCTTTTATGTTCTGTTGTCCTAAGAAAGCTATAGTTTTGTTTCACTATATTTGGATTTTCAATTGTGCATAGAGTTCGACGCTTTAATTGTTATATTCAGGAAAATACATTTATATTCTTTTTAATACAGGATTTACAGGTGTAATGTGTTTCATATATTCCTTTTAATCTATATACACAAAATGTTGATTTCCAATATGAGTATTCAGGCGCACATACTGCACATATACTCATTTTTCTGTGGCATCCTTATAACTCCCCTCTTCTGTTGCTTAGTGGTCAGTTCATTTAGTTAGAATGTTATGGGGTGATTGACGCTTTAAGTTCCAGATGAGGCAATTACTGCTTTTCTTCTGGTCTAGGGTGTTTGAATAAATTATTTCGCACTTAACTATGAGCATAGGAGTATTACTTACAAGCAAGCCCCTACTTACGTCTAGCACGTAAAAATAAATGTAAAAAAATGTAAAGTCCGTTTTTATATAGCCCAGCTACTCACCCTTACGGGTCCTCAAGGCGCTGGGGGCCGTCGTGGAAATTAAGTGAGCTATTGCCCAGAGTCACATGGTGCTGAGCAGAGCTGCCGCTGGAGCCGAAGTCAGCTGCCCTGGCCGCTGCATCACACCTCTCCACGTGCCTAAGAATACATAAGCTACCTTGTGTTCTCATGACCAGGAGCTGTATGCTTCTTCTAATATGCATGTGTGGAAAATAAAAATGTATGTGCAGCTCTTTTTGATAAGTAGCTATGTTACTACTTGACCTCATACAGTTGATGGCCTTTACAGTTCGAACATGATGTTAGAAAAAAAAAGATTGGATGGCTCTTTACTCACACACATTTGGCAAGGCTACACTTTAGGTGACCTCCCAGGATGATGGATTAAAAGACAATTATAAACTTGTACCTCTCTTTAATCTGTCCACGATTCTGCTAAACGGAATAAATAGTTATCTTCTTCACATTTAGGGCCTATTCACAAAGACTTTTTGCAGTATGTAAAAATGTACTCCTGAGTCTGACCCTAAACACCCAACTCCCAAATTGGTAAAAGTGCAAATTGTACGCAGTCCTTTCTGTTTGTACTAACTGTATATGTATATTCCATAAATGTTCAAATTTTTGATGTTTTGTGGCTAATTCATAAATGCATGTAAGAGTACATGCATTTGTGAATAGGCCCCTTCATATTGCTTTGATCCTATGGCTACTGACAAAATATCAAAACTCAAAGGAGCCTACTCAGAAAAAGTATTTTGTATCACTTAAACTGGTACTATTTTACTCAGTCAAAAAATACAATTCTCAAACCTCTGCAGTAGATATTCGCCTTCCCCTCTCCTATCTATTTTGAACAAAGATCTCCACCGCAGTGGTGGAGAGCTCCTCACATGTAAGTAGAGGATTTTGTAATAAATGTGAGAGGGACAAGAGGAAGTGATAGGAAAATAAATGGGCAATAATTATTGGAAAATGGGTAAGGTTAAGAGGTTTAAGGGAAGTTTAAATCTACTACTGTAGTATAATTGCAAAACAGGCTTAACAGTAGTCCAGTCCAGCCTTGGAATAAGTCAAGCACAGTAAATGGCCACCCACTGGTACTGACACCCCTATAAAAGTCAATGGAACGAGGGAATGAAACTAATGTATAGGGAAACATATAAAAGAAATTATATAATTGTTTTTTTTTTTAATTAGCCTTCATATTAATTTGGATTTTGTTATCATATATTTTACATTAAAAAAATGTAATGTCCATTTTTTGATATACATAAAACATTTTAACACACAGTATTATAAATTATAATTTATGTTAAATTCACAAGTAAAATATTACATAACTAGAACACAAGATCATGACATTTTCAACACAAATTATTCCTCAGAGAAAATCAACATTTTAACTAATTGTATTTTTTTTAAATATTCAAATTTAAATTAAAAAAGTTTAAAATATATTAATATGCAGGTTTTAGTGCAAATGTATTGTCCCTTGTTACGTTGGAAGTCCTAGGCAGATAGAAGTTAGGGTAATGTGTTTTAATATTTTTAATTAAAAATAAATAATCTTAGTTTTTTTCAATTTATAATTAATTTACCTAAAATTCCCTGTTACTTTTCATAGGGTGATCTCTGACAGAGTGGTGGAGATCTCCAAAAACAGGTGGAAATGTACTAATAGTAAGTTTTCAGTCACAGATTCTGTCATAGGAGTTTCCACCAACACAAAAAAATGCTCAAGGTTTTTATAAAGCAAACACAAGGAAATGATGGACGGAGCGCTGAAACCTTTCAGACACTCAACCCAGTCACAGATATGGGTTGAATCCATCATCGTTCTTTAGCTCACTTCGCCACCCCAGTTCAGACACAGCTATATGCAAATGAGTCTTGACCATGTGCCTCATGGGAACAGTCCAGCACGAACTGCCAAGCCATGTCTTCCCTAGACCGGAAACAAGCATCCTGGGACCGGTTTCAGGCTAACAGCCCGCTGAAACCTTTCAGACACTCACCCCCAGTCACAGATCTGGGTTGAATCCATCATCGTTCTTTAGCTCACTTCGCCACCCCAGTTCAGACACAGCTATATGCAAATCAGTATTGACCCTGTGCCTCATGGGAACAGTCCAGCCCGAACTGCCAAGCCATGTCTTCCCTGGACCGGAAACAAGCATCCTAGGACCGGTTTCGGGCTAACAGCCCTCATCAGCCAGGCTAGCTTGAATCCAGTGGCAAAGTGAGCAAGGGACCCACGTCTGGGCATACCCTGCCAACTTAGGGCGAACAAAGCAAACAGAAGAAGATGATGGACGGAGCGCTGAAACCTTTTAGACACTCACCCCCAGTCACAGATCTGGGTTGAATCCATCATCGTTCTTTAGCTCACTTCGCCACCCCAGTTCAGACACTGCTATATGCAAATCAGTCTTGACCCTGTGCCTCATGGGAACAGTCCAGCCCAAACTGCCAAGCCATGCCTTCCCTGGACCGGACACAAGCATCCGGGGACCAGTTTTGAGCTAACATCACTTATCAGCCAGACTAGCATGAATCCAGTGACATAGTGAGCAAGGGACCCACGTCTGGGCATACCCTGCCAACTTAGGGTGAATAAAGCAAACACAAGGAGATGATAGATGGAGCGCTGAAACCTTTCAGACACTCATCCCCAGTCACAGATCTGGGTTAAATCCATCATCGTTCTTTAGCTCACTTCGCCACCCCAGTTCAGACACAGCTATATGCAAATCAGTCTTGACCCTGTGCCTCATGGGAACAGTCCAGCCCGAACTGCCAACCATGTCTTCCCTGGACCGGAAACAAGCATCCTGGGACCGTTTTCGGGCTAACAGCCCTCATCAGCCAGGCTAGCTTGAATCCAGTGGCAAAGTGAGCAAGGGACCCACGTCTGGGCATACCCTGCCAACTTAGGGCGAACAAAGCAAACAGAAGGAGATGATGGATGAAGCGCTGAAACCTTTCAGACACTCACCCTGAGTCGCAGATCTGGGTTGAATCCATCATAGTTCTTCAGCTCACTTTGCCACCCCAGTTCAGACACAGCTATATGCAAATCAGTCTTGACCCTGTGCCTCATGGGAACAGTCCAGCCCGAACTGCCAAGCCATGCCTTCCCTGGACCGGAAACAAGCATCATGGGACTGGTTTCGGGCTAGCAGTCCTCATCAGCCAGGCTAGCTTGAATCCACTGGCAAAGTGAGCAAGGGACCCACGTCTGGGCATACCCTGCCAACTTAGGGCGAACAAAGCAAACACAAGGAGATGATGGACGGAGCGCTGAAACCTTTCAGACACTCACCCCCAGTCACAGATCTGGGTTGAATCCATCATCGTTCTTTAGCTCACTTCGCCACCCCAGTTCAGACATAGCTATATGCAAATCAGTTTTGACCCTGTGCCTCATGGGAACAGTCCCGCCCGAACTGCCAAGCCATGTCTTCCCTGGATCGGAAGCTTGAATCCAGTGGCAAAGTGAGCAAGGGACCCACGTCTGGTTTTTATAGTCACCACTGTTAATTCACAGTTCAGACTTAAGAGGATAGGGTCATCAAAAGATATTTGAGAGGTTGTCTCACCCATAACGTATCAAGGCGTGCTTCATCATTGGCGACCTCTCACACTGGGGTAGGAACAATTCCTCTCCAGCAGACAGAACCGAGGGAAAGAAATGTACTGGGAGTTCTTATAATTCTTGTTTCAGAACAAATTCTCAGGTCCTGTTTGAATACCTAGGGGTATACTCAAGAGATTTCCTTTATTATTGAGTACCCCTGGTATTGTTTTAAAATACAAAACAAATTGGTCATCTAGTGAAGTGCAATGATTCACCTGGCCATCTTGTATTCATGAGTTACCAGCATGTTTCAGCCTATAAAACAGTCTAGAAAGGTCTAAGGTCTTCTTCAGAGTATAAGGACTCCCTACTTATGGTATCCAGTCAAACCATGCAAACAAAAGGAATTATTAAAACCCTACCAGTCCCTCCTTTGGATTGGTTAGAACCTAAAGGAACAAAACAAGACATAAGTGGGACAAGCATCAGTGTGACCCTATTTTTTTCACTAACTACTTCCACTGTAGTTCTTCAGAAAAGAGCCCATCAATTGTCTAAAAATCCTTTGCACCACGTGACAATCAATAAAAGAAGTTACTCCAATTAAGAACAACAATATTCTAAAAATGATAACACAATCACAAGAAGTAGCATTTTTTTAGAGTCATGCGACCTGGATGTCTACATATGTCAAACTTCACACTTACCCGAGTGATATTACACTAAAGGCCTCGTGGTTGAGTGCGGAGGACGTCTCCTTCGTAGTCACACGCTAATAATGAAAGTCATATTACAAAAAAGGAAATAAATAAAGATGACACAAAGCCAATAGCAACGTAGCATTACTTTTTGGGGGGGTAAACATGCGATATACCATGCCTGTCCTGGATATAAATCCCAAACATTCTAATCGCTCTACTTTGATTATGTGAGACCCCTTATTCATGCGGGCCAACCATCTGCACTCTTAATAAAAATACCTTACTCAGAAACGAACAAGAGGCGTGTCAAGTCAATAGCCCATGAGTCCCTTGCACATGGCAGAATAGGTCAAAGGAACTTTTTTTGCAGCCATTAGTATCAACAGTGTACTCAAAACTGTACTGGCAATTCAATCACTGGCTGTGAGTATCTGCTGGTAATATAAGTATACAGGTGCCACCCAATTTCTTGTTTGGACACCGTGAATGTTCGCAATGTCGTTTTTTACTTTTAACTGGGTAGATAGATTGTTATCCAATGTGAAAATACTTATTTTTTGATGTGATGCCCGTAAAACACCTAATTACTCAACAGGTCTATAATGGTGTGACGTGCAGTGAACCAAGTTGTTTTCAAAGACAAGCAAACTGCGAATGCATACATTGAAACATAAAGCACATTGAGAGACAAACACATCAATACTATATCATCTAACATACAACAATTACATGGTGTCATAACAGGTTTTTCGTGGTAAAATATGCTGTGAACCATACTGTTCTCAAGAGGCAAAAAATCCCTTGTGCTTTGCTTCATTCCCATGCCACAATAGTGTCATACATGTGCACCCTCTCACTCGGATCTCTTACTACTAGGAGGCCCGGGGTGAACCATATATATATATATATATATATATATATATATATATATATATATATATATATATATATATACATACACCTGTGACCCTGGTGCATGGAGGTCATGTAGCCACTGTGTCGTTTCTGGTCTGTTCTGATATCCAAATCTGCGGAACCAGCTAAAATAAACATAGCCCTGGTCAAATACATCCACTCACTTACTTCAACAGAAATTAGACGTTACCACTACACCTAGCAGGGCCCCGCACCACTACCATAATGTAGGAGGTCTGACCGCTGTACCAGTCGTAATCTATAAAGACTCATCTGATATCCTGTTTGCTCGGGCAGTGTTGAGAGTTTTTGAAATGACACACATCTTTTGGATGTCAAACTCCTACTGGGAGTTGTAGTCCACAGAGTAGTGTGCACACGCTCCAATAGGAAGCGGTCCTTAAATGGCCTTGGTTAGTGCCTTAATGAACTTGCGGCTTGTACCCCAGGAAGATTGTTGACCTGGGCTACCACACTGAGGGATTAAATCCTCAAAGCAAGGTCTAGAAAGCTAGTAGGCAGAGTTGGTAATTACTTCCTACTAAAGGACTTGATGTCATAGTGTGGGGCATGTTCTTAGTACCATATTACCCCGGGCAATTACTGTGCAATAAACCCACTTTTATAAGTATCTGCATATTTAAGAACCCCTTTCATAGGGTAGCTAATAAAGACCCCAGGGTTATTTACTGTTTGCCTCCTAAAGGCTTGACGTTATAGTGTGGGGCGTGTTCTTTGTGCCATATTACCCAGGGCAATTACTGTGTGAAACAACCCAGTTATATAAGTATCTGCATATTAATGAACTCCTTCCATGGGGTAGCTGATAATGACCACAGGGGTTATTTACTGTATGGCAAAACAGCGGGGAACCGCAAATAATATTTTGGGGGTGGCATCAATGATTATTGTCACGCCTTTTTTTAATGAGAAACAGCAGTGCTCACCAGGCATAATGTTGGGGGTAAAGTTGTATCCATTGTACCCCATCGTTGAGGCCTCTATTTGACGAACTCAATCGATTTATCAATCTTTGTTGAGCAAAAAACAGTCTGTTATTTGCATTCTAACTTAGTGAGGGGATCTGCTCAATTGCTGTCCACTCAAAGTTGTTCTCAGAATGGTTATTCTCAAGAAAGCATCTCATGAGCTTCGTTGTGCGTTTGTGACATCTGATGGTGGTGATATGTTCATTTATACACACTTTGACCTTTCTTGAGGTCATCCCCACATATCTCTCACCACAGGTGCATTTGAGCAGATAGATTGCATTCATTTAGTCACAATTGGTAAACCCCTATGAATCCAGGGAGTAGTCAGGCCCAGATCCAGTTGTTTGGTTCTTTTGGTAAGCGTGCACTCGCCACAATGCCCACATGGGGCATGGCCTGAAAGTGGTGGTAAGTTCCACAAGGATGTCAGATTGTTCTTTGTCTCCTATGGCTTAGGAGGGGTGTGAACTAATTCATCCTTAATAGATTTACCTTTTCTGAATGAAGACATGGGTCTTTCAAATCTAGTTATCCTTATGTAAGGATACTCCAATGTTTTTTTAAAATCCTTTGGACTGTAATTGAATGAAGACCAAACGTGGTTACACATATCAAACGTTCAGGAGCAGGTCTCTGAGAGGTTTGTAGAAGGACCTCCATAGGGGTGTTTGATGCTTTTTTGCATGCCCGCTTCATCACTTGCTTGGGATAATGCTTCTCATCCAATTTCTCAGTTAGATGTTGTGCGTGTTTCTGAAAATCCTTCTTGTTTGTACAATTATATCTTAGCCTCAAGAATAGTCCTACAGGGAGGTTATCTTGTAATTATTTGGGATGGTTGCTGTCATATTGCAACAAGAGGTTCCTATCCATAAGCTTGTAATATACTTAGCTTTTCAAGGCATTATCTTGTGGTCTTATCATGAGATGCAGGAATGAGATCTCCACTTTACTCAAGGTCATTGTGAACCTCAGAAACTCATTTGCTCCATTCATCCAGGACCAAATTGATTCACTGATTCTGTACCTGTCCAGATCACAAATATATCATCAATATATCTTTTTCATAAATTAATATGGTCAAGGTACAGATTAACTTCACCAAAAATATGTTCTTCTTCGAAGGCAGGCCACGCTCAGGGCAAAAGTACTGCCCATCGAAGTCCCATGGGTATGTAGGTAGAAGTCATCTTCAAATCTAAAACAGTTCCTCGTGAGTGCTTTATGTGCACAGTCCATGAAAAATTCTCATGGGGTTATTGCTGACCATGCCACTTTTGCCAGCAAGTTGTCAAACACTGTCAATGACTTCTCTTGGGTGATGCTTGGGGGATGATTCACGGTGTCCAAACAAGAAATTGGGTGGCACCTGTAAACGTATGTTACCGGCAGACACTCACAGCCATTGATTGGGGTGCCAGTACGTTTTTGAGTACACTGTTGATACTAATGGCTGCAAACAAGTTTCCCGTGACCTATTCCGTCATGTGAGAGAGAGTCATGGGCTATTGACTTGACATGCCTTATGTTTGGTTCTGAGCATGCTATTTTTTATAAGAGCACAGATGGCTGTCCCTGCATGAATAAGGGGTCTCACATAATCAAACTAGAGCGATAAGAATGTTTAAGATTTATATTCAGGACAGGTATGGTACATCGCATGTTTCCCCCCCAAAAAATGAATGCTGCTTTGCTATTGGCTTTGCGTTATCTTTATTTATTCCTTTTTTTTGTATTGTGAATGTCATTATTAAAAATGAGACGCCCCCCACACTCAACCACGAGGCCTGTAGTTTAATATGACTCGGGTAAGTGTGAAATTTGGCATTTGTAGACATTCAGATCGCATGACTGTAAAAAAATGCTACTTCTTGTGATTGCCTTACCATTTTTAGAATATGGTTGTGTTAATTGGAGTAACTTCTGTTATTGATCGTCACATGGTGCAAAGGAATTTTAGACAATTGATGGGCACTTTTCTGAAGCACTGCAGTGGAAGTAGTTAATGAAATAAATATGGTCACACTGAGGCTTGTCCCTCCTATTTTTTCTTTTATTCCTTTAGGTTCTAAGCAATCCAAATCAGGGACTGGTAGGGTTCTAACAATTCCTTTCGTGTGCATGGTTTGATTGGATACAATAGCTAGGGAGTCCTTTGACCCTGAAGAAGACCATAGATCTTTCTAGGCTGTTGTATAGGTTGAAACATGTTGCTAACTCATGAATATAAGATGGCCAGATGAATCATTGCACTTCACCAGATGACCATTTTTTTGTGTGTTTTTAAACGATACCAGGGTTACTCACTAATAAAGGAAATCTCTTGATTATACCCCTAGGTATTTTTAACTATTTTTGCTTCAAACAGGACCTGATTATATGTGCTGTAACAAGATTTATAAGAACTTCCAGGGCATTTCTTTCCCTCGGTTGAATCCGCTGGAGTGGCATTGTTCCTACCACAGTGTGAGAGGTCGCCAATGATAAAGCATGCCTTGATACGTTAACGGTGAGACGACCTCTCAAATTTTTTTTGATGTCCCTATCCTCTTAAGTCTGAACTGCGAATTAACAGTGGCGATTATAAAAACCTTGAGTATTTTCTTGTGTTGATATTTTAGCTAGAAGGATATACTTGAGGATTCACTTCCTTTACTCTCTCAGTGGGATTGACAGGAGTTTCCACCACATCATTTGACGGGTGGAGTCTACTAAATCTATTCTAAGTGCCAATCTACACATGAAAATTGTGACTTGCAACCTGAAGGAGATTCACACCTAGTTGTCTGTATAGATTTACACATGAAGAGATCCACCCATGCAAACTTACCTTCGTGATTAGGGTCCCTTTGATAAGTCTGTTGTTTCTCTAAAAAACACCTTTTCATCATTCGATGTAGATTAAGAATGTCATGAGCTGCTGGAAAACATAACAAACTGAAATGAATTGGTATTTTTGGGAACTTCTGAAATTCTGTACCAATGTCATAGGCTAGATGGCATCTCAAATGGTGTTACTGGGGTTATTTTGATTTCTTTGCGCTAAAGATATTCAAATATTTTCCTCATCTCTTCTTCGTGTTCCTTGTAGCTGAAGACACTTGAAAATGCCTGGCTTCTTTAAATTTGTTTATATTTTGTTATATTGTAATGTGCCTGCTTCGAGTAATCTCAGTTTTTTTCTGGTATAACCCCATTTTTCTTTCAAAATTGCTAACTGGATTTTGACTTTGATGTGGCTACAACCTTTGACTAGGCTCAAACACATCTCCTGTGCTAAAGCTACACATTTTTATTTTCCAATTTGTTACAAATATAACTTTAGTAAAACCGCTGCCTGAGCACAGGTATGTGGCACAGGTGGCTACATGGTAAAAAGAGGAAGTGATAGTGAAGATGAGCTTATAAATGTATCTGACCTGCTCTAAGCATATTATATAGTTTAGGACTGTACAGAAGTCCGACACCCATGCTCAAATAATATCCACTGTCAGATAAGCAGTGCTTAATTTGAGATGGTGTTTGCCGGTGGGGGCCAAAGGCACTTATGTTTGGTGACTGGCCCTTATTTCTCCTCATCTGAAACTTCAAGAGAGAGAAAAAACACAAAGGGGCAAGAAGGGTGAAGAAAAAGATGGAAAAAACATCTCAAAAGGAGAAAGCAGAGTCCTACAAGAGTTAGATAAAGGGGCAGGGAGGTTCTGGAAGTGGATTAGAGAAACATAAAGTGGATTGAAGACTGTGCAGCCTTGGCAATCGGCATCCTTTAAATTTAAATGGACCGGCTGCAGGTTTCCAAACCATGCTTTGGGCATCGGCACTCATTCTTTTGCAAATTAACCACAGAGATAAAGACTCTGTTGCTGTTAAACTGCAACATTGGCACAATTATTGCTATTACAACTAAATTTACGACATACAAGGATCCTTGTCCAAAAGGGCTATTGATGAATGAATATTCCAGTTACCAGATATGCACTCTTCTGTAAAGCCACACACTAACACAGTGTGCACCTACAGACCTTAGGAAGAAATTGTCTCATTCCCTCAACCGCAGCCACAAAGGTAGTGAGAATGATTAACAAAGGCATCTATAAGTACTACCACGTGTAGTCATTTGTGCATTGACCCAAAATATCCAACTCCTGATTAGTAAAAGTACAAAGAGGGTACAGTCCTTTCTATTTGTCTTAAGCATAAATGAATATTCTCTGAATATTCCTATTTAATGTCTGTTTTTTTATTTTTTAAACTTTATTTACCAGTTTCACATGTGATACAGACAATCCATGAGTACTCACTGCATTATACTTGACAGTTAAAAAAGAACAGAAACAAAACAGAATAGACCACGCTTGTGAAGTTGTCAAAGAAGGATATCTCTCATCACTCTGCCCGCCCCGTCCGCCCGATCTCAACCACCCTGCAACAGTAGAACTCCAGAACACATCATCTCGTCCGGAATCGGTGTCTAGAGATGTATCGGTTGATATTAAGCTGCATTCCCGGTCTAGCCCACTCCAGTTGGCACAATCCCATGCTCCTGTTGCAGAACCGCTGCTGTGTTTGGTGCTGGTGAGTAACCTTTTAGGGGGCCCCAGATGTCTTTCGGGCGGGAAGTACGTGGCAAGGTGCTGGCGTACAGATCGCTGTTTATGTTGCAGTACACTAAACTGTTCAACCAGCTTTTCAATGTCGGAGCTGCTTTGGGGCCCCATTTAATGGCTATCTCTCTCTTCGCCAATAATAATCCCATGGCCATAAACTTTCGGACCCCTTTCGGGAAATTAGCCACATAGCCCAGTAATGCAGTTTCAGGTGTGGGTGCAATCTCTAGCTCCACCATTTCCCCAAGTGTTTGAAAAATATCGCCCCAATAGGACTTAATCTTATCACAGTTCCAGGTAAGGTGTGCGAAGTCTGCGTGTGGAGCCCCGCACTTCAGACAACAATGAGGTCTGGAAGGGTCAATCTTGTGTGTTTTCTCGGACATTATGCAAATTCTCTGCAAGAATTTGAAATGTATCAATTTATGTCTGCTATTCAGGGAAATTTCCTTTGTCTGCAGGCAACAAAAGGTCCAGTGCTCATCTAGGATGGGACGTCCCAGATCGGTCTCCCAGTCCTCTCGGATTTTGGCATCAACAACGGGAATTATTGCGGCACATGCTCTGTACAGTTTGGAGGTGAGGTGATCCCCCCTGCGCTCCCGATAACCGTGGTGAGAGGGACAAACTGTTCTGGTTCCAGGTGGAATCCCGGCATTACTGCTTTCAGCGCGGAGCGCACCCGGTTGAGGATAAATTAGTCCATAAACAATGCCTTGTTGAATCGCTCATCCTCCGTGCTAGAAAATACATGCCCTCCCACGAATAAGTCTCCAATTTTACTAATATCATATTTGGACAGCGTGCGCTGCACCAATTTCTCTCCCATGATGGGGATCCACAAGTTATTTATAACTGGGATATCTGGAGAATACAACATATGGACTCCGGTGACCCTAATCAGTTTTTTCCAAGCCCAACAGGTGGTGGAGACTGTTTGGATGTCCCTCGGGTCGCGCGAGAACCCCCGAGGCAGAACTACATTCAGAGAGCCAGGCAGGACTAGGTCCGCTTCCGGCCTAAGATATGGTATTCTGGCATCCGGGTGAAACCATGAGTGTGCATATCCGCATTGAGCAACCAGGTAATATAACTGAAGGTCTGGGACACTAAATCCACCTCTGTCATAGGGTAGGGTCATAATCTTCCAGCTAACCATTGGTCTCTTGCCACCCTAGACCAGTCTGATATGATGAGAGTGTACTGTCATAAACAATTTGGGCCTGATTCACAGAACTAACTTACGTCAAAAACGTAAAGTTAGTACTTTTTGGTATTCACAGAATACACTTACTCATTTTGGTATTCACAGAATGAACTTACTCATTTCGGTATTCACAGAAGTTAGTAGTCCTAACTTTAGGACTCCTAAATGCCTTCTGTGAATACCGAAAGTTAGGATTTTTCTCAGTTTAGGAGTAGTAAAGTTAGGAAACTTTACTACTCCTAAACTGAGTAAAATCCTAACTTTAAGACTTTCGGTATTCACAGAAGGCATTTAGGAGTCCTAAAGTTAGGAGTCCTAACTTTACTACTCCTAAACTGAGAAAAATCCTAACTTTAAGACTTTCGGTATTCACAGAAGGCATTTAGGAGTCCTAAAGTTAGGACTACTAACTTCTGTGAATACCGAAATGAGTAAGTTCATTCTGTGAATACCAAAATGAGTAAGTGTATTGTGTGAATACCAAAAAGTACTAACTTTACATTTTTGACGTAAGTTAGTTCTGTGAATCAGGCCCTTTGTTCGGGAGCGTATGGGGATATTGTTAAATAAATACAGGAATTTTGGGAGGACTATCATTTTTATCAGTGCCACACGGCCTGCAATCGAGAGGGGGAGCCGCAGCCATCTCTCCACCTGCGACTCGAGTTTGTGTACAGCCTGGCCGTAGTTTAATCGAAGTATTTGATCTGTATCTATGTGGATATGCATGCCCAAGTATTTGGTCGAGTCTGCACACCATCCAAGTGGGAATTCGCAGTCCCACTTTGTAGTGCTGGTGGTGAGGGGGTATATCACTGATTTATTCCAATTGATTCCCAGGCCAGAGAACCGGACAAATCAGATAATTTCCCTTATCAGGGGCTCCAGGTTTACCTGTGGGTTCCGAACGTACAGAATAATGTCGTCCGCATACAAAGATACGAGGAGGGGTCCCGTGTTAAACTGGAGCCCTCTCTGCAGGTGCCTTTCCTGAAAATGTCTGACCAGGGGGTCCATCGCCAGTATAAATAATAGCGACGATAGGGGGCAGCCTTGTCTGGTGCCCCGAGAGAGAGCAAATGGATCAGATAACGTGCCATTGAGGCGTAGTCTTGCAGTCGGGTCATTATATAAGAGCGCTGTAAAGTCAATGAAACCTTTGGGCATACCCATCCTGTGCATTACCGATATGAAAAAGGGCCATTCCAGAGAATCGAAAGCTTTTTCGGTATCTAGAAGGACTGCAGCAGCCGGGACTTCCGGATTTATCCTGTGCAACACCGCAAACAAGGTCCTTAAATTTAAGGAGGTGGATCTGTGGGGTACGAACCCCGATTGGGCTGGAGAGATGATTTTATCCAGCAATAGGGCAAGCCGCAAGGCAATCATTTTAGCGAGGATTTTGTAATCTAGGTTTAACAGGGAGAGCAGTCTATAAGATCCGCTCTGTAGAGGATCTGTCCCCAGTTTGGGCAACAGAATAATCACAGCTTCCCTAACCCCTTTGCTGTGCCCGTCGGCCAATGGCCGTCGCAAGCACTACCTCCGTAGTGCTGCGCACGTCCGTTGGCCGACGCGGCCCCGCCCACTGCGCTAAACCACCGCACCGCCGCGGAATTGCCGCCGCGGTTAAGTGGCTAAGGGATGGGGGCAGCTTTTTCTGCTCGAGTGCCTCGTTGTACATCTCAAGCAGTCGAGGAGCCAATATATCCTTGTAAGATTTATAGAAATCCCTTGTGAAGCCGTCGAGGCCCGGGGTGGTAGAGCCATTCAACGCCTCAATAGCGCTAATGATCTTATCTGATGAAAAAGGTTCCGCTAGGAAATCTTGCATACATTTTTCCAAGTAAACCAAGGCTATCTCCGATAGGTATTCCTCCTGATCTGTGAAGTTGTGTGATATTCTAGATTCGTAAAGGGCGTTAAAATACATCAGGAATTTGTCACGAATTTCAGTAGTTTCGGTAAGGAGTCGCCCTGTGGAAGAACGGATTTTGGCTATGCAAGATCTTCCATGTGGGGGTCTCAGAAGTCGCGACAGCGTTCTACCAGGTCTCTCTCCCTCACCATAGCGGCGAGCAGCAGCGTATTTACTTAAAAGGTGGGTTTCCCATTCCGCCGCTTCCCTGAATTCGGTAAGAAGCATTAAACGTTGCCCAAAACCGTCCGGCTTTGGGCGGATAAGCAGTTCTCTATCTAATGTTTGGAATGGCTGCTCGATGCGGGCCAAAGATGCTCTAAGGTCTTTCAACACTCCCGCATGCTTGGAAATACAGACTCCCCGCATGTAGGCCTTAAAGGCCTCCCAGAGAACGGCCAGGTATCAACTGAACCGGTGTTAAATTCAAAGTAATCCCCTATTGCCTCTCTAATTTCTGCATTGAAGACGTCGTCGTTAAGGGCTCGGCCTGGGAATCTCCACTGCCGTTCACAACCCTCGGGTCTGGGAATACGCACTTTCATCACTACTGGGGAGTGGTCTGAGTACGTTCTGGGAAGTGTTACGGCATCCCTGTACCACAGGCTCAGACCTGGGGAGATCAGCCAGTAATCTAACCTGGTCCAGGTATCATATTGGGCCGAGTAGTGAGTGTAAGTGGCGGCTGTCGGGTTGCGCCGTCTCCAAATATCTAGCAATTTCACAGAATCACACATTTCCAACAGCGTGTGCGCGGCTTTGTAACTGGGGGGGAGGAGGAGCAATCTAATGCGGGGTTTGGCAGCAAGTTGAAATCACCTCCCATAAACGTGTAGTCTGCATCCAGTTGCAAGACTTGCGAGTGTAAGTCGTGGAAGTACTCGGGGCAATCAGTGTTGGGCGCATATAGGCACACTAATGCCACACTGTGTCCCATCAGCCTCCCTACCACTATTGTGTAGCGGCCTTCCCCGTCAAGGTAAGTTTTATGTAAGTGAAAGGGGAGCCGCTTATGGATTAATATCGCAGTGCCCCTCGCATATGTGCTATAGTTTCAAAAATAACGGTGCAGACCCCAGCTCGAGGCAAAGTGTGTGACGTCCGATTTGGGCAAGTGGGTTTCCTGTAAAAAAGCCACATCAATTTTGTGTTGTTGCAAATAGTTTAAGACGTGTTTCCCTTTTCTAGTATTGTTGAGGCCTCTAACATTCCAGGTAATCAGTGACAGGTCTGAGTGATTAGGTCAATTAATTATCGTTGCCCTCTGAACAACTGTTGAACGAGTACTGCAGTGATGTCATGGAAAGAAAGTTCTCGTGTGACAGTGAGCAAGCTGATGAACAAGTTATGACCAAAACTGTGGACAGACCAGCCCCCAAACCCCCCACCCAGCCTCACAAACCCCAACGCGAGGAACCGTCCCCTTCAAACAATAACCAAATGTATCCTGTAAACATCCTAGTTGTATAAGGTAAGATACATTATAATCAAATAATACCTTCAACGTGTTATACACACAGGGGAGAGGCAACGCACCGACAGTACCCAGCATTGTAATACTTTAACTGAACATAGTAGTTATCCTATCTCAATATATATGAAACACTCTAAGCTGAACAGCAGCAATACAGAACCTGGTAGCAGGCTTATTCAGTGGAGAAGAGTTCCACACTAGCGACGGAGCCGCTGTGGGGAGGGGAAGAGCCAGGCCCAACTGCTTTCTGTTGACTGCCATTGTTCTTGTAGCTTCTACAGAATTCCTGCACAGCAGTTGGGGTATCGAAGATGCGAGATCTGCTCTCATGATCCACACAAAGGTGCGCCGGGTATAGCATACCATATTTAAGCCCCAAATTTCTAGGAGTGGCTTTCACTCCGTTGTATTTTTGCCGTGCATCCTGTACTAATGCTGTGAAGTCCGGGAACAGAGCAACAGTCAATCCCTGCCAAGTGATCTTGCCCTGCTCTCTGGCAAGGCGCAGGGCAGTGTCCCTGTCTCGGAAATTTATGATGCATGCAATTATGGGTCTAGGTGGGCAACCAGGGTTTGGGCGAGGGCCTAAGGAGCAATGCGTGCGCTCAACAACAAAGCCTGACGTGAAAGCGTCTTTACCAAATAGGTCGGTTAGCAGAGTTTCCACAAATAGGTCAATGTGCCCCGTGTTGGTCGATTCAGGGACCCCAAGTATGCGGATATTGTTACGCCTACTGAGCGCTTCCAAATCCTCGTTCTTGAGGGCTACATCCTGGAGAATTTTTCCATACGTTCCAAGCGCTTGGTGGACTGGGCCGTCCCGTCCTCTAAATCTGAGACACTCCCTTCTACAGTGTCCAGCCTCTTATCGTGAACTTCAATTTTGGCCCTCAAACTTTCCAGGCTTTTTTCTAGGGCGTCAAACCGGCCATCCAGCACTCTGAAGCCGGCTCTTAGCTCTTGTAGAAGGGAAGCTTGGTTCGCTGCAGGGTCGCCGGGGGGAGCTGCTTCTTGACCACCCTCCGCCATGTTGGAGCTGGATTCCTGCGCTTTCTCTATAGCTTTCCCAAATGGTAAAACCCTTTGCTTAGGGTCTTTTCGGCCCATGCCATCCTGCTTGTGCGCTGTGGATAGGGCCAGCAGAGAAAAGCAGTGCAGAGGTGGTGCAGTTCGGTGACAATCCCCTGCACTGAGGGGATGATGGTGGAATACCCGCGTCTTGGGCACGCCCTGAAGCCAAGCTGTTGAATGTTATGCCCCCTCAGTACAGCCTGCTGGTGAGTGTAGGAGAGGAGCCAAGGGTCTAATTGCTGGATTGAGCTTCTGCTGTTTGCTACTCTTTCAAGCGGGGCAGTGCGAGGTGTGTCACTCCCTATTTGTGCTCTGGATAGGGGTGAGGGCAGCAGATCGTAAATGCGCTCATGTACAACTCCCCCACGTGCTCCGGCGCTAGCTATGCGGCGGACAATCACGGCGTTGCCGTAAAATCAATTAAGGAGCGTTTCAACATCGCCCTGCTCCAGTCCACACTCGCTGCTCCCAGGGCCCGCAGCGCTGGGTGATGCCGTGTTGTCCAGCAGGTGGCCAGGCCTTCAGGTGCCACGCTCCCCCCCTGCGCACTTGTGCCTGCAGCCAGATGGCTGCCTCCCAGGCTCACCCGCGGTCCCTATCACTGTGGGGCCTCTGGGAGCGGCACTGGGCTCGCACGCTCACTCCAGCCCGGCCGGGTCGGAGGAGCAACCGGGAATGGCAGCAATGGGTAGAGGAGGGGAGGGAGACGCGCACTCACCTTGCTCGAGGCGAGAGCGGGACCCGGCACCCGCGCCCCCGTCTCGGCGGATCCCACTCGAGCCCAGGATTAGACTGGGCGGTTCTCCAGGCCGTGTGGCGTGGCAGCGGCTGACTCCTCTCGCCCGCTGGATCCAGGCTCAGCTTAGTTGGCTCATGACGATTTTGGGAGCTATCCATGGCTCCGTGGGATCCCCACAACACCGGGAGCACGGGTGTTCGATTCCCGCTGCATTTTCCTGTGGATTACCGGAGATAGGCGGCAATTGCTGGGGTAGTCTGGCGGAGCTTCAGTGCTGCACGGCCATCTTGGTCGGCAGCCTGGCCACGCCCCCTATTTAATGTCTGTTTTAGATGTGTTTTCATCACTTCTCAAAGTCATTAGAAGTCTGTGATATAGTACTGGAGAAGTTCTACTTTATATAGTCATGAAGCCATTTGTGAATTGCCCCCCTGATGAGTTTATTCCAGTAAGTAGTAGTAATGTCACAGATTGTCGATAGTCAGTCCACATTCTTCATACATGCATCTGCTCGATTTTCTAAGCTAATGGAATAGCAAACAGTGGGCAATCTACCATACAGGAGTCAATAGGCAACAAAGGTAAATGGTGAGAATAATGAGGCCATAAGGCGGTGTATGCCTCCTGTTACTCTTACATGCAGTGTGAGAGCACATTATAAAGCAGTGCTGTAAGCAAATGACAATACTACGTTTGTGTGCGAGGATCTCTGCTGTCCATCATGTCTAGACAGTATGATAGCATCTGCCTGCAATTACTTATCATGCGTGGTAAAGCAGCAGCCCACAAATGACCAGTCTCACTGTGCAGGTGAAGGGAAGAGTCACCACACAGTGGCTTGCCATTAATAACTGTGAAACTAGCGGGTGCAGCAGGGTTTTATATGTATTTTTGTTATGGTACATACAATACAGGCAAGTAAACATAATCACTGTTTTTTGTCAGTACAGATGTTTTGTCAGTGGTCTGCAATGTTTTCAAATGTTTTAAAAATCATTGGTTTACACTTTTTGCACTGTGAAGAAACCACAAAGTTCATGCTTTTTCACTGTATATAAAAATGTGCTTTTATTTCCTTCCTTCCCTTGTTTATTCTTGCTGTCACTTCTACCTTCCTTGTATTCTATTTTCTTCTTTGTACCCTTTCCCTGAACTTCTTTGAAGCAGTCCTGTCCCACCTCATGCAATGGAAATGCATTAATGGAGAAATGTTTGTAGCGCATTAAGGCTTGATTGAATTTGTTCATGAATAATGGTGGCATTTAGCATACCTGCCTGCTACTCTGTTCTTCAGATGAATGGGAAAGATCAGCTAAATGGAAATGTTGTACTTAGGACATGAGATATATATATTAATTTATATTATGAGTGCTCTGTGGTCTGTTATTGCAAGCCAGTGTCATGCTACCATGTTCTTTGTCTTGGGCTATAAAGATGGAATTGGGCTGATAAATGTATTATTACTTGATGATCTGGGTTCATGCAATCTCTCCCTGGTCACAGGGGAAAGGCCTGCTAAGGAATAGCTATGCATGCTGTTTGCAAAATTTGCTGCTGTACGAAGAAGCAGCTGAGGTAGTAAAGATGCTTAATAAACTGCAACATGCCTTGGATCATTTACCTGTGCAGTTCACACTGTGAATGAGTTGTTAGGCTGGAGTGGCGCAGTGAGCTAAAACACACGATGGATTAAACCCAGATCTGTGACTGGAGGTGAATTTTTGATTTGCTCAGCATTCGGTGCATCATTTGTTCTTTTTGCTTTTGTCGGCCTAAATGGGAAGGGTATGCGCAGACGTGGGTCCCTTGCTCACTGTGCCAATGGATTCAAGCTAGCCTGGCTGAAGAGGGGTGATAACTCGAAACCAGTCCCAGGATGCTTGTTTCCGGTCCAGGGAGGCCCTGGCCTGGCAGTCAGGCTGGACTGTACCCATGGGGATCAGGGTCAAGACTGATTTGCTTATGGCTAGGTCCAAACTGGTTGGCATGGTGAGCAAAAAACAATGGATTAAACCTAGATATATGACTGGGGGTGAATGTTTGATTTGTTCAGCATTGCATCCCTCATTTGTTCTTTTTGCTTGAGTTGTTAGGCTGTGCATATAGCATTTTGTTTTTATTTGAAAGCCAGTGAGAGGACCAGTAAGCATTATGTTTTATCAGGCAATATGGACCTTTGTTTATGTGAAAGCAATGCAGTGAGGGGCATTTGAGAGATGCTTAATGCATTTTACCTTTGTGTTATTTCCAGTGTTCACAGTGGTTCATACGGGTGATGTTGCTAAGAGTTCAGCCTTGTATAGGCACCATCATGTCCAAGCTTAATTTTGACATGGAAAAATGGAATGAAAATTGAACTTGGTAATCTGTGGCTGTACCATGAATGTGTTCTACATCAGTGCGCAGGCTCAGAATTGGTTATTTCACCTCTTTCTACTGAAATAGCGCTATCTGCAGCACATACTAGCCTACACAGAGCAGTGGACTGTGTACACTTATGGATTTTCTGAGCTAATTTATGCAATGTCAGGAGCGCAGTTCAAGTTAAACTCAGGCATAGACCCTATCTGAACCTGTTCCTGCATATTTTCACGATGTGGGCAATTATCCTTCCATAAGAGGGGGTGTGACTTCTATAAGCCTGCTCTTCACACCATCACAATGTAAATCTGAGAACATGAGTGTTGGGTGCAGCCCTTTACGGAAGGATATTGATTCAGGAGACATTGATAAGCTCAGTGTTCTTTGCTTCCTCAATCCTGATACCTGAGCTATCCGAAAGCAAATCTTTGTCTAACTCTCAGTGCAGGAATGTTACATTGTGGTGTTGCTGCTCAACCTGGACTGAGACGCTGCTCAGAGTCCAGCTGTAATTGTTCTTGCTGTTGCACAGCAGTGTTTAATGAAGAGTGAGCTGAAGTCATATGAGAAGAACCATTCTCCAAAGCGGCAGATGAAGTAGGCCCTGCAGGTACAGGGACCTTGTGGATGGTCATACGGTCATATTAAGTGGCCTACCAAGGCCTACGTAGGTCATAGTGGACCGTCCTTAACAGAACATTGTGTAGGGCTATTGGCTGTACTTGTAGTGCTTTTACAACACAGGGCATCAACGCTGTAAAAAAGGCAGCAAAATCTGTTGTTTTTCAGTTTCTACCATAAAGCAAATATACAATTCAGTGGAATTTTATCAGTTATGATTGGTTCCAACTTAAAACCAGAAACCATAAGCATAACTCTGTAAAGGAGGGGTTGGAGACACCAGAAAGTTCTCCTTTTCGCTGGAAAGAGTAGCGTTACCTTTTGGGGCTTATGTGATTGTCTCAATGTGACCCCAATAGTTTGGAAGGAAATATGACAAATTATTATGAAAATAAAAGTCAGGTAAATCATTCCTAAGAGACACATGATGAAAGGAACCAAGCTTTCCCGTCCCAATGGTTGACATCTTTCTTGCAGGAGTGCCTTCATTCATGTGACTATTTCTGCTTCTGTAATGAAATGTGGTTTGCTGGTGTTCTGCATCAGTTTCTTTAGCTGAGTGTACAACTCACGAAATACAGGCAGAAAGCTGGTTCACACAGAAAATGTGTTGCCAAGAGACATTTTCTCCTCTTTGCTAGACATTTTCAGTGCTTACCAGTCTCCTACTGGGATTTCATCAGAATTTTTATATGAGGGTCACGCTCAGGAAAAAAAGTTATGCAACATCACTTAATGTGAAATTTTGAGAAATTTTGGAAATGCAATAATTCTGGAATGTTGTGAATTTCGTGCAGGCTGTTTTCTTATACATTTCTCTTTATTTATTTATTTAATTTAATTTTAGCTCACTAGTGGTCATACTGCGATAACTGCACAGCGCAATTGTAAAGATACCATCATATGGAATATCTCGTCACCAACATGGTTTAGGGCTCCAGTGCGATGAGGCGAGGCCCTTGAGCTCACATTCTTTTAATGTAGTTTCAAGGGCAGATACAGGTAAATGCTTTCTTGAGAAAGTTGAGTATTAAGAAGTTTCACAAATCTCAGGTAGTTTGGTTCAGCTCTGATTTTTTGGTCCAGAGCTTTCTATAGCTTGGACCAACTGCATTCAGCAATCGACTGCCGTCTATCTCTTGTCACCTCCTCTATGTATGTAATGTCTCAGGTCATCTCACCAACCATGACATTTTTTCAGCATGAATTCGCAGGCCCAGCTTTACTAACAGTTCACAGCAAGGCAAAATGCTGTGCTGCATTACGTGAACTGGAGAGACCAGAGTTGTGCCACAGCTGTTTTGGGCCTGCCTCATGCTAACACAGGCACCTTTGCACCATGGTGCAGGATTGCCTGCGTTGTGGGCAAAATAGTTTTTGTGTATGAAGGAATCATTTTCTGCACAAAAACTCTCCTTAGAGGTGTATTGCTCTTTGTATGTGTGGTGCAGAATGCAGCACGCATGCAAAGAGGAAGTAACAAGGAGAAATAAAGATATTTCTTGTCGTTATCCCAGGCTCTGGCAATAGGACCAAACCCAGGTTTACTTACTGCAGGCATTCTATATTTGTCTGGCTTTTGTCAAAATACATTGGTGGATGCAGGGGAACACCCATGCTCCACCATGTAATGCCTCCTTTAAAAAAGTAACGGGAATGACTTGCAAAAAAATATAGGCCTCAATTATGAGGTTTTGCCGTAGGGCAGCGCAGCAGGCCTTCCTGCTGCACTTCCCTGCGGCAAAAGAAAAGGGCAGGAATGCGCCGTATCTATAAGATACGGCGCATTCCTGTCCTTTTCCCCTGCGGCCGGCGCACAATGGGCTGCCGTGCGCCAACGCAGGCACCCTTGCACCATGGTGCAAGGGTGCCTGCGTTGCGGGGATGATTATTTTTGTACAGGAAGGGAAACCTTTCTGTACAAAAATAATCACAAGAGGCTTCTTCCTCTTTCTATGTGTGCTGCACACAGAAAAAGGAAAAACGAGGAGAAATAAAGATATTTCTCCTCGTTGTGCCTCCCCTACGCCTCCCCTGGGGTGTTGCCCCCAGCAACACCCATTGCACGCCCCTTTAACGCAGAACACTGCGTTAAAGGGACTGATCTTTATCAGGCAGCATTAAGCCAAAAAAGTGGCTTAGTGCTACCTGATAAATATCACGCAGGCTTCTGCGCCACGGAACGTCACAAAAAGTGACGTTCCGGAGGCGCAAGGAGTCTCATAAATGAGGCCCTATATCTTTTGAGTCATGGCTGCTCCAAATAAAATGGTGCACCCATGACGCAAAATGTTAGTATATCTGTGCTGCAACGAATCTATCCAATCAGACATTTTGTTCTATGTACCACCATCACGTTCTGTAGAGCATTTTTGTTCGAAACACCTCAATAAATCCGTAAGCCAATACATGATCGATGTGCTTGGAGGTAAATAAATACATGCAGTGGGTACTGGGCCTTCTGTTTTAGGAAATATTAATGAGTCAATCAAAGCTCTGTTTATGCCACTGCCTTAGAATCAGCACCGCTTCGACATTTCCAAGCCAGGAGCTCCCGGATAAGAGGACGCCAATTGGTAGTTCACCAAAGCCTTTAATTTGAATCAGTAGGGACCATCGTAAAAATGTTGGCACTTGTCAAAAGCGTTAGCACGTGAATTAACATCTTGAGTGAATAGCAAGTGCAGTGTGAACCCCACACATTGGCTCATTTATGTTATTAAATGCATAGGAACATGACCTTGCACAGAGATGAGGACCACCATGTCTCTGTGACTTTTCCCTCACATTTTCTTTCCTGTTCTCAATCACTCTCGTCACGTGTAGTCTGACATTAGCCTTGAAGTATATTGTTTCTTCCCCGCCACCCCTTCTAATAATTATTTTCCAGAAGACAGCATTTTCCAAATGATGGAAAACATTCTCAGCTATGTGGATTTCGGGTCTTTTTTCAATTTTTTATGGAAAACTCATAAAACAAAACCACATTGTTTTAAAAGAGAACATATGCCGAACCTTTCAGAAAGATGTGAAAAATCTCGCGTTTGGCTGCGCATGTAATTATTGGCAGCATCTGACATTCATAAAAAATGGCAAGTCTCAAATTAGCTGAGCGCCAGCATCTGTGCAGAGGTGCAAGGTAATGAGGAGCCCAGCTAGAGTACGGAGTTGAAAGGTTGATCAGAAGTGACACATAGATGGGCGACTGTTTCATGGGATTAATGTCTGGCCAGGCCTCGCTCTGCGCTCGCATCTGTAAACATTGCTCTACAGTGCCACACTCCTGCACCAGGTCTGGCCATGTGCGATGAGATGGTGATATTTACTGCAACTTCTTGATGACTTTACACTGTGCTACAGGGCGCAACATTGGCTAAATCCTCTTCACGGTCCCCTGGATTAAATATGATATTGAGTGCATGTGTTTTTCATTTGCTGCACTTTATGGCTGAAGCAGACTTCCTGGTAACTTCAAGCTCTCCCAGATGCTACTGTCTGGCTTTAAAAGGCCACCTCAGTGTATGCACCAGAGATCTTTCCTCCTCGCCAAACAGCCTGAAGATGCTTCCCATTGTTTAAGGCAGTGCAGGCGGCACTAATAAATAAGAAGGTTTTTTTTTCTGTTGTAGGCGGATGCACACGCATTTGCTGTTTTTTTTCTTCTTTTGGCTCTATAATGATATTGCATAAAATAAAAAATAAAAACCTATCACATACGAAGAAAAATAAATGTATTTTCCTAAGGTGAAATCGTCCATGTCTGTTTCTTGGCGTCAGTGTACCACATGCTAACTGTGAATCGAATTACAGATTGGGGTACGGTCCCCGTTTGTCATCTTGTTCTGGGTTTCTGTTTCTTCTGTGATTCCTTCGATTACTCTTTAGATTTGTGAAATATGACCAGTGATTGTTGTTTGCTCCTTTTTGCATGTCTGCGGATCAAAAAGTTGTATTCTGCTGAAGGCTTATCTGGAGACTCTGAAACTATGGACGTCATTTAGGGGTCGCCAGGGGTCGCATCTGCGACCCCTGGCTTGTCCCTTGCTACCCTGGCACTGCTTTTGCGAACCTTGGCCTCAGAGGTGGCAAAATCAGTGCCTGGAACACAGGGGCAGCTCTTCCTAATGGACGCTGGTTGGAGCTCAACTTACCTGGCTTCTGTCAATTTTCTTATTATACTAATTGTGAATAATATTATTCACTATTAGTGTAATAAAAAATGGAGTACATTAGCGGGAATATGACCCTATCTGGAAGCTAAGGTAAGTAAAAAATGCTGTTAAATGTATGTTGCATTCATGCTTGTGGGTGAGAGTGTGTTTATGTGCGCAAGAGTGTGTGAATGTGTTAGTATGTGTAAGCATGTGTGTGTGAGTCAAATTAAAGGTCAAATGGCGTGCAATGTCACTTTCAGTACCCCTGGCATTGTGGCAAATTGACGTCCATGTCTGAAACCAGCCGCCACTGGCACATGTAGAGGGGAGCTATATAAAAGGTGCTGAGGCCTACGCAATAATCTTTACAAAGTGTCGGGAGTCGTATTAGTACTTAAGTGCAGACAACCACGAGCGATCGTCGCACGTTTATTTATAGACTCCGGTCCGAAGTAGGGCCGGCAGGCTGCGGTGCGTTACAATGTATTGAAGTGGCCAGATGGCTTACTACATCCCTTGTAACCTTTCATAACAAAACATAAAAATTAACGCAGTTGATTATATGATACCCCGTCGCAGTTGGCTCTTGGGGTTAGTAGGTACTTCAACAAACAAAGTCTTTCAGCCTCTGGCTTGGCCTGGGGTTTTCTCGCAGCAGATAAGGATATCCACGCTGAGCCGCCATATTGTTCCCAGTGTCTGTGCCCCTGGCGGCTTGGCAAGGAATGCTCTCCTCTACTATTTCGTTAAACTCAATGTCCACCTCCTCGTCCGGCGGCCTGGGTACCTCCACTTCTTCTTCCTCTGGATGGGGTCCCTGCAACAGTGTCCTTCCCCGCTCTAGACTTCCACCACCCAGCAGAGGTGTGAATTTTTTAAACCAGGACACATTTCTCGACCGTAATCGCTCTCCCCTTTTGGCAAGGATCACAGTCCCTTTTACTCCTACAACTTCCCAGACATCCCTCTCAAACGGCTTCCACCCCGGGGGTCTGTCTCTAACAACCACCTAGTCTCCTGCACAAAGTTCCACTTCCCGAGTTCTCCTGCTCTGTCTGGCTTTGTCATTGTTCCGTTTCCTCTTGGGCTGTGCTGCTTCGCTGTCTATTACTCCAGGTGTCCACTGCTCACTCACCGGAGCTATGTCTCTCACCACCCTCTTCATCATTAGCTCACTCGGCGAGCAATCAGCAGTGCTATGGGGTGTTTGTCTATATGCTCTTAGAAACTGATGAAGACATCCTTCCAATTCTACCTGCTGGTCTACATCAATCCTCAGTGTTTTATTGAGAATTCACATGAACCTTTCAAGCTCCCCTTTGGCTTGGGGCCACTGGGGGGGGGGTCACTCGGGAAACATCCATTACAACGCAGTCATTACAATGACCTACCTTTACAATGCAACTGTTACAACGCAACTGCCTTTATATTGCATGCCATTACAATGCATGTCATTACAATGCATGTCACTACAATGCATGCTATTACAATGCATACCATTACAACGCATACCATTACAACGCATTATAAGGTAAGTAATGGAGATTTCTTTAGTATTAGGGTGGGTATGGGTTTTGGGATACATGGGAATAGTAATTTTTACCCCTACACTATCCAACACTTTCCCTACTGTTGCACTCACTGGAGTGGAAATAGTAATTTTTACCCCTACACTAGCTAACACTTACCCTACTGTTGCACTCACTGGAGTGGGAATAGTATTTTTTCCCCTACACTATCCAACACTTACCCTACTGTTGCCCTAAAAGTATTATGCGTTGTAATGGTATGCGTTGTAATGATATGCGTTGTAATGGAATGCGTTGTAATGGTAATTTTTTTAATGCGTTGTAAAATCATGCAATGTAATGGTAGTTGCGATGTAAAGACTGCATTGTAAAAGCATGCATTGTAATTGCATGCGTTGTAACATCATATATTCGGTCACTCTCCTGTGCTTGACGTTGCAATGGTGCAGGTAATCTCTAAACTCCTGGCCGTGGATCGGTGGACCGTTGTCAGTTCCAATGTATCAGGCATTCCTAGTAGGGCAAATGTTTTCTCTAGCACAGACTTGATGCACTCAAAGGCCGTTGAGCGCATGACTTTCATTACAGGATACTTCAAGTAACTGTCAATCAATACAAGCGTCAGGCGTCCATCTGGAAATTTTCCAAAATACATGCTTATTAGCAACCAAGGTCGGGTGCTGGGCGCTTCCATGATTATTGGTGGGACTGGCAGCTTGCCTCCCATGATTAAACAGGAGTGGCACCCTCTCACGAGTTCTTCGATCACCTGGTCTACCCCAGGGAACCACACTTTGGCCCGCAGCCTCGCTTTTGTTTTGGCTAAGCCTTGGTGACCTTGATGCGCCAATTCTGCTGTCCTCCTCCATAGACTCTGGGGTATCACAATTTGGGTTCCTCTTATGACAAGTCCTTCCTCACTTTCGCTGATCTCATATCTGCACTTCCAGAGGCTTGTTCTGGCCTCTCTTTCTTCCTCGTCAATCTCCCAACACCATCCAGGAAGTTTTTCCAGTGATGTTCACATAAGGTCTTCTTGACTGCATTCAAGCAGCCATCTTCTTTAGTGGCCTCCACAATTTCGGCCAGAGACAGTGCCCTCAGACATGCTAACTCTGTGATCAGTCTCACAAAGCTTTATGCTCCACTATCGACCTCTCGCTGACCTCGAGGGACTGTAGCCATGGGATGACGCGACAGATAGTCTGCTGGGTTGTTGGTTCCAGGGCGGTATACCACTTCGAAGTCATAGTGCTGGAACTGAATGGCCCATCTTTCAATTAGTGGAGGGCCGTTTCTCGCTGACCCGCCGAATGGCGGTACCAGCAGTTTGTGATCAGTGACCACCCGAAACTTGTGCCCACAAAGATATATGTCGAAGTATTGGCACGCCCATCTGATCGCCAGGTCTTCTCATTCTATCTGTGCGTACCTCGTTTCCATGGCTGTTAATGCCTTGCTTGCATATGCAATGGGCACCCATTCCTTTTGTTCATCTTGTTGCAGGAGTACAGCCCCGAGACCAACAGGACTGGCATCCACTATGAGTTCCGTGGGGCTCCCTGGCTTGAAGTAATCCACCGTCGCTCCCTTCAGTAGCGCACTTTTCACCACCTGGAAAGCATGTGATGCAGCACTCGACCATATCCACTTGGTGTCTTTCTACATGAGTGCCCTCAGAGGCTCCGAGATAGTTGCGAGACGAGGTATAAATCTTCCACAATAATTCACCATCCCCAGGAAGCTTCGCATCTCTGTCAGGTTTTGGGGAGTGGTGGCAGCTCTGATCACTTCAACCTTCGCCGGGTCCACTTGTAAGACCTCTTTGGAGAACTTGTAACCAAAGAACTCCACCTCATTTGTGTAGAACGCACACTTGTCATGGTGTAGTGTCAATCCTTGTTCCACCAGTCTCCTCAATGTTGCCCTTAAGCATTCAAGGTGTTCCTCCAGCATTTGAGAGAAAAGCAATACGTTGTTGCTGACATTTATGACTCCTACCAAGCCTGATAGAGCCTCACAGATAGTGTCCTGGAACACCTCGGCTGCCGATGACACTCCAAAGCTCAGTCGTTTGAATCTTCTCAACCCCAGATGTTAGGAGAAAGTCGTGATGTATCGACAGGCTTTGTCCAACAGCAGCTGGTGGTATCCGGAGTTGAAGTCCACTTTTGAGAACCATTTTGCCCCATTGATCTCAGTGACAATTTCATCGATGGTGGGTGTGATATGTCTCTCCCTCCATATCACCTTACTGGGCAGTCGCATGTCCACTCATAGGCGAATCGGGCCTGGCTGCTTGGGTTTGAGAGCAATTACCAATGGAGACACCCATGGTGTCTGTCCCAACAACTTTTTGATTACTCGACCAGTCAATATGCAGTTTGACCTTGACTCCTTTCAGGCAACCGAGCCCCTCGAAGAGTTTGGGAAACTCTGCCATGATTTCCACTGCATGGGATTGGTGGACTTGCCGTGCAAACATTACCAATCCTAGATCCTCCGCCGAGCGACAGCCGAGTAATGTTACTGCGCTGTCCTGAGTCACATGAAACTTTGTGTGCCGAGAACTTTCCATGAGTGACTTCCACTTCAATTACTCCCTGTAGTGGAATTGGTGTGTCGCCCCTATACATGAATATTTTTGCTCTTGTTGGACATCAATTTTGGGCTAGGGCTTAGTTTGCAATAATGTACTGCGTCAAGGATATTTACAGATGCTCCGGTATCTATGAGGGCAGTCACTTGGTTGTATCCAATCTGCATTAGGCAGATCGGTGGGGGCCGCTGCTTTGGGTTGGTTCGCCCTGTGAAGGAGATGATGAATACTTCCTCTTCCTCATCTTCGTCCAGCAATTGCATCTGTTGACACTGGGTATCCAGGTTCTCCGGGGTCTCCGCCCCTTGCACCACCTGTCTAACTTGTCCAAACTTTTTGATTTTTCCTCCTGTCATGGCTGTCCGAGCTGCACTCTGGCACACGTTGGATAAGTGTCCTTTCTTTCTGCATTTCAGGCAGGGTTTTCCATAGGCTGGGTATCCACGCTGTGGGTGATTCTCCATCCCGCAGTTACTGAACCCTTGCCCTCCTGGGCATGTGTTCGTGGTCCCTCTGCCTCTCCCTCACCCTTTCCAAATAGTCTCCAATCTCTCCTCTTTGACGGTAATTGGGTTTGTCTGCAGTACCCCAGACGTCCTCCGTGCCAATGCCGACTCCACTTCACCCGCTCTGGCATCTGCTAGCTCGTGAGATCTGCCCAAGATCAGTATGTCGTCCAGAGTGATGCCCGGCTGACGTAAAATGAGCTTCCGCAGTTCAGACGACCTGCAATGCTGGATGAGTTGGGCCCTGATCTTGAGTTGTTTGTCAATGCCCATGCATAAACTCGCCAATTTGCGGAGCCTTGCAAAGAACATGTCGACGGTTTCCCCCTCCTGTTATTTTGCTTGGCACAACTTGAAATGTTCATAGTTGTGGTTTATTTGGGGGTCAAAATGCTGGTTGAGTGCCCTTACCGCCGCTTCATAATCATTCACGTCCCCTGTGTTGGGCAGGTCTTGAAAAAGTTCATACAGCTCATCGCCCCCCATGTGTAGAATTGTCGACCTCTTAACCGCGCCATTCGTCTCATGTGCAGAGAGGAAGTAGTTTTCTAGATGTCCGATCCACTTCCGCCAACGTGGTGCTGCCGTGGCCGGGTCCGCTAGCTGACTGAATGGGGGCAGGGCTGCCAGCGTGGAATGGGAATGATGTTCCACGCTCCCCCTTCACCTGGAGTGGCCTGGACTGACATTTCCTCCTTTCCATATTCACTGGTTGACTAACTGTGAGTTCAGCCCACAACTCCTCTGTCCAATCCTTTGTACCAAATGATTACTTTGATTCTGCGGTGCACCACCCCCTCTTTAGTGTTTTCTGTCCATGTAGGGGTAATGGGTGTGTCTGCTTGGTGGCAATACTTGTCTCTCTTGTTTTTTAATTTTTTTGATTTCCTCTGGAGGCTCTCCCTCCCTAGCCTCCAACATCTGCCTTATTAATTACTTTCTGTAGTCTTCTTTCTTTAAAAACATTTTTACAATTTATTTCTGGGCTCTTGAGAGCTTCTCCAGTCTCAGCCTGTACTCTTGCGCACTTCCTCTTGTCACCACTAGGGGGGATGGGGAGACCGCACGCCTCTGACAGGCCTTCGCTGCCCTTGCATGTGCAGACACACACGCTCTCGCGGCTCCTCGACCTGGGCTGCACCCTTCAGCCGTCTCCTCCACCGGCTTGCAGTCTTGCCTGCATGATGGTGCCTTGCCACAGCTGTGCACACGGCCGCCTCACCTCCGCGCTGCAGGGTCTTCACTACGCCGGCTCACCTCACCGGCCTCGCACCCGCCGGTGTCATAAGGGTCAATCTTCGACCGCCGGTGTTCTATCGATATCCGTACCCCATCTATATGCGCTCCCCCCGCGTTTCTGCGCATGCGCATCATCCTGTGCGTGCGCACTATGCTTTTTTCTTAAGCGCCTGTATTTTTCAGCTCCCCCGGTGTTCTGCCGTTTTAGTGTGCATGCGTGTGATTTTACGCATGCGCACTATGTAATTTGCCATTTAATTCGAAGCTCCCGCGGCAGCATTACCACTACCATTGATTGTGGAAAGTTACACGGACAAGCCCCTTCCTGTGTGTGGAAGCACTCCCCTCGGCCCGGAGAGCAGCAGACCGGTGCGCTGATGGCATGGGCGCCCCATGTTTGGATGGCCTCGCGGTGTGCAGATCATGGCCACCTCATCATGGAAGGCGCCTCCTAGTGCCTTGGTAGGCCGCCGCAGTGCGTTGCGTGGTTGCTGCTGTGGGGAAGCAGGAGGCAGTAAGCTGAGGGGAAGGCAGGTGAGGTAGACGGCTAAGTGCGCAGGGGAGAGGGGCTCGTCGATCCCTACATGTCGCCATTGTAGTGTTTGCAAGGATGTGGGTGACTCAAATGACCACTGTACCCCAGGTGTGCTGCTTAATCCCTGCTACGCTCGGCTGCAGGGTCTTTTCATTCACAGCAGACCGGTGCGCTGATGGCGTGGGCGCCCCATGTTCGGGTGGCCTCGCGGTGTGTGTGTGTGGAAGCACTCCCCTCGGCCCGGAGAGCAGCAGACCGGTGCGCTGATGGCGTGGGCGCCCCATGTTTGGGTGGCCTCGCGGTGTGCAGATCATGGCCACCTCATCATGGACGGCGCCTCCTAGTGCCTTGGTGGGCCGCCGCAGTGCGCTGCGTGGTTGCTGCTGTGGGGAAGCAGGAGGCAGTAAGCTGAGGGGAAGGCAGGTGAGGTAGACGGCTAAGTGCGCAGGGAAGAGGGGCTCGTTGGTCCCTGCATGTCGCCATTGTAGTGTTTGCAAGGATGTGGGTGACCCAAATGACCACAGTACCCCAGGTGTGCTGCTTAATCCCTGCTACGCTCGGCTGCAGGGTCTTTTCATTCACAAACCTTACGTAGCACTGGCCATAACACTGCCTCGTGCCAACAGGTCAGCCATCCCGCCCACGACACTACAGGGCTTATCCTACACTTCCCTTCAAATGGACATATCACTCTTTCCCCCCCTCCTTTTAATTTTAAAAATGCATCCTAGATAGGCAGAAAAGCTAAGGCCTGTAGATAACTCAGCCGTCCCTGGCCGTTGGAGGACGGGCGGGGAGGGCTGAGAAGGAAAAGGACTGTCTTTTCCTTCTCGCCCAGATCAGACAAGGACAGTCTCCACTTTTGCTCTGCCGCTGGCAGCTGCCCCCTCTCTTTCTCCTTCCTCTTATTCCATCTCTTTTTGTCTCGCTCCTCACTTAGTGAAAAACACTGACTCTTACCCTAAATATTCTCTCTATTCGTTCCCCTGTGAAATGGACCCAAGAAAGAAAAACACTTTTGCTGGAAATGTTGTCTTTTTATGACATTTTTGGATTCCACAGTGCTGCCTCGAGACGGAGAGGAAAAAAACGTTCAAAATATAAATAACTAAATAAAGCAAGCCAGAGTGCTCGCAAAGTTGCCAGATTGGTTTTATTCACACCCAAACACATTAGCACCACTTTACATAGTTTCCAAGTGAAGTGCTACCTTTGTTTTCTGGTGTTTTTGTTTGAACAGCATTGTTTTCCCCGGATGGGGAAGTGCACCATTCCTGGAGGTACTCCAATACTTAGTTGATGCATGGAGTGGAAATCGTTTAATGTGATCTGTGTCAGCTGTTTTTTAACTTTAGTTTATAAAATGTGTACCGCTGTTCTGTGTTCAGGGATGTGATCTTTTTAAACCATACTGCTGTCATGTTAACTTTTCAGGCAAAAATACTCATTGTTTTCTGAATAATTAAAAAAAGTTCACCATGTTGTTCCTGCTTACATTTCACACGCTTTACTTAATCTTGCATTCACTGTGAGTGTTTACTTTTTCAAGGCTGTTATTTTTTTTTCAAGCAGCATAATACTCTTGTTTAGTGCATAATTTGATTTGAGTCGCATCTAGGTGTTTATAGCGGGGCACAATAGGGTTGTAGCTGAAAGCACTGCAAGTTTCTCTCAGTGGGGCGGTATGGTGTTCAGTGTGGGAGCGGATGTGGCACTATAGCCAGAGCTGTTGAATTTGGAACTGATGAATCACGGTTCAGCCTTCATGACCAGACCATTCTCCAGAGTGAGCACATTCCCATGCTAGACCTTAGAAGGCCCCACTAGACCTTACAAGCGCTGCTTTCATAGCACCAACAGGTGGACCCTAACGGTGGCAAGTGTGGGTTAACCTTGAAGGCCTGTCCACTACAATCCGTACTGCAGTTCACCTCCAGTCTTCCAGGCAATCCTACGAAGCAGCACACCCTAGAGCAACAGTGACTGTCACTGAGGTCACAGGACTATTGATGCCAGTCCGCCTCACCCATTGGTACCTCCATTGGCATTGTTTCAGCAGTAGCAGTGCAACTCACCAGGGATTGGAAATGCAGGAGTTGCACGCACACCACTCTAAGCTTGCAAGCTTCAGGCACAAGCACTTTTAACTAATTGGTCAAGTGGGGAAGCCAGGAAAAAATCCTAGGTTTTCTGATTTTTACATTGCTCATTCAGCCACTAGATGAGCATGTCATGCCCCCTCATAGTTTACATCAAAGGTTAATGTTAATAATGTGTTTTTCTGTAATTTGTGGCGCTTTAGTTTACAGCGTGGGTGACAGCCAGAAGCCACATGGAAGCTCGGATTATTTGGGCTCAAGGGGACCTTGCGCTGCACCAGAGCCAGGCATCTGGCTCAAGCTTTCAATGGCTTGCATACATTTTAGTTTAATCTCACACCACCTGCACTCGGTGGGAACGTGGATACTGCCAAAGAGGTAGTTGGCTTTGCTGTTTGTGACGAAATGGGGAAAGGTAGGTCAGGAAACCAGATTGTATAGGGTACACTCACCTAGAACAGTCTGGTGTGTACTGGGTGCAGTGAAACTACAAATACTGGCCCTGCCACTGTGGGACGGATCACATAGACACCCCTATAGTTATGTGGTCTGCTGATATCATTCATTACTTCACTAAATTCTTGGTCTTTGCAATGTTTGTAGATTGTCTGGTATTTTAAGCCATCTTTGTCATTGCTCTAAATTCTCCACTTTTCCTTTTGATTGTTTAGGACTCCCAGCCATTGCCGCCACTGTTTATTATTTGTCCTGTACCTGACAAATGGGAGAATTTTGATGTTGTTGCCATGTTTAGTGCTCCTGTACCGAGGGGGTTGGGACACAGGGCGGGAGCGTGGCCTGCTGGTAAACGGATGGTGCGTGCATTGTTTTAAATGGAAAACTCTGGAGAAGGGCACCTGGTGAATAGGGATGTGACGTCTCCGCCATTGGAACATTTTTCATTGCTTTTTTTCATAGGCTCTTCAATTCTCTAGTGATTCGTTTGCACACATAATGTTATTGAGCGGTTGACTTGCATCAATGCACTTGTCTTTCTGTCTGTGCGTTAAAAAGCCTTGGAATGCGTCCATAATTGTTTTCTGAGGAAAGCATGTATTCCTGAATCAGACTGCATGACCCAGTGTGTAATAATTGTATAGCTCTTCAATCCCTGGCGGCACAGCACCCAGGATAATGTGCTGCACGGCTGAACACTTCTAAGGTCCCAAAAGCGCAAACTATTGGCTATGCTGATGCTTGTTCACTCAGTGAACTCCACAAAGAGCCGATGACCCACCTGATGGTCTTTGGTACAATCTGTATAGAAGGTCCGCACTCACTTGTGCTCCAAGTACTGCACCAGACGACACATTTGTCCCAACAACAGGCATTAATTTTAGTTAAGGGATGCCTGGCTGCCAAGAGGATATCAACCACCTCTGGAGTAAGATCAAACGTGTTCAGCTGTCGCCGCTCAATCTCCATGCATGGACATGGATTTTGTGAATGCCTAGGCTGAGAACCCAGCCCTGCTACTGCAATAGCAGGTCCTCCCGTGGACGCAGCCACATCAGAGGACAGATACTCAAGCCCTGGAATTCTGAATATCGTACCCTCCGTGCCCAATTGGGGTCCTCTGGATCCAAGTTGGTCCTAATATTCTTGAGCGTGAGACAGGAGTGGTATCGACAGGAAGGCAAACAGGAGTCCCACATTCCACTTAAGGCGGAACGCACGTCTGAGTGAGAGATGCCTTGGAAACACTAGTCTGCAGAAGTGCTGACATTGCTCGTTTTGATGGTGGCAAACAGATCAAGCCAAGTTTCTCCCCATTCGTGGAAGAGAACCTGCCCTGCCTCCAGGTGTAATTGCTGCTCATGATCCGCTAGGCGCTGTCTGCTGAGTTAATCCGCCAAGACCTCGGACCTCCTGGTCAGAATACGGCTCTTCCCCTCATGCAGCACCACCGTAGAGTGCCTGCCCCCAGCGCTGCAAGGTTGGTGTTAGAGGCTTCTGTGCCTCCTCCTGCTCGTTTCCGCTTTTGTGCCTGATCCTTTCCTCCTTATTCTTGCCTTTTAATTATTTTTTTCCTACCTTTTCATGTTCCTTTTTGCTTTTTTTCCTGTTTCTGGTCCACGTCCCGACCAGTGCCAGGGACCCTGGTCCTCCGACCCACCAGCGCTATGGCCCTCGACGCACTCAATGGCGGCCAGGACAACTGCAAGCATTCTTCACCTATCGACACCCACAGACCTTTTACCTGCTGCCACTGTCCACACTCCTTCGCCTTCACTGAGGCCCAGGACCCACCTCAACCCGCCCGCCACAACTCCACCGCACCCTAAACCGTGCAATGCATCCTACTCAACGTCTGCTCCCTCCACAAACATGCCTTGGAAATCTGGGACCTCCTTGACAGCACCTCCACTGACTTTGCCATTGTCATAGAAACCTTGACAAACGCTGTCTTGGGACCTGACATCGCGATCGCAATCCCCGATGGCTTTAAGATCACCCGGAAGGACCGCCCCGGAGGAGGCATCGCCATCGCTCACAAATCCAACCTCCGACTGATCACCTACACTGACGGGCCCACAGGCCTGATGGAACACCTTCACTTAAACATACAGACCAACCCGACCATCACCCTCCTAGGCACCCTCCTCTACAGACCCTGCACACCTTTGTCCGACTCCATCACCGACATCATCACCCTGCAAGACATTACCTCCATCGACTACACCTTGCAGGGAGACCTCAACTTCCACCTTGACAACCTCCAAGACCCCAACTCCTCCTCCCTCCTAAATAACCTCCTCAACATCGGATTTAAACAGATCGTATCAGAAGCCACGCCCTCAGCAGGACACACCCTCGACCCCATTTTCACAGAGGGAAACTCCATCCCTTTCAGCCACACCTCTGAACTCCCATGGATGAAGCATTGTTGCGTCCACTTCACCTTCAAAACCAACATCACCCACAAACGTCCACACCAGCTCCAACGCAGGAATTGGAACAAGATCCCCAACAACCAGCTCACCGCCTCCCTCATCAGCTCCGCTCCCACCGCCATGGATGATGACCCAACCACCAACGCCCGAACCCTGCAAAATTGGCTCACCGACTGCGCCAACATCATTGCCCCCCTCAAAACTACCAACCCACACACCAAGAGAGCCAGCTGGTTCTCCGTCAAACTCCGAGAATGGAGACGAACCTGCAGACGCCTCAAAGATATGGAGGAACTCCAAAACCACAGCAAACCATGACAACTTCAAAGCAGCCACCACCGCCTACCACAAGCTCATCAGATACACAAGGAAGAAAGCACTCCAGGACAGAATCTCCGCACACAACGGCAAGAAACTCTTCAGCATCATCAAAGAGTTCGCCCAACCCAACAGTAAGACAACCGACATCCCCTCCCCCCATTATCTCTGCGACAGACTCCGCCCCTTCTTCCACCACAAAATCAGGACCATCTATGACAACTTCAAGGACAACCTACATGCGGAACCTACACCCACCATTCCCTACACCATGCAGCCTACACTCGACAGCTGGACGCCCTCTCCATCGATGACACCCTGAAGACTATGAAGTCAGCCCACTCCGGGTCCCCCACGGACCCTTACCCCCACCACATCTACCACAGAGCTGCCGACATCATCGACCCCCGAGCTTCGATGAATCATCAACCGCTCCTTCGAGACTCTTCCTTCCCTGACGACTAGAATCACGCCAAGATCAACTCTCTCCTTTTAAAAAACCCTCAACAGCCAGCTCTCCTCCTTCATAGAAGAAAACAGCATCCTCGACTCCTCCCAATCCGGTTTCAAGAAAAACCACAACACCGAAACCTCCCTTCTCGCCGCAACAGACGACATCCGCTCCCTCCTCGACAGAGGAGAGAATGTGGCCCTCATCCTCCTGGACCTCTCCGAAGCCTTCCACACTGTATCTCACCGCACCCTAGGCCAAACACGACACAGAAATCCTGAACGTGTCCCTCGACTGGATCCGCTCATTCCTATCCGGCAGAACGCAGCAGGTCAGACTCCCACCCTTCCTCTCGGATTCCACACCGACCACCTGCGGAGTTCCCCAAGTATCCTCCATCAGCCCCACCCTGTTCAACATCTACATGGCCCCGCTCGCACCCATCGTCGGATCCCACAGACTCAACATTGTATCCTACGCAGATGACACCCAACTCATCCTCTCACTATCCAATGAACCCAATAGTCTCCAAACACAACTTCCAAGAAGGAATGGAAGCTGTCGCAGGTGGATGAAGAACAGCTGCCTACAACTCAACACGGGCAAAACCGAAGTACTCCCATGGGCCCACACCCAGACGCCTGTAATGACACCTTGTGGAACCCTCCCTCCCCCATCACCACGCATGCAACCTCTGAATCATCCTGAACTCTGAACTCAAAATGAACCGCCAATTCAACGCCTTTCCCTCCTCCTGTTTCCACACTCTCCGTTCCCTACTAAAGACCTTCAACTGGATTCCTCTTGAGCACAGGAAAACGGTCACCCCTGCTCTGCTCCACAGCAGACTAGACTACGGCAACGCACTCTACGCTGGGATCAACAAGACTCTCACTCGCAAACAAAACGTCCAGAACCGCTCCGCCAGACTACTCCTCAACCTACCTCGCCACATCACCCAACACCTGCGGACACTATATTGGCTCCCCGTTGAGAAAAGAATCCCCTTCAAGCTTCTCAACCACGCCCACAAAGCCCTCCACACCAGACCTACCTATCTTGTTCCACGCACCCCAAAGATCCCTCCGCTCAGCCCAGCTCTCCCTTGCTACGGTGCCGCTCATCAAGAAGACCAGAACAGGAGGCAGTTCCTTCTCCTTCCTCGCGGCCAAGGCATGGAACACACTCCCTGTCCACCTCCGACAGACACCAACACTCCAAATTCACGAAGGACCTCAAGACCTGGCTCTTCGAATCAGAGTGAACATCCGGGAGCTGCGCGTCTCCACCCGCCCCCACAGCGCCTTGAGACCCTTCGGGTGAGTAGTTGCGCTTTACCAGCCTTGATTGATGGCCCTCTACTAGGTTGATGTGGGGCTGGGACTCCGCCAGGGGCCACTGATCCCCCACCTCTCACAGATGGCCACCCCCAAACCAGAAGCGTCGCATTGGTCACTGTCAGCTCTGGGTAGGGAAGGGAAGAAGGCTGTACCGCTGATTCAATCGCAGTTCAGTAAGAGTCACTGCAGATCTTTTGCAGTCTCTTCCAAAATATCAATTTAGTCTGAGATTTCCTCTTGATGTTGGTCCCACTGAGACTTCCGATCCCGCTCCAGAGCCCACATTTGCCACTTGACGTGCTGGAGGCCATCAGTTACAGCATCCTTAGAGTTGACCTTAGTCCAGTACCAAGGATCTACATTGAAGGATGCTGCTTTGAGGTTTAAACATGTATTTAAGCATGTATGTAAATATGTGTACTAAAACATGCGGCCTAAACATGCATATTATTTTTAACTTTGTACATTAGGCTTTCCCTCCTCCTGTTAAACTTTGAGGGATTCTGCTTTGCAAGGTTTGAGTGTGGCAGACAGAAGCCATGTGAAGAAGGTGAAGTCTCTTCAAGATTAACATAAGCACATTTCTTGCTGCTTTGTTTTCCACGGTGAGTTTGGCAAATAATTTCGTGTTTTTGTTATTTCTCTCTGCATTTCTTTAACATGCGGCAGATTTTCACCTTATTATTTGATTTCCCCCACCCGTTGTACATTAACAGTTGCACCTCTTTTAGGGTTGAGCGTGATGGGCAGAATCCACATGAAGCAAATGATTTATCTTCAAAATTCATCCAACTTCATTTTTTAAACATGCCTATTTTCAACATTTTACATTAGATTATCTCTTGCACATTATACATTAAGGGCAGATTTACAAGCCTTTGCGCCACTTTTTGCGTCACTTTTCCCATGTTAAAAGTGACGCTAAAGTGGCGCAAGGGGCTTGTAAATCTGCCCCTAAGAGTTGGTGATTTTTCTCTTGCCTGTTTTACATTGTGTTGCTGCTTTGTGTTTCTTGGTGTGTAAGGTCCGAGCGTGGCAGGCAGAGGGTAGCTGCTGGAGTGGCACCGTGGACCACGAGTAATATATCTATAGCCCATTGTACCAAACACTGTCTTTTGCTATCCAACCAGTGCATGGTGACCTGTTTCTATTGCTTGCCTCAAGGCCTATGTTACTGCTTCATCCACGATCCTGCCAGGAGACCGTATGATTTCCCTGTAGACCAGGGCATCTACAGCTGTGTAAAAAAAAAAAAAAGACATTTATTTGTTCTTTTTGAGCAGCATAATTATTGCAGACACAGCAATATAATTTCCTGTTAAGCTTGTCTTTGACAGGGAAGGACCGAATACAAGATGGCTGCCGCCTTCACACCAGCGAATGAAGCAGCTGCATAATGGCTGCTGCGCCCTTTGATTTCCCCACTGGTGCTGCATGAGGATAGACCTTGAGACCTAGATTGAGGTGAGACACTGATTGGGCCACTGGTTAAGCCTCTGTCAGCTGGCATCTCCGGCACCAAGACTGCTAACCTGCTATGCGGGACCACACAAGCGGCTGTTGTGACCCGGGAGACTGGGTGCAGCATGTTTTTGACACTTCGGGCGATCTACCTGTGTGACGGCCTCCCAATGAGGTGTCCTGTGAGTTGCGGGTGCTGGCACCGGCCTCATGGTGTGATCAACCCCCTTTAAATGCCCCTATTGAAGAGAGGCTGTCAGGTAGCCAGAGACGTAGCAGGGCTTGAAAAATCCACTAGACCACTCGCATTTGCGAGTCAGATTCATTCAGGACGAGCTATTTTTAGGTCCTACTCGCCCTCTCTGGCGAGTAGGAAGACAAACTGACACTTGACCTCTGCCTCTGAAAGCAGAGGAAATGTGACAAGATAGCAAGATTTAAAGGCATCTTTATTGCTCACAAAGTAAATGAGCAATAAAAATGCTTTTAAATCTTGTTAACTTGTCATATTTGTTTGCTTACAGAGTCAGAGGTCAAGAGCATTTTTAGTTAGGTCGTGGAGATTTTGTAGGTTACTAGACCTGCAGGTCTAGTGCAAACTTTATGATTTTTCGAGCCCTACATAGCATCTTGCCTCCATTCGCCCATCACTAATAGCACTCTCCTTTGGGGATAGTTTTGGTGCCCCCCCTTCACCACGACAGCATCTGGTGGCCTGCCCCGTGGGGATCAGCGCTTACAGGGATGGTCACTGTCTGTACCGGGGCAAGGATGAGTACAGTGCCATCGCGATATAGTGATATCACCAGATCTATGCAGCCTTGCAGATGAGCACTAGGGATTGACCCAGAGCAGCCTGTTGTACTTTGGCAAGCCTCGCATTGTGGTGCAACCGGTGGATGGCCACTACTGACAGCTAAGCAGTCACAGGCCTAGAACTGCCACGACTTGGGTGGGTGCAGCACTTTGATTCAGCAGTTCATGCCTGGTGGGCTCCTGCAGGCCCATTCTATAGGCACACCTTTGCCCAGAGACACAGCCCAGCGTGGACGTACGGTCGGTTGCTGCCGATTTCATGCTCCACTGAGGCTACGCGGAGCGACCTCTGCCTCTGGTCCAGAGAGGGCCCCCTTGTAAGACCTGGGACACATTTTTTGTCATCTTGTTGGGGCTGTGGTGCCTCCAGCCCTGTTCTTCTCCAGGCCTCTTCTCCTCTCTAGGAGTCATTCTGAGCTTTAAGAGCAGGTCCCCGTGCTAGTTCCCTGCTGCCTCTCCTCGCTTCTGCTACTGCTGCATATCCTCATTATGCCTCGCTCTTTCCTCTGCCTGTTTGCTATACTTCTATCTCTCAAGTGTGCCGTGTTCTCTCGTGCCTGATTATTAGATCTCTTAGTGTGCCGTGTTCTCCCTCTTCCTCTCCCTCCTCCTCTCTCCTACCCACATCGCAGGACACGCGTTCAACCTAATTTTCACGTCCAGAGACCTAGTCAAGTTCAACCACTTCTCGCAGCTCACCTGGGCCAACCACTACAGCATCCACAACACCATCTCAAGACTTACCAACACTGGCACCATGCTCCCCAACTCCATGAGCAGAAACTGGAAAAATATATCAGAACAGTGGAACAATACTCTCAACTCTCACCTCCCAGAATAGGCTGCAAATAACTTCTCCCAGTGGATCATAGAATGCGTCAACATAATTACCACTGCCAAGCCAGCCAAGATCCAGATGACTTGCCAGAAGAGCCAGCTGGTTAATCGCTGAGCTGAAATCCACCAAATGCAACTGCCGGCAAGTAGAAAGGAAGTGACGCACCAGCAAAAAGACTGGGAATCATACCACCTTCAAGACAGCTCTAAACCAGTACGACACCCTCCTGATAGGAAAAAAAGCTCTAGCTTACCGCATAGAAGCCAGCACAAAATGCAGCAAGGAGCTTCCACAGATGTATGAGAAACGTCGCTGACTGGATGAAGGACAACTGTCCCAAGCTCGCACAGCTAAGACAGAAGTCTTCATCTTTGGGAACAACACCTAACCATGGAACAATGCATGGTGGCGTACTTAACTTGGCCCATTCCCCGCCCCGACAGACCATGCCCGCAACCTCTGTGTCACCTTGAACAGCAAACTATCTATGAAGAAACAGGTAAACACAGTCTCTCTCATCTGCCTGCTTCTACATCCTACCCATGCTTGGCAAGGTCTTCAGTTGGCTCCCAGTCAACACCAGAAGGACCGTCATGCAGGCCCTTGTCACCAGCAGGCTGGACAACGGGAACACACTCTACATAGGAGTCACCGCACATCTCCTGAAGAGACTACAGACAATACAAAACTCAGCGGCAAGACTCTTCCTCATCTCCCCAGACAGACCAGCATCACACTCCACCTCAAGAAGCTACACTGGCTCCTGATCCAGAAGAGATTCCAGTTCTAGATGCTGATCTACTCATACAAAGTCCTGCACAACGAAAGACCAGCATACATCAACAAAAGCATAACCTTCCACTAACCGACCAGACACCTGCAATCCGCTTCCCTCTTCCTCGTAGACAACCCCTCCGATCCGCTGAGTTAATAGTGAGGACGTTCCTCACACCTGCTGGCCAAAGCTTGGAATGACCTTCTCCTGCACCTCCCGACTGCCCCATCGCTCCGGCAATTCAGGAAATGACTGAAGTCCTGGCTGTTTGAATGAACAGATCACCACAAAGCAGTTAAGCAACTCCAGGCCTTGAGACCCTCACAGGTGATATGACGTGCTTTATAAATCCTTGATTGATTAAGAGGTCATAGACTGTCCCCTCAATTGCTCTGTGGCACCTGGATAAGTGTGGGGAACTTCCGAAGCCTGAATCCTGCACTGTACCTACTTGGGGCCTTGCACGGCAGCAATGACTCTGTGATCCACCTCATGTATGCCTTTTCAGGCTGCTCGAGCTGCCCTGTAGCAAGCAGGCCGGTTGGGGTGTGCCTATACCCTCCCAAGGCAAATGTGGCTCTGCAGTTGGAGATGGGGCGTGACAAGCCCCCACAGCCGAATCTGGCCCAAAGAAAAATGGACCAGTACATTGAACCTACTGTAGATACCCGGTGGACTGCAGAGCACCTCCCCCAGCAATAACAGTAAACAGACATGCCCATCATCCTCAAAGCAATTTAAGGCTCCAGGGAAGCAGTAGAGACAAAAGTGAATGAGTTCTGGGTGGATGTATCCCTCCTGTGCCAATATACTCACAAAATAGCAGGTAGGGTGACTGAGGCTGAAGCCAGGGTCTCTACGGTTGAAGATGAAGTGACGACCCTTAAACTCCAGGTCTCCAAGTTGCTCTCCACAATGGATACACTGGAAGAACGAGCAGAGGGTGCCAAAAACCAATCCCTGAGAGAAAACCTGTGCCTCGCTTGGGTTCCCTAGTGGGGGTCGAGACCTCCAGGACAGACTGCTTTCTGAAGCAATGGTTCTGTTCTTGTGTCCCATTGGATAAGCTGTCTCTTGGTTTTGTGGAGGAGAGGGCGCAACGGGTCATGGCTAAGCGGCTGCCCCAGGGCACCAGTTGAAGACACAGGAGGACATTCTTGGTGTCCTGCGATTCCGATACGTTGTCTCCTTCAAATAGTTAGATGTCTATATATTCTCCACCTCCCAGCCCTGGCCTGTCTGTACTCTTAATTTTCAGCCCCTTAAGAACACCTTGACTATGGACCTGTGGAAATGGGGCCTCCTGCCTCTAAGCGCTATGGGGCGGGTAGCCTTATTCAAGAAGATGTGCCTCCTGTGCTTTTTGTATGTCATTGTGATCTTCCATCACACAATCCTCCGAGGACAGCCCTGTTGTGCCTCTTGGAGGAAGTTGGGTGACTGAGACTGGAGAGAACCTTTATGGGCATGGCCACATTGTTGGGCGAACAAGATATCGCCCGTAACTGGAAGTTGCAGGAATCATGCCTCATTGGAGGGGTGGAGGGGGGTGGACTGGTGTGCCAGCCTTGAAAAGCCGATCTATGAGGCCCAGTTATGCCACCTAAAGTATAAGATGTGGAGTGTGTGGTGGATGCGTAATGGCATGAATGTGTAACGATATTGATGATAATGAATTTACTATGTCTATATCTCTAATGCATTTTTATGTAGTCTTGTAGAATTGTTTGTGGAAAGTGCAGAAATCTGAGAACTTGGGTATCAAAAAAAGAATGATGCTTTAAAGTTCCACAGTTTCCTGGATAAGGACAATGTGTCCTAGGGCCTGCAGTGCTAAAGAAGCTGCCACCCATGGGCTGTGCACCACAAAGTTTGATCTTACCCGCACCACAGGAGACCTAGCAGCAGGCCGAGAAACATTTGGTAGCCTGGCTTACAAATCTACAGCGGCTGGTGCTGGCAAAGAATAGCTGCCTATTTGCAAGCATCTCAGGACTTGGATCTTCACGCTGCTCTTCAGAGTTGACAGTAAGTTCCTTTGGGTTCTGATGCATATTTTGGGTGCGTTAGTGTGTAAAAAGTTGATTTAGCAGTTGCACTTACTGTGTGAGTTTCGACCCACGCCGGTGTTCAAGGCCTCCTCTTGCAAATCTGAGTTGTCTTTTAAACACTCGAGACGACGTCCCAATTCTGGTCACATCACTGCATAGGGTGACAAACTGGTCTTCTCCAGCAGCAGTGTACCAAAGGCGATGGCCCTTGAATCACCATTAGCCTTTCCTGGTATACAGAGGTTGTGTTACCTAAGGAGGCATCCTGCTTGGGGGTCACAGCTGTAGCCCTATTATTTTCACATTATTGCACCCGGGTGACCGTCCTTAAGTTCCTGTTGCTCACTCTTGTTTTTCAGTGGTTGTCTCTCACGTTTATGGCAGCCCTATAGTCTCTGAAGAATTGTTATAACACGAAGGCCCTTAAGTTTCAGCCCCCCCCTTTTCTAATACAGGAGTCATGTCTCACATGCAGACAGGTAGTCCGATCAGTGCAGTGGTCCAGATGCACCCTAATCTTACACACTGCCTCTCAGATTCTTGCACCATGACTTCTAGACCGTGCTACCTCCTAGCTGTGTCCTGAACCTCACAGAGTTCACTGGTCTTGGGTTAGGTAGAAGGTTGTGTACCAGGTGAGAATTCTTGATCCTCTTGGGTGATGTTTCCTCAAAAAGCATGGGAGACTGGGTGAACCTCTGGGTCACAATCCTGGTTGCAACAGGCTGAACTCTTGTTGAGTTCTTACATGCTGATGATCAGTTTCATTTGACCAAGTGTTAGTCTCAAGCTTCCTATTTTATAAACTTTTTCCATATACACTGTTAGATTTTGTGTCTCTGCTTTTGATGTTCCTGTAACGGGGGGCCTACTTGGAAATGCCCACATCTTATGACACTGTAAGTCATCTATCACTAAAAAACAGTCTTCAAATTTGGGAGCCCCCAACACAGGCCACCTTGATGTTCTCATCAGTGATATGTGGTTTAAAAGGTTACCCATGACATTGGTCCCACTCGTTATGATTCCCTTATCAGTCCTATAGTCTTCAACAGATGTGCTCAGGCCTCCTTTGACCAGTGATTCCTTACGAATTAAAGTGCTACCTTTTGAAGTGCAGGAAAGACCCTTGCTCTCTCTTCACCCAGTGTTTTCCCTTCCAGTTTGCGAAAATGCAATCCACATTACTCTTTTTAAAGATTTAATGATTGACATCTGAACTAAACTTAGTGTTATTTATTGTTGATTATTAATAGACTTTTTTGACTACAGTCTGTCACATGACCTCTTCCAACTTCATGGCAGAAGACAGAGTGCAGGAGTTGCTCTGCTTATTGCGAGAAGCAGGGTGCCTTGATTCCCTGTTGGATAGGGGAGCGGTCTCTGGTGCGTGGCATCCCCTAGGGGCACCCCATCTCCCAGATGGGTGCGCAGCGCCTCTGCCAGTGGCTCCATTGCGAGCGCAAACAGGAGTGGGGACAAAGGGTACCCCGGCCGCGTACCCCTCTGTATAGGGAGGGAGTCTGAAATGTAGGGGCCCACTTTGACTCTGACGGTGGGGCCTGTGTAGAGAAGGCGCGTTAGTTGAATAAAGGTTGGGCCTAGGTCAAATTTCTCAAGGACTGCAAACAGGTAGGTCCACTCCAGGGAATAGAAGGCCTTTTCCAAGTCCAGCACATGGCACCCCACCCTTGGCCATTCCCCTACCGCATATGTTGCCACCCTAAAGAACTGTCGCAGGTTGAGTGAAGTACTGCGTGCTGGCACGAAGCTATTCTGATCTGTGTGGACCAACCCTGGAACTACCTGCGCCAGTCTGTCCGCTAACACCTTCGCGAGTATTTTATAATCCGTATTGAGCAGAGCCAAAGGTCTATAGGAGCCCATCTCCACCGGGTCTTCAATAATGACACCAGGTGTGCTTCACGCATAGAGGGAGGAAGTTGTTGCGCCTCCAATGCAGTGGTGAGTACACTACCAAGGCCCTGCACTAGTGAGACGCGGTACGCCTTATAGTACTCCGCTGGTAGCCCGTCCGGTCCTGGAGACTTCCCGGACGCTAAGGACTGTATGGCTTCTCCGATCTCTTGCAGCGAGATCTGCTCATTGAGCATCTCCCTGTGGTCCCCTGTTGCTGTGGGCAACTGCAAGCTGCCTAGAAACCTCGCCAGGTCCTGTTCATCGTTCAGCCACTGCAAGACTGATACAGGTGTGTATAGTGTTGCGTTAGGGCCGCATGTATGTCAAATCCCCACTTCACACTTGTGCGCATGGGTCGGATGCAGGGTGGAACTCAGGAGAACTGAGGGATTCGCAGCGGAGCTTTAGCAAGTTGCGTCCGCCATGTTGGCTCGCTGGCCACGCCCCCTTCCTACCAATGCTCTCATTACCAGTTTGCCACTGACTGGGGACTGTGTGAAATGTGGAACAAGTATGCATTTACCATGTTAGGAATGAACACTGGCACTGGTGACCTTGTAAGCATGAACCAAGTGATTTTCAGTGAAAGTTGCTTCAGATATCAGTCAAAAACTGTGGGTGACCATTTCAAATCAGTGCACTTTCCTACTGATTTTTTTTTCACAAACTCTGAAAACTAATTTCTGTTAGCAAATCTAAAACCTATCGACCTGTATACAATGCAAAGTGAATAACATATTTTTTTTTACTGTCTTTCCAACAGGCACTATGTGAAGAATGCTGCTGATGGATACATATCGAATGCATTCAAACAGATGCAACATCCTTGTTAAATTATGAAGGTTTCAAATGTAGCAAATGAATTTAATGTACAAGTTACTTACCTTCGGTAAAGATGTGTTCGCATGTGAGCTGTAGATCACAAGCTTTGCATACTCCTGCCATCTGGTGTTGGGTCCGGATGTTCAAAAGTTGTTTTTCTTTGAAGAAGTCTTTCCAGTCACGGGGTAAGGTGACTACTCCTTTCGCTGATAGTGCGCATGGGCATCGACTCCATTGTTAGATTGTTTTCCAGCAATATTTTGAGAATGGAGTAAATAAGTGTAGTAAACAGTTGTCCATGCGTATGTTAAGTAAATAATAACAACTGCAACAACCACAGGTGTCGGGGAGAAGCGGGAGGGCACATGTGAATCCACAGCTCTACAGTCCAAGAACAAATGCTTACACTGATAATGACCCAGATCTCAACTGTGTTCTCAGTTTGCAGATTCTTACATAAGTCAACAGCCAGATCCAGACATTTTAATAAATTCTACATTTATGGAGGATTTTAGATTCAAAATTGCTATGCATGTAATGGAGTCATCACGTTCGAGTTTAACATTTTTGGGTTTTCTCTTTGAAACTCTGTGCACTTCCTAAAGATTCACTCACACATTGCCTATGCTTAAGGGTATGCTTAGACACGCGGACGACATCTTTAAAGACCCCGTTCGCGCACGAATCCTTACACCAAGGGTAGATAAAAAGTATAAATCTGAACCAAAAGGTTCCAGTTTATATCAAGGGTCAATTGCCATTAGATTCCCTCGTGGTTTCTAATGCCCGTAAACGGTCAAACTCACAAACATCAGAGGATGCCCCTCTTTCGGATAAAGAATCTAAATGAATAGATGCCTCATGGAAAAAAGTAGCTGCGCAGGCAGCCAATCACTGGCGTATTGCCAATACCCAGGCTCTCTTAGCCAGCTACGACAGAGCGCACTATGACGAATTGGAACAATTTCTCCAATTTCTACTTGATAAACATAAGGCTAAGGCACACAACCTTGTTCAGGAAGGAAAGTTAATTACCAACACATCTATTAAATGTGCTTAAGATGCAGCTGACACTGTGGCTCCTGCAATCTACACCAGTGTCTTGCTAAGAAGACACGCCTGGCTCAGAGTTTCAGGCTTTAAACCCAAAGTATAGGCGTCTATTTTAAACACACCTTTCGATAATGAGCATCTCTTTGGTCCTGTTGTTGACACTTCCTTAGAGATGATGAAGAAGGATACAGATGTGGCAAAATCTATGGGAGTCCTGCAGTCCCTATCTTTCCGGGAATCTTTTTGTCGCTCCTTCTACAGGGGAGGTTCCAAAAACAGTGGTGGAATCCACAAAACCTATCCAAAGGGCGGCTCTTTATTGACCCAGTTCCACAAACAGTGCTAACAGCAGACGCATTGCTCACTGGTTGGGGAGCTCATCTCCAGACTCACACCATTCAAGGGTTGTGTAGTCTAAAGCAAAAGCAACTTCACATAAATCATCTAGAGCTGCTAGCAGTATTTCTAGCACTCAAAGCCTTTCACACTCACACTGCAGGCAAAACTGCCCTGATATGCACCGACAACATGGCAGCCATGTATTACATACAGAAACAAGGGGGGACACACTCCCTCCAGCTGTCACGCCTTGCACAAGCCATTCAGAGGTGCGCCATACATCATAGAACCTCCATACTTAACCAGCCCTTTCACAATGAGCATCTTTGCGGCCCAGCTGTTGATACCTTGCTGGAAAAGATGAAAAAAGACACTGAGGTCGCAAAGTCCATGGGGGCTTTACAGTTACCTGCCAGTAGGGGTTCCTTTCACCGCTTCTTTTACAGGGGTGGTTCAAAAACGGTGTCCACTGAGAATCCCTCCTCCTCTTACAAGGGCAACAACCAATCCCCCTCATCCAGAGGTTATTCTAGAGGAGGTTTCAGATGGAACAATGGTAAGGGAAGAGGTAGAGTTAAATCCACGCTCTTCCCCCGCAAACAAACAGTGACTTCCTTCCGCTACCACGATCATTCCACTCCTGTTGGGGGACGTCTCTCCCAATTCCTACCTGTCTGGAATTCAATCACCACAAACAAGTGGGTGCTACAAATTATCCAATATGGCTACTGCCTGGAGCTTACAAGCACTCCCCCAAATATTCCTCCAAGAGCACATGCAATGTCACCAGAACATCTCACCCTCTTAAAGCAAGAGGTTCTATCTCTCTTACAAAAACATGCCTACACCACACTCAAAAAACAGTCCAACTGCTTCACGACTTGGGGTTCACTGTAAACCTCACCAAGTCTCACCTCCAACCAGCCAACACACAAGTGTATCGCGGAGCCACAATAGACACTTGCAAAGCTCTAGCGTACTCCAACCAAGTCAGGATTCGCAACATGCAAGCACTAATATCACAGTTTCTGCATCAACACTCATTACCAGCCCGAGGGTTCTTGCAACTGATCGGAATGATGGCTTCTTGCATTTTAATCGTTCCCTATGCATGACTTCAAATGCGTCCCCTACATGTCAGTGGAACCAGGCTCAAGGTCAGTTATCAGATCTGGTGTTGATAGATGGCCGTACTCATCGCTCTCTGCAGTGGTGGAAATTACAAAATCTTTCCAAGGGGTGGCCATTTCTCGATCCGGTTCCACAGATAGTGCTAACGGCAGACACATCCCTCACTGGTTGGGGAGCTCATCTGGAAAAACATACCATTCAGGGCATGTGGACTCTGCAACAAAAACAACTCCACGTAAACCATCTAGAACTGCTAGCAATTTTTCTAGCATTGAAAGCCTTTCAACTTCATCTAGTTGGCAAAGCTGTCCTGGTTCGAACAGACAACATGACAACGATGAACTACATACAAAAGCGAGGGGGGACGCACTCTCTCCAGCTAGCACAGAGCATCTGCAGATGGTCCATACCTCAAAAGATATATCCCCTTGCAGAACATCTGCCAGGAGTAGACAGCCAAATTGCTGATCTGCTCAGTCATCCAGGTATCCACACCCATTGTCCAAGGGCAATGCACTATGGATGAATTGGTCCAGGGATATTTGCTTACGCTTTTCCACCTCTCCCACTCATTTCGTTAGTGGTTCGGAAACTCAAACAGCACTCACTGATGCTTATCCTAGTTGCTCCCACATGGGCCCGACAACCCTGGTTCACAATTCTGTTGGAGCTATCAGTAGTTCCCCACCAAAAACTACACCTTTCACCCAAGTTTCTTACTCAGAACCATGGAGAGATAAGACATCCAGATCCCAATCAGCTCAACCTTGCGATCTGGCACCTGAAATCCTAGAGTTTGGCTACCTTAATCTTCCGCCAGACTGTATGAATGTTATCAAAGAGGCTAGAGGCCCTACCACAAGAGCATGCTACGCAGCAAAGTGGAAGAGATTTGTTGTTTACTGTAACAACAATCGGATCGATCCACTAGATCACGGGTACTCCTAGTACGGCCCGTGGGCCGCCAGCAGCTCGGCAAGCCTTCCTTGGCGGCCCGCGGACCTTGCAGACATCGTACTTGTGTGTTTTTTGTTTTTTTTAAGACTGTCAGCAAACCCCGCCAGTTGCAGCAGCGCGGACTCCGAGAGACTCTGCTCTAACCTAGCCGGGTGATTCCAGCGATAATCAGAGTGGAGCTGCAGGGGCGCTAAGAAGAGGTGAAATGCAACAAAGCCTCATTAACATGTAAATGGTCTTTTAAAGACCTGTGAAGGACTCGGGAGCGGCTGTGTGTGTGCCCGGGAAGCTGTCTCAGCCCGGGCTGACACACACGCTGGGTGACGTGACAGAGGGTGACAGAGGGTGACAGAGGACAGCAGGGTGTGAGAGCCGGGTGAGGTGACGGAGGGCAGCAGGGAGTGAGAGCCCGGGTGAGGTGACGGAGGGCAGCAGGGAGACAGAGCCAGATAGAGGCAGAGAGAGATAGAGACAGGGGCAGACAGAGCTAGATAGAGGCAGAGACAGATAGAGGCAGAGACAGATAAAGGCATAGACAGACCGCGATAGAGACAGAGAGAGAGACAGAGATAGAGGCAGGGACAGATAGAGGCAGAGACAGGCAGAGATAGAGACAGACAGAGATAGAGACAGAGACAGACAGAGATAGAGACAGATGGAGGCAGAGACAGGGACAGGGGCAGACAGAGAGAGGCAGAGACAGACAGAGACAGAGAGGGAGACAGAGGGAAGGCAGAGACAGGGACAGACAGACAGGGACAGGCAGAGACAGAGACAGACCTGGACAGACAGATAGAGGTAGAGACAGACCGAGACAGTGATAGAGACCGAGAGAGAGACAGAGAGAGAGACAGCGAGAGAGGCAGAGATAGAGGCAGGGACAGATAGAGGCAGAGATAGAGACAGGGACAGACAGAGACAGAGAGAGGCAGACAGAGACAGGGACAGACAGAGACAGATAGACGGAGAGGGAGACAGAGGGAGGGAGACAGGGACAGACAGAGACCGGGGCAGATAGAGGTAGAGACAGAGACAGACTGATAGAGACAGGGAGACAGAGAGGGAGATGGAGGGAGACAGAGGACGGGACACAGAGGGTGACAGAGGGATGGAGACCGAGACAGAGGGAGACAGAGGGAGAGAGCGAGATCCAGAGGGAGGTAGACAGGGAGAGAGAGGGAGGGAGGCAGGGAGAGAGAGGGCGACAGAGAGAGGGAGACAGAGGGAGAGAGAGCGAGATAGAGAGGGAGGGAGACAGAGAGAGAGAGGGAGGGAGAGATAGAGAGAGGGAGAGATGTGTGTATGCCGGGTCTGGTGGCTCAGTGGATGAAGGCGTCCGCTGCTGGGGCCTGTGTTCAACCTCATGGTCACAGTTTTTTTTTTTTGCTCTAGCCCCGCCCCCCTCCCCCACTGACCCCGCCCTCACCGATGCGGCCCTCGGCCACAAACCACACTGTAAATATGTCCCCCGAGAGAAAGTTTGTGAGTACCCATGCACTAGATGCTTCAATCCAAGACATCATTTGTTATCTATTACACCTACAACGTTCTAATTTAGCGTACACATCCATACGCATACATCTCACTGCAATAGCTGCATATCTGCAAAATAGACAGCACTTGCTCTTTTTAGAGTGCCCGCTATTAAAGCTTTTATGGAAGGACTTAAAAGACTCATTCCCCCCCAGACTTCCACCTTCTACAGTGTGGAATCTCAACATAGTCCTTCTGCCTGAGACACATGAATATCGGGCAATAAAGCGGGAGGGATGCTGGTTGGTGACCTGGAGAGACGCCTGTTAACCAACTCAATCTCCTTATCTATTACTGCTGCTGCCCGCTGCAGAAAAGAGTCCATAGTGGATACAGAAGCAGAGGTGCCAGGCTTTGAATTGGCCACTACTGCCTTACGCCTCCCCATACTTTAGCAAATCAATAAAAAGATCAAAGAGCTGCAACCACAGGCAAGAATGTCAAAAATATAACTCTAGTGGCATACAGCATGCAATCAGTCCAGTCACTCCAGGCACGTGTGCCGCAATCAGCTTCAGAATAACAGTACAGGAACCAGATCAGGAACCAGTTCAGCTATAGAATGGGCCCGGGCGGCAACAACAAACGGCAAAAGTCAACCAAAGTCAATCCTACCTCTTCCGCCACAGGCAATAGCACGAAACAGGTCAAAGCAGGTCAAAGAGGGCGAATAGTGGCAGTTGCGGCGGTGTCACAGCTGGTAGGTGCGGTTACAGTGTTTGCGCCAGGTGAAGTATTAAGGTTTGATCATCGTCATCGTCATTGTGTGGTTTGATCTCCGTGAGCGTGGTGCTCTGTAACCTGGGCGCATGAACCGAGACGTTGAACCTAGAGAATGGGCCCAGCCTCAGTCGGCATCGGACGGGCACAGACGGGCCCGCCCTTGGCCGCTTTTAGGCTCCCCTGGCGCTGGTGATTGTGGGGAATGGAGTCCCCTTCTCCTCAGTTGCGGCGTGTGGCTGGCGGCAGGCAGGCAGGAAACACGCAAACACGGGCTCCCTTTCATTGTCATGAAGGACACCGGCAGCCAAGAACCTGCCTGTATAAACTCCCCTCTGACTTCGGGGGTACACAAACCAACGGGGGAGTAGAAATAGTATCTGCTCCCCGTCACTGCCAGCCAAGTGCCAGTCCAGAAACACCACCAGCCAAACGCAAGTCCACGCACACAGACAGGCAAGAATCGGCCTGTATAAGCTCCCCTCTGACATAGGGGGTACACAAACAAACAGGGTAGCAGAAATAGTATCTGCTCCAGTCACCGCCAGCCAAGTGCCAGTCCACACACACCGCCAGCCAAACGCAAGTCCACGCACACAGACAGGCAAGAATCGGCCTGTATAAGCTCCCCTCTGACCTAGGGGGTACACAAACAAACAGGGTAGCAGAAATAGTATCTGCTCCCCATCACCGCCAGCCAAGTGCCAGCACACACACACCGCCAGCCAAATGCAAGTCCACGCACACCGCCAGCCAAGAATTTGTCTGTATAAGCTCCCCACTGACGTAGGGGGTACACAAACCAACGGGGGAGCAGATATAGTATCTGCTCCCTGTCACCGCCAGCCAAGTGCCAGTACTCACACACCGTCAGCCAAACACAAGTCCACGCACACCGCCAGCCCAGAATTTGCCTGTTTTAGCTCCCCACTGACGTAGGGGGTACACAAACCAACGAGGGAGCGGACGTAGCTAGAACACCTGTATTTTAATATCATTTTGTATCATATAACATATATTAATGTATTTATTTATACATATGTGTGTATATTTATAAAAATTATATGTTATAAATAAAAAACAAAAAAGCTTGTTTTGACCAAATTTAAATACTTTAATCACAAACAATATGTGAAAACAAATATTTTCCATTCAAACCTGCATATGCTATATTCCGAAAATAAATTCAAACATAATGCTTAAAACTGTATTTGTGACTCTACGCCAAATGCGATGCAGCACGCGCAACGAAATTCGTTTTATTTATTTATATGTTTACTTACCTCTAATCGGCCGTAATCCGTAGCTTACTGCCCCCCACCCTGCCCCTCTCCCACCCCACATCAGCGCCCGGCAGCACTCCCACCACGGGCCGCTACTGCCAGGGCAGTGTAACATGTTTGAATTCCACTACATTTTCCTACTCAGCATTCCCTGCAAATATCAAACACTGACTAAACTCACACATTTTCTTCAAATTTCTGTGATGAAAAGTTGTACACTCTGTGGGGATCCACAAAATTCCTACCACCCAGAATTCCAATGTTTGTCTGACTGGGCCTTTTGACAGTAACAGGAACTGGTCAAAACTAGGACTGTGTAAAGTCAATGTGGTGTCAACGAGGTCTGTACATGGCTATAGTTTTGGTCTGTTTCAATGTTATGCTTTAGGTTTATCCACTCATTTGAGGTAGTGGTTCTATTGGTAGGTGTGTGGTAATGCAGGGTGGTAAGAGTTTTGCCTTTTAGCTAAAAGTACCAGAGTTTTCTGCCACATATGGGAAAATAGCTTTCTGTGACCTATGGTTTGATGTTTGCAGAGCAATCTGGGTAAGAGAAAGTGATGGGATCCACACAATTTAAGCCATGGATTCCCCTGCATCTCTAGGTTTTAAAATGCCCAAAGTTGTTACGGTTCTCTTCTTGCCAGCTGACCCAGTGCCCAAAAAGTGCAGCCATTCACCATAGCAGGTGAGAGGAAATAGAGATTACTTTGGGCATGTTATTGACATATGGGCTGACAAAAGATGGGATAAAAAACTTTTTAGTTCCCCTGGGGGCAGAAATACCAGAAGTGAGGTTCATCAACAAAAGGGGAGCAATAGAGGGAAAAATAACCAGGTCGCCCAACACTCACTGAACCATACAACAAATGACCTGATTATGGGGGAACACTATACTTTTTTAGAGTACCGGGGGCAGTCTGAAGCTATCTCTGCCAGAAAGCTGGCTTCGTCACAATGCCAGTTATGCCCAGTTCCAAGTGTTCAAATTAAAAAGTTGGTCAATACACCAAATATTGTCTCATCTCATGAGCAAAACCCCCAAAAAAGGTGTGAGAGGTCAGAAAGTACCTCACGTAAGCATCACCAAAGGAGCTGCTGGTTGGTACTCACCAGTTTGCTCACGCTATCATCATTGGTAACTTTCATGACCGTAAAGAAAGAAAAAAGATGGTGCCCTAATATTTAAGAGGTGAAGAAAAGAGAAAACTAGAAAGTGGAACCAGAATACAGTGTCAATGCTTATGTCATTCTTAACCAATCGGACCCCGTGGTGTGAAAGAAGAAAATTGCTTCTACAAGCTAAAATGAGTTGTGACTCACTTGCAGTTATACATACTTTATTGATCGCAGTGATCGCACTCAGATTAAAAGAACGGCATGTGTTAGACCATTTCAGTTAGAAAGGCTGACATGTTTCATTGCCACTTATTTTCGGCAATTTCATCAAGTCTTGGGGACCGGTCTCCACCTTACCAATAGTTCAAGCACAATCTGTGGTGATTGACAAACAATAAATAAAAGAAAGATAGTGCCAAACATTTAAACACATATTATAATTATGGTTTACTTACAATATTGCCAAGACATTAATGCATACAAATGTACGAGGTAATGCCATAATTAACCAGTGGTTGCTAACAGAGCGCATACCAGCAACACACCATTAAGGGAGCACGCACAAATTTTTGCCACACATCCCCTGCAGAAAGTAGCAAGTAGCAGTCACCGATCGTCAACCTGTGGCTATATATACATCAACACTCATTTTAATTGACGTGCGCTGACAATGTCTGCAGAGGGTCACCCATAATCACCCTATAATCCGTGAGTGCCCACCTCACATCCATTAGTATGTCCTGATAAGGAATGTTCCAAACCTTGCAGCCTTGCACTACATTCGTCAAGCGATAAAAACATCACTAACTGTACTGTGTACTACCACAATTTATGGGGAACTGCCATTTGTATTGCCACAGCGCTCCACGGTACTTTACTGTGACCGGCGGCCCCAAGCTGTTAAGGGACCATTATCGGGCTGCCCCACTCCCAACATCCGTGGTACCTTACCCGTACCGCACAAATGGTCGTCTCTGCTGTAAACTCATCCAGGACGCTGAGAGTGCTTGTGCGCTCCTTAATGAGCGAGAAACGCATTCTGGAAGGACAGTGGGAAGCCCGCCCCCTGACCTTAGTCAGCATTCACGTTCAACCCGTAGTGTGAGACAGGACGATTGTGCGAATGCTGCTCACACACGGGCGCCATATTGGAGGGATAGTTTTTACAGGGGTAGTCTTTACATACAAAAGGTGCCTGGTTTGTAACGTTTCGATTCCTTTCTCGTTTTTTCTCAAAATTTCAATATTTCATAAAGCCTTCTTTTTTATATGTAAAAGACTGTTGTACACATCATATATTTTACAAGGAAGTAGATGCACTTGCCTAAATAAGGTGTATCGACTAGGGCAGTTATGTGAGTGCCTGATGTAATATACAAAGCGATACCAAAGGGGATGATGGACGGAGCGTTAGAGCAAATCAAACACTCACCCCCAGTCAACTGATCTGGGTTTAATCCAAAATCATTCTTTAGCTCACTCCACCACCCCAGTTCAGACATGGCCATATGCAAATCAGTCTGACCCTGTGCCTCATGGGAACAGTCCAGCCTGAACTGCCAAGCCATGTCTTCCCTGGACCAGAAACAAGCATCCTGGGACCGGTTTCGGGTTCAAAACCCTCATCAGCCAGGCTATCTTGAATCCAGTGGCAAAGTGAGCAAGGGACCCACGTCTGGGCATACCCTGCCAATTTAGGGCGAACAAAGCGATACCAAAGGGGATGATGGACGGAGCGTTAGAGCAAATCAAACACTCACCCCCAGTCAACTGATCTGGGTTTAATCCATCATCATTCTTTAGCTCACTCCACCACCCCAGTTCAGACATGGCCATATGCAAATCAGTCTGACCCTGTGCCTCATGGGAACAGTCCAGCCCGAACTGCCAAGCCATGTCTTCCCTGGACCAGAAACAAGCATCCTGGGACCGGTTTCGGGTTCAAAACCCTCATCAGCCAGGCTATCTTGAATCCAGTGGCAAAGTGAGCAAGGGACCCACGCCTGGGCATACCCTGCCAACTTAGGGCGAACAAAGCGATACCAAAGGGGATGATGGACAGAGCGTTAGAGCAAATCAAACACTCACCCCCAGTCAACTGATCTGGGTTTAATCCATCATCATTCTTTAGCTCACTCCACCACCCCAGTGCAGACATGGCCATATGCAAATCAGTCTGACCCTGTGCCTCATGGGAACAGTCCAGCCCGAACTGCCAAGCCATGTCTTCCTGGACCAGAAACAAGCATCCTGGGACCGGTTTCGGGTTCAAAACCCTCATCAGCCAGGCTATCTTGAATCCAGTGGCAAAGTGAGCAAGGGACCCACGTCTGGGCATACCCTGCCAACTTAGTGCGAACAAAGCGATACCAAAGGGGATGATGGACGGAGCGTTAGAGCAAATCAAACACTCACCCCCAGTCAACTGATCTGGGTTTAATCCATCATCATTCTTTAGCTCACTCCACCACCCCAGTTCAGACATGGCCATATGCAAATCAGTCTGACCCTGTGCCTCATGGGAACAGTCCAGCCCGAACTGCCAAGCCATGTCTTCCTGGACCAGAAACAAGCATCCTGGGACCGGTTTCGGGTTCAAAACCCTCATCAGCCAGGCTATCTTGAATCCAGTGGCAAAGTGAGCAAGGGACCCACGTCTGGGCATACCCTGCCAACTTAGGGCGAACAAAGCGATACCAAAGGGGATGATGGACGGAGCGTTAGAGCAAATCAAACACTCACCCCCAGTCAACTGATCTGGGTTTAATCCATCATCATTCTTTAGCTCAGTCCACCACTCCCAGTTCAGACATGGCCATATGCAAATCAGTCTGACCCTGTGCCTCAAGGGAACAGTCCAGCCCGAACTGCCAAGCCATGTCTTCCCTGGACCAGAAACAAGCATCCTGGGACCGGTTTCGGGTTCAAAACCCTCATCAGCCAGGCTATCTTGAATCCAGTGGCAAAGTGAGCAAGGGACCCACGTCTGGGCATACCCTGCCAACTTAGGGCAAACAAAGCGATACCAAAGGGGATGATGGACGGAGCGTTAGAGCAAATCAAACACTCACTCCCAGTCAACTGATCTGGGTTTAATCCATCATCATTCTTTAGCTCACTCCACCACCCCAGTTCAGACATGGCCATATGCAAATCAGTCTGACCCTGTGCCTCATGGGAACAGTCCAGCCCGAACTGCCAAGCCATGTCTTCCCTGGACCAGAAACAAGCCTCCTGGGACCGGTTTCGGGATCAAAACCCTCATCAGCCAGGCTATCTTGAATCCAGTGGCAAAGTGAGCAAGGGACCCACGTCTGGGCATACCCTGCCAACTTAGGGCGAACAAAGCGATACCAAAGGGGATGATGGACGGAGCGTTAGAGCAAATCAAACACTCACCCCCAGTCACCTGATCTGGGTTTAATTCATCATCATTCTTTAGCTCACTCCACCACCCCAGTTCAGACATGACCATATGCAAATCAGTCTGACCCTGTGCCTCATGGGAACAGCCCAGCCCGAACTGCCAAGCCATGTCTTCCCTGGACCAGAAACAAGCATCGTGGGACTGGTTTCGGGTTCAAAACCCTCATCAGCCAGGCTATCTTGAATCCAGTGGCAAAGTGAGCAAGGGACCCACGTCTGGGCATACCCTGCCAACTTAGGGCGAACAAAGCGATACCAAAGGGGATGATGGACGGAGCGTTAGAGCAAATCAAACACTCACCCCCAGTCAACTGATCTGGGTTTAATCCATCATCATTCTTTAGCTCACTCCACCACCCCAGTTCAGACATGGCCATATGCAAATCAGTCTGACCCTGTGCCTCATGGGAACAGTCCAGCCCGAACTGCCAAGCCATGTCTTCCCTGGACCGGAAACAAGCATCCTGGGACCGGTTTCTGGCTATTCAGCCGTCATCAGCCAGGCTAGCTTGAATCCAGTGGCAAAGTGAGCAAGGGACCCACGTCTGGGCATACCCTGCCAACTTAGGGCGAACAAAGCGATACCAAAGGGTCCAGGAAAGACATGGCTTGGCAGTTCGGGCTGGACTGTTCCCATGAGGCACAGGGTCAGACTGATTTGCATATGGCCATGTCTGAACTGGGGTGGTGGAGTGAGCTAAAGAATGATGATGGATTAAACCCAGATCAGTTGACTGGGGGTGAGTGTGTGATTAGCTCAAGTGCTCCGTCCATCATCCCCTTTGGTATCGTGATGTAATATACAGGCATTGAAACACCTGTACTTATTAAGAAAGAGAGAAGTATGTATATCTCTATCAAGTTGTGTATACCAGGCAATAACTAAGAAGGATTAGATTGACCACCACCCCCTGATACCCATATATGTCCCTCGGTGTCCTGTGTGGTGTGCCCCAAGCGAGTAGTCAGGAGAGAAGGTGTGGTATGGTGTAACGTTGCACATGGTGCCTTTCCTGATCCTCCCTATAGTGCAGTCCCTGCAATGACATAAATGCACAACTGCAGTGTATCACAAAATTCAGAGATCCATGTCGATGCCGCCATGGTCATAGTTTAGATACTCAGCTCTGAGTGTAGACTGACACAGACACCGGCAGACGTATATTGGTGTATGCCCACACCCTGCCCACCATGTATTAGAGCCTCTGTTTTAATCTTGATGGGGACAACATCCTAAACTTCTCAGGCATGCCCTATATGGTAGGGACATATATTCAAACTAATCTTACCATAGCCCATCACATGCCAGTGTCTCAGGTGTGCCCCAAACGGGACAGGTTCCTATCTTCCCACCTTATTCCACTCAATGCAATCGTTCAAGCCTATTTGATCCACCTTTTCCATAAAAATCAGCACCCTTAAGGCAGGGAAATTGACTACACGACTGGTCCGGCATTACCAGGAGCAGAAACATAATTTCAGGGATCTGAATTGGACGGTGTTGGAGAGAGTAGTGGGAGACATGCATAGCGCTGAAGACATACTGGTCAGGAAGGAGGCACGTTGGATTTTTATGGAAAAGGTGGATCAAATAGGCTTGAACGATTGCATTGAGTGGAATAAGGTGGGCAGATAGGAACCTGTCCCGTTTGGGGCACACCTGAGACGCTACATGTGACGGGCTATGGAAAGATTAGGGCCGTTCTTTTAATCTGAGTGTGATCACTGCGATCAATAAAGTATGTATAACTGCAAGTGAGTCACATCTCATTTTAGCTTGGAGAAGCAATTTTCTTCTTTCACACCACGGGGTCCGATTGGTTAAGAATGACATAAGCATTGACACTGCATTCTGTTTCCACTTTCTAGTTTTCTCTTTTCTTCACCTCTTAAAAATTAGGGCACCATTTTTTTTCTTACTTTACGGTCATGAAAGTTACCAATGAGTAACTGCGCAGATCTCATAGTGGGAACTCCCTCCCCTCTTCCGTGGACGGACCACTTTCTGATTCCCCTTTCCTGGGTCATCCCAGACCCCCACCCTCCTTCCAGTACAGTTACACGTAGGGAACGAAATTGGTCAAAACTCCCTCTAGAGGACTGGCTGGCTGCTCTTGAAACTTCCAGACCACCCTACAACTCTGACCCCACTTTAGCTAATGAGGACTACAACAGATGGATTTCCAAATCTTTAGACTCTATACTCCCCATGAAATGCACCAAACCTAAGCGCAGCACAAAGACTGCCCCTTGGTATTCCTCTGGATTACGGGAAATGAAACGTCAATGTAAAAAATTAGAAAGGAAATGGCGATTGGACTATTCCCCTTCCAGAAAAACTGCTTATAGAGAAGCGATAAAGACCTACAAAAATGAAATTAAAACTGCACAATCAACTTTCTTTGAAGAAAAAATTAATGCAGCTGCTTCCAGGCCTAAAGAAATATATCGCATCGCGAGAACCCTCCTTAAGCTCCCAGAAAACCTCCCAAATTCCATCAATGCGCAAACCCGCTGCAACAACCTGGCAGAGTTTTTTTTCCCAAAAATACAAATCATTTATACCTCCTTTTCTTCCACTCAGACTGACCTTCCGTTCACCAAATCACTTGAATCAGGGACTCAGCCCCTGGTAACACTCGAATCTCTCCCCCCACTCAATCCCATCATGTTAGAATCCATTATGCATCAGGTGAAATCCGGCTCCCCCAATGACCCGGCACCACCACGTACCCTGCTGTCAGCCACTGGCAACGTCCTTCCCACCATACTTGACTTGCTTAATGCCTCCCTGTCCGCAGGCACTGTCCCGCTTCCTTGGAAGCGGGCCATGGTTAAAGCCCTCCTTAAAAACCTAATCTTGACCAAGATAACCTTACTAATTATCGACCGATCTCTCTGTTGCCCTGGTTGAGCAAGATTTTGGAGAAACATACCAACATAGTGTTGGCGGAGTTCATCGAGACCAACCACCTGCTCGACCCCTCCCAGACGGGATTCCGTCCCATGCATGGGACCGAAACCGCTTTGGTTGCAGTGACGGAGGAGGCCAGGAAGATCTTGGATCAGGGAGGATCTGCAGCAATTATCCTCCTTGACCTAAGTGCCGCCTTCGACACTGTAAGCCACAACATTCTATTACATCGACTCACCAGTTTAGGAGTCTCAGGGAAAGCAATGGCTTGGTTTGAATCTTTCCTTTCAGACCGCTCCTTCCAGGTTTTTGAGGGTGATATCACCTCCCCCAGCAAGCCTCTTGGCTGCGGTGTGCCACAGGGCTCTTCTCTGAGCCCTACGCTATTTAATGTTTACATGAGCCCACTAGCTGAGATAGTTCGTCCGTTTGGGATAAAAATCATCACCTATGCCGACAACACTCAGCTAGTGGTGGCTCTTAATCAGCCACACACCGCGCATAACAGCTTGAGGGACTGCTTAGAAGAAGTGACCAAATGGATGACATCGTCATGTCTCAAATTGAACGGAGACAAAACAGAGCTGATGCTCTTAGGCAACCCCCCCATGCTTACTATTAATTCATTGTGGCCCACCTGCCTTGTCCCTGCTCCCACACCAAAGGACACAATCAAGAGCCTGGGCATCTGGCTGGATAAGTCCCTTAATTTTAATTGTCAAGCAGCTAAACTATCAGCCACTTGCTTTGGTCTACTTAGGCTTTTGCGGAAGATTCTCCCGTTACTGCCTTTCCAAGCGAGACAGATTATGGTTCAGGGTCTCATTCTGTCTCGCCTGGATTTTGGGACCGCCCTTGTCTTAGAGGCCCCCCAAACCACCTTGCGTAAGCTCCAGATCATACAAAACTGCGCTGCTCGAACACTGCTTCAGATCCCTCGCCGACTCCCAGTCAAATCCGGACTAAAGAGCCTTCATTGGCTCCCACTCAGAGAAAGAATCGAATTTAAGACCCTGTGTATTGCCCACTGAGCCTTCTGGAAGACAGGTGCTGTCATCAACCATTCTTTGATCACCCCCTATCACCCGAATAGACAGCTCAGATCAGCATCCTCTCTCCTCACGACAGTACCCAGGATCAAGAGAGCCAGATGTGGGGGCCGGTCGTTCTCCTATAATTCAGCCAAACTTTGGAACTCCCTTCCCTTCCATCTGCGATCAGAGCCCAACTTACTTCTGTTCCGTAAACACTTAAAAACCCTGCTTTTTAATAAACCTGAATAACCTTCAATTGTTTTTTTCTGTATGCGTTGTTCGTAGCGCTAGGACGCCCGAGGGTAGCTATCACGCTCAATAAATGGTCTTTTCATTTCATTTCATTTCATTTCATGATAGCGTGAGCAAACTGGTGAGTACCAACCAGCAGCTCCTTTGGTGATGCTTACATGAGGTACTTTCTGACCTCTCACACCTTTTTTGGGTTTTGCTCATGAGATGAGATGATATTTGGTGCATTGACAAACTTTTTAATTTGAACACTGGGAACTGGGCATAACTGGCCTTCTGACGAAGCCAGCTTTCTGGCAGAGATAGTTTCAGACTGCCCCTGGTACTCTAAAAAAGTATAGTGTTTCCCCGTAATCAGGTCATTTGTTGTATGATACCAGAAGTGGGGACCAATGCCAAGGTGGTTTACTACCCCCCCCCCCCAGGTTCCTTTTCTTGGTTTTTCCCCTGGTAGCCTGTTGGGCTTTTAGCCCCCCTGGCTGTGGAGAGTGGTGTTCAACCCCTGCTACACCAGACCATATTTTCAAAGTATGCCCAAAAGAATCCAAATATTCACTAGATTACCATGTGGGGAAAATACTGTAGGCTAGAAAGACTGTTGCGGGCTTATGGGGAGGGGGCAAGACCAGATGCCTGGGCGGATCGAAACCCACCTAATTTATTTTTTATGAAAAAAAGTATAATCCTGATGTTTAGAGGGATTTCTGCCCCCCTCCCCCGTGAAGGCAGATTTGGCGAATATTGCCCAATCTGCCATCCCGAGGGATAGAAATACTGCTGAGGCCTTTAGGGGTGAGGGCACAGTCTGATGCCTGGGAACACTGCCACCACCTCATTATTTTAACGTAAACCAAATCCCTGGTGTCTAGAGGGCTGTCCACCCCATTGTAAAAGGCAAATTGGAGGGTAATCCACAGCAATCTGCATCTGAGGGGGTGGGCCAAAAGAATGTTGGATCTGTTAGGCTGACACATCCTGATGCCAGAGCAGGCTGACACCACCCCATTCTTTTTATAAACATAATCCATGCTGTTTAGCGCTGGGGAGGGCAGATTGGGGTTAGACCCCTGATTTGCCAACGGGGGGGCATAAAGACTGTTGGAACCATTAGAGTTGGGGAACGGTTCGATGCCAGGATGGGCTGCCACTATCCCATTCTTGCTTTCTAATGGTATTTCTGTTACTCCGGGAAGGGCAATTAGGGGATAAACCTCTATCTGCACACCAGGGGGGGGGGGGGCGTAGGAAACCCTTTTTTCCCTTAGAGGTGTCGATGCGGCCAAATACCAGTAGACGCCACCCCCACCACTTTCTTTTTTGTATACAAAGTTCCTGGTGTGTAGTGGGCTATTTTGTGTTCCTCCAACAGGGAAGATTGGCTGTAATCCCCAACATGCCCCTCATGGGGCAGGAAGACTGTTGGGGCTGTAAGGGTGTGCGGGTATGGCCTCATGCCAGCGTGGACAGACCTGACTCATTCTTTTTTAATGTAATCCCTTTTGTCTAGTGGAATTTCTGCCCCCCTAGGTATGTTAGATTGGGGTAAAAACTCAATGGGCGTAAGTGGGTGAGGGCTTGGCCCGATGCCAGGACTGGTTAACCCGATCCCATTCTTTTTTTAAGCATAATCCCTGGTAAAACTCACAATCTGCTCTCAAGGACTGTTGGAGCTGTAGGGTGTGGGGCACTGAACAATATTAGAGTGGGCTTACCTCACCTTATTCTTTTTTTTGTAAACAAAATACCTGTTGTCTAGTAGCTTTTCTGTTCCCCCAGGGAGGACAGATTGGGGGTAAATGCCCCAAAAGGCACCCAACCGGAGCATAAAGACTGTTGGGAGCCATTAGGAGCGTAAGGGACTGGCCCGATTCCAGGGTGGGCTGACTCCCACTTCATTCTGATTTCTTCTATTTACTCCTTGGTGTCTTATGGGCTTTCTGCTCTCTTGAAGAGGGCAGATTTTTGTAAATTCCCAATCTACCCCCAGTGGTGCCAAAAAGATAGTTGGGCCTATTAGGGGTTGTGGACATGTCCTAATAGCAGTTGTGGCTCAATTCACCACTTTTGTTTTTGAAAAGAAAATCCCTTGTGTCTCGTGGCCTTTCTGTTCCTCCCTCCAATCCAGATTGGGGGTATATTGGGGTATATAGCTGTCTGTAGACACAATCTAAAAACTGTGCTTAATATATAGCATCTGAACCCATTTTTTCAGAGTATGTTTTTGGAAAAGTACCTCTGGAGCTGGAGAAAGGACAATGCCAATGTATTTTCAAGTATTGAGTGGCACTTTTGTTGTGGTCCTGGATAGAGTGAAGGGAGATGTCATATCAAAGATGTTTTAACACAGAGTTGTAAGGAGAATATTGCTTTCTTTCCTAAAGTAAAAACTACATACAAATGGTGTTCACTAAGTCGGGTGGAAATTGCAAGTCTCCAATCAGGTACCTTTAGTTTTGATCATAACAATGAGCTATATGATCTGCCGCCATACATTGTCATTGGAGTGGAGAAGGTGGCCGCATGGTAGGGATTGGCAGGATATGCAAATTCATGGGTAGAGAAGGCATGCACTGTGGAGGACAAGAACAAATTAGCAGGACAAGATAGGCAGTTGAAGGAGAACTTCAACAGGATAAAGGTGGCAAATTCTCTTCCGTGAGGTGTGCCCTGTTCCCATCTCAGTCTCATCTCCCTGGAGCAGCATGTCCTCATCAACATCCACCCTCACCTGTTTTACGACCAGCCTGTTCCAGAAAGATCCAACGTAAGGCCAGGTAAAAACTCAACAACACTCTTTCACAACTAGTTCTTTTATCAACACTCATGCCACTCTGTCGGCCCCCCTGCTCTTCACAGGTAGGCAGACATCACACACATCTGACTATACCAAATAAGAAACCCGAGTACTTGTTACATTCATGCTCAGTATAATGATGGTTTGGGCTGTTCATAATGAGTGCCCTGATTGATTCTGACCCTTTAACCATCTTAGTGATCCAGTCTTTCTTCCCATTCATTCTACCTTCCGGGCCTTGTTGGCCTGCATCTCAATGCCATAATTACGGTCGAATCACAGTCGAATTTAGCATAATCAGACTAAACAACATGTTTTGTGTAGTAACCTTTGGCAATTGATCTCTGTTGTGTACTTGGACAATTCCCCTATCGTGTTATTCCTTAGTTGACTGTCAATTTGTCAATATGTATATATATATATATTTATATATATGCATCCAAATTACTTTGCTCCCACAAAGTCCGTAGCGCACACACGAGTTAGTTCAAATTCTTTGTGATTTACTTCAAATATTTCACTGTGGCTGACAAACGCGTTTCGGCCATGAAGGCCTTTGTCAATGTCAGCGTGCTGCCCATTGTTACACCAAAATATACGTCACATTTCATATCACAATAAAAGACGGACTCAGATGAGCATATCAGTTTCAATTTCATTGCGGCCATCTTAGAATGGTCAGAAGAACGGCTATAGCTGATGTTATGATCTCACAATTATGTTTTTCTTTTCATTCAAAATAATAGATAAACATAATATCAACAATTTATCCACATAATGATTTTCCAATGCATTTGTTGAATAATGCCCTGGATGGGCAAACACCAATTATAACGGCCATTATTATCCGGTTCAAACTACAATCGCTATTGGTATCCCTCATAAGTGTATCCTATTTAATTTTCATTAAATGTCATGGCCTAACAATGCATTTTCATTCATAAACCGCTCTTCAAAGCATGAAATCGATAATGACAATTCATTATGCTGACTGATATCCTTAAACCTAGAATATTGTTAGAATTGGACATAGGGGAAAGAAGTATCTCGCAAATCATCTTGTTATCTTATCATCTTGTGGGAGCAAAGTAATTTGGATGCATAATTCGCGGTTCACCACCACCTGGAAGGTGAGCAGCGGTTTTGGTGAGAACCCTTTGAGTATATTTATGTCCATGCATCACGCTCTATGTCTTGTCATCATATAAGGCGAGCTCAGTATGGCGCCCAGTTTGTGAGAAAAAGGCCGTTGCCTCGGCCGAAATGCGTCACATTGCCATTATTACTGGAATAAACTGTGTTTAAAGAACTGGTATGCTGTGCTGTGTCAGAGCCTGTTTTACCCATGAACAGGTCGTGGTTGGAATGTTTTAACGAGCTGTTGGCACCGTTTCTGACACGCCCCTTCGTTCAGGTGCACCGCGGCGGCCAACACTATTGGATGGAGTGTATGAATCTACACACCGTGGAGCCCCCCGAGAAGGCGGAATCCTAACTTTACTACTCCTAAACGCCTTTTGTGAATACCCAAAGTCGTAAAGTTAGGATTTTGTCTCATATTACTTTTGTGAATCGGGCCCAATATTTTTAGGTAATGTTCTCATCTAATCTCCCTTCTATTTTGGTTTTTACTGCATTGTCTAGAAGCTACACATTTTCTTTCAGCTTATATACACCTATAGTTTTTTAAATATACTTTTTTAATGGTCACTACTTTTAATCCCATGTTTCCTGTAAAGCAGTCCAATTTGGTAGGTTTGATGCAGATCCACAAATCCACCACAGGGCTCAGCACGGCCCCCCTGCGTGGTCTGCAGTGGATACGCGGATCCACTCGGAAGTCCTTAAAAGCATTCAACAATCTGCTGTTAATGCTTTTCATCTATTGTTTTATTTTGCAAAATATTGTTAATTACAAGACACACTCCCTATTGAGCAATGTTTGTATACTAGTCTGCTTTTTAGTTTCAAACTACAGTCTCTTTCGTTCCCTTCCCTCACACTCCTTTAGCTCCGTTTTCATAGTAATCATGTTTCCAATAGTCTCTGCCTACCAGTATGTTATAAGTTCACAAGACTTTCTCTGCACAGCATACTAACTTCACATTCATTGAAGCAGGTGTGGTTGACCTTTTTGCAATTCCAAGTATATCCCAAACGCCATATCTTTTTTTTTCTCCAAAGCCAATCACAGAGTTAGGAGCTGATTACGATGGCGGAGGTCCCTCTGCCATCGTAATGCGGTTTTCCGCCCGCCATATTACGATGGCGGGTGAAACGGTCCAAACGGGCGGGTTCAATCTGGCCGCTCATCGGAACTACAATTAGTCCCTGCATTGCGGCGGTGCCTGCCAGGCACTGCCATAGGGATTATGATATCCCGTTCCACTGCGGTCAACCTGCCATGAAACGGCTGGCAGAAACAGATTTGGTGGCCCGTAGCGGGCCCCCCTTTATCCCTGGGGCTGGGACATGTCCACTGGGGGGCCTCCCTACATATCCCTGCACCATGTGGCAGGCACCGCATGGTGCCTGCCATGTAGTTCAGGGATATGTAACCTGTCTTTGTTTTGTACTGGAGCGGGTGCTGCAGAACGCAGCACCCGCCACAATACAAAACATAGGCAATGCGACCGCCTCAGTGGCGGTCACATTGTAATGCGTACTGTGGGACTGCCGACTTCAGTACGTCCGCCATCGTAATCAGCCCCATAGTCCCTTGTTTTCTTAAAGCCACTACCTAATTTTAGGTCCCTGCACACCTACACCATCCAATCAAATATTATTTTTTATATTTTGCTTGCTGTTCTCCATTGTAACTGCCTTTCATCTTCAAAACTGACCTCATTCTGCTGCAGCCTTTTCCTGTGTGCTACTCCTGCTTGTCTCCAAAATGGTCAGAGTCTGGATTGAGGGCCATAGTTTTGTGTTTTGGGCCAGAGAGAGCGACAGAAAGAGTGGCACTGACAGGGACCTAAGTTTACCTAATGTAGACATTTATGGGTTGGCCAGAGAGGTTTAAAGTGGCATCAATTGCTGCCTTTGGTTGAAAGCATTGCCAATTGCCAACCATCCAGACCTCATAATTGTGCACTGTGATGGCAATGACCTAGGCATAAATACTGGGGTAGGACTGGAAATCCGAATGCACAATAACTTTGCTAAATTAATGTCACTTTTCCCACATACTGCCTTGGGGTATTCAGACAAAATATCGAAAATGTTATATCAACCTACATATTGATGTTAAAAATATAGAAAGTGTTAATATCGATTACAAAAATATCTATGTTGTTAATATCGATGTTGAAAATATCATTGTTAATATACATTTTTATTCTTTTTATGTATTTTACTATATATTTTAATTGTATATGTTATAAGCTGTTTCTATAAATATTGTTAAAGTTTTGTAATACAGTTTGGAAAATTTTAGTAGTTTTAAATTTTTATTTAATAGCTTTTGGTCATTTTTAGTACCGTAGTGGGTTGTGGGGTTCATAGAGGTTCAGGATGGGAAGTAAATTAATTATAATTAATAAATAATTAATTTATAATGAATATGAATTATTTGATCGCCAATTATTTATGTTAATTGTATATTTAATTTCTTTTTTAAATTTAATTTGAGTTTTAGGTGCAGGTTGTGGGTTTTGTAGGGGTATAGGATGGGAAGTAAATTAATTGTTAATAATTAAGAATTACTTATTATTATAATTAATTATTTAACTGATAAATAATTATGTAAGTTGTTTAATAAATTATCATTATTATTTTTATTCCGTGAAGTTTGGTATTTTTGTTTGGTTAAGGGTGCGCAGGAAATTAATCATAATATTTAATAATTAATACATAATAAAGATTTAATTGGTAATTAATTATGTAAATTCTGTAATTAAGATATTAGGTGTGAAATGTTGCATTTGTAGGGTAAAGTGTGGGAAGTTAATTCAATACATTTAATTTTTTATTAGTTAATTATTATTAAATGTTTAATTGCTAATTGATAATTAATTATGTAAATTATGTAATTAACTTTTTTACACACTTAAAACCTTTTTAAATATATGTATATATTAGGTGTGGGTTGTTGGTTTTGTAAGGATAAAGGGTGGGAAGGTATTTAAATATAATTATTTTACTATTAGGCAATTATTAATATTTTAATTGATGATTAATAAAATATGTAAATATTTTAATTTAAAATTATATTTTATGTATGTGTTGTGTAGTTTGTATAGGTATAGGGTAGGAAGTTACCTAAGTAATGACACATTTAAAAATAGTTAAATATTGTTTTGAAATTGTGCTTTTTATGATGATATGTGTTAATTGCGTTGTGCTTTTTAATTTGAAATAACATTACATTTATTGGTTGTTATTATTTTGGGAATATAGGGGCTGATTACAATGGCAGGCGGACTTACATCCGCCTGCCACCCTATCGGAAATCGGGACCGCCCGACAGACTGTCGGCGGTCCCGTAATAAGCATTATGATGCGGCCTCCACCACGCCGGTCGTAATACCTATCTTTTGTATTACGGCGGGAGCGGCTGGCTGCATCAGAGGGCATTCTGTTCAATCCTGTATGCCCAGAGCAGCAAGATTTTCTGTCCTTTTCACCAAGAATCACTTTATAATAAAAACGCCCCTCGTCCAGACCACAGAATATTTGACAAATTAATCATTTCACAAACCCATAGCGGTCAGTCCAATGACCATCTGCCCTTAAGTTCAATAACTTCCTACCCTTGAGTCAAACGGAATGTGGGCATAAATCCAACTGTGGCAGTTCTGGCAGTTTTTGCAATCAGATACCAGATTGCGAAAACTGCCAGAACTGCCACAGTTGGATTTATGCCCACATTCCGTTTGACTCAAGGGTCTCAATAAGTAGAAGGAAGTTTCCTGATTAGTAAAAGAAGTATGATATTTCCAAATATTTTTGACCTTGGTTTCACAGATAATTTTATGTTTCAGTTCTCAGGAATTTCTAAGTTCCACTAGATCTTAGAGCATTAGAAAAGCAGAGATATTCTGAAGGTATATTGTTTGTATTGTTAAAGGTCAGATGCTGTAAAATGGTTGATAATGATGTTGAAATACCCTTATTTTGTCGTTAAATGTCAGCTGGGCCAGTAAACGTCAGTGCCCAGCTGAATGCCAAAGCAGAGTGGTGATATCCAGTGTTCTTGTTTTTCTGTCTTTTTCATTCCACATTCTGGAGACTATTGCTGATCAAGACTTTCATCTCATGTGTGATTGACTGGATTTGGAGAGGCAGCGCTCCCATCACTCAAACACCAGACGCTGAATACACAACCAACCAGAGGCACACAGGATGGTAAAGTAAGAAAATGCCCACTTTCTAAAAGTGGCATTTTCAAACACAGAATTTAAAAACCACCCTTACCAAAAGGTGTGTTAATAAATTCTGAGTTCAGAGGGCCTAAACTCCATTTTTCTATCTTGTCCCTATGGAAAGCTACACATTTAAAATGTTACAGCACAGCCACTATGATAAGCCTATGGGACAGACAGCCTTTCAATAGTGAAAAACAAAAAACACAGTATTTCACTATCAGGACATGATACACACAACAGTATATCTCCTACCTTTCACATACACTACACCCTGCCCATGGGGTACCTTGGGCCTACCATAGGAGTGCGTTACATGTCAGAAAAGGGAAGGTTGGGCCTGGCAAGTGGGTGCCCTTGCCAAGGCAACATGGCAATTTACAAACTGCGCATGGAGACACTACAGTGGCGGGTCTGAGACACATTTACAGGGCTTCTCATTTGGGTGGCACAACCAGTGCTGCAAGCCCACTAGTAGCATTCAGGCCATGACACACACCATGCACTTTACTAGGGTCTTACTAGTAAATCAAATATGCCAGTCATGGATATTCAATTATATCGAAATTAATACAGAGAGCATATGCATTATAGCACTGATCAGCAGTGGTAAAGTGCCCAGAATCCTATAGCCAACGAAAACAGGGTCAGAAATATAGGAGGCAAAAGGCAAAAAGTTTGGGGATGACCCTGGGAAAGGGCAAATTTCAACAATGTAAAGCCCACCCTCCTTTATTTACTATATTTTGAGCTGCTTAATCACTGATTGAAAACGATCCTCAACATTAGTCATTACCCAGAATTTAGTTGATTCAACCTGAGTAACATCAATAAAGTTGTACATATTTTGTACATGTGGAACAGAAGAAGGTGCTTTTAATAAGCAGCAATTAATGGGGCTGCATCTGGGTAAATTCATTATAGACCATTGTCTAACAAGATGGGAAGCACCATATGGAACACCCTGATGTGTTTTCAAAAGGATAATCTTTCCTGAAATCCAAAAAGTGATTTATCATGCAACAAATGCCTGAAATTACTAAGGCATGATTGAACATTCTCCATTATAAGTGGAAGAAAGGTTTTAGGATGGATTGCAAACCATACCGTTAAAGTGAAGCTGCTCTTTGGAGATGAGTGAACTGGATCCCTGAAGCAGAAATATTGCATAACATAAAGTAGTGGAGGGAAGAAAGAATCAAGGAGAGTAGTACAGAAGATTGTTGGAAAATATAGCAAAAAGCCTGAAATATAGAAGAACAGGGTTCCTGGCAATGTAGATTAAAGGGACAAACAATGACCCAGATGAGAATAGGAAGTCACCTAGGCACTGCAGTGCACACATTAAGGAACAGTCAAGAAAAGACAGCAGACTGAGATCTGCTACTACAGAAAAAGAGATAACCAAAGTCTAGAATGTAGCAGGGAGAATTTTTGCTTTTGCCTGACTTGAGCCTCGATTACAAGTACCATGTTAACTACTGATTTCTGCACAAACACCAGTTTGTGCAGGGATCACAATTACAAGTTGCTCCATGTCTATTTACAGGTGTGATAAAGGCTGCACCTTTTGACTTTCCCCTGATAAATTTTGGCAGGTCAAAACTTAGAAAGTTAATGGGCAAATGGCCTAGTAAATATTGGGACATGTGGACTTTCACCACCCTCTTGTGTACCATTATCGAGGAATTAGTTTCGAAGCATGGAGTGGCCCAGCAATGTAGTAAAGAAATAAAGGGTCTAATTAGGATACCAGTCGGATGCGACCTGCTGCTGCGGTCCGACCGGCACATTAGGATGCATGCGGTCGGAGGCAGCAATCGGAGGGACCGATCTACACTTTCCAACGGGCTCAAGGAGCCCGTCAATCGGTCAGAAGCTCCTCAAAATCCCTTAAGGACGGCGTTTCGGCCGTCGGGATTATGATGTCGGTTTCCGACAGCCAACCCATGTCGTCCTTTCCAATATGCATTAGCTGTCCGGAACTGATTTTGGGACCCCTAGCAGGGCCCCCTTCCTCCCTGGCCCTCTGCATTTGGGCCTCAACATCCTTGCACCGTGTGGCAGGCACCTCAACACAGTGCAGGGATGCTTACAAACTTCCACTTTTCAATGGGAGCTTGTGCTGCAGGCGGTTTCAGCCCTCCGCACAAGCTCCCATTGGAAAATTGATGTTTTCAACAACACTATGTGCAGTCCCATCCAAATTAGGGTGTCGGAACCACCGACCTTTGGTCGGGCGGTTTCTTTGCCGCAACGGTGTCGGGCGGACACCTGACATCGTAATGAGGGCCACAGTCTCAAAAAGAGAGAAAGCAGGTATTGCTGCTCAAAGTTAAAGAGAAATTAAAGGAAATGAACAATGTTCACCTTTAGCATTGCCTTCTGAGTCATAAGACAGCGAGGTTGGAAATCTTATGTTTTGTGGACTGGTAGTGGCTCTAATTGCCTCTGCCACCCGCACTGTACAACAGCTTGCCTGACAATTTTTAACTGAGTCTCTTATGCACTTACTGCCCAATTGACAAAAACGGGCAGAAATTTGCTTTGCACTTGGAGCATATTTCTGAAAATATTTACAGAATATCTTCTTGGAAGCTGCAAATGTTTCAACTTCCCAGTTGTATTCACATCTGGGAACAATTGCACTTTAGGAAATGTAGCAAGTGTATGTTCCCAAAAAGGCAAATATTATGCATTGCCTTAATTTGCACCTGCTGTCTTGTTTTTAATCCACGAGAATAAACCCTTTTCCATTTGGAAACACACTCATCCCTTTCACATCCTGAAATAGATTAAACTTTGTCCAGAGGAAATCTAGAACTATTTCAGAGTGTAAACGGACGGAAAACCTTTATGAATACTCCAAAACTCATGATTTTATGGGTGTTCACCAATTTTACAGGTGTTCCCTGGAATATCTACACCCGACCCAAGAGGAGGATATTGGCTATGTTTGTGCTATAGAAATACCACAGACATACATACAGCATAGATACTTAGGGTGTTATTCACAAAGGTAAAGGTGGATAAAAATTCTATCTTAGAGGCTCATTAGGATGGCGGATGGCCCGCCACCGCCAGCCGTGCGGTGGCGGGCCCTCTGCCATCTGATTGCCTATTTCCCCCTGCCACATTAGGATGGCGGGGGGGAATTGTTCAGCAAGCGTGGCGGGTGCAAAGACCGCCCGCCACGCTTCCGCCACAGGCAATCGTTACGAGTGCTTGGCGGAGCGGATAGGACTGGGGAAATGGTGGCGGTGCCTAGCAGGCACCGCCCACCAGATTACAATGCTGGCGTCAGCCAGCATTTCCATGGCAGTGAAACCGCCATGGAAAGGCTGGCGGAGACTGGATTCGGGGGCCCGTTGCAGGCCCCCTCTGTGTTGGGGGAGGTGTTGCTGCATTTCCCTGCACTGTATGGCAGGCACTGCGTGGTGCCTGCCACGTAGTGCAGGGAAACGCACAGCATGACATTTTGACATTGCGTACGGTGCTGCAGCTAGCAGCATCGTCCGCAATGTTAAATACCCTGGATGCGCCCGCCATACTGGCGGGCGCATCGTAATTGCAGTGGTGGGACCGAGGCATGACTGGCAGGCGGTCCCAAACAGCGCAACGATGGCGGGCGGACTCAGGTCTACCCGCCATCGTAATGAGCCCCTTAGACCAGAAATCTAACTTTACTACTCTGTGGTATTCACGAAGGTAAGTTAGACTTTTGGTCCAAGAAAGACTTTTAGTCAAACTTTACCTTTGAGAATCGGGCCTTTAGACTTCAGGTATAAATTAGATCTAGGGGCCGATGACAATGCGGCCCATAAAGGTTGAAGCCTTCAGGGCCGTATTGTAATAGGCTGCTCGGTTTACTTTCCGACCGCCTCATTATGATGGAGACAGTTGGATAGTAAACCGGCCGGTCATTCCAGCTGGCTTCCGACGGGGTCAGAAAGCCCGTCCGCCAGTCAGAAGCCGACTAGTAATCTCAAGGGCGGGCCTTTCTGCCCTTGAGATTACGTTTACGATGCATGTTTTCCAACATGGTTTTCATGCCGGCCTGTCCGACATGGAAACCATGTCGGAAAGCGTGTTTGGGGGCCCCCAGCAGGGCTCCCTTTGGTGCACGGCCTCCGCTTGGGGGCCAAGGGGGCGCCATAGGTGCCCCCCTGTTGATCCCTGCACCTTGTGGCACCTGACACGGGGTGCAGGGATGAACTTCATCTCCCTTTCCTCAGTTGTAGCTTGTATTACAGCCGGTTTATGGCTGTAACACAAGCTCCCATTGAGGAAAGGGAACATGCGACTGAACAGTGTTCGGTCGCATTGAAATGAGTTGGTCGGGACCGCCGACCGGGTGTCGGTTGGTCCCAGGACTGAGTCGGTGTTAGGCGGAAGTAATTCCGCCCGACATCAAAACAAGCCCCCAAAAGTCTAACTTACCTTTGGGAATATCGAAAAGTAGTCAAGTTAGACTTTTGGTTGAAGTTAGACTTTTGGTCTAACTTTATCTTTGTGAATCAGGCACCCAGTGTTTGCTGTATGTACAGTGAAAAGGGTGTTGGTTTTTCCAGTGCTCAACAAGCAGTTGCACTTGCAAGCATATCATCAACACAACCATACACACTTGACCTATGCCTTCATGTTATCGAATGTTAAATTTCTCTTATAAAGCTCATATTTGCCCCTCTGGGGACAATACTGATGTTATAAGTCACCAATCAACATTGCAATATTATATCAATGATCTCATCATGAATAAACTCAAAATAATTGGTTCTTCTGTTCCTTCATATAGAACAAGTGTCTATGTATCAGATCTTCAAAGGTAGAATATTTCAAGTATTTGAGGTTAGTTCCTCTTGAAGGCGCTTGCATAGCTCTTGGTACAGCGAGCAGATCCTCCTAGCTAGAACATAAGATACAATATAGAATATATTGTCTAGGCTTGTACACTAGAATGCAAATTTTTAAGGCAAATACTGCCTCATGCATCAAAAGGGGTATGTTGCTACATATTACCAGTGCTTTAGCAGTGGAGTAAATAATCAGAAATCTCTCCATAAGGTCCAAATGTATAGTCTAACCTTAAAAATTCAAAGCTTTGCATTAACCCATTCATATGGGTGTTTTTTAAAACAAGGGCATTTTCACAAAGATCCTTTCATAGTAGAATCAAGTCTTAACCACATTTTGGATCTGGGATTCAAGAGAGTATTTGTAATCCACCATAGATCCCAAAGTTGTCACCTCAGTGACTAGAAGTCTCAAGATCCAAGTACCTTCAGCCACTAGTGTACCAGGGTCTTCATTTTTGTCCCATTACATTTTAGAGTGGTACTGCCCATCTCAATAGCAATACAAAATGTTTCAGATTTACCTTTTTTGAGCCTCAAGTCATCTTAGTTTAAAAATGTTTAAAAATTATGTATAGTTATAAAATTCTATGCTATATGAATGTTGCAATTCAAAGGCAACAAACAGATGTTAAAAACGACAGATGATAGGTCAGAGCTCTTCAGAGCAGTACATGACATGGGAGTTGCATTGCAATGGAAAGAAGGCAGGAAACCACTTCGACCATTTCAACTCTGTACTTCTTATTCCTACCCCTTGTTTATCTGGAAACTAAAATCTCATGGTGTATGTTGTTTATGGGTGAAAACTCTGCTCCAGAGATTGTAGACATGGTGATATTTTCTTAGATCCATGGTAGCTGCTTAAAGGTGTTTTGATAGATGCAATAACACCCATTGTTTGATCATCCTCAGCAATGTTGCATATGTGAGGAGTGAGTTGATTAACTTCCAGTGCCCTTTCAGCTAAAGAGTTTTTGCTAGCTCTGTCAAGAGTTTTGGTGGTATGATTAAGAGAGCTCAAACATCTAGGCTCACATTGTCAGAAAGCACTAACCTTATAGTTAAAATCCAATGGGAGTGATAAGTGTTTCTGAGTCTGTTTCTCTGCCTCTCTTGTGTGAGGAACACTGCCTTTTCTGAGGGAGGGGTGGGTTGGACTGCAGTTGCTGCTTCTGTCTGTGGTAGACGAAAAGGACTGACTCTTTCTGCCCTGCTGAGGTATCCTGCTTTTGAAGAATCTCCAAAGGCTAGTGGCTTGTGTGTGCTGGCCTCCTGTTGGAAGTCTAAGGTAATCAAAAGACTCCAAGAGAGATACTTGCTATATTCAACCTGCCTGGAGCAGGAGCAAAGACTGGACTGTTCTTTTACAATGTGAGCACGTGGTGAGCGCTGTGCTCTTCCTCCCTTGTGTTTTCACTTTAGTAGGAATTCCTTGTGCCGTTTTGAACAACCCTGCGCTGTGGAGGAGTTTGTGCATTCATCTAGGAGCTACCAGGTGCTTTTTTCTGCTTAAGAAGCCACCCGGGCTCCTCTTGCTGGGACGTTTCTCAAATGCTCCCTTGAGTGCCCCGCCGGGCCGAGTTCAGGGCGGAGCCCAATGGAACAGGAAAGAAACAGAGAGAGCGGCCTCTCCTAAATGAAGCAGACCCTGCAGGAAGGCTGGGCATAGCCTAGCAACCTGCCGAAGCCGGGGAGGAAAAGCGCAGCTTGTGGCAGCCCAGCAGGACACCATGCTGAGCCCGAGAGCAGCAAGGATGCTCTCCAGTAACCAGGGAGCAACCGCAGCTGCCGGAAACCCGGCAGAGACTACTGGCCGCATGGTCGAGCCTGGGTGTGGGCGTGACCAGGCGGGATTGTGTTCCCGAAAGCAAGCAGACGGGTTCCGCTGTTATACTGCTGCGTGCCGGGCCGATGAGGACTGCCACGCCCGATCTCCTTGACCGGCAGCAACAAAGGAGAGAGGGGAGCTGACCAGAGAAAGGAATCCTTACCGCTCCCATGTACCGCAGAAGACACAGGCCACATGAGGTTTTGGGGTCTTTGGTGAGCGGGCAGGTGGGTGGTTTTCCACGCCGCGAGGGCTGCTATCTCAGAGTTGTGACATTCCGGGTATGGCCTCAACGGAAGCATCCGGAGAGAATATGGCCATGGGCGGTGTACGCCCTGCGAGCCCAGAAGGTACAGCCTCACAGCAGCACCGGTGCGCCTGGCTCCAAAGTCTCGCAGGGAGGCAGTTGCCATACCTTTGGCTCTCCCTTTTACAGCGTGGCATTTCGGTCCCGAGGGGGCCCAGGGATCCTATCATACGAATGGTTGTATGAGTGCAGAGAAGATGCCTCCTAATGGTTCACGATGCAAAAACAACAATTGATGGACAGAATGCAGAACAATGTCATACATTCACCCCAGTACAGAGATCTGGGCCTAAATTCATTGTTTTTTTGCTCACCATGCCATTCCAGTTTGAATCCAGCCAAATGCAAATCAGTCTTGACCCTGTGCCCAATGGGAACAGTCCAGCCCGAACTGCCAGGCCAGGTCCTCCCTGGACTGGAAACAAGCATCCTAAGACCGGTTTCGGGGTTTCACCCCTCATCAGCCAGGATAGCTTGACTCCAGTGGCATGGAGAGCACGGGACCCACGTCTGGGCATACCCGTCCCACTCGGGGTGACAAATGCAAAAACAATTGATGGACATAATGCAGAACAATGTCATACATTCACCCCAGTACAGAGATCTGGGCCTAAATCCATCGTTTTTTTGCTCACCATGCCATTCCAGTTTGGAACCAGCCATATGCAAATCAGTCTAGACCCTGTGCCTAATGGGAACAGTCCAGCCCGAACTGCCAGGCCAGGTCCTCCCTGGACTGGAAACAAGCTTCCTAGGACCGGTTTCGGGGTTTCACTCCTCATCAGCCAGGATAGCTTGACTCCAGTTGCATGGAGCGCACGGGACCCACGTCTGGGCATACCTGTCCCACTCGAGGTGACAAATGCAAAAACAACAATTGATGGACAGAATGCAGAACAATGTCATACATTCACCCCAGTACAGAGATCTGGGCCTAAATCCATCGTTTTTTTGAACCCAGATCTCGTGACTGGGGGTGAATGTTTTGATTTGTTCTGCATTCCGTCCATCAATTGTGTGTATTTTGCTTCCTCACCCTAAGTGGGTATGCCCAGACGTGTGTCCCAGGCTCACTGTGCCACTGGAATCAAGCTATCCTGGCTGATGAGGGGTGAAACCCTGAAACCGGTCCTAGGATGCTTATTTCCGGTCCAGGGAGGACCTGTCTTGGCAGTTCGGGCTGGACTGTTCCCATGAGGCACAGGGTCAAGACTGATTTGCATATGGCCAGGTCTAAACTGGGGTGGCATGGTGAGCAAAAGAATGATGGATTTAACCCAGATCTCTTGACTGGGGGTGAATGTTTTGATTTGTTCTGCATTCCGTCCATCAATTGTGTGTCTTTTGTTTCCTCACCCTAAGTGCACCGGGTATGCCCAGACGTGGGTCCCGGTCTCACTGTCTCACTGGAATCAAGCTATCTTGGCTGATGAGGGGTGGAACCCCGAAACCAGTCCTAGGTGCTTGTTTCTGGTCCAGGGAGGACCTGGCTTGGCACGATCGAGATACGTGGTTATTTGTCCTAATGCATAGCTGAGTAAAACGAACTGCTATCGTTCCAAGCTTACTAAATTCCACATGCCAAGGTACGCCATCGAGCACTGTGCCGAGCGCGGTTGAGTGCTTTTAAACATTTATTTTCAAAAAACATGGCAGACGAATTTCTAAAGGGCCGGGAGGCGTCGGCTACCTTAATATTCAAAAAAACTTTATCCAACGCAACAGATAATGTGACCAACAGTTCCTCACTCAACAATGCTGTACCAACTACGATCAAACAAAAAAGCCTAATACTGGAAAGATTGAGGAAGAAAGAAGTAAGCAGGTGGTGGGAAGCTACATCACTGCAAAATTACTTGAAAGTCAACCACATCCCACGCGGTCAAAGGATTTCTATAATCCCAACTCTGTCAAGCCCGAAACCGCTAGTACCAAAAGAATGGATGGAAAACACCAATGCGTGTTCAGAACAATGCTACAAATCCTTATACGCAGCACCTGGGAGGAATATAAAGAACTCATGGTGCAAATAGATAGCATCATTGATGAACTGAAAAAAGAAAGCGCCAAGAAGAGGTCAAAAAGGCATTGCAGACAGTTAATGAAAGAATAAAGAAACATGAAAAAGAAATAATTGAACGAAAAGAATGAAAATGTAAACGCAACGAACGAGATTATAACATGGGAAGAATCCTAACATTTGCCAGAAAATTTGACAAAGCGCGGAATGACCGTGCAAAAGAAAAATCCCTAGGACTACTAGACAAAGAGAGATGGGAGTCCGGTATCGATCTCAGTTCAGACCAAGAATCTCTTGATAACGTCCCAGCCCCACACACTGAAAAGATGTCTTTTTCCGAGGAGTTCTGCCTCCTACAAAGAGACAACGAACACTCTTTCCAAGGCAAACAGAGAGGAAGGGGCAGAGGCGCCAGAGGCGCCAAGGCAAAAGCAAAAGAAGGCGAGAGCGAAGAAAGAAACAACAAGCCTGGTGTGGGAACAAGAGGCCAGACGACCAAGCAGAAACAATGAAGAATGAAAATCAACAGTTAACGGTAATCAATCTATCTGATAGAGAGATTTCCCCAATCGAAGAACAAGTATTGAAATTAGGTTTAACATTCTGTCCTGAAACCAAACTTGATTACGCACAAACACGTGTTGATTTGTACAAGTTTGTACGCAAACTAAAACTACATAAGGTACATGCACTCCGACAGAAACACATAGAACAAGCAGTGTTAACTGACCAAAACATATCCAGATCACCACTAGCCATATCAGATATAGACACCTTACATACGCTGATTGAAATGGGTGAACCAGTAGAGATAGATACACCCAATCTGGGCAGGGACCCCTTTGACACCCAAATCCGTAAAGAGATACCAACCCTATTTGGAATTGACACAGGGGAGGCAGGAGATACCAAGTTCAGGGCACCCTCCAAATATGTTCCCCAAATAGCGAGAGACAACATAGACATCTTTAACGATATGGTAATACATGATATATTGACCCTATCACAACAACCATGCAAGAGCAGGAACCTGTCCAAAGAACAATGGAAAGCAGTAAATGACTTACAGAAAGATGATAATGTAATTATCAAACCTTCCAATAAAGGAGGTAATATTGTTCTGTGGCAAAGAAGCAGTTATGTCAATGAGGCCCTTCGCCAATTGAATGACAAAACCTGCTACGTTAGAGTAGATCCAACATACACAAAGACACTACAAGAGAGCTACATAAACATGCTGCGCAATTGGCATGAACAACGATTACTCAATTGGGGCGAGTTCCAATTTCTTAAAAATGAGACACCAGTAATACCCACACTTTACCTCCTACCCAAGATCCATACGAACCCCACTGAACCACCAGGGCGTCCTATTGTATCTTCAAAGAATAGCATTTTTGAAAATACTTCTGTGTATGTTGATCATTTTTTGTTTCCCTTTGTTAAAACGTTGAATTCATATGTCAGGGTTACTAAAGATTTCTTGCAGAAAATTGAAAATGTGTTGTGGGGCAACAACTCATGGCTAGTAACATTAGACGTAGAAAGTTTATATACTAGCATAAGACACTATGATGGCTTGATGGCATGCAAACACTTTCTACAGACCAGAAGTATTCATCAGTTAGAACACACCCATATGATCTTACAAATGATTGAGATCTGCCTCACTGAAAATGTCTTTCTGTTTAATCAACAACATTTAGACAGATACAAGGAACTTCCATGGGTACTTGCTTCGCCCCCAGCTATGCCAATCTTCTGGTAGGCTGGTGGGAGAAGCAAGTACTCTGGAACAATGAACTCGAAAAGTGGACCAAAAATGTCAGTATATGGCTAAGATATATTGACGAAATTTTCTTTGTTTGGGATGGTCAAGAAAAAGATTTGGATGAATTTTTTGAAAAACTGAATCAGAACAAACTTAAGCTCAGGTTCACCATACAAAAAAGTCAGAGTAGCATAGTTTTCCTTGACCTTAAACTCAATCCGACTGAGGGTATTCTAACATCAGAATTACACAGAAAAACCACTGCAGGGAATTCCATTTTGCACGCTGCAAGCTGCCACCCACCCAATCTCAAGTGGAATATCCCTTTTAGTGAGTTCCTTAGGGCCAGAAGAAACTGCAGCTCCGATGAGTCCTGTAAAAATACAAAAAGAAGCATGACCGAGCGACTCAAAGTCAGAAACTACCCTGCTAAAGCACTACGAACGGCAGAGCAGAGAGTCTCCCAGATCAGTAGAGCTCAAGCCCTATATAAACCATCGAAAAAGGTTAACAAGAAGGAACAAGGGAAAAACTCCATCAGATTCATTACCAAGTACAACAGCCAAGCAGGCAACTTAAGGAGAATTCTCAAACAAAGATGGGATATTTTAAAACTAGATCCCATTTTTAAAGAAGTGGTAGGTTAGGCTCCCTCCATCACCTTTTAGAAGAATGTCTCCCTCAAAGACATGCTTGTACAAAGTCACCTTGTGCCTCAAAAGACTAATTGGTTAGGACAGAACAAAGGGTTCTACACATACGGACGTTGCAAAGCTTGCAAGCACAGTAGCAACGTCAAAGAGGTAACTTTGTCACGTACAAACCAGAAGTGGCGGATCCCTAAGCTGATTAACTGCAACACTGATTTTGTAGTTTATGCTATCATCTGTCCTTGCGGCAAATGGTACATTGGTTCAACCACATTCCCAGTGAAGAAACGCATACTTGAGCATTGGAGGGCAATCACCAACAATGATCGTACATTAACCCTGGACAGAGTTCGCGGAGTTGCACTACGCTGCACTACGCGAAGTGCAAAAAAAACTCCGCCGCACTACGCGGAGCTACGCGAGCGGCGGAGTACAATAGAAAATGCCGTTCCCGGTGATTGCACAGTGTCGGATGCTTGTCCGCACTGTGCAATCATTGCGAACGGCACCATGCACAGTGCAAGCGGTCCCTGCTTTCCTTTTCTGCCGCTCAAGTAAATTTTTACTCGAGCGGCAGCTTTCTCAACACGAACGGGCAGTTTCTCAACGCGAGTTGTTGCGAGCATACGCGACCCCTCGCAATGAGAAACCTGACCCCCCGCGTTGAGAAATCTCGCCGGGATGTTGATCTTCCATGCTCGTGCTCGCCAACTTGATGCTGACGATCGCGAACGAGGAAAAATCTCGCCAGGAGGTTAATTTACCTCGCTCGCGGTCGCCAACTTGACGTTGACGAACGTGAGCGAGGAAAAAGACTCAGCTACGCAACGCGAAGCAGAGTTTTTAGGAACTCCACGATCTCCGCGTAACGCAGAGTGCAGGAAACTCCTCAAACTCCGCGAGCGGAGCGGAGTTCACCGCCCAGGGTTATCGTACATACAGCACTGCTAAACACTTCCAAGAAATGCATCAGAGTGACTGGACCAAAGCCACATTTTTTGGCTTAGATACAGTACAGAAACATCCCAGAGGCCGCGACTGAGTGTCCGCCCTCAGGAAGATGGAATCAGTTTTCATTCTGAGAGCAGGTTCTGTCTTCCCTGAAGGGATGAATAATGATGAGGAACTTCATTCGCATTTGAGACACTGAAACATATTAGTCAACAGATAGCCCCCCAGCCCAATAGATCAGCTTCTGGTCTTTTTTAGTAGGTTCTCATGTAACTAAACCTCAAACTTTTTCTACCTGTATATGTCACTCTTAGCAACTGAATCCTTTGCTTAAAATTGATATTTCTGATGTGCTTCAATGTATACTGTTATATAAGTGAATAACTGATTCATGTCATTATTATTTTTTCATACAGGCCACCACAAATGGCATAGACTGATTCTTGATTAAGTCACAATTAAAATACGAGCACCGGAGAACGAAGATGTTACCTTGTAACGATCGTCACTCCTTGATCAAAACGGAATCTTTGTTTGGTAACCGATCTACCTTGGTACTACACCGCATTGCCTTAAAATTATTGTATAATTTTTGATGTAATAAACTTAGTTTTATCACGGTTACCCACGTTTATGATTCGAAATGTATGCAATTTTGTTAAATCTGTATATGGCTCACCATCAGAATCAAGCCAAGATACTAAAATTCTCTTTAACCCCTTGACCGCGATCGGAATTCCGCTCGTGTGCTGGACATTCCGATCACGGGTGTGGTCGTGACGAGCTCAGCTCGTCATGCGCACAGCGCTACCGCGCAGCATGACGAGCTGAGCTCGTCACGAGCATCGAAGGGGTTAAAAGGTACTATACCTAGACTGTCTGCAAACAATTAATCTTGTACATGATATTCAGAAAACTACCTTCATTCAATAGCTTCACACCTTTTCTTTTCAATTTTAAAATTCATCTAAATGTACTTATGTGATCGTTTGTAATGTAATCAATTATTGAGCACGCAACTATCAGCGAAAAAAACTGTACCTAAAGCCATCATGCTATATGTTTACAACTGATTATAAATATACAATGGATGGCCACTACAAAGTTAAACGAGAACCTTTTTACTTTTCAAAAATGTAAAAAATGAACTTTCACTTTTTTCACTACTGCACTTTATCACCTGTACAAAATTGCACTTTTTTCTATGTCTATTGATTCTATTGATCATTCCGTCATGTTGGAAGGGTTTAAAAGACCACAGCTGTAGCAGAAGGTCATGTGACCAAGACCCTGTGTGAGGTCGAAACGCGTCTTGTTTCTCTGCCAAATAAATAATTATTAAGCACTCTAAACCGGAGTGGCTCCTTCCTTACCCATTCTGCTTGAGAGGATCCTTGCGAAATATATATAAATATATATATATATTATCTACTGGCGGTCGCCAGTAGATAGTTATAGTTACAACCTATTATCCATAGGAAATCCGCGACATTCTATTTGAAATAACTCTCTTGCCGGTTGACGTATCTTCGCAAAAATTTCAAACTTTATGGCCCGCTCCGGTCTGCTCCTACCCTGAAAGTCTCGGGGGATTCGTCAAGCGGGGCCGAGAAAAAGGGGGTCCCAAAACGCGTTTTCCCCATGCAATTTTCCATAGGAAACTTTAGACACGGCTACAGCCTGGACTGCTGAACGGAATTACACCAAATTTGGCAAAGAGGTAGTTCTTGGTTCAGAAGGAACCCTTTGTTAAATGGTGTAAATCCGTTCAGTAGTTGCTGAGAAAATCAAAAGTAAAAAGATAGATATATCTATGGCCGAGTAGGGTCCGCGTACCCTCAGCGCACCCTGCGTGCACCGTCCCGATCACGAGCTGCATGTTAACTCTTTCGGTGCTTATGACCGAGCTGGACTCGTCATGGCACACAGTGCTCGTGTGCTCATGACGAGTCCAGCTCGTCATAAGACCAACCACGGGGGAAGCGCTGGCGCTCCCCTGTGGGAATCCGATCGTCGGGTTTTTTTGGGGGAGGGAAGGACTTCCCTGCCTCCCCCCGCCCCCCATCAATGACGTCAGCGCGCAAGGCGCGCTGACGTCATTGAGGGTTTCCTTTCTTCCCGACGCGCTGGAAGCCATTTGCTTCCAGCGCGTCGCGGAAATAAGGTGAGTTTTGGCTCGGGGAGGGGGTTTGATTGGAAAAGAGACATCGAGGGAAAGGAAAGGGTTTTCCTTTCCCCCGATGCCTCTTTGTGCATTCCTGCTGCACGATCATGTGATCGTGCAGCAGGAATGCCCACGAGGGTGTTTTACGCAGCTGTAGTGTAGGAAAGGCACTATACAATTCCCCAACGAGGTAGCATTTACTGATTAGCCGGTAGAAAGTACTCCAGTTGAGTAGAGGTATTGCACAAAACGGTGGCATCTTCGTGGATAAATATGCAGGGCAGGTGTAATCCTCGATAGAGGTCTCTGCATCCTTGATTTTCTCGAGCGCAATCATCATGTAGAATTCGTGAGCGTGGTTAAGCAGATGTGCCTTCTCTCCATTTCCACCCTGAAAAGTGAGCTGTAATCCTCGATGGAGGTCTCTGCATCCTTGATTTTCTCGAGTGCAATCCTCGTGTAGTTCCTGTGACCAGGAGGTTCCCTCTCCTCGTCTGCCGGTGAGATCCTGCTCTGACCCTTTATAAACAAGAGGCATGTGAACGGGCCTAGAAGCCCCGCTCGTTTGGCCCTGCCACACATTCGTGAGCGTGGTTAAGCAGATGTGCCTTCTCTCCATTTCCACCCTGAAAAGTGAGCTGTAATCCTCGATGGAGGTCTCTGCATCCTTGATTTTCTCGAGTGCAATCCTCGTGTAGTTCCTGTGACCAGGAGGTTCCCTCTCCTCGTCTGCCGGTGAGATCCTGCTCTGACCCTTTATAAACAAGAGGCATGTGAACGGGCCTAGAAGCCCCGCTCGTTTGGCCCCGCCACACATTCGTGAGCGTGGTTAAGCAGATGTGCCTTCTCTCCATTTCCACCCTGAAAAGTGAGCTGTAATCCTCGATGTAGGTCTCTGCATCCTTGATTTTCTCGAGTGCAATCCTCGTGTAGTTCCTGTGACCAGGAGGTTCCCTCTCCTCGTCTGCCGGTGAGATCCTGCTCTGACCCTTTATAAACAAGAGGCATGTGAACGGGCCTAGAAGCCCCGCTCGTTTGGCCCCGCCACACATTCGTGAGCGTGGTTAAGCAGATGTGCCTTCTCTCCATTTCCTACCTGAAAAGTGAGCTGTAATCCTCGATGGAGGTCTCTGCATCCTTGATTTTCTCGAGTGCAATCCTCGTGTAGTTCCTGTGACCAGGAGGTTCCCTCTCCTCGTCTGCCGGTGAGATCCTGCTCTGACCCTTTATAAACAAGAGGCATGTGAACGGGCCTAGAAGCCCCGCTCGTTTGGCCCCGCCACACATACTCTCGGTATGCTACGTCTTCCCGCCCTTTCCCCACTATGATGGACAGCTTACTCAAAGGACCCCGGCGCTTTCGGCGCGGTGGCAAAGTTACAGACACACAGGTCACTGGAGACAATTCTTCTGGTCCTTTACGCAGCTGTAGTGTAGGAAAGGCACTATACATTTACCCAACGAGGTAGCACTTACTGATTAGCCAGTAGAAAGTACTCCAGTTGAGTAGAGGTATTGCACAAAACGGTGGCATCTTCGTGGATAAATATGCAGGGCAGATGTGGCTTCTCTCCATTTACACCCTGAAAAGGTAGCTGTAATCCTTGATGGAGGTCTTTGCATCCTTGATTTTCTCGAGCGCAATGCTCGTGTAGTTCCTGTGACCAGGAGGTTCCTTCTCCTCGTCTGCCGCTGAGATCATGCTCTGACCCTTTATAAACAAGAGGCATGTGAACGGGCCTAGAAGCCCCGCTCGTTTGGCCCCGCCACACATACACTAGCGGTATGCAACATCTGCCCGCCCTTTCCCCACTATGATGGACAGCTTACTCAAAGGACCCCGGCGCTTTCGGCGCGGTGGCAAAGTTACAGACACACAGGTCACTGGAGACAATTCTTCTGGTCCTTTACGCAGCTGTAGTGTAGGAAAGGCACTATACATTTACCCAACGAGGTAACACTTACTGATTAGCCAGTAGACAGTACTCCAGTTGAGTAGAGGTATTGCACAAAACGGTGGCATCTTCTTGGATAAATATGCAGGGCAGGTGTGCAGAATTCGTGAGCGTGGTTAAGCAGATGTGCCTTCTCTCCATTTCCAACGTGAAAAGTTAGCTGTAATCCTTGATGGAGGTCTTTGCATCCTTCATTTTCTCGAGCGCAATTCTCGTGTAGAATTCGTGAGCGTGGTTAAGCAGATGTGGCTTCTCTCCATTTACACCCTGAAAAGTTAGCTGTAATCCTTGATGGAGGTCTTTGCATCCTTGAATTTCTCGAGCGCAATGCTCGTGTAGTTCCTGTGACCAGGAGGTTCCTTCTCCTCGTCTGCCGCTGAGATCCTGCTCTGACCCTTTATCCCCTTCGGTGCTTATGACGAGCTGGACTCGTCATGGCACACAGTGCTCGTGTGCTCATGACGAGTCCAGCTCGTCATAAGACCACCCACGGGGAAGCGCTGGCGCTCCCCCGTGGGAATCCGATCGTTAGGTTTTTTTTGGGGGAGGCAGGGGAAGGGCTTCCCCTGCCTCCCCCGCCCCATCAATGACGTCAGCGCGCTGACATCATTGAGGGTTTCCTTTCTTCCCCGACGCGCTGGAAGCCATTTGCTTCCAGCGCGTCGGGAAATCAGGTGAGGTTTGGCTCGGGGAGGGGGGTGTTTGTATCAAAAGAGGCATCGAGGGAAAGGAAAGGGTTTTCCTTTCCCCCGATGCCTCTTTTGTGCATTCCTGCTGCACGATCATGTGATCGTGCAGCAGGAATGCCCACTAGGCACCAGGGTTTTTTTAATTTTTGTGTTGGGGAGTGGCCAAAAGGGCAAGGGTTGCTCCCCTTTTACGGGGGTGAATATTTTATTTATACTGTTAGGCCCACCTACCCCTTAGCTTGGCTGGTGGATTGTGTGTGGACTGGTGCATTATTTGCATATGTGATTTTAATGTTTTTTTTCTCCTTTTTATTCTAGTGTAAAGCTTTTGATTCCTGTTTGCGGTTTCGGCAGTGGTGGTTCTGCAGTTTTGCGTAATTGCATTTATTTGGTAAGAAAAATATTTTTGTTGTGTGTACTCCAAATGAGTATTATTGTCATGCATGAATGAATTTTTTTGTAAGTGGTGCCATAATGGCAGCATATTTGTTAGTGTTCAGAGCATGAAATTCTTTGCGATGTTTTGCATTGTCTTATGTGTAATTTTTTTCTTCTTCTTTTTTAGTGGGATATTGTTGATCCTTACTGTGTCTGTGCAGAGTAGGTGGTGGTGAGTCTAGCTGCTTCTGTCACGTGAGTGGTATAGTGTTGGAGTATATAGGTCTTTGTGATAAAGCTACATTTTGTTTATTTCTTTTTTTTACAAAGGGTTTGTTGTTGTTGACTTGTTTGACAAGTAACCTTTATTAGTAAGCATTATGGCTAGCCGTAGAATTACTGCTCAGCAGGTGGTTGGTTTGCTTCTTGAATCTTCCTCTGAGCAGGATTATGAGACTGACAGTGCGTCTGAGGGAGAGGAGGGAGGGGAAGATTCAGGCAGTGAGTTTTCTCTCCACATGGAATCATCGGATGATGAAGGTACTCTCAGTGCAGATGAAGTGCCTGTTTTAGAGGAGGATACTACTGTGCCGATGGTGCAAGAGGCATCTGGATTGCAGCCTGGGGCTGCTAGGCTTCCTACTGGAAGTGCTGGACTCTGGGTTGATCCAAACATGGTGCAGCCGGTGTTGCCTGCCTTTAGTGGTTATGCAGGGTGTAGAGTGGATTGTGAACATTATTTGCCTATACAGTATTTTCAGTTGTTTATGGATGATGTATTTTTGGGTGAGATTGTTGAGCAGACTAATTTGTATGCTGAACAGTTTTTGAGGGACAACAGTGCCAGACTTAGGCCCCATTCTAGAGCTACCCGGTGGAGTCCCACAAATCTGGAAGAGATGAAGAAGTTTTTGGGTTTGACTATTTTGATGGGTTTGATAAGGAAGCCATCCATGGGTTCATATTGGTCTACCAGTCCCTTGATGGCAACGGCCATATTTCTTGCAGTTATGACTCGTGATCGGTATTTACTTTTGCTTCGGATGCTGCATTTTGTTGATAATGGTTTGGCGTTGCCACGAGATCACCCTGAATGTGACCGTCTTTTTAAGATTCGGCCTGTTCTTGATCACTTTGTAGATCGATTTTCAGAGATCTATACTCCAGGGAAAGAAATATCTATTGATGAGTCTTTGGTCCTGTTCAAGGGCATTTTGGTTTTTAGGCAGTACATTCCTAGCAAGAGGGCACGCTATGGAATTAAGCTGTATATGTTGTCTGAGAGTAGGACAGGATATGTTTTTAATTTGCGTGTGTACACTGGTAGGGATTCCACTATTGACCCCCCTGGTTGTCCGTCCACTTTGTAGGAGTTTCAGAGAAAATTGTGTGGGATCTTGCTAGAGGACTGTTTAACAGAGGCCACCATTTGTACCTTGATAACTTCTACACTGCTGTGCAATTGTTTAAGGAATTGTTCAAAGTGGACACTTTTGCTTGTGGCACAATCCGCTCTAACCGTAAAGGTTATCCAAAAGAGCTTGTTTGCAAAAAACTTCAGAGGGGACAGTGCAGTTCCTTGCGTAGTGATGAACTACTAGCTGTGAAATTTGTGGACAGGAGGGATGTGTACATGCTGACTACCATCCATGATGAGAGTACTTCACCTGTGGCTGTTTGGGGTCAGATTGCTGAAGTGCGCAAACCTGTGTGCATTTTAGACTACAATAAGCACATGGGTGGTGTTGATAGAGTAGATCAGAGGTTGGAACCTTACACTGCTATTCGTAAGGCTTACATTTGGTATAAGAAGTTGGCCATCCATCTCTTCAATTTAGCAACTTTCAATGCTTTTGTTGTGTTCAAGGAGTGTTCTCCTGCGTCAAAGTTGACTTTTGTTCAGTTTCAGGAGTCTGTCATAGGCAGCCTTGTTGTTGTGGAACAGGCAAGTGTTCCTAGAGTTGGAGTGGTGGAGGATGTGGCTCGATTGAAAGAGCGCCACTTTCCTGATCACATTCCTCCTACACTCTCAAAAGACTTTCCCACTAGGAGATGTAGAGTCTGTTGGCGAAGAGGTACGCGGAAGGAGACTCGTATGTACTGCCCTGAGTGTCCTTCTAACCCTGGGCTGTGTGTGCCTGCTTGTTATAGAGCGTACCACAAGCAAAAGAATTATTGGGAGCAACCATGAGTGGTAAAGTGAACTGCCTGGTCTGTAATGTTTAAGAATTGTTGTTCTGTTTCAAGGTTGGCATTAGTGCAATGTTTCTGATTTTGTGTTAGTAGATTTGTATCTATTTGCAATTTGTTTGTGTTCTCTTTTTTGTATAAAAAAATCCTAAATGTGATGTTGGTGTGTGTAGGCTGGTGCTTGGCTGGCGGTGTGCGTGGAGTGGCGCTTGGCTGGCGGTGTGCGGGGAGTGGCTCTTGGCTGGCGGTGTGCGTGGAGTGGCGCTAGGCTGGCGGTGTGCGTGGAGTGGCGCTAGGCTGGCGGTGTGCGTGGAGTGGCGCTAGGCTGGCGGTGTGCGTGGAGTGGCGCTAGGCTGGCGGTGTGCGTGGAGTGGCGCTAGGCTGGCGGTGTGCGTGGAGTGGCGCTTGGCTGGCGGTGTGCGTGGAGTGGCGCTTGGCTGGCGGTGTGCGTGGACTGGCACTCGGCTGGCAGTGTGTGAGTAGTGACTTGCTGCTGGTCACTACACACACTGCTAGCCGAGCGACACTCCACGCAATCCATCAGCTTGTGTGGTTGCTGTGTTAGGAATGTGGGCGTGTGAAAGTGATGGGCCCTTGAATGGCGCTGTCTGCTGGTGTGAGTGTTGTAATGTGATGGGCCCGCGGCTGGTGGTGTGAATGGTTTTGTATTTGTCACACGTATGAAAGGTGTATGAATGGCCTGTAAAGAGGTTGGTGCCTTGTCGTGGCTTTACAGCTCACGAGCTGTGAGTCAATGGTTCAGTTTCTCGTCCTTTCAATTATTAACAGTGCATTTCATTTTTGTGAAATCACTTGTTAATACAATTGTTTATACTGAACCATCACTCACCCTCGTGCCAAATCCAACCAGTATGTGTGTGTGTGCTTGAGGATTAGATGGCTGTGCAGTAATATTTTTTTTTGTCTTTCTCAAGCAGGGTGTACCTTGTCCCTTTTTGTGAATGTTGTAATGTGTTTGTTTCGTGCCTGGGGGTGTGAATGGTCTTGTGTGTATCACGTATGAAAGGTGTTTGAATGGCCTGTAAAGCGGTTGGGGCCTTGACGTGGCTTTACAGCTCACGAGCTGCGAGTCACTGGTTCCGTTTTTGTCCTTTCAATTATTGACAGTGCATTTCATTTTTGTGAAATCTCTTGTTAATAAAATTGTATATACTGAACCATCACTTGCCCTCGTGCCAAATCCAACCAGTATGTGTGTGTGCTTGAGGAATAGATGGCTGTGCAGTAATCTTTGTCTTTTTAGTCTGTCTGCCAAGGTGTACATTCCGTCTAAGAATAACCTACCAACTGTAGATATTGTCGTAAACGAAACACCCATGGGAGTACATGGTGATATCTCTCTTGTGGATCCCAACAAGTTATGGTACCCACAATGTCCTGCAAACCTCAAAATGTCTGTCACATTTTCCTTGCAATATTGTGCCAAAATTTTCACGCTGCAGAAATAAACAACACATTATCTCATTATGACCTGGTTTTGCAAGGGGGTCACCTGGGTTTTGGCCCGGGGCTCGGCGGCCACATAGGAAACCTACCAAACCCACACATTTCTGAAAAGTAGATACCCGGGGGCTTCCAGGGAGGTATGGCTTGCGTGGATCCCCCAACGTTTCCTTACCCAGAATCCCCTGCAAACCTCACTTTTAGCTGAAAAAATCACTTTTTCACACATTTTTGTGTGGGAAAGTGTGGCATCACTGGCCTCACACAAATTTCCTACCACCCAGCGTTCCCCCAGGTCTCCCGATAAAAATGGTGCCTCACTTGTGTGGGAGGCCCAAGTACCCGCGACAGGCAAGGGCCCACAACGTAGTGAGGCGACCTCAAAATGGCCTTTCACAAAACCACCTGGTTTTGCAAGGGAGTCACCTGGGTTTTTGGCTCTGTGCTCGGCGGCCATCTAGGGAAACCTACCAAACCCACACATTTCTGAAAAGTAGACACCCGGGGCTTCCAGGGAGGTATGGCTTGCGTGGATCCCCCAACGTTTCCTTACCCAGAATCCCCTGCAAACCTCACTTTTAGCTGAAAAAATCACTTTTTTCACACATTTTTGTGTGGGAAAGTGTGGCATCACTGGCCTCACACAAATTTCCTACCACCCAGCGTACCCCCAGGTCTCCCGATAAAAATGGTGCCTCACTTGTGTGGGAGGCCCAAGTACCCGCGACAGGCAAGGGCCCACAACGTAGTGAGGCGACCTCAAAATGGCCTTTCACAAAACCACCTGGTTTTGCAAGGGGGTCACCTGGGTTTTTGGCCCTGTGCTCGGCGGCCATCTAGGAAACCTACCAAACCCACACATTTCTGAAAAGTAGACACCCGGGGGCTTCCAGGGAGGTATGGCTTGCGTGGATCCCCCAACGTTTCCTTACCCAGAATCCTCTGCAAACCTCACTTTTAGCTGAAAAAATCACTTTTTTCACACATTTTTGTGTGGAAAAGTGTGGCATCACTGGCCTCACACAAATTTCCTACCACCCAGCGTTCCCCCAGGTCTCCCGATAAAAATGGTGCCTCACTTGTGTGGGAGGCCCAAGTACCCGCGACAGGCAAGGGCCCAAAACATTTTTTGATAGGCAATGTTGATGTTGCCTCAAAACGTTTTGTGTCCTTGCCTGTCGCGGGTACTTGGGCCTCCCACACAAGTGAGGCACCATTTTTATCGGGAGACCTGGGGGAACGCTGGGTGGTAGGAAATTTGTGTGAGGCCAGTGATGCCACACTTTCCCACACAAAAATGTGTGAAAAAGTGATTTTTTCAGCTAAAATTGAGGTTTGCAAGGGATTCTGGGTAAGGAAACGTTGGGGGATCCACGCAAGCCATACCTCCCTGAAGCCCTCGGGTGTCTACTTTTCAGAAATGTGTGGTTTGGTAGGTTTACCTAGATGGCCGCGAGCACGGGGCCAAAAACCCAGGTGACTTCTGCAAAACCAGGTGGTTTTGAGATAGGCAATTTTGAGGTCGCCTCACTACGTTGTGGGCCCTTGCCTGTCGCGGGTACTTGGGCCTCCCACAAGTGAGGCACCATTTTTATCGGGAGACCTGGGGAACGCTGGTGGTAGGAAATTTGTGTGAGGCCAGTGATGCCACACTTTCCCACACACAAATGTGTGAAAAAGTGATTTTTTCAGCTAAAATTGAGGTTTGCAAGGGATTCTGGGTAAGGAAACGTTGGGGGATCCACGCAAGCCATACCTCCTGAAGCCCCGGGTGTCTACTTTTCAGAAATGTGTGGGTTTGGTAGGTTTCCCTAGATGGCCGCCGAGCACAGGGCCAAAACCCAGGTGACTCCCTTGCAAAACCAGGTGGTTTTGTGAAAGGCCATTTTGAGGTCGCCTCACTACGTTGTGGGCCCTTGCCTGTCGCTGGTACTTGGGCCTCCCACACAAGTGAGGCACCAATTTTATTGGGAGACCTGGGGGAACGCTGGGTGGTAGGAAATTTGTGTGAGGCCAGTGATGCCACACTTTCCCACACAAAAATGTGTGAAAAAGTGATTTTTTCAGCTAAAATTGAGGTTTGCAAGGGATTCTGGTAAGGAAACGTTGGGGGATCCACGCAAGCCATACCTCCCTGGAAGCCCCCGGTGTCTACTGTTCAGAAATGTGTGGGTTTGGTAGGTTTACCTAGATGGCCGCCGAGCACGGGGCCAAAACCCAGGTGACTCCCTTGCAAAACCAGGTGGTTTTGAGATAGGCAATTTTGAGGTCGCCTCACTACGTTGTGGGCCCTTGCCTGTCGCGGGTACTTGGGCCTCCCACACAAGTGAGGCACCATTTTTATCGGGAGACCTGGGGGAACGCTGGGTGGTAGGAAATTTGTGTGAGGCCAGTGATGCCACACTTTCCCACACACAAATGTGTGAAAAAAGTGATTTTTTCAGCTAAAATTGAGGTTTGCAAGGGATTCTGGGTAAGGAAACGTTGGGGGATCCACGCAAGCCATACCTCCCTGGAAGCCCCCGGGTGTCTACTTTTCAGAAATGTGTGGGTTTGGTAGGTTTCCCTAGATGGCCGCCGAGCACAGGGCCAAAAACCCAGGTGACCCCCCTTGCAAAACCAGGTGGTTTTGTGAAAGGCCATTTTGAGGTCGCCTCACTACGTTGTGGGCCCTTGCCTGTCGCGGATACTTGGGCCTCCCACACAAGTGAGGCACCATTTTTATCGGGAGACCTGGGGGAACGCTGGGTGGTAGGAAATTTGTGTGAGGCCAGTGATGCCACACTTTCCCACACACAAATGTGTGAAAAAAGTGATTTTTTCAGCTAAAATTGAGGTTTGCAAGGGATTCTGGGTAAGGAAACGTTGGGGGATCCACGCAAGCCATACCTCCCTGGAAGCCCACGGGTGTCTACTTTTCAGAAATGTGTGGGTTTGGTAGGTTTCCCTAGATGGCCGCCGAGCACAGGGCCAAAAACCCAGGTGACCCCCTTGCAAAACCAGGTGGTTTTGAGATAGGCAATTTTGAGGTCGCCTCACTACGTTGTGGGCCCTTGCCTGTCGCGGGTACTTGGGCCTCCCACACAAGTGAGGCACCATTTTTATCGGGAGACCTGGGGGAACGCTGGGTGGTAGGAAATTTGTGTGAGGCCAGTGATGCCACACTTTCCCACACACAAATGTGTGAAAAAAGTGATTTTTTCAGCTAAAATTGAGGTTTGCAGGGGATTCTGGGTAAGGAAACGTTGGGGGATCCACGCAAGCCATACCTCCCTGGAAGCCCCCGCGTGTCTACTTTTCAGAAATGTGTGTGTTTGCTAGGTTTCCCTAGGTGTCGGCAGAGGTAGGGTTCAAAAACTACAGCTAGGCACTTTGCCAAAAAGGGTCATTTTTCACTGCAAAATTGATGTGTGACCGCGTTGCGTTTTGCGCCGTTTCCTGTCGCAGACACTAGGCCGACCCACACAAGTGAGGTACCATTTTTCTCGTAAGACTTTGGGGAACGCGGGGTGGGTGGAAATTTGTGGATCCACGCAGATTCCAGAACTTTCCACCACAGAAATGTGGGGAAAATGTGGTTTTTTTGACAATTTTTATGTTTGCAAGGGATTCTGGGTAACAGAACCTGGTGGGAGGCAGTCAAGTCACCCCATCCTGGATTCTCCTGGGTGTCTAGTTTTCAAAAATGTATAGGTTTGCTAGGTTTCCCTAGGTGCCGGCAGAGGTAGGGTTCAAAAACTACAGCTAGGCACTTTGCCAAATAAGGGTCATTTTTCACTGCGAAATTGAGGTGTAAGCACGTTGCGTTTTGCGCCGTTTCCTGTCGCAGGCACTAGGCCGACCCACACAAGTGAGGTACCATTTTTCTCGTAAGACTTTGGGGAACGCGGGGTGGGTGGAAATTTGTGGATCCACGCAGATTCCAGAACTTTCCACCACAGAAATATAGGGAAAATGTGTTTTTTTGACAATTTTTATGTTTGCAAGGGATTCTGGGTAACAGAACCTGGTGGGAGGCAGTCAAGTCACCCCATCCTGGATTCCCCTGGGTGTCTAGTTTTCAAAAATGTATAGGTTTGCTAGGTTTCCTAGGTGCCGGCAGAGGTAGGGTTCAAAAACTACAGCTAGGCACTTTGCCAAAAAAGGGTCATTTTTCACTGCGAAATTGAGGTGTGACCGCGTTGCGTTTTGCGCCGTTTCCTGTCGCAGGCACTAGGCCGACCCACACAAGTGAGGTACCATTTTTCTCGTAAGACTTTGGGGAACGCGGGGTGGGTGGAAATTTGTGGATCCACACAGATTCCAGAACTTTCCACCACAGAAATGTGTGGAAAATGTGTTTTTTGGACAATTTTTTATGTTTGCAAGGGATTCTGGGTAACAGAACCTGGTGGGAGGCAGTCAAGTCACCCCATACTGGATTCCCCTGGGTGTCTAGTTTTCAAAAATGTATAGGTTTGCTAGGTTTCCCTAGGTGCCGGCAGAGGTAGGGTTCTAAAACTACAGCAAGGCACTTTGCCAAAAAAGGGTCATTTTTCACTGCGAAATTGAGGTGTGACCACGTTGCGTTTTGCGCCGTTTCCTGTCGCAGGCACTAGGCCGACCCACACAAGTGAGGTACCATTTTTCTCGTAAGACTTTGGGGAACGCGGGGTGGGTGGAAATTTGTGGATCCACGCAGATTCCAGAACTTTCCACCACAGAAATGTGGGGAAAATGTGTTTTTTGGACAATTTTTTATGTTTGCAAGGGATTCTGGGTAACAGAACCTGGTGGGAGGCAGTCAACTCACCCCATCCTGGATTCCCCTGGGTGTCTAGTTTTCAAAAATGTATAGGTTTGCTAGGTTTCCCTAGGTGCCGGCAGAGCTAGGGTTCAAAAACTACAGCTAGGCACTTTGCCAAAAAAGGGTCATTTTTCACTGCGAAATTGAGGTGTGACCACGTTGCGTTTTGCGCCGTTTCCTGTCGCAGGCACTAGGCCGACCCACACAAGTGAGGTACCATTTTTCTCGTAAGACTTTGGGGAACGCGGGGTGGGTGGAAATTTGTGGATACACGCAGATTCCAGAACTTTCCACCACAGAAATGTGGGGAAAATGTGTTTTTTGGACAATTTTTTATGTTTGCAAGGGATTCTGGGTAACAGAACCTGGTGGGAGGCAGTCAAGTCACCCCATCCTGGATTCCCCTGGGTGTCTAGTTTTCAAAAATGTATAGGTTTGCTAGGTTTTCCTAGGTGCCGGCAGAGCTAGGGTTCAAAAACTACAGCTAGGCACTTTGCCAAAAAAGGGTCATTTTTCACTGCGAAATTGAGGTGTGACCACGTTGCTTTTTGCGCCGTTTCCTGTTGTAGGCACTAGGCCGACCCACACAAGTGAGGTACCATTTTTCTCGTAAGACTTTGGGGGACGCGGGGTGGGTGGAAATTTGTGGATCCACGCAGATTCCAGAACTTTCCACCACAGAAATGTGGGGAAAATGTGTTTTTTTTGACAATTTTTTATGTTTGCAAGGGATTCTGGGTAACAGAACCTGGTGGGAGGCAGTCAAGTCACCCCATCCTGGATTCCCCTGGGTGTCTAGTTTTCAAAAATGTATAGGTTTGCTAGGTTTCCCTAGGTGCCGGCAGAGGTAGGGTTCAAAAACTACAGCTAGGCACTTTGCCAAAAAAGGGTCATTTTTCACTGCGAAATTGAGGTGTGACCGCGTTGCGTTTTGCGCCGTTTCCTGTCGCAGGCACTAGGCCGACCCACACAAGTGAGGTACCATTTTTCTCGTAAGACTTTGGGGAACGCGGGGTGGGTGGAAATTTGTGGATCCACGCAGATTCCAGAACTTTCCACCACAGAAATGTGGGGAAAATGTGTTTTTTTGACAATTTTTTATGTTTGCAAGGGATTCTGGGTAACAGAACCTGGTGGGAGGCAGTCAAGTCACCCCATCCTGGATTCCCCTGGGTGTCTAGTTTTCAAAAATGTATAGGTTTGCTAGGTTTCCCTAGGTGCCGGCAGAGCTAGGGTTCAAAAACTACAGCTAGGCACTTTGCCAAAAAAGGGTCATTTTTCACTGCGAAATTGAGGTGTGACCATGTTGCGTTTTGCGCCGTTTCCTGTCGCAGGCACTAGGCCGACCCACACAAGTGAGGTACCATTTTTCTCGTAAGACTTTGGGGAACGCGGGGTGGGTGGAAATTTGTGGATCCACGCAGATTCCAGAACTTTCCACCACAGAAATGTGGGGAAAATGTGGTTTTTTTGACAATTTTTTATGTTTGCAAGGGATTCTGGGTAACAGAACCTGGTGGGAGGCAGTCAAGTCACCCCATCCTGGATTCCCCTGGGTGTCTAGTTTTCAAAAATGTATAGGTTTGCTAGGTTTCCCTAGGTGCCGGCAGAGCTAGGGTTAAAAAACTACAGCTAGGCACTTTGCCAAAAAAGGGTCATTTTTCACTGCGAAATTGAGGTGTGACCACGTTGCGTTTTGCGCCGTTTCCTGTCGTAGGCACTAGGCCGACCCACACAAGTGAGGTACCATTTTTCTCGTAAGACTTTGGGGGACGCGGGGTGGGTGGAAATTTGTGGATCCACGCAGATTCCAGAACTTTCCACCACAGAAATGTGGGGAAAATGTGTTTTTTTGACAATTTTTTATGTTTGCAAGGGATTCTGGGTAACAGAACCTGGTGGGAGGCAGTCAAGTCACCCCATCCTGGATTCCCCTGGGTGTCTAGTTTTCAAAAATGTATAGGTTTGCTAGGTTTCCCTAGGTGCCGGCAGAGGTAGGGTTCAAAAACTACAGCTAGGCACTTTGCCAAAAAAGGGTCATTTTTCACTGCGAAATTGAGGTGTGACCGCGTTGCGTTTTGCGCCGTTTCCTGTCGCAGGCACTAGGCCGACCCACACAAGTGAGGTACCATTTTTCTCGTAAGACTTTGGGGAACGCGGGGTGGGTGGAAATTTGTGGATCCACGCAGATTCCAGAACTTTCCACCACAGAAATGTGGGGAAAATGTGTTTTTTTGACAATTTTTTATGTTTGCAAGGGATTCTGGGTAACAGAACCTGGTGGGAGGCAGTCAAGTCACCCCATCCTGGATTCCCCTGGGTGTCTAGTTTTCAAAAATGTATAGGTTTGCTAGGTTTCCCTAGGTGCCGGCAGAGCTAGGGTTCAAAAACTACAGCTAGGCACTTTGCCAAAAAAGGGTCATTTTTCACTGCGAAATTGAGGTGTGACCATGTTGCGTTTTGCGCCGTTTCCTGTCGCAGGCACTAGGCCGACCCACACAAGTGAGGTACCATTTTTCTCGTAAGACTTTGGGGAACGCGGGGTGGGTGGAAATTTGTGGATCCACGCAGATTCCAGAACTTTCCACCACAGAAATGTGGGGAAAATGTGTTTTTTGACAATTTTTTATGTTTGCAAGGGATTCTGGGTAACAGAACCTGGTGGGAGGCAGTCAAGTCACCCCATCCTGGATTCCCCTGGGTGTCTAGTTTTCAAAAATGTATAGGTTTGCTAGGTTTCCCTAGGTGCCGGCAGAGGTAGGGTTCAAAAACTACAGCTAGGCACTTTGCCAAAAAAGGGTCATTTTTCACTGCGAAATTGAGGTGTGACCGCGTTGCGTTTTGCGCCGTTTCCTGTCGCAGGCACTAGGCCGACCCACACAAGTGAGGTACCATTTTTCTCGTAAGACTTTGGGGAACGCGGGGTGGGTGGAAATTTGTGGATCCACGCAGATTCCAGAACTTTCCACCACAGAAATGTGGGGAAAATGTGTTTTTTGGACAATTTTTTATGTTTGCAAGGGATTCTGGGTAACAGAACCTGGTGGGAGGCAGTCAAGTCACCCCATCCTGGATTCCCCTGGGTGTCTAGTTTTCAAAAATGTATAGGTTTGCTAAGTTTCCCTAGGTGCCGGCAGAGCTAGGGTTCAAAAACTACAGCTAGGCACTTTGCCAAAAAAGGGTCATTTTTCACTGCGAAATTGAGGTGCGACCGCGTTGCGTTTTGCGCCGTTTCCTGTCGCAGGCACTAGGCCGACCCACACAAGTGAGGTACCATTTTTCTCGTAAGACTTTGGGGAACGCGGGGTGGGTGGAAATTTGTGGATCCACGCAGATTCCAGAACTTTCCATCACAGAAATGTGGGGAAAATGTGGTTTTTTTGACAATTTTTTATGTTTGCAAGGGATTCTGGGTAACAGAACCTGGTGGGAGGCAGTCAAGTCACCCCATCCTGGATTCCCCTGGGTGTCTAGTTTTCAAAAATGTATAGGTTTGCTAGGTTTCCCTAGGTGCTGGCAGAGCTAGGGTTCAAAAACTACAGCTAGGCACTTTGCCAAAAAAGGGTCATTTTTCACTTCGAAATTGAGGTGTGACCACGTTGCGTTTTGCGCCGTTTCCTGTCGCAGGCACTAGGCCGACCCACACAAGTGAGGTACCATTTTTCTCGTAAGACTTTGGGGAACGCGGGTTGGTGGAAATTTGTGGATCCACGCAGATTCCAGAACTTTCCACCACAGAAATGTGGGGAAAATGTGGTTTTTTTGACAATTTTTTATGTTTGCAAGGGATTCTGGGTAACAGAACCTGGTGGGAGGCAGTCAAGTCACCCCATCCTGGATTCCCCTGGGTGTCTAGTTTTCAAAAATGTATAGGTTTGCTAGGTTTCCCTAGGTGCCGGCAGAGCTAGGGTTCAAAAACTACACCTAGGCACTTTGCAAAAAAAGGGTAATTTTTCATTGTGAAAATGTGGTACGTCCACGTTGCATTTTGAGCCATTTCCTGTTGTGGGCACAAGGGCTACCCACACAAGTGAGGTACCATTTTTATCGGGAGACTTAGGGTAACACAGAATTGTAGAGCAACTGTTATTACCTATTGACTTTCGATGCATTTCTGCCTTCCAAATGAAAGACAATGTGTAAAAAATAAGTCATTTTGAAAAATGACCTATAATTCTCATGCTAGTATGGGTACTCCCAATTTCGGAAATGTGCAAATATCTACTGTTTCTAAAATCTACATTTTGTTCCCATTTCAGAAATACATAGGTGTCTTTCATAACAATTTTTCCATGTATACATTTTCCCAAAATAATTGCTATATACCCGGTACTTAAAAAAAATCATTGCAAGATGTTGCTCAATTATTGGCTCTGGGTTCGTCGGGTTCTTGGTGAACCTACAAGTCCTATATATCCCCACAACCAGAAAGGTCCAGCGGATATAACGGTATTTTGCCTTCAAATAGCTGTCATAATTAGAAGAAGTTACAGGTGAAAACGTTGACACAAATGGCTGTTTTTTTCAACTAATTTTCAATTTTTCCTTTATTTAACTGTTAGTTTCTATAAGGAAAACTTTAAGGATCTACACAAATGACCCCTTGCTGAATTCAGAATTTTGTCTACTTTTCATAAATGTATGGCTTTCCAGGATCCATTATTGGTTTCATACCCATTTCTACCATTAACTGGAAGGAGGTTGAAAGCACAAAAAATAGCAAAAATAGGCTATGTCCCAGAAAAATGCCAAAACTGTGTAAAGAAAGTTGGTTTTCTGACAAAAGTCTGCTTGTCCCTGAAAGCTGGGAAGATGGTGATTTCATCCCCACAACCCCTTTTTTGATGCCATTTGCAGGGAAAAATCAAGACGCTTTCATCTGTAGCCCTTTTTTTGCCTTTTTCCAAAAAAAACCAAAATTTAGCTGTATTTTGACTAATTTCTGGGTCCCCTCCAGGGGAATCCACAAACCCTGGGTACCTTTACAATCTCCATGATGTTAGAAAAAAAGGACGCAAATTTGGCATGGATACCTTATGTGGCCAAAAAGTTACAGGGGCCTAAGCGCGCACTACCCCAAATAGCCAAAAAAAGGCTTAGCACAGGAGGGGAAAAGGCCTAGCAGCGAAGGGGTTAATTGGCTGTCAGCTGGCTGTCAACATTCCGATTCAGGAAATGTTGGCAGCCATTTTGTCCCTCGGTAGAACCTAGGGACAGAAACAAGTGCGCAAAGCGCACAAAGGGGGCAGGGTAGAAACACCCTGACCCCCTAGGTCTGCTCAAAGGTTATATTAGGGTGTGAGGAGGTGCATCAGATTATCACGTGGATGATGTCATCAGTGATGTCATTTGAGATGTCATCAGTGATGTCATCAGTGATGTCACTGACCATGTCATGAGTGATGTAATATGTGACGTCATCAGCAGTGCATTGCGGGCGCGAGTTATAGTTAGCTGAACTAACTATAATGGGGGAATTTCACGGGTTTTGTACGAGTGCAATGTCCAACTAACTATAACTGTCCCTAAAACCTATGGTTTTTTCAGTGAATATATATATATATATATATATATATATATATATATATATATATATCAGAAAAAGTCCTGTCGTGTAGTTCCTATAAAAAGTATACAGGATCTGCGCGTTTAGACAACATACACTGTAGGATTGGTGTCAGACTGGATCTGAACACCCCCACCGGGTATGTTGGCCCTTTTGTACCAACTAGCTCACAGTGCCACTATAATCTCCTCTTACCAAGGAGAGAATAGTTCCTGGCAACCATCGAACATGACAACCCTGATCCCTCAGGACCGTGGAAACAATATACTACCTTTTGCTCAGTCACTCGTGCTTACTTAGTCTGTTTCAGAGAGATACACCGGATAAACAGGCTGGGCATTTTTCAATAAGCATTTATTGAACAGTTTTTATTCTGGTGTAAAATAAGAGAGCTGCAACAACCGTTAGGCAGTATAAGATATAAATGATTAGCAGTACTATAAAGGTATAGCTCTACCATCTTGCAATAATCATGAATACATTAGAGTATATAAAACACATGATAAAAAGTGCGTACTCCTACGATGCCTCCCTAACTAGATGTACCTAAGTGTACTTAGCATGTATGTAGGTGTTAAGCCAAGAATCCCTCTAGGATTTAGTCAGCCCCATTACCTGAAGTGAGAGACTGTGGGACCCCGTCCTGGTCTTGAGTTGGACACCCCGCGAGGGATGTTAGACCACTGCGAGCTGGAGTGTCTGCATGCAGGAACCTCAGCGTCTCTGGTCAGTGTGTCGGCCGGGAAGTCTCAGTCTCCTCTGTCTTATCTTAGCAAGATGTGATGTTACTGTGTCTGCCTAAGGATGACGTTGGGCATGAACTTTGTACATAGATTTTATACAGGAGATGGTAGTCCTGCTGTGCTTCCAAGAATCCTCATGCATAATTTATGAGATTTCGAACCAGAGAATAACCTGCATTCTGAATGCAGTGTAGTATCTAGGTAAAAGGTCAGTCCCTGTAAACCGTGACAATTGTAATGTTGTGAAGAATATAGGTGAAGGGTAATGAAGTTACCGAGGCCTATATTATGGTACCTATATGGAATATAACACCCACTCCTCTTCCGAATGGATGACATACTTTAATTCTAACCGTACTACTAGGTGGACTAGATACTTGTACGCAAATAGTTAAAACATTAGTTTCTCGTTGTGTTAAAAAACATTGTTTTAAAAATTGTTAAAAAGGTGTTAAAAAAGTGTTAAAAAGAAAAATATTAGAAATTGACACTTAAGCTACAGCTCTAATATGTCCGTAGGTATAGTCCGAACTACTACAAGCATTTGAAAGCCATACTTGCTCAAAAGGAATGTCAATTTTGATACGGAGTTCTAATTTTCCGTTTGTTTCCCAAAAGTCAAATTTTTCCCAGCACATGACGGGCCAAATGAGTCAAATGTTTGTGTCCCGGCTGGTAGACGGAACATCCTCCGCATTCGACGGTCCCTGTAACACCTTGCAGATTATGTCAATTGAGCACAGATGATCTTCCGTACTGTCCACAGCCGGTGCTGGGGCAGCCTGTGCGCCATCCAAGGCCTTGGTGTCAGAGGAGGAGCCGGTGTCCATACCAGCAGGAGCAGATACTACCTATGGTGACTCTAGAAATGCCGCCATCAACATGGGAATAAGCTGGGGACACTGCAGAACATGGGCCGTTATCGGGTCCAGTAAAGCATCAACGTCCGGTTGCGCACATGATGGGAGTGTCAGACAGAGATCTAACACGCATTCTTCTCCGCAAAACAGGCATCGGAGGACAGGTAAGATACAGTCCATCCAGACTGGTCTAAATGACAAGAACCAAGAAGCACTTAGTTCCCTTAAGTGAGGTGTGCTTTGTAGTTGTACCATGCGATCACTGTATTTTCGCTCCAGGAGTACTGTTTCCATCTCCTTGGTGACTGGGACGTCCATTGCGTAGCAGAAAAACGACAATCAGGATACCTGCTATTAGAAACAGGATCAGCTGCAGCCCTCCAAATATGCTTCCAAATACGGAGTGTATAAAGTTTGGTATAACTCCGAGGACCGTCTGAAAGGTGCTTAATAGTCCAGAACCTATGGTCTTAAATAGGTGGACGATGCCTGTCGTATCAGACATGTTAAAGATACGATTTACCATTTCTGCGAAATGGAAAGGGCAATTTGTACGTATAAGCGCCTGTATCTCTGCTGAAGACCTTGCAACTTGAAGATCAAAGGTCTCTCCAGCGGAGGTTAAGGGCACAGATTTCTGTATAAGCATGGCTTTCATTCTGCTGAAAGCATCAAACCGTATTAACGAAACATCTAGTGAAGGCCATAACGGCGCCTCCCTGACTGTATGTGTTGGTGGAAACAATACTTGCATACAGCAAGTAACCCTGGAGCTCACGGTTACCAGATATGCGATGCCCAGAAGCATCCCACAGCAGCCTTGATCGTTCAGCATCAAGTAACTCCCATTTGAAAGTAGCCTGAACACTGGAGGGATCACGGCAGCTGGGGCACCCTTTAAGTGACAGGATAAGTTAGCTACCGAACCGTTACAGGCCCCATGAAGCATTATATCCTGGCATATAAGTGATCCACTTAAAGTATTCTCGCAGTTAGTACCGCTTAGAAACACTTCTTTTTCCCCACTCCGGCATCGAAATCTGTACGGTAATTCCCAGGATTCCTTGATGAATTCCCTACCCATCTCTTCATATCTGCCTGCCTGCATTTGTTCAAGACAATATTGGAATTGAAAAGTAGTGACAGGAAGAGTTAAGTGGCCATGGATTAGCCATTCCGTGGACGGTGACTCTGCCACTGTAAATGCTAATATATCCAATTTTTCAATACGCAGCATTGTATATTTTGCTCCCCTTTGTGCCATTTCTATCTGATTTTCTGTCAGATTGTACGAAGAAAACAGAGACGTACCGTTTATGAAACGCCAAGGCACATAGCCGGCGTGCAAAGATTGCAGCGTCCAGCTTAATAACATAATAGAACGCAATTGTGATTGCCCGTGTTGTAATATGGACAGATCCTGTTCTAGTACATCAATAGCAGAAGATACAATGTTGCCTAGAGAATATATCCTGGAAGTTAGTGTCGTTAACCCATTGTTGACCACTGCTAGAGCCTTTTCTAGATTTATACGATCTATTTCTCGTATTCTTTCCGCGGCCTCTTGTTGTGATATTTTCCAAATCTCATTGTAGACAGCATAATATAAACGTTTCTGACGTGGCTTCCTAGGGCCTAATAAAAAATCCCTTAGGTCCACATCCTCTGTAAGTAAGGATAAGTGTTGTTTCACATGTGTAAGTGATGAGGTCTTCAGTCAATCGAGGCATAACTTCCCAACACTGTATGATGTCACTACCCCTGGGTGTTCTCTCTGTACATAGCGTGGGTCTGGCCTGTTGATACTAAACCCTTTGGTTTTACCCATGAATCTTTCCTGAAAGCTATTCGTGTCTGTGGGCCAAATAAGCCATCCCTTCCAATCGGGGTCTGATCTATTGTATTGCTTGATCATTTCTAGCGTAATCCCTTCTTGTGATGTTATGTTACCCTCGGTGTGTGATGGTGTGGGCATCCAAGGTGTATTCAAATCTTTGTTCTTGGCTAGTCCAAGACAGGACGTTTGTTGCACCGTTTCATTCAAAAACATGATTTGTTGAGGAATAAGGCATGCTCTAAATAGTGCCTCCATTCCCTGGACCTGCCAGTCTCTAGTACCCCAGACAGATTTTAAGTCTATGGTGTCTTTCCACAATTCAAAACCTTGTTCAGACAACTGGACAATGAAGGAAGCAGAATAAATCTGTTTTGTGTTTGTCAACATATTTTTCTGTGCTTTTGTAGGTGTAACCTTATAATAAAATGAGGCCGGGTCTGACGTGTTAAACCCTGAAAAATATGGAAACTTCTGTGCAAATGTTTTTTGAACTGCTTTTCGGTGGTGTCGGGCAATGTTCCCATGGGTGGTATGTGAAAACATTTCTGGGATTAGCAGATTTATGCAGAAAGTGATGACCATAATGTTGATAGCAATACATTGTTTCAAAGTCTGTTGTGTCTTCCAACATTTCATTATTAGAAAAAGCAGCAGATTTTTCTAAATCAGACAACATATTTTTTACAGTTTCATAATCCCAATCATCGGAAAATGTACTGGAGGTAATGATATCACTTAATGAAATTTTAAATAAATGTGGTATTTTTAAAAGTTCGGTCGGTCCAAATATATCGTAATCAACCTTGTCCCACACTACACCATCAGGTATAGGAACTGCTGTAATGTTCACCGATGATAGGTCTCTTTTTCATGATGTGAAGATAGATGTGGTTTCAGAATCACATAAACTTTTTGTGCTGCAGAGCTTTCTCGAAGATAAGTTCCACTAATAAGCATACTAAAGACAGTCCCAAGGCCAATCCAGAAAAGTAAGAAAAGTATTCCGGTAGTTACCCAGAGTTCCACCCAAGGTGATACCAGGTAAGTCTTTTAAGAAAGTTCAGAAAATCTTTGAATCGCTGTAGACAAGATTTTTGGGCTGGCATCGTTTCAGGTTCACTTGGTTCCAATGAAAAGGTATCGAAGTCAATGAAATAGCCAGATGCAGTTCAATCAATTTTCGGAAGTTCCGCAGGTTTTGTGGAAACTGTAGCTTGCTTTTGTTGGGGCATGTTGACGTAGATATCCGTGTTTGGCTGAATTGAAATTTGTCTTTCAGTGGAGTTCTCATTTTGAACTTCAGTTTCAAGAGGAACGAGTTCCATTGCATTGTTTCTTAATCCATCATTCCGTGGAGGTGACCCTTCAAATGTGATGAGTCTTTCTGTTTGAACTTCTTGTATAGTAGTGAGGGGAGGGTGTCTGTTACTCTGGAGTCCACGCGGCCTACTACTCAGTATCGGCCACATAGTGTGGTTTGATCAGGTCTATTGAGACAAATCTTTTCTCCTTTTTACCGGCAAGAGGTTGCAAAAGTACTGTCCTTGTTCCTTCAACTGCCAGGACAGGTACAGGCTTTCTGTATGATTGCCCAAATTCCTTTTTGTCCGCTATCTTCTCTCTGACCAGATCCCCAACCTTAGGGATCCAGACAGGTCTTGCCTTGACACTTTTTACTTCCCCAGTGGCGGTGCGTTTCACCTGGACTAATGTCTGTAGTGCCCTAGATTCATTCAGGTACTGTAAAACAGCCAAACGTTTATGGATGTCAAAAGGTTTTTCATCCACCACTGTGCCTTCACAATCAAGATCAGATACCCACATTCTTGTCCCAAATAGGACCTCATAAGGAGTGACACCCCCTAGAGAACTTCTTGGCTGATTATTTAATGACCTTTGAACTCCATACAGATGTTTTACCCAATTTCCAACGGAGCCTAATACTCTAGCTGTTAAAGACTGCTTTAAGTCCTTGTATTTCCTCTCCACAACCGAATTTCCCTCGGGATGGTACGGAGAGGAGTACCGCAATGCTACACCCAAACTTCCCATGGCTTCCTTGTAAGTCCTAGAGCTAAATGCGGGGCCACGGTCAGAATGTAATGTGCCAATTGCGTATGTCCCTATAAAGACTCGAAAATCTTTTATAACAGTTTGAGTGTCAGCCGAGCGCTGGGGCCACACCCATAGGAACCTAGAGCAGGAATCCACTGCAACCATGATATACTTGTAAGCCCCATCAGATTGTAAGGGGCCGCAGTGGTCCAAATAGACACACGCCAGTGGCTTGTCTGATATTAGTAATGGTGTCTGCACTGGACGTGTTACTGTGGAGCCTTTCATCTGCTGACAGATGTCGCATTTCAAGACGTAGTCCTTAGTTTGCTTTCTTAGTCCTGGCCACCAATAGCGCTGTTTCAATAAAGAGACAATTGCTGTAACTCCTGCATGTGCAGACCCTATACCCTTGTGTGCTGCTATAATTAATCCTAACCTATGATCCATATTTGGTATTACTCTATCCCCCACTCCAGGAATTTGACCAAATGGAACTTTGTTTGCATCTAACTTGTAGGAGTATTTGAGTGGAAGCCTTTTCGGTACTGCTGAGTTATTGCGTGTACAATAATCGAAACCATTATCTCACTGTCTATTCTCGTTTTTGAACGAGTGATTGCAGCTACGGAAGCCGTGCGTACCGCCCCCTTTGCGGCTTCATTAGCCAATGAATTCCCTTCAACGTGAACGGCATCACGTTGATGACTCGGTGTATGTATCACGTAAGCCCTTGGTAGTTCGTTTTTCAACTCCAATACCTGTTCCCTTAGCATTTTGTGATTAATTGTGCCACCTTGTGCATCTTTAAACCCGTTTTGTCCTCAGTGATGTAAATATTCATTATATGGCTGAACACAGTAAAAGGAATCACACACGATTTCTGTGGGGAATTCTCGATCCGTATGTACCAGTGCCAGTATTAGTGCTTTAAGTTCTGCTAGCTGTGCCGTGCAGTCTCCTAGAGACTGTGTTTTTGTACAACTCGGATGAAACTTTCCACCCTGCATGCAACCTTTAATGATAGCACACGCGGCGCTGTATTGCTGTTTACTCTCTATGGCCGGTTGAGCAGAACCGTCAGTGTAAATTATATATTCATACTGATCCAGAGGCATTATTTCATTTGGTAGAGGATATTCTTGTTCGTATTGTAGAAATGCTTGTGGTTTTAGATTTGGGTCGTACCTGTATTCTACATCTGTTGCAGTAAGAGAATTAGCCCATTGTATCCATCTTGGATGTAAGGCTTTAGCATTGGGAACGCTTGCCTTTGTCGCAGCCTCTAAGGCTGGAACTGGGGTAACGACTATTATACGCTTCCCTTGAACCAGAGCTCTTTCTCTTACTACAGCAGTCTGTACTGCTGTTAGAATTTTTTCTGTTGATGCAAAGCGCATCTCAGCATTTGTGTACAAATGTGATTTGTACGCTATTGGTACTGTCTCACCTTCATTATAAGTCAGATAGGTGTCCCGAGATTGACCCGCAACTATACGGATCACCAGGTTGCAAACATTTACGCGTGATTGTAAGTGTTTTGAAGCTATCATGTCAGCTTGTAAAGAACAAAGGATATCAGTGTGTTCCTGTGTCCATTGTCTGATTGAGAAATCAGGTTTTATTAAATCATAGAAAAGTTTTACTCTTTCTGCGTAATCTAAAATGTATGTTCTGCCAAAGTTCAGGAATCCCAGGATTGATTGTACATTTTTTAATGTTTTTGGAGGTTGGAGCAGTGCATATTTTTCCAAAAAGTTAGCTGCTCAGCTTTTCCCTTCACTTGAAAGCTCATATCCTAGAAAAAGGACATTAAGGTGGGCAATCTTCGATTTTTTTAAGTTGAATTTGTAACCCTCAGAGGCAAATCCCAAAATTATGGTGTTTACTCTGTTCAAGTGTTCCTCCAGGTCATCATCCGTTAGATAAATATCATCTACGTAGGACAATGCCTTCTCATCTAGATTTTGAAGTAATTCAGTTACCCTAGCCGAAAATAACCCCAGGCTGTTCTTATACCCTGGGGGAGTCGACAAAATTGACGCTGGGACCCTAGCGCTGAGAATGCTGTCAAAAATCTGCTCTCATGTGCTATATTTTGGCAGAAAAATCCATTTGAGATATCTAGTGTTGTTTTGTATTTTTTCCGCACAATGTTATTCATTAATGTGGCACTGTGTGCATTCTGTACTTCAAATGTTTTAGTGCAAGTGTTTAAATGTCTGTAATCCAACACTAGACGGTATGTGTTGTCTGGTTTTGATACGGGAAACAAAGGGTTATTCATTTGAGAGGTGCATGTTTCAATCACTCTTTGGTATTCAAGTTGATCTAAGATCTACGTGACCTGTTTTTTAGCTTCTTGCTTTATTAGATACTGCCTTTGTGCAGTCGGGGTATTTTTCAATGGAATTTATGTGGTGGGTTGAATCCTCATCCCATCCAACATGGTTTTTGTATAATGCCGGAGCTTGGGCTACCGCCCACTCCTGCGCATATGTATATTTCAGATGTTGGGAACATGGTCGGAGAATGCTGGTAAAATTACTGTTTCTCCCCTAGGGCAGTCCTGCTGTGCTTCCAAGAATCCTCATGCATAATGTATGAGATTTCGAACCAGGGAAAAACCCGCGTTCTGAATGCAGTGTAGTATCTAGGTAAAAGTTCAGTCCCTGTAAACCGTGACAAGTGTAATGTAGGGAAGAATATAGGTGAAGGGTAATGAAGTTACCGAGGCCTATATTATGGTACCTATATGGAATATAACAGTCTAGGGTACAACCTCCAAAGCTCCATTTGATGCTGCAGAAATAAAACAATTTAAAATACAGGAGCAGAACATTCAACACATAAAATTTCCTTGAAAGTCACCATAGGACGTGATTGAGGTACACCCTCATCAGGCAACGGAAGCACAGGCTCAGGCTCGGGAGCCAAACCTTGAGATGTGGTCACCTCCAAGGTAGCATCAGGAACTGGTGAGTGACGAGGTACATGTTTGAAATGTGATGTGTCCCGATTGATTGACTTTCGAGGACGATGGTCTGTCACCATTGTCTTGTAGTTCCCACTAATCTGTAGGATCTGCACGTTTGTTGAACAACACAAACTTTAGGTGAGGTGCCCAGACTGATTCCAAGCACCCTCGCAGCCTAGAGATCAGCTAGCTCACAGTGCCCCCTAACCTTACCGGAAGCGAATAGTTTCTGGCAACCACTGAACATGACAACCCTGACTCCTCAGGGATTGTGGTAACAGATCAGAATCTTTCGCTCAGTCACTCGTACTCTCTGGTTCTCAGAGAAATATACAGAGAATACACATTGGGACGTTTTCAACTATTTATTGAACCAATATTATTCTTGTATAAAATACATATGCTGCGATGATAAGTAGACAGAAGCAGATGAAAGTGATTGCAAGCACCGAAAGAATAAATAGTTGATCCATTTCTACCATGGTGCTAAAACAGTGTATATATGCAGGCATACAAAACAGGTCAGTAATCAGGCACACTCCTACTATGCAAACCCTACTCTGAGTGTACCTAGAGTGTGAGTAGGTGTGAAGCCAAGAATCCCCCCCAAGGGACAGTCCAACCCCATTACCTGGTGGGAGAGATTGTAGGAGCCCGGCTTGGTCACAAAATGGACACTCCCTCAAGGAGATGTCAGACCGCTGCGTGGTGAGGTCTCAGCATGCAGGGACCATCAGTGTCAGCTGAAGTGCCTCCTCTGCTAATCTTTTGGGATGAAAGCATCCTTGTGATGTACCTATAGATTAGCAGTGTTATGGATATGTAGATAGCCCTGTCGCCCCATGGTGTTAATAGAATGACTTTTTATAAATTGTGCATAAAAAGGCCTTGCAAATGGTGTTCGAGACATCGTGATAATGTTATGCGAAGCTAGATGTATAAACAGAAGTAGTTTCAGAGAAACAAATCCAACATTGTCACACACGCAAATATGTGCAAAGGGTCACCCCAGAAATGCTATTGTGCAAACTTAGAACAATGTAGTAAAATGTGCAGCTCGGTTACTTGAGCCTCATCCGGGCACATTACACCATGTCTCCCTTGCGCACCACCACCTTTAGAGGATCCTTGGTGAATGGGGTGTCTGTCTTTCGTTTCTGTCTCTGCTTTACCAGCAGCCAGTCTTCTTTGTCAAAGCCTGTTTCCTGGGTGTGTCGGCACTCATCAGCATACCTTTTAATTTTCCTCTTATGAGAGGTGTAAGTGTCAGAAAGTTTTTCAGTGTTCACTGATCACTCTGCTGTCTATTGAGGTAGATTTGTTCTGATGGCTCTCACAAACAACAAGATAGCTGGGCTCTTACCCGCTGTATAGTGAGGATTTGATCGATAGGTCTGGAGGTCCTGGCATATAGCTTGGCTTAAGTAGATTCCATCCACGGACGCTCTTTGAATTACCCTTTTGGGGTGCCCATGAATCTTTCGACTACACCTTGGTGCTAGATGGGTGTACATGTTTGGTGTTTGAAATTGAGTCGTACAACAAACTCTCCACTGTCTAAGGGTGAGCCATTATCAGACTTGAGGATCTCCGGGATACCCCAGGTTGAAAAGATGTAATTCAGCCTTTCTATGACTTTATCATGAGTTGTCGAGGACAGTGTTTCCAAGGAGAAACGTGAATACTCCTCTGTGATTACCAGGAGATGCTGTCCATTTCCTAATGGTCCAAGGATGTCAACTGCGACTTTCTCCCAAGCATGGGCAGAAATGTCTGACATTGTCACTGGGTGCTGAGTCACCTTAGGGTATATATGCAATTGCTGATGTGGCATGCCTTCAATTCCTTTTCTACTTTCTCATCTAGTCGAGGAAACCACACTCTGTCTCTCAATGCTCGTTTAGTGGCTACACTGCCACAGTGCCCTTCATGGGCCTCAGGCTCTCAGGTATGATGCTTCTCAAGCTGCTCAGTGTATGCCTTCTTGTGTGACTGCTAACTCATCCTGTATGTTTTTGAACATTTGGATCTTAGCATTATCTGCCAGAGGCTGTGTGTTTCGTCTCTATGATTGTGTTTCAATGAGTTCTTTGATGACAGCCATTTCTTTTTCTGTGTTGGTGGCAGAAATTATTTGATCCACGGTCAGAACCGCTGGTGTGCTGGACCTCACAATAAAATTGAGATATTCTTCATTGGGTCTGGATGTCCAACCATGTTGATGTATTGGTTCTTGTGAAAAGTAATCCGCTTGGTTTTGATCCTTCCCAGGTTTCTGTACAATCTTATAGTCGTACTCTTGCAGCCTCAACCCCCACCTTTTAATTCGTGGGGTCATCTTAGCCTTCGGGTTTCCAAAAATAGTGAGCAACGTCTGGTGGTCTGTGATGACAGTAAATCGCTTTCCAAAGAGGAATACAGGAAGATGTTCACAGGCCCACACCACAGCCAGACTCTCCTTCTCTGGCTGAGAGTAGGCACGTTCTGTTTCAGACATGTTTTGGCTAGCATTCATATGGCTGCTGTGTTGAGCAAAGATTACCCCCAGCCATACTTGCATCTACCGTGACTTTGGTTTGTAGCCTGGGGTTGAAGTAGGCCATTTCAATTGCATTCTCAATTGCATGTTTTATTCCTTTGAAACTTTGACCGCATTCAGGAGACCACTGAAAGGGAAGATTCTGCTTTGTCAAGTCTCTTGATGGGGCACTCACTGTGGCAAAATTGGGAGAGCATATTGAGCAATAACTAGCCATGCCAAAAATGGACAGCAGCATGGTAACATCTGGGGGAGGGCAAGCGGATGACAGTGCCTGCACCTTATATGGATCTGGAGTCACTCCCCCATAAAAGAATATGTGCCCAAAAAACTTAAGTTTGGTTTCATGGAATTCACATTTCACGGCATTCAAAGTGAGACCTGCACCAGCAAGTAACTGGCATACTTGAGTAAGGGCTTTGTTGTGTTCCTTTTGAGTGCTTTCAACAACCAGTGTGTCATCACTGCAATTGAAAGCATGTGTAACAGGTTGGATAACTCTGTGGATAGCATCCTGAAATGTCTCAGCAGCCGAGGATACTCCAAAGCTCAGTCTCCTACATCTGAACAAACCAACATGAGTGGAAAAAGCAGTAATATATATGCAGTTCTCTTCTAGCTCTCGTTTGTGGTATCCTTTGTTCAGGTCAAGATGGGAAAAGACTTTGGGGCATATTAGCAAGGGCCATTATCTCCGCGTCTTTGGCTTTAAGAGCCAAAATAGCGGAGATAATATTAGCGCCCTATTACCAAGGCGGGTGCTAACATGCATTAACGCATGTTAGCACCCGTTTTTCCCACACCTCGCTCTGCATCTCTAATGAGATGCAAAGTGGGCGTTCCTTCCCAGGATAACAGGAGAAATGTTGCTAACCGACATTTCTCCTATTATCAAGCTGCAGGCGAACATGCAGAGCGATTAGTAAAGTAGCGCTAACCGTGGTTAGCGCTACTTTTCTAACGCCTGCTCTCAGTATGACTTAGCCATGATATCCAATGGAAGGTGGATATCATGGCTGAGTCTGTCCTGCCCTATCAGCAAGCTATCGCCAAAAGGTTGTGTGATTATCGCTGGATTTCCAGCGATAATTGCACATTTGGCAGTTAGCGCTTGCAATTTTATCACTGTTGAGATGAGCGTTGCTGATAGCACGCCATCTCAGTGATAAAATTCAGCATTTGTCAGGCGATAATTATCCTCGCGCTAAGCGCGCTGAGCGATAATTATCGCCGGACCTTAGTAATATGCCCCCATATCTCTGTTTAGATGCATGATCATGTCCGCTATGTGGGGACCAGGGTTTCTCTGCCTCTCAATGGCCCTGTTTGTTTGGCCCATATCAAAGCAAATATACACTGCTGCACTACTGTCTTTCTTTGGTACTACTACTATGGGGAAACCCATGGTGTGGGGCCTGTGGAACATTCAATGACGCCATGTTTAAAAAATGTTGCCAACTCTTTCCCTACAGCTTCTTGCAAATGATAAGTGAGTCTTCGGTGCCACTGGACAACAGGTCGAATGTCTTTATTGATGTGAAGCTGCACTTTCATTTTCCTGATCCTTCTCAAGCCATGAAACAACAACGGGAATTGGTTCATAATATTAGGCTGAGCACAGAGGTTGTCGTTGAGGGCTATTAACCCCGTGTCAGCCTCTGTGGCAAAACTGAGTAAGCATGCCCTAGACAAGGTTTCTTGTAGAACATGAATGGTGGCTTGTACTGATGGTATGTTGTGTTGCATTGCGGCTGTGAACAACCCTTGGCTCTGTAATGGTTTAGAAGCTTCCCAGGTATACAACTTAATGTTTGAAGGAGTGAGGCGGGGCACAGGCGAGAGGCTGTTGAAGTTTTCCACTGGCATGATATTAATTGATGCCCCACTGTCGATGATGTACATGACTGGGTGATCATTTACCTTCAATGTAAATTTGGGACAGTGTCCGAATGAAGTTTGGCATTTTCTTTGGTGATCTTTTCTTGAGCTTAGGTCTTCTTCACAGGCATCTATCCCCACATATGCATGCCGTCCTTTTGTGGCATTAGCAAGGACCAATCTTCTTCACTGGTACTCAACAGCGATGTTGAAGAGGCTTTATAAGACGAAATTGAGGACGATTGTTTAAGTAAGTAATTTTATTGTTTGATTATTTAAAATCTTTACAATAGGAATCAATAAAAAGTTCAGCACTGGAAGTGATCATTTAAATTACTAATAGAAATGTGTACTGTAAACGATCGACCGCAATTTAAAGGTTTTTGTACATCAGTAAACAAGTAAAAAATAAGATTGATTAGTCAAGAGTCCTTGGGAAGGAGCAGGGCAAGTAAAATGTAGAATGTTTTATTGGCACTGACCAAGGAGATGACTATTTCTTCAGTCAGAGGGCGATGATTAATCTGTTGTTAGGGCAAATTGGTGTATTAGCCCTTAGCATTGTTTTCCTGCCTTTATGATTGCCTTTTCCACACCTAGAATATACTTGACTTTTCTGGCAATGGAACATTGATCTGATTAATTGCACTGAGGCACAAGCCGCGGTTCGTGAAAGGAAGATGGCGGATTGATGCCGCCACCGGGAAGAAGCTGCGGAGCTCCCTGGTGAAACTGACCGGCAAAATAAATGTAGACGGTGGAGATGACTAATACGGAATAAGCTCAACATCAAGAGAAACGCGAGGAGCTTATAACTCGATTAGCCAAAATAAAAAGGAACTTTACCGGTGCTTGCATCCAGCCTGCATCCAGCCCCTCTGCTCCGCTCCGCGCTGACTTCTTTCCCGCGAGTCAAGGGAAAAGTCAAGAGATGCGGCGGGTATTTTGGATTAGCGGACTGCTGGGCTGCCGGACTATTGAAGAATTGATGGGCTAATATAAAAGAAGATATAAAAGAAGAAAACGAGAAGGGGGCTTGTATTTGACATTTGCTTCTGCATTTGAGGATATTACAAACTGCTCGTATGATCCTTCTCGCTGACGGGATTCCACTTCAGGTTTTGTTGCTCGCCGCTGGCTGTCCTGGGTATTCTAACCCATTCCTTTCTTAGCTGGGTTATAATCTGTCGAATAGCTTTCTCTGCTGCAAAGTTTGGCTCATGGGTCCTCCAAAATCGAACCCTGTGAAGGGAGGGCGTGCTGGCGCTCGGGCAGCAGTAGTATTGGCAAGCACAGGGGCTGCGGAAAATGTAAATGAGGAAGGAGAAGATAAAGGAGAAAAGGCTGATCTAACACAATCTACCTCACGGGTAGGTCGGTCTATTTTAAAAGTATTACAATCTGGGAAGGCTTCGTCTGTGATCAATCCAGGGGGCGCAGCTATCTATCCTCCAGAGTCGTATATGGTGAGTGCATTAATTAAGGCAGTGTCACCACTTGCGAGCAAAGAAACACAGATGGATACAAGGGTATCTAAATCTACGGAAGATAAAGTATTAACAGTATTAACAGTCTCAGCAGAGATTTCGACTGCGTCTGCATCTACACCTGCTCCTTCCCAACTCCCTACTTTAAATTTAGAGACTTCTTGTGCTGCTCAATTGCCACAATCTCTCCAGACTTCGCAGGATATTCAATCTAGGTTGATACCTTTCTGTAAAGATGGCCACGGCGTAGACTCTGAAAATCAAGAGGAAATGTCTGAGGATGTGGATCAGGGCACTGTTAGTGCAAGCGAGGATTATAAGAAATCCGCTTCTCAGACTTTGGAACAAAGCTCTTGCTGTTCATATGCTGGAGGGACAGATATCCTAGTAATTAACTCCGGGACTCAGAAAGAGCCGCAGGACCCAACTCCTGCTATTAATGAATGGATATCTGCTAGTTGTGACGAATCTATTATCGAACATGGTGAGGAGGGAACTCCGTTAAACAAACAGAATAAAAGGACTGTTAATTCAAGGGCTCAGAGACAGAACAAAAAGAAGACTGTTAATAAGCTAGGAGATACATCTCTTAAATTCGCCAAATCTGTGACAACTAGCAGCCCACTTCGAAAGTGGGTTACAAAGAAGGGGGAGGTGAAGAAAATGATTTCGCGATTATCTGGCTCAAGTCCTGAACTGCTCCTTCCAACTATTCAGGCTTTTCCAGCTCCCTCAGTGGCAGAGAAGGGTAACAATGGTGCTGTTACTACCTGCAAGGATACTAGGGATATTAATAGCCAGAAACGATCATCGATGCTCTCCCCTTCAACACCTTCGTCAAATGCGTCACTTACTCAAGCAAATTTGGTAGAGGCGACCGACCAGATCGATGGCTCTAGCCAGGCAGCTGAACATACCTTGCTGCAAGAAATTCTTAAAATACTACAAGCACAAAGGGTAGAAGTTCAGGCGTACTATGCAGAGGCTAGAGCTGACAGCTCCGCCATCAGATCCACTCTCGCAGAGGTGAAAGATCAGATAGCTTCTATCACTTCTGATATTACAGAGCTTCAACAGAGGGTATCTGGCACTGAAGATCATTTGAGACAAACATTGAAAAGTACGGACATACATGAGACTCAAATAAGATCGATGCAGATGAAGGTTGAAGATTTAGAAAACCGACAACGACGCAATATTTTGCGAGTATTTGGGGTACCAGAAGGAACGGAAGGGACGGATTGGCGAGCATATGTTGTCGATCTGTTCCAGAAGTCCTTTCCAGATTTGGCTGATTGGGACTGGGATAGTCAAATCCAACGGGCCCATAGGCTACCATTGGTTAGTAACAGACCCCCTGGCCGTTTTCCTAGACCCATTCTTATATATCTAGGCAATTGTTTACTACGACAAGCGATATCAATCAAAGCCAGACCTACTACCCCAGTACGCACAGAGTCTTTTTCAATGTTTGTTAGATCTGATTTTTGCAAGGATACTATGGATTGCCGTTGGAGACTTCGGCAGCTCATCGACCCTTTGAAAGCAGCTGGGGCACAGGTCTATCTCCAGGAGCCTGGCCGTTTAAAAATAATAAAGGATGGCTACACTAAGCTGGTGTTCTCAGAACAAGAGGCTCAGGAAGTCCTGAAGTCTTGGCAACAGGAACCGGGGAAATAGCTGGAACATTCACGTGCTTTTATTTTCTCTCTTTTCTTTGGCATAGTTAATTGAAGTGGGCAATATTTACTCTGCATATACTTGTCATTCCACATGTTTACATTGCTTGGGGAGGGGAAAATAATTTTTTGTCCCCTCCCTTTTTTTCTACCTTTTTATTGGGACACTCTGCAGATGGACTTCCTAAAATGCTGTCTTCTAGACAGTAATAAGGGGGGTGATTCCTTTCTTAAGACACGGGGTGGTGGAGAAGGGTGGGTTGGGGGAGGGGGATGTTGGGCACAGGGAAAAAGCAAAGGATTTAAGCAGGACATTTTTCTCTTTAGGGGGAGTGGTTTTTCGAGGGGCTTTAAAGAAATCTGCACAAATTGAATTTATTGCTATAAAATGGCAGTGATCAAATTCTTATGTTGGAATGTATCTGGGCTGAATGCTACTCGTAAGCGCCAACTGGTGCGGGAAGAGTTGAAAATGTACCGCCCTCACTTTGTTTTGTTAACGGAAACTCATATTGCATTTAAGGACCGGACACTGCTTAACCAATTAGGATACAAGATTGTCGTTTGCTCATCTCAAACAGTGTCAATAAGAGGGGTGGCTATCTTAGCTAGTAAATTTTTGCAGTATAAAATTGAGCGGGTTATGGCCGATGCTCAATTAGTGGTTTATGGGATTAAATATGTTTTAGCAGTGATATATGGGCCTAACATAGACGACCCTGCGGTTTTTAATATGCTTATGCTTAATTTACTTGAATTCCATGGAACACTAATAGTCATGGGAGATTTCAATTGTATCATGGATCAGAGGTTAGATACAACCTCTCGACGATTAGTTGTTAGGATGTCGAATGTGCGGAATTCGATTTTAGAATTGGCAAGGCTCCATGATTTACAAGACGCTTGGAGAGCTCTTTATCCGAATTCCCCGGGCTTTACGTTTTACTCTTGCCCACATAGGCAATACTCGAGGTTGGATATGGCGTGGGTTAGTAATGTGGTGTTGAACACAACAAAGATGGAGATTTGCCCTAAGATCACTTCAGATCATAACCCAATACTATTAACAGTCCAAGCGTCAATGGTTGCTAAGATAGGCCGTCCTTTTTCTTTTCCACGCTATTTACTATCTGAAGATGAATATATCCTTTATATGGGGAAACTCTTGGCTGAATTTATGAGTTTTAATCTTGGCACGGCCTCTTCTTATATGATCTGGGATTCTATGAAGGCTTACGTTAGAGGTATTGCTCAGCAATTTATTCTATCTAAGAACAAAGCTAAAGAGGCTGTCGCTAAGGCGGCCCTGGGTACTTCAACTGGCTTGGAACTATCTCATGCTCAAGCTGTTAGAAGACAGGATGAGGATCAATGTTCAATTTATCTGAAATTAGTAGAAGCAAAGGAGAAGGCATTAGGGATCATTAAGGAAAAGGCGGCAGTCATCTTTAATAAATTCCGTTCTGAACAATATTAATACAGCGAACAAGTTGGGAGAGTATTGGCCTATAAAATTGCTGATAAAAAAGCTAAAAGTAGGATTGCTGAGATTAAGGGGGCGAATAATGTGATTCATACAGGACCTGGGGCGATTTTGGAACAATTCGCTCTCTTTTATGAAGATCTATATGCTCCTTCAAATGTGGCCGACCAAGGGGAGATCTCTGGCTATCTAGATAAAGCTCAAATAGCATCATTAACAGCCCAGGAGGCTGCCCAATTAGAGCAGGAGATATCGGTAGAGGATATATGGACTGCCTTGGCGTCTCTCCCGACGGGGAAGACTACGGGGGATGATCAGATCCTGATCGAATTCTATAAAGTTTTGAAAAATATTTTAACTCCACTGTTTGTAAGAGTTATTAAGGAAATAGGAGAAACAGGTATGGTACCTTCTTCTTGGGACAATACAAACATGGTTTTTTTCTTAAAGAAAAACAAGTCATCTGCATCTCGTGGTTCGTACCGCCCGATCTCTCTTATTAATACTGATGCCAAATGGTTTGCGAAGATTTAGGCTAGTCGTCACTCTCCCTTTATGGAAAAGTTGGTTTCGGAGCAACAACATGGCTTTATTAGGGGAAGGGACACGACTACTCATATTAATACAGCCATTATGGCATTTGATTTAGTGGAGACAACTAACGTTAAAGTAGGAATGATACTTTTGGAAGCAGAAAAAGCGTTCAATCGGGTGGCATGGGCTTATTTATGGCTTACCCTTGCAGCTATGGGTATCCCTGATCGATATTTGACATGGGTAAGAGCGCTTTATCGCTCACCCCAGGCTAAATTAAGCTATGAGGGTTTACAGTCTAGGGTGTTTTGTATAAATAGGGGTTCAAGACAGGGGTACCCTTTATCCCCCCTGTTGTTTGCCTTGTATCTTGAACCTTTTATTTGAATACTTATGATGCATGAAGGTATCCAGCCACTATCCTCTGGGCTTAATGAGTTAAAACTTAATGCTTATGCGGATGACATTGCAATTTTCTCGACAGACCCAGCCCGGTCTGTAGAATTAATCAATCAAGAGGCTAATAGTTTTGGTGCCTTCTCTGGATACAAATTGAATATTGATAAGACCCAGATATTGTTGAATTATACACCAGAAACCCCCATAATGGGACATTGTTCAGAAACTACATACCTTGGCGTTCATCTTACTCCTCAGATACAAAGCATTATTAAATTAAATTACGAAGCGCTATTGAATGATACGGCTAAGAAGCTTAAAAAATGGCATAACCTTCCAATTAGTATTATCGGACGATGCAATATTGTCAAAATGACAATTCTTACCAGGTTTCTTTACTTATTTAGATCTATTCCTTTGAAACTTCCGAATTTGTTTTTTAAGAAACTAGATGGTATAGTAGGTAGTTTTATTTGGGGGTACAGGCGGGCAAGACGGGCTATTACATTTTTAAATATCCATTCAGCCAAGGTGGTTTAGCACTTCCTGACTTTAAATTATACTATTGGGCTTCATTTACAAGCCGATTACGTAGCCTCTTTTCCAATAAGGACCAAGATTTCAGTCATAGGTTTTTACTAAATCAAGACTCTAGTAGATTTCTTTATCGAATACAGGACCCTAATTACTTTAAGAGGGTACGATTTAAGACCTTGAGGAGCATAGCTATGGTTTGGTGAGACATATCTACCACGTATTCTGTGCCGACTTATTTTTACTAAGTTCCCGCTTTGGGATAATCCATTCCTTCCAGATATATTTTGAGACAGAATAGCTAAACTTTGGGCCAGTTTTGGGATAGATAAACTGGAAGATCTATATGATCTAGAGGGTTTTCGTACCTTTCAAGACCTGAAAGACTCCTTTTCCATACCACGCCAGCATTACTTTAAGTATCTTCAACTCAGGGATTATTTTATGAGGTCACAAAGACTTAGGGAGGTGGCACCTCATCAATTACTGATCTTCTTACATAAACCTGGTCAGGGCAAATTAATTGGTGCTGCGTATCAAATATTCAGTCAGGGAAGACTGGATCCTATGGATCTCCTAGCTGAGAAATGGAGCGCAACTCTTGCGGAGGAGATATCTGGTACAACCCTTGAGGCAGCACTATCTACAGTAAAAGAGGCATTATGGTCTGTTAATTTAAGGCTTCAACAATTTAAAACTATAACTATGCTGTATTATACACCTGAAAAGGTAGTCAGGTGGGGACAAACAGCCAATCATTATTTAAGCAATAGGACGGGGTGTCCTAAATGTGGGGAATATGGAGCAAACATTGTTCATATGTTTGCCGAGTGCCCTATGCTAGTGGCCTTCTGGCTAGGCCTGGGCGGAAAACTACGCTACGCTCGCGTAGTTTGCGAAGTTTGCGCTACTTCGCACAACGCGAATTGCACGTAGCACAGTGCAAACACGCGTAGCGTAGCGTAGTGCAGCGGTCATTTTGCTTGCTCGCGGTCCTCAACGTCAAGTTGGCGACCGCGAGCAAGCAAAATGACATCCCGGCAAGACTTTTTCCTCGTTCGCGATCAGCAACATCAAGTTGCCGATCGCGAGCGTGGAAAATAAACCTCCCGGCGAGATTCTCAACGCTGGGAGGTCAGGTTTCTCATTGCGAGTGGTCGCGTATGCTCGCGACCGCTCGCGATGAGAAACTACCAGTCCGCGTTGAGAAAGCTGCCGCTCGAGTAAAAATCTACTCGAGCGGCAGTAAGAGACAGCTCGCACTGTGCAAGATGCCGTTTTCAATGATTGCACAGTGCGGACAAGCATCCGGCACTGTGTAATCATTGCGAACACGCACTACGCAGTTCGCGTAGTGCTACGCGTAGCTCGCGTAGTGCGAACTTCACTTTGCGTAGCTTCGCGAAGTGCTACTTTGCGAACTACGCCCAGGGTTACTTCTGGCAAGCGGATCTGAATGTATTAAGAAATCGACTTGGATTGGAAGTGGTCTTTACTACAACCGAGATAATGCTGAGCTATAGAGACACTGCGGACAGATCTAGGAGAGCTCTGTTAACTATAACTATAGTCTCTGCAAGACTAGCTATAGCCCGGGCATGGATTTCTCCGAAGCCATGTAATGTAATGGAGTGGTGGGGTATCTTTACGGAAATTTTTGAGTGTGAAAAAGCTCTGGCTAGGGTCAGAGGTATTAAGGCATTACTGAAATTTAATGCTATTTGGCATGATATGATTCAGGAATAATGAGCTAAATATTAGTCTGTGCACTGCCTATTATTTAGTCAATTTTCTTTTATCTGGTTGACGTAGCGCTGTTGTACAACTATTATCCCCCCTAAAAAAATGAAATGTAAATGAAAAAGTATGTAACAGGTTATCGCTAGTGTATGGATATTTTGAGTTTGAATCCTTTGCAAAATAAAAAAAAAATGATCTGATTAATTAAAGCAGGTCAGAATAGCTTCCCTACAGGTGCACACCCCTTGCTGTATCCATTGGGGGCGAAGGAATTTCTGACGAATTTCTAGAGTGGTTTCACAGCGACAGATGGTGTGGCAGGTTTTTGACTGCCAAGCCACATAGCCTACAGGCTGTGTCTCTTGCTGTCCTCAGCTGGGGCTTGTTGAATGGTAGCAATGGGAAGCCGCCGAGTCGGCAGGACAGAAATTGCTTTTTTATCTTGGGGTTTAGGGCTTCCCCAAGGTACTGCTGAGGTCTCAGGGATGTGCAGCTGTTCAATTCAACCCAGGCATGTGAGCGTTTTGCTAGGACTGCTCTGTCTTCTAGCAATGCTGAAATTTTAGATGATTTTGATGCCGCCTTTTTGAATTGGTCTAGGATTACAGAGGTCGACCACAATTCCGCCAGGCCTAGCAGTTCGATAGTGTCATTGAGATGTTTGTGAAAGGGGGAGTGTGGCTTCATTATAATCTCCTCCCAGGCACAATAATTGATGGAATTGTGCACTGAATTTTTTAGCTTATAGCAGAAGGTGACAAAAGCTGCTCCTCTTGTGTGGGACTGCTTTATTAGCCCAAACTGGAGCCAGATCTGTGCTGGTGAGGTGCTTTGGGGGAGATGAAAGATTTGCCTATATATGCAAACCAATGTTTTGTCTAGGAGTGAAGTATCTCTACCTCTCAGCGCTTCACAACCACAGGCTAGGGGAGGTACTATTTTTGCGTTAGCGGTTTCGAGAATGGGGGTGTAGGAGGGACCGTTTAGGTGTCTAAACATTCCTGCCAAGCCTGCAGCAAGATCCATTCCTTTCTCTTTGATCTCCTCCTTGTGATACTCGAAGGAGCCATCACTGTCAAGTATGAGGTCGAGGTATTTGTAGCTGTCTGTTTCTTCTATCCTGCTCCCCTCAAGGTGCCAGATGGTCTTCACTTTAAGGGCATTTTTGCCAGATATCATTATTTTGGATTTTTTGCCATTAATTTTCATCCCGTTGATCTCAGCAAACTCTTCTGTTGCTTCATGGGACACTGCATCTCAACTTGTATTCTTCATAGGGGCCAATTACGATCTCGTCCGGAAAGAATTCCTACCGAATCAGTCCCGGAATGCTTTCCGGACGTTTCGGATCGGGTGAGTCCGACCGATCGATATGGATGTATCCTGATGCTTCTGGATACGATTCGGTCAGACTCCCATTGACAAAAGGGGTGGCTGGGGAAAATTGGGCACCCCTTGGTGCCTGCCACACCGTGCATGGTTGGAAAGGGGGGGTCCCTTGGGTACCCCCACGGGCCCGATTTGGAGGGGTCCAGGAGAAGGAGGGCCTGCTACTGGCCCCCAAAGACAGATTCCGGCAGCAGATTTGTTCCGGAGAAACCAATTTGGAATGGCTGTCCGAATCGGTCATCGTAATCACTCGCTCAGAAACTGAGTTCATAGAGCTATATCATTCGGCTATAAAAGACGCAACCTGTCAGAATGCCTTTCGGAACTGATTAGGACAGCTATAACGGTTTACGGGCACCGTAATCGGTCGTTGGGAAGTGTGTATGATTCATTGGAAACAAGGGTTACGAATAGTATTCGGCAAACCCGAATCCGATTCGGAGCCCTTCCGAACTGCATCATAATCGATCCCTTAGTATCACCAGGTCATCGGCGTAGAGTACATTAGATAGCTGACCAGACCTTAGTTTCAGGGCGTGCGAGTTGATGAAAGAGAGTGTTGGCGGAAGGTCGGCGAGAAATAAGTTGAATAGCAGCGGTGCAAATACGCACCCCTGTTTGAGCCCTCTGGTTGTCAGGATGCCCCTTCCCCAGTTTGATCCTGACCCATGTGTTAGAGTATAGGGTTTCTATCGCTCTCAGGAGGTAAGGTGGAATTTGCCAGATCTTCCATTTTTCCCATAACCTGTTCCAGTCCACTCGATCAAAGGCGGCCTAAAAATCGATGTAGCAGAGGTAGAGGGGTAGCTTTGAGGCTTTAGAGTAGTTTAGTAACAGCAATATGGCCTTTATGTTTGTTGTGGTCCCTGTATTCATGGTGAACCATGTTTTATTATGGGGGATGATAGAGTTCAAGTTGGCCCAGTTCCTAAGGGGCCCAAGTAAGACTCCGGCATAGTATTTGGCCTCATTATCAATCAAGGCTATCAGCCTATAGTTTCCTGGGTCGAGTTTATTCCCTCCTTTAAAGATTGGAGAGATGATGGATCCTCTCCAAGAAGGTGGGATTGATCCCCAATTAAGTTGTAATTGAAGAGTGGCCCCATCGCTTCGGCCCATGTTACCAGGTTGGCTTTATATATTGTTTGGGGGATCCCATGTGGTCCTGGATGCCTGATGTACCGCCCCTTGGTGATCTGTTGCTGCACCTCCTCAAGCTTGATTTTGATGGTGCCTAGCTTGCCTGAACCCCACATCGGGGCCAGTCTGCGATCCGATCCTGAGTTGTCTGGTCTGTTCTTGTGCAGGCATGGGTTTGTGTCTACTTGAGGATTAAAGTGGGCTAAGAGGAAGGTGGCCCAATCGGGTTCTGAGACATTTGAACCTAGCTTCCCGTGAGTGGGGTTTTTCAAGGAGTTCACTGTTTGCCAAAAAGTACTCGCGTTATAGTGCTTAAGGTCTCAAATGAGTTTAGCCCAAAAGGTGTCGATATTTTCTCTTTTGATTGCCCATATTGCATACCTAAAGTCCCACTTTGCTCCTTTCAGGGTGGCATTGTTTAGTTCATTTGAGGGGTTGCGTTAAACTGCTTTCAAAACCTTATTGACTTCCCACTTTAGATGTTTATTTAGCCAACTTATATAAATTATGGCCAGTTAAGGAGGTTTGTCTGGGCTGCTTAGTACCAGGATTTACTTTGGTTGAGAACTGTTATGTATAGGTGGTAGTGAATTCAACTTATTTGTCTGTGCTTGTGCCATTGGCGGGTTGCTTCATGTTCCAGTCTTTTGATTGAGCTTGAGGACTACTTAGTTCTTTTTAAGTTCATTGAGTATATAATTCCGGCTACATCTGCTGAGTACTTATTCTCTGTTGGTGACTTGGCCAATGCCAGTTCCTGAGGTAAGTGGTCACTTTCCGGTCTTGAGCCAATTTTATATGAAAGACCTAAGTGTACTAGGGGAAGAGACACCGCAGTGTGGTCTATTAGTGAGCTGCAGGATTGAAAATGGAATGAGAAGGCTGGGGTAATAACTCCATTGATGAGGCCATTAGAACTTGTAGCCCCAGATGCTCCAGTTTACCGACCAAGGATATACCCATTTGGTCCTTGAGTGAGAGGTATGTTAGCGCGGTGACCATTGTTTGGATGGTCCTTAGCAGGGAGGGCCAGGGGCCATTAACCAGTTGGTCCGCTGATTTCCTGGCAGCTGAAAGATGCGGACTCCCCTGTATAGGCTCAGTTGTCTCTGGTCCTCAGTGTCTTCAGTATAATGCGCTGGTTTTCCACAGGTTGAGGGATGTGGGCTCCTCTGTGTAAGTGCAATTCCCTCTGTGCGTCTGTGCCTTCAGTTTGGCACTTAAGCCAATCAGTCTCAGGTGTATAGGATGCTAGGAGGGCATCCCATTCATCCTGTGTGAGGTCTTGGTAGTCAGTTCCTGGTTCTACTTCTGATTTGGTGCCCAGTTGTTTGGTTGTTTCGTAATCTGGACTGATACCAGTCATTTTTTTGCTCCATGTTCCTGGGCTTGTCTCCTCCTCAGTCTTTTCTTGGGATGAGTTGTGAGTTCGATCAAGGGGACTTTTCCTTGTGTTCAGTCCTGTCCCTGGGTTTAATTGCTGTTGGTCAAACCCATGTGAGAGTAATTCTGGACTCCAGGGGGAGGTTTGTAAGCGTAGTCTGCTGGTGTTTGGGTAGTTGCCCAAGGCTGCCCCTGTAGGACTGAGGTGGCCATTCCCCTTCGAGACCCATTATTTGGTGTTAAAATTTAAACTGGTCTTGCATCGTGGGCTTTCACATGATGCTAGATCTTGTTTGGCAAGGCAGTCCATATCGCCTACATGATGGCTCAAGTGTAACCTGAAGAGGGTGTTTGTGACGTTTTGTTTTTCGGTTGAGGCTGAATCTTGGTTGAAGCCAGTTATCTGTTTGGTGGTTGGTTCATTAACCAATTTGATAATTGTGTGAGTGGGACAGGAAGCCCAATGGTTTAGGGGGTGGTTGAGAAAATGACACCAGCTGCTTCTTTTAGTAGCTGGAATTTTTCTGTGATGCTGGGCTCGTCCCTTGAGGCCCTTGAGGCCCTTCGGGCTATGTCGGCACTCACAAGTGGTGTTATGCTGGTCGTGTTTTTTTTCCGTGTGTTCCCGCCTTGTTGCGGTATCCTTCTTTGCTTCCTTGACTTCATAATGGAACAGGTCCTTGTTACCAGTCAGGTGAGCTGTTCTAGGCTCAGCTGTTGTGTCTCTCGTTTGCTGAGCCTTTTCCCTGTTCTCCCTGCTGGGACACTATTGTGCACTGCACTCTGCTGTTCTCTGTTAAGCCACACTGCCCTATTCGAGCCTGTTACCCCTAGCTTGGGTGAAGCCTCAGATGATGAGAATTAACAAGGCAATGAATGTCTGTGGCCGTTTCTCTGAAAGTTTTTATTGGTCTTGTGGCCTCCCCCTAGTCAGCAGGTTTAGAGTGTTGTGGGGGCAAGATGAGGTGGGCGCAGGTAGTTGGGGCAGTATTGCAAAGGTGCTCCAGTAAGCCAGCTATGGAGGGTGCTGTAGAGGGTGCTGTGGGAGGGGAAGGAGTGAGGCGGCATGCAGGCGGGCAGGCGGGAGCAACCGGCAGGGCTGGGGGTGGCCACCCAGATGCTAGCAAGCTGCACCGGCCTAATGCAGGCCACCTCTGCTCACAATGGATTCAGGCCCCAGGACCTAGTCCATTAACCTAGCCTTACTGTTGCTTCACTGCCTTGGTGCTTGGGTCCCTTAGGTCACCGAAGCGCTACCCGGGCTTTGTGAGTGATGCTGCAGTCCTCCCGCAGTCCTCCGGTTGTGAGGCTGTAAGGTTGTTACAAGGCCTGGCCTCTGCCACTCTCCACCACTCTCGGCACCTGCGATCACATCCAGCAGTGGCGGCGGCTCAGCAGGTGCAAATGCTCCTCCTTCGATGATCGAGTTTGATTGGTCTCTACTTGGTTTATAGGGGGTTTTTTTTGTGGGCATGGTGAGAGTGTTTCTGACATGTTCTCAGGTCCATCTTTTATTTTCAGGCACACCTGATTTTTCCTTAGCTCGACTCACAGTTATAAAGTGGTTCTCCTTCCCACAACCTTTATAGATTTGTCTTAGGGCTGGACATTTGCCCTCCTGGGGAAATGAAAATCCACTTTGGATGCATAGTTTTGTTTTCTTCGAGGACTTCGACTTATGTGCATCTCTTTTGTGCTTGCTTTTCATGGTCAATGTTAATTCATTGTGCACTGTCACAGCTTCTATGTCAGCAGCTTGTCGTTCTGCTCTTGCAGCCATCAGCATTGTGTCTAGACTGAGTGTCTCTCTCAACAGGCACCTTCCAAAAGAATATGAAAGGCAGCCATTGATGACTCTGAAGGGAATAACTACTTAATCGGTAAAATCACTGAACTTGCAATGTTTAATAAGTGCATCAAGTCTTTCAACAAACTCATTCATTGTTTCACCAGTCTGTTGTCGTGCTTAACTGAAGATATACCTTTCATAGTCAACATTCGGCATTGGATTGAATTTGTCTTCCAGAACTTTTTTCACTTTTCGGTACGATGTTGCGTCAGCCTGTGAAACTTTTTTTAGCACTTCTTTCACTCCATCACCTGCAGGGTTTTTTAATATTTGGTGATTTTCTCATCCTTTTCCTCTTCAAGCACATCTATGAAGTCATCAAATGTTTCAGTCCACGCAGTCCACCTGGCACCAATGTTTTGTTTTCTTGGCTGTGTCGAATAGCGGTGGTGGCTTTAAAAACACTGCTGCATTGTATTTAATGCTCCCTTCTGCCGCCATTGTTTTAGCACATGTCTTTCAACTTGTTTTGCTGTGCAGGGAAGCTCACACAATTTTTGCAAGCATCAGCCACGTGCAGGAGCATCTGTTGCAGTACACTCCAATCACTTAGGAATGTAAGTATGTTCTCCTTGTTTTCTATTTCTTTACTTTATCAGTACTATGGTTACTTTTCTTACGTCATCTGAATGTTTGCTCCCTTGATTTGTGCCAATACTTCAGCGAGTGATTGGTTGTAGCACTTCTCACGCGTTCATCGTACATTCTTCACACTCCATTTCTCAGGACACACATGCATGCATCGCCATGCAGAGTTCAGTCCGTTTCTGTAATTTGAACGTTTACAGAGCAGTGCGCTGTTTCAGGTTACTCCCTAGTCGCTATATGTTTAAGGCACAGTGCAGCATCTTTGCCGACAACCTCACCATCAGTATTGGCGGTTCTTTTGAACACGCTCCTCTGCAAGGCTTCGGATTGCTTCAGCAGTGTATGAGCTGGAGCGGGGCTTTGACTCCATGTGTGCCGATCGCAGACTGCCTTGCAACTTGAGTACATACAGCACGCACGAGCAGTTAGCCATACCATTGCAAACTCTCAGTGACAGTAGACTTGTTTTTTACGGGCACGTATCCCCTACTCGTTGTCAGATGTAGCATCTTTCCCAGTCATTTGTTTGTTTCATTGACATTATTTTTAAAAGACAGCATGAGACATTTTTTTTTTAATTGTAAAGCCAAATAAGCTATTTAAATGATAGAAGGTTGAACTCTCTGCCTGCTCTTTGGAGAGAAGCATGATGTTAGAGGAAGCCTGGGCACGAACATTGAAAACAAACCTAACAAAGGTTTGATGAATGTCCCTGGCTACTGTAGATTAACATAATACTGTGAAGACAGAAGTCTGGAAAACACTGATGCAGAGGAAAACCGGGATGTAGTTTTTGGCTCACGTGTTTGCTGTTAATGGTATTCTTTGCGGATTATTGGCTCGAGACTCTGGTCCCTGAATGGGTGATAAGACATGTCGTGAACGTGGTGCCAAGTGAAAATCTCTTTGAGGTACCACACTATATCAATCCAGGAAGGAAATAACCATTAGAATGTTGCTCTTCCCGCTTTGGAAGATTAAGTTTAACATTTGTTATGCTGCTTCCGCAGAGCTTGCCATTTGCAGCTTTCACTAATTTTCAGCACTGTCGTTGCAAAGAGACATACAATTTCAATTAAACCCTGATGAGTTAAATACAATGGGGCATATTTAGAAGGAGCTTGCACCACCGCTGCACCACTTGTTTTGACGCAACAGTGGCGCACTCCTTGCTCCAGATTTACAAAGTGACGCATTTGTCAAAATACGTCACTTTTCTTTGTCCTGTGTCGTTTTTTACCTGCGCTCCAGCCAGCTGCGTCAGGGTACGTTAATCATATGCAAGGTAGGCATTTCCCCATAAGATCCAACGCAGAACTGATGCATCCATATTTAAAAGCTTTTGTGAAAGTGACCCATCGTTGGCAAATGACACGCTGAGTCCTAATTGCAAAACAATACTTGCGCATCGGAAACCCAGGCGTAAAAATGACGCATCGGCATTGGTACATAAGCAGAACATACCCATAGCACTTTGGCAAGCTCAACTATGCCATGGAGCTACCCATACTGCCGAGCAGAGCAGGAAGAAGACAATGGAGGCCTCCACCACCACCACCACCACCACCTCCACTATCCCCACGGAGTCAGTGAAGTAGAAGGAAGCGGACATACTAGCAGAGGAATACCCTCATTGACCTCAGGGAGGAAGAGATCATCACTAAGGCTGGGCGTAGTTCGCGAAGTAATGCTTCGCGAAGCTACGCAAAGTGCAGTTCGCACTACGCAAGCTTCGCGTAGCACTACGCGAACTGCGTAGCGCGCTGTTCGCAATGATTGCACAGTGCCGGATGCTTGTCCGCACTGTGCAATCATTGAAAACGGCAACTTGCACAGTGCGAGCTGTCTTTTACTGCCGCTCGAGTAGATTTTTACTCGAGCGGCAGCTTTCTAAACGCGGACTGGTAGTTTCTCATCGCGAGCGGTCGCAAGCATACGCGACCACTCGCAATGAGAAACCTGACCTCCCCGCGTTGAGAATCTCGCCGGGAGGTTTATTTTCCACGCTCGCGATCGGCAACTTGATGTTGCTGATCGCGAACGAGGAAAAAGTCTCGCCGGGATGTCATTTTGCTTGCTCGCGGTCGCCAACTTGACGTTGAGGACCGCGAGCAAGCAAAAAATGACCGCGGCACTACGCTACGCTACACTACGCGTGTTTGCACTGTGCTACGTGCAATTCGCGTTGTGCAAAGTAGCGCAAACTTCGCAAACTACGCGAGCGTAGCGTAGCACTTCGCCCAGGGTTAATCATCACCGATTACAGGCTCAGGATGGAGTCCATTGTCCAGCTCCTGCACCAGATTGCACCAAGGCTAAAGACAACATCCCAGTGGTGCACCAACATACCTCTGCAGGCCAAGCTGATGTCAGTACTCCACATGCTGGCATCTGGCTCATTCCAAACCACGACAGCCAGAGCTGCAGGAATATCTCAGCCATCATTTTCCTCATTCCTCCCCGCTATCCTTTATGACATCATAAGCCTCAGACACCTGTACCTTATGTTCCCCAACACACAGCAGAAACAACGTGAAAACAAGCAGGGCATCTATGTCATTACTGGATTTCTACATGTGTTGGGGGCAATAGACTGCACTCATGTGCAACTGTGGCCTCCTGCTGCTACATCCCACCGGTACTGCAATCGGAAGCACACATATTTAATTAATGTGCAGGGAATACTGGACCATCTGGGGATGTTCATCAATGTGCTGGCAAAGTACCCTGAGAATGCTCATGATGCATACATCTTCAGACATTCCATCATAAATGAGCGCTTCGAGAATGTGACGCATGGGAATGGCCGACTGGTTGATAAGTACATCTGAAGCACATGACCGACCTCATGACAGTAAAATATGTTGGATAAAATAGCCATATATATGTGTTAGGTGAATGAGACAGTGCATACGTTATGTAGTAGGTGTGGGCCTCATACTTGCACCATATTACATGGCACACCTGCCAGTCACACATGTTAAGACCGGCTAAGCCACTGCAGGCCTCACGTACAGGAGACCTGCGTAGCTGGAGCTTTAATTTCCATGTCGCTCTGATCCCATACTGGTTGAAATGTGTATGAGTCATTCATGACATATAACCGAATGTACTAGGATGTGGGCCCATCAACAATCATGACCATTGACGAATGTTCCCCTCCTTTCTTTTCAGCTAATCAAGGATATGGTCTGCAACCATGAGTCACAACCCCATATGCACAGTCCCAGAGGGAGGTCCAGCAGAGCCACAACCATGCACTTTGCAGGAGCGGTCCACAATGGGGCGGACTTTTGGAGTCCTTAAGTCACGCTTATGCGGTCTCAACATGTCTGGGGGGAGATTGCTCTACTCCCCCCCTATAGTGTGTAAGATCATACTTGTGTGCTCCATTTTGCACAACATATGTGTGCAGACCAATGCCCTATGGGAGGAGAGAAATGAGGACCATGCAGGCCCAGAGGATAATGATGAGGAAGATAAGCAACAACTCCGCAATCTACATACAATTGCTGGGACACGGAGGAGAGACCAAAAATCACAGACTTTTTTTGCAGATGCATGAGTCCCATCAATGGACACAAATATATGGACTTCATGAAAACAGTGTGCTAAATTTCTAATAAATTTATGAACACTACCATTGCAGAAGCAATCTTACTTTATACTCAGTGTAAACATCCAAACACTCACATCACACATGATGGTAATTGATCCATGATAATATCAAGTAAGCCCTCAATATTGCAGCATATTGTGATGCATGCCAATAGCAAACATATACCTCCCTGGAATAAATTAGACTTAATTTGGCTACCCAAGCAGGTCTCGTGTGCCACACAAAATCTTCCAGAACCAAGCCCATCCAGCAGAATTGTATATCCCATGACAATATGTGATGGTTGTTGGTTATCACTCTATGACAGCTGTTAGTTTCCACATATCAAAATATGTCATATATGCCTAGCCACATCCATTACACATCTAGACAGTCAATGTATCCCCCGGATGCACCATACACTGTAGACTGACTGAACCAGCCAGCGTAAGTCAACCCCTTTGTGGATACTGCATCCATAACACGTCCAAGGATAGCGGTGGAGCCAGATATGGGCCTATGTACCACAGGCTTGTGTCCCTGGTGGGTCACTACTTTGGGATCTCAGGTGGCACAAGCCTCTCAACCATAACTATGAGGCCACGGAAAATCACCCTGTGTGGCTCATCATTGCCTCATAGCCATAGAGTAAATCAAGGCACCTCAATAGCCCAGCTTATTGAACTCTGTAATATGGGGGAGTTGCAGGGGTAGTGCGGGGGGTCACTCACTGCATCCACCTGCAAGAGGATCTCTAATCCCCTTTAAAAATGCCACCGGGTTACTGCATGGACAATGAAACCCGGAGCAGCTGTAAAGCAGCCACTTTTACACATGAATGCACTGCCCCCAGGCCAGTGCAAGTTGGTGGCCCCCCTGGTCGCAGCGCATTCAAAGTAATAGGACAGACTTTCTCTGTTTGTGCATGCTGCACACTCTTGTAAGTTGTGCCATGGTGCAAACAGAGAAAGTGCGCACTATGCGTAATAGGGCCCCAATAATGCAACAAGTTACACATAAGTGCACTGCCAACATACACATGCAACACATCCCAGGTCTAAAAGCATGTCAGTCAAGAAAATATGAGCATGAATAGTGACCCCTGGGAGTGTTTACCTGCATTGCACCAATCAATACACTGTACCACTCCTAAAGGGCTTGTTGTATCATTGAAAAAGTACACATTGGTCCATAGCATGACACATTACACCCAGACCCTTGTTCATAAGCTAGCCATCAATGTCAATGCTTCAGAAACAATGCATTGTGCATTGCAATGTGTTGTGTGTAACTTGTGCCTTGGCTAGTTCCCTAGCAATGTGTCAGTAATAAACAAATCTTTAGTAGGAAGTGTGACACTATAGTAGTAAACGTGACACCATAGTAGTAAACGTGACACTATAGTAGTAAACAGGACACCATAGTAGTAAATGTGCCAGTATAGTAGTAAATGTGACACTAGAATAGTAGACGTGACACTCTAGTAGGAAATGTGACGCTTTAGTAGGAAAGATTTTCACAAAAGGAGGTGCACTGAATAAAGCACATTTAAGTCCATTTGTATCTTTTTGTTATTTTCTTCCTTTATTTTGACATCAAAATACGATCATAAAAGACAGCCAACGTGTTTCGTTCCTCTGAAGTACAAGCCTTTGGAACTTCATCAGGGCTGCAACGAATAACATAGAACATACATAAGACCAACTGTAATAACTCAAAGACATGGCTCATTACATTACAAACATCACTTTTCACAAAACTCAAAATTACATATGACCACAATAGATAACTGACGGACATGACTCTTAATTTATACAACATCAAATTACACGGAAAAATACATAGAGACATAACTATAGCTTAACATGTGACATATGATAGAAAAGCACACATAAACTACATATATTAAAAAAGAAACCCAAGGATTTTATACAGTAATAAAAATCAAGGTCTTACAAGATATATCAGATTTCAAGGAAATAGGTAGAGAATGAATAAAAACAACACAGGAGGTTCAAAAATGAGAAAATTATCAGTTACAATTTCATGGCATTGAGCTACTAATCTTATCTTATATTATGATCGTTTATTGATGTCAAAATAAAGGAAGAAAATAATGAAAATACAAATGGACTTAAATGTGCTTTGTTCGGTGCACCTCCTTTTGTGAAAACTGTTGAACGAATCTGTAGCCAGGGGCACCAAAGGGTGACAGGTGCCGGAGTTTTGTGCAGGACCATTATTTTTACTAAACAGCAGTGAGAGAGTGCGGTGCTAGCTAGCAGGGCCGTCACCCCACGTTGTGTTTGGCTTTAGTAGGAAAGGTGAATGATGCAAGGTGGAATATTAGGTGACAAGGCTAAAAGGCATTTCCATACAATATTCTCACAATACATAAAGATGGACCTTGGATTCAACAACAATAATCCTTAGATCAGTCCTGGTAGTGTGGCAAAAAGCAGTCAGGCATTACTGGAGGAACGTGTTAACCATTTTAAAGTCAAATGGGTTAAATGAGACACTCGCACTCCTTACTTTATTCTATATGGTATATCGTGTTTTGGTGCTGATTGGTTTCATCTCCTGGGCTTGAGACGTACAATCATTCAATGTTTCACGCATTTTCCTCAAACTGTGAAAAACGTCCCCAGTCTGCACTCATTTTTTTAAAAGTTCAATCATTTTAATCCAGAATAATTCAATATACTCTTCATATTCTGATGTTCTTTGCTTTATTTTATTCATTTTCAATTCCTTGTATGCTTGTAGATAGTAATATTACTTTCACAATACAATTTAATCAATATTCACTCCGTGCCCAATGCATTTCGGGCTAGGCTCTTCATCAGGGGCTTTCCCGTGCTAATATAATAGTATACTAATCTTACAAACTGCATACCACCTGATAATTCTATAAGTGCGGTATTCCAAGGTGAATAATGACATGCTTTAGTATAAAATAGTCGGCACCTCTTAGTTTCAAGCTTGGATAAGCTTAAGTTTAAACCCCAGGCTACTGGTGGTCGGTTACGTGGTACACTACGAGGTGAAGGCAGTGAAAGGTTGTGAGGAATCATGCTCTGTGGTTTGAAGTGAAACGCCACTAAGATTTCCAGTGAAACCCCCGAAATGAATGAATAAACAATGTGACAACCTAAAATAACTAAACAATAATTCGACCAGCTAATAAGGACTGATACCGTAAAGCATAGAAATGAGACAAGACACGTGCCAGAGTATGTGCAGTCTAGTTATATCTAGGGTGATAATCGGTGCTAATCTGTGCAACAACAGTGAGCGTACTTTGAGGTCGAGCTGAGCTCGTCACGACCACACCCGCGATCGGAATGTCCAGCACCTGGGCAGAATTCCGATCGCGGCGAAGCGGTTAAGTTGTTAGTCATCGTATGTCAAACTAGAACAGAATACCAAGAGGTTATGACTATTTTTCTCAAATGGTTACATGTGTTATATCGCAAACGCAGTATTCTCCTACCTTATTTGTGTACACGTTCAATTTAACCGGGACAGTGCCCCCTTTGTCTCTTCAGTGCTCCTGTGCTCCCGGTTCAGTGAAAGGCATGTCAATGTGGTATATCGGAAGTGCACAAGCCAAGTATTTTTAGAAAATAGAAAACGTCCCATCGCTTAAGTGGGGGGGAAACGATGATCATAGAAAGTGGACTGTGTTCCCAAGGGCGTCGGATTTAAGAGACATAGAAAACATCTATTCATCCTGCGTGTGAAAGAAGTAGTTAACCTAAACAGTGTACTGAAAGTTTTAGTGTAATAGGCATGATACAGCGCAGCAACTAATTCAGAGCTAATACTATTGTTACGTAGTGTTACAGAGAGGTTTAACAATTCATCACATATGATGTCCAAAGATACAGTTCAATTGTATAATGGTATCTAAACACAGAAAAATAATGAAAATATTTGGAAAAATGTCCATTTCTATAGTAGGATTCATAGAAAGCAATTAAAATCCAGTCTTTCATTTAAACCTTTGGGATTAACTGAGTTCAAACGATTTATCCAGTACACTTCTCTTTGAAGTAAAGATTTCGTATTGTCCCTTCCAGCCTTCACAGTTATTTGTTCCAGAATCAAACATTTTAATTGGCAAATGTTATGGTTGAATTATTGTTTGGTTATTTTAGGTCGTCACATTGTTTATTCATTCATTTCGGGGGTTTCACTGGAAATCTTAGTGGCGTTTCACTTCAAACCAGGGCGCATGATTCCTCACAACCTTTCACCGCCTTCACCTCATAGTGTACCACGTAACCGACCACCAGTAGACTGGGTTTTAAACTTAAGCTTATCCAAGCTTGAAACTAAGCGGTGCAGACTATTTTATACCATAGCATGTCATTATTCACCCTGAAATACTGCGCTTATAGAATTATCAGGTGGTATGCAGTTTCTAAGATTAGTATACTATTATATTTGCAGGAGAAAGCCCCTGATGAAGGACCTTGCCCGAAATGCATTGGGCACGAAGTGAATATTGAATAAATTGTAATGTGAAAGTAACATTACTATCTACAAACATACAAGGAATGGAAAACGAATAAAATAAAGTAAAGAACATCAGAATATGAAGAGTATATTGAATTAGTCTGGATTAAAATGATTGAACGTCTAAAGAAATGAGTGCAGACTCGGGACGTTTTTCACATTTTGAGGAAAATGCCTTAAACATTGAACCATTTTAAAGTACCATTATGGTTAATAAGTAATTGAGACAACTCAAAATAAATCTGACACCAATTTATAAAAATAGAGCTTATTTGTATATAAATATAGACACCAAAACGAACTTTGTACCATACATACACTCGGACTTATAGATTTTTTAAGTTTTAAAAACAAAATGCAGTAAATCTTTCAAACGGGTCATTTTCAGAGTGAGTTCAAATGAACCCTCTTGTGGATAGGGTCATGCGGGACCCTAGACCAAGTTTCGACAGTCGTTACTTCGTTACCTTGCCCAGGGAGTTTGGATGCAAAGGTGACGTGGCTGTCCTTGCTACTGAATGGGACCCCCGGGACCCATCAAACTTGCTGCACTTCACAAACCCACACTTGGAGATTGAGTTCCACTCTACCCATGAATAGTAGAAGTCTTTGCGGTCCTAAGTCCTGGGTTCAACAGCTGGATTTCTTCTATCTTGCTCAGCGGCTATGGGTGCAAAGGTAGGTGTCGGCTATTAATCACCGGGGCAGGTCGCGCCAAAGATGCTGTACCACACACTCGATGACTCTAACTTCAGGATGTAGGAATACGGCAGTGCTGTGAGTTGTCTTGGGCCAGAGATGTCACTCAAGGGGTCGATCATCCGACTGGCGATCACCAAGCCTTGGCTGTAGCAAATGTAGTCCACCGTTACTTGGGCAGCTGGAGGAAAACAGGAGTGGAGTAGCGGCTTGAAACTTGCCAAAAGCCTAGCTACCACTCCGGTCATAAAGCACCACTTCTCTTTGGGCTCACTCTCGACAGGACCAGCGAGTCGCAGTTCTTGTCACGCAGCACGTCGATTTTCCTGCAGCTTGCACTGGACTGGTCCCACCAATCCAGAGGAATCTGCTTCGGTTTCTGGTGCCCACTGAAGTCCCTCTAGCTGGGAGCAAAGAGCTTTCACCACGGACACACTTCAAACACACGGTTCCAGTATATGGTCTCTTCAGGACATTCAAGTGTCCTATCTTCATATGGTGGCAGAGTCCACGTTCCTGTTGGCAATGCCTCTTCTTGAATTAAAAGTTAAAACTGAGGTTCTGTTGTCACGAGAGCTCCTTAAATCCTAGTTTAGGGGGCATTAAGGGTGTGAGGGACAGTGCCAATGGAGTACTGGTCCCTGTAGCTAACCCGCTCCTGATGGTACACCTTTCTAACCAGAGTCCTCTAATTTAGGGTCCTCTAGGGTCTAGAGTCCTCTAATTGAGGGCCTTCCTTGGCTGTACAGACCGTAAATGTGTGGCTAACTTTTGGAGGTGTACACCTCCTGAACAAATATTGTTCCCACCTGTCAGGCTGGACAAAGCGAGAAGGGCTTTGTCCTCGAAGAAATTACACATCAAGGGCGGTGAAAGCCTTTGAGGTTCAATGCCTTGATGACTATAAACATTAGTCATCCTGGGAGGGAGGAGGTGCGACCCCTTTTCCTGCCCAGGCCTTTGTCTCCATCCTGGGGAAGTGCTAGCACATCCCACCAGGAGGGTAGACTCTTGTCTTGGAGGCAAATGGCTTGGAGAAGCCCAGCAAGGCACTAAGTCACTGCATCCTAGGGGGTGCACCCACTCTGGGTGGCACTCCTGTGCATGCCAGCTCATCCTCAATATGACAGACGCCATTGGAGCCATCGCCCCACACCGCAGGCTGGAAATCAGAGAAGAAGTCGAGAGCACGTCGGCACCGGCATCCCTATGATCGGACCAAAGCAGAAGACTCTGGCAGAGCACCCGGTCAGACTCGCAGCCCGCCATGTTTCTGGAGAAACGTGGCTTAGCCAGGTATGGGGCTGGATCTGGGGAAAGCAGGAAAGCAGATGGACGTGGGTATTTTTTCTCTCCATCTCTTTGTTTTTTTCTTATTCTTTTTCTTGGAGTACTCGTATGACTATGACAAGCACATACTTTCCAAGCACGTCAAAACCCAGAGTAAAATGGGTACTTTATTCTTGATTATTCAACAAAGGGGCTTGGTGAAGTTAATAAACAAAACAAAGAAAGGAGTATCACTAAAAGACAGAAAACTGTCTATATGGTGTTGGGACAAAAGCACAGGAAAGGAGATTGTCCTTTTTAAGAAGACCCTCACTCACCAACCTGGTTGGTGACATGCTTCATCATTAGGGTCCCACCCGAATAGCCGAATGCTATCCGGGTGTGCTGCAACACCTGATTACAGTGGAGCTGGTTGTTGTGTGAAGTGAAAAAAGTGAGTGACTTAATAGTGTAGATTTAAAAATTGGCCAGATGTGACCCTTTGAAAAAACTTTATTCTGGGGTAACTGGACAATGTTAAAAATTGTTAGGATGCCAAGAGGGTTAAATTGACCAACAGGTATCTCTTAATAAAAATTAGTGCAGTGAAAGAGTGCAATAAAAGGTCAACATGTTTCAACCTGTGAATGGTACTACTAGGTTTTCTTCAGGACCAGTGAATGTGACCCGGGAGGTATACACTCGCTAAGGTGTACCCTACCCTTGGTCACTAAACCTAACCATGTACTCACGGTCAGGTTTCCTTTTCTTCAATTCGAAAAAGGAAAATAATCTAGAAAGACAAACACAAATTAACAAACAAACAAATAAAGGTTAAGCAAGTAGCAATACTGTGCTTGTTCAGGAAATAAGTGCTCATGTGTTTCCCAACAATTGTTGAACATAGCATAGAGCATGCCTCCAGATATGCCTCGTAGCTGAGGAGGCAGTGAACTATGGCGAGCATTCAATCCATTTCGTGACTCACACGATCATGAAAAAAAGTTTTTGTTCTTACCCACATTTTGTGATACTACAAGTGGGTGATCTTTGTGCACTCCTCGTGACTTTGAGGTGCAAAATGCATTGATGCAATCAATTACCATGCAAGTAACAGTGAAATACATGGATATTGTATTTAGAGCCACATACGGCATACACTCATAGTGGCTAATGACGTTCTCACAAAAGTAGGTGAGGGCGCAACACATTAACAGTCATGCATGATATGCAAGCGTGTTTATGGTCAAGAGAAAACTGGGAATGCGGGAAAGGAAAAACAAGGGAGAAAGGGAAATGAATATAAGGGCTTACTAAAAGCGCGATGTTTTCGTGCTTCATGGGAGTCAGGGTCGTGGTAAAAAGCTCCCAACGCGATCTGGACAAAACCGATTGATTAATAAAGTTCCCCAAGTCATAGGGGAAAGCATCGTTTCCCATATCAGCAATATCTACTTACTTGGTGGAGCTATTCACCGGCTGTTGCGCCTACCCATACGGACCCGTTGTCACTCCCCGCAGAATCTCCGCATCGGATCTGCCATGCTGGTTAAATGCAGGCATTTCCGGGTTGCGCGAGCAGGGGGCGTGGCTTAGTGATCACGTGGCCGGCGTTAGCACGTCGGTGGGAGTATCCCTAGGCACTGTCTTTCGAATTCGATTGTTCGAATGATAAAGTTATGAGCCACTGTATCAATACTAATGCCGCACAAAGTTAAAGTTAAAATGACAAGGTTATGAGCCACAATATCAATGCGAAATAGCGCACAAAAATGGAAAAATGTGCACATTATACAGTTGGTGTAATCAGACACTCAGTTATCGCTGCATACACGGAAAATGGTGACAGGTGTTATCGAGTGGAATTAACTCCAATATTGACTACATATTCGTGTCTATAAATGTAATAAACAGAGTGCACCAATTACTGTATCTATTACTTACTTATAGTTGTTTTCTTTTGGTTTCATACTGTCAGGGTCATTCAATTATTAAAGTAGACCAAACCGAACATTGATCTGTTAAAGCAAAAAACTCAGATAAAGGGGATAACAATACAGGTACATATTCAATCACTTAGGGAGTACTGAGTTCCATGGGATATTTTCATTTAATCCCTTCTTATGGGTGGAAAGCCTATAAATCCACCGTTGCTCCTTCTCAAATAGTCTTCGTTGTACATTTGGACCCATTTTGATTTGTTCAATTATGGTCCATTTCATGTCATTTGGTGTATGATTCTCGATGAGAAAGTGTTCAGTGAGTTTTGTGGTGGGTCTTTTACATCTAATAGTGCTGCGATGCTCGCATATTCTCTGTTTGATTTTTCTACATCATTCCCACATATTGTAGGTTACAAGAGCACTTTATTAGGAAAACCACATTGGTGCTGTTACAGTTAGTGTGGGCTCGTTGAGTCCATATTTTCCCTTGTTCCAGTGATAATGTTTTTGTGTTGGTAGTCAAATGGCAGACACTACAATTGCCACACTGGTAATGTCCTACAACTTTCGGTAGACCCCACGCATTCAGCACAGTGGGAGTAGTTTCTGGTCCGAATGCCGTAGGGCGTGTTTTTACCAGAGAGTCCTTAAGGCTCCTAGCTTTTTTGAAGGAAAACACCGGTTTTTCCCAGTGGAGATTCCCTGAGTTGATGATGGACCAATGTTTATTAATTGATCTAGTCCTGTGATTGGAAGCTGTACTGTATGTAGTAACACACGATAGAGGGATTGCTTCATCCAACCTTGTTTTGTCCTCCAGGAGAGCTTCCCTAGGTTGGTTACGTGCTCTCTTTTGACACTTTTTGAGGATATTCTCCGGGTAGCCTCTATCCGATAGTTTCCCAGTCAGTTCCTTTGCCTGGATACAGTAGTCAGCAGTTTTACTGCAATTCCGACGTAGTCTTAGATATTGCCCATAAGGTAGATTCTCCCTGAGTGGTCTGGGGTGAAAACTGTCAAATCTAAGTAGGTTGTTCTTGGCACTGGGTTTACAGTGGGTTCTGGTTTCCAAATGGCCATTCTCTTTAGTAATAACTACATCCAGAAATATCATAGTTGTGGGGTCCAAGATGTGAGTGAACCGCAGATTTTGATCACAAGTGTTGATCCAAAGAACAAAGTCCCTTAGAGTCTCGACCGGTCCTTGCCAAATCGCAAGGACGTCGTCGATATATCTTTTCCAGAAAACAATGTTGGTGTAGAAGGGATTCTGGTTATTGAGTATGACATTTTTCTCAAAGTTGAACACATAGAGTCCCGCTACACTTGGAGTGAATGTGCTCCCCATAGAAGTCCCCCCCGTTTGTAGGTAGAGGGCCCCTTCGAACATGAAGTAGTTCCTTTTTAATGCCAGTTTGGCACATTCCAGGATAAAGGTTTTAGGTGTCCTGTATGTCCATGCTATTTCATTCAAGGCTATTTGTAATACTTTCAAGGTGTCATCCTGTGGGATACTAGTATATAGGCTTTCAATGTCAAAGCTTACTAAGATAGTACTTTCATCCACCACAAGGTCTTGGAGTAGTTTAAGGAGACATTTAGTATCCTGTAGGTAAGTAGAGGTGTTCTGTACTAGTCGTTTAAAAAGAAATCACAGAATCGTGATAGAGGTTCAAGCAAAGACCCAATGCCAGACACAATAGGTCTGCCTGGTGGGGGAACCTTATTCTTGTGCATTTTAGGTAGTGTATAAAAGTATGGGATATTGCACAAAAAGTCCGCTTCTTGTTTTGAGATATGTCCCATTGTCTCAGCATGTTCAACAAGGGATCTAATCTCTTGTTTAAGGTCTTCAGTTGGGTCATGTGATAATGGTTGGTAATTCCAATTATCAGATAAGAGTCTTAGACATTCAGCTTGATACGCCTCTTTGTCTTGAACTACCACTCCACCCCCTTTATCCGCCGGTTTTATTACAATGGAGTCACATGATTTTAGGGTATTCAGGGCACAGTTCTCTTCTCTGCTCATATTGACAAATGGTTGTTGGATCTCTAGTTGTTCTATGTCTCTAAAGACAGCTTGTTCAAAAGTAGCTATCTCCACCGGATTGGTGTGTGGTGGTGGGGTAAAAGTGGACTTGATATGTAGTCCAGTTTCGTTTGCGTCAGCTGTCAGCTGTGAACGCCGTCTCACTCACTGGTGAAGTTAACCAAGTCCTCTTTGCAACGTCTAAAGTTTTCTTTCTTGTCTGCCTGACACTATACCTTGTTTACTTAGCCATGGGTGTGAGCTTCTTCGGGAACGGAACTCTTCTATTTATATATCTTTGAAAAGTAAAAAGACTTACCCCTGGCCTCTCTTCTCTTTTGTTTGAGGCTATGTTCCGACCGGGTCGCTGAAGACTGAAGAATCTTGAAGCCTAAAACTGGGAAAGAAAGAAAAAGAAAAGACTATATTAACACCGTGGTTGTTTAATCCAACAAAAAGAGATATAAAAAAAAAAAAAGAACACTAACCTAAAATAGTTGTGAGAGTATTGAAATCCCGCCAACTGTGACACCCCTTTATCACCCTTGCCCTGGGTACCACTGGTACCATCTACTATGGTCTTATATGGGGACAAAGTACCTTGCCAATTGGGTATACCAATTCACGTTACTTTAAGGGGAAAGAGCACAGGCACTGGGGCCTGGTTAGCAGGTCCCAGTGCACTAACAGTATTAAAAACTAGCATCTAGCAGTCTAAAATGGAGCAAAAAGTTGCGGGCATCTGAAATGAAGTCCAGCTTCTAACAGTGACTCATTTGTAGGAAACATGACACTTTTGTAGGGAAAGTCCAGCCTTACCTGAAACCTTGATGCTTGAGTACAAAGGTGATACTCTACTAGGAAAGGTAACGCTTTAGTAGGAAAGGTGAAGCATTTGCAGGAAACATGAGGTTTTAGTAGGAAAAGTCCCTCTTTATCTGAAAACGTGATGCTTGAGTAGGAAAGGTGACACTCTAGTAAGAAAGGTGATGCTTTAGTAGGAAAGGTGACGCATTTGTCAGAAAAGTTACGCTTTTCTTGGAAAAGTCTCGCTTTACCTGAAAAGGTGATGCTTGAGTAGGAAAGGTGACACTCTAGTAGGAAAAGTGACGCTTTAGTAGGAAAGGTGACGGGTTTGTCAGAAACATGACTTTTTTGTAGGAAAAATCCCACTTTGCCTGAAAACTTGACACTTGAGTAGGAAAGGTGACACTCTAGTAGAAAAGGTGACGCTTTAGTAGGAAAGGTGATGCATTTGTAGGAAACTTGACTCTTTTGCAGGAAATGTCCTGCTTTACCTGAAAACATGGCGCTTAAGTAGAAAGGTGACGCCTGAGTAGGAAAGGTGTGTCATAGGTCGGAAACATGACGCATCCATCCAGGAAATGATGCAATGTCTCAGTCATGCTGCAAACCAGAAAGTGTGAAATTCCTTTCAGTTTTACTTACAGTCTTTTTGTCTGTGCTGGCTGGTGGATGTGTTTGGTGTTTGCTCAAGAGTTTTGTGCTGTTTCTTGGTCTTGTTGGTGTCTGTGCTGTCCCTGTTGTGTCCCCAAACTGACATTTTTGTCTTGTCATTGTAATTTGTGTTGTTTTGTGTAGTGCATTCTGGGGTGTTTGTCCAAATAAGGGTGTATAGTTATAGGGGTAAGGGGAAGGGATAGTGTTTCCATTGTTTGGTGTAAGGTGACTTTTGCGGCTAGGGATATGTCAGGCAGAGGCAGGGCAAAGAACCTGATGGAGGAGGAGGTTGGGGGCCTGCTGTGGCTGATATACAGGTACCTCCCCAACATGATTGGCATTGGAGGAAGGGTCAGCCAAGGACACCCAACCCATGAAAGGCATCAGCGTAGGGAGAAGGTGCACTTTCAGCTATCTTGCCTCTTCAATATCCAGCCGGAGCAAGACCATGTGGGCTGAGTTGTCAGCTGGGAGTAAGATCTCCTGGACCTCCTGGGGATCGAAGTTGGTGAGGCTACCGGTAAGTCTGTATATACTGTGAGCTTGTAGTTGTATGGCTTTCGCACAATATGTTTGCCCTCATTTACAAAAAATTGGCTTAGGGCTGTGCCACAAGTCATTTTGCTGCGCTGCCCTACGGCAATTCGAAAGGACAGGAATGCACCATATTTACAAAATATGGTGCATTCCTGTCCTTTCAGCCAGTCGTGGCACACAATTTGCAACTGAGCACTAACACAGGTACCCTTGCACCATGGTGCACGGCTGTCTGTGTTGTTGGCATGACTATTTTTGTGCAGAAAGGGGAAACTTCCTGCACCAAAACAATCATGAGAGGCGTTTTACTCATTCCATGTGTGCTGCGTAATGCAGCACACGTGGAAAGTGGAAAAAACAAGGAGAAATGTAAACATTTCTCCTCGTTACTCCTTCTCTAGGGAGGCATATGTTTTTGGCACTGCCCCAGGTGTACGTGATGTTGTAAATTTGTGGCAATGTCAATTTCCATTGGTGTTGAGTGGGAACATCCACAGCAACACCCATGGAACATCTCCTTGACGTAGAGTAAGGCAAGGCAGGGCTTTGTGCTGCCTTGCCTTACTCCATATCTATGAGGCCATGCAAAGCCATGCATCAATCAATCACTTAGTATTTGTAAAGCACAGCTTATCACCTGTGAGGGTATCCTGGAGCTGGGCTGCTGAGTTCAATCGAAGAGCCAGGTCTTGAACTTCTTCCTGAAGTCTGTCAGTGAGGGTGAATTTCGGAGGTGGAGGGGGAAGGTGTTCCAGGACTTGTCGGCGAGGATAGGATTGAGAGGCCTGCGCCTCTGGATCATCATAAAAATGTACACTCTGGCAGCGCAGTCCTCTTGTAAATGAGGGCTTCAAACGGTTTTAATTCCAGAGGGACAGATATGTTTATAGGTTATTGTGGCATGATACAGGCTAACTCCGTTACATAAGCTGACCATGTCCCAGGGGCCTGTTCACGGGGGCATCACATTAGGCAAAACCTACCATGCAGTGCAGGGGAGGCCCAAAGGTGATGTGGAACCCATCCGGCGAAGTGCAGGGAGAATTGTCACACGGTCTTGTAGGTTATTACTAACTTAAAACTGTGGGGGCCACCTACCATGTATGTTACAGGGGAGCGCACTCACTAGTCATCAGGCCAAGGGGTGGATAGGGTGTTTGGTTTCCCCCGATGGTCAGACATACACTTATGTGTCAAAAAATGGTAATCATTCATTTCTGAGCCTGTATGGGCCTTGATTGATCATTGTTCATATACAGTGCACTGGTCATATGTAAGGAGCTAAGTGAAGAAGACAAATAAGCATGGGTACTGTCTGATATGTGTAGCATTGTAAAAAGACGTATTGACTTGTGAAGGTCCAAGCATTGTCATATTATGCAGAGAGGGTACCTAAAATTAAACTGTTCATATAGCCATCAAAGCCTGGCACCCTTGCACCATGTCGCAAGCTTGGCTGGACTTGTAAGTTGTTTGCACTGTGTGCACCTCATGTGTGATGTACTTGCTATCATCTGAATGCACTGCAACATGGCATACATATGTCTATCATGAGGGCATTCCAACTGTGCCTTATGCTACAAGTCCAACGTACAGACAATAGCAGACCTTTGCGACGTCAATGTACTGTGCTTCATATGTACACAGCGTACATGTTCAGCATTCACAGAGCAATGTATCATGTTTTTGTCTTGTAGGTGGAACAGGCCTATACACCCTTGGTGAGGTGGCAACCTTCTGAGATCCCAATGCTACTAGTAAGTGTCATCTGATTGTTTATGTGCTCGGTAAGGATTGTGTGTTTTCGCTTAAATGGGTTGCAGTAAGATGTGCAAGGGCTTTCATCACTATACAGAAAAAAGCTGTACCTTGCTTGTGGATTCACAACAGAAGTAGGGCAAAGTTGCATGTGCAATTGACTGGGCAAAATTGCTACATGGAATCATTTTCAATGTATACAGGCCCACATAATGGATGCCTCTTAATATGCTGTGCAACTGTTGTTGCAGCTTTGGTGTGGATGCTTATTCCACATTTACCTTCACCTGCCCTGAAACCAGCTGATGGTCATTGGTTCTAATATCTCTCACCCATACTATGGACAGAAAGTGCCAACATGTTAGCCGAAATATGTGACACAAATGCTGCATGGGATAGGTTGTGATTTTCCTGATACAGTATGTTTGCCCATGTCCAAATTTGAGCAGGACAAAGGTGTGGTTAGGGTGTAACACATATTCCAAACCGTACTTCCAAATGAAAACAGCACATCGATTGTTGACATATACACAGTGGACATTTTTCCAAAATATGTGTCCACCTATTGGGCCCGATTCACAGAACTAACTTACGACAAAATCCTAAACTTACTACCATTTTGGTATTCACAGAATGAACTTACTCATTTTGGTATTCACAGAATAAACTTACTCATTTTGGTATTCACAGAAGACACTTACACATTTTGTGTAACTTACACATTTTGTGTAACTTACACATTTTGTGTAACTTACTAATTTTGTGTAACTTACACATTTTGTGTAACTTACACATTTTGTGTAACTTACACATTTTGGTATTCACAGAAGGCACTTACTCATTAATGAGTAAGTGCCTTTTGTGAATACCAAAATGAGTAAGTTAATTCTGTGAATACCAAAATTGTTGTAAGTTCATTCTGTGAATACCCAAATGTGTAAATTCATTCTGTGAATACCAAAATTGTTGTAAGTTCATTCTCTGAATACCCAAATGTGTAAGTTCATTCTGTGAATACCAAAATTGTTGTAAGTTCATTCTGTGAATACCCAAATGTGTAAGTTCATTCTGTGAATACCCAAATGTGTAAGTTCATTCTGTGAATACCAAAATTGTTGTAAGTTTAGGATTTTGACGTAAGTTAGTTCTGTGAATCAGGCCCCTAGTGTGTTCACATCAGACCATGCACATGCCTGCAGATTACCGTCCTCCACCCTACCAACATTGGTATAGTCTAAATGATTGAAGGCATGTCAGACATTCATGCCACTCAAACAGAAAATTGTTTTGTGATCCATACATGTACCTGCAGTACAGCGTCTACTCAAAGTTTGGACTCCAATGGAATTGGGGTACCATGTGAGCAGGCTCTGCATATCAAAACATGATTCCATCCTAGTATAGATGCTGCATATGTATTTGTGAGATGGCATAGTTAACATGAATTATTAATGATGGCATAACCAGTGGGCAAGTTACATATCCCCATTTGTTGCAGTTTATGCATAAGTCCATTGTCCATGCCAATGACTTACTTGGGTTCACCCCTTAGCCCACGAAGATCATGAAATTCACAACTGTCATCCCACATCATGGGTACCAGCACATCCCTCAGAGTACTGCATATTGGTGACATGTGAGATGGGGTGCCAGAGGTGATCTTGCCAATATGGGATGGTGGTGCAAAGGAAGTTGTGATGAAACACAATGTGAACATGGAATCAGAGGAATGAGCTTCTACCTGCCTGTCCGCTGCACATTGCTACTGTAGGCATGCACATGGAAATGTATGTACTTTTTGTGTAGCAGGTTCACACAGGCTGTGATGAATCCTACACCAGTGCTGACTGGATAGGTAAGAGTGGATGTCACCAGTTCACACATGCCAATGCTGTTACATGCCTGACTCCTGCCCCATATTTCTAATACCCTGTAAAAGACATGTGTCCATACCTTTGCAGTGTTTTTCTAGAAATAAGGACAATGTGTCAAGTACCACAGGCATATATTCACTGTGTTGTCAGCATACAGCCCATTTCACAGCCCACCTACTCCTACCATTACCTAACTGTCTCCCCCATGGGATGTCACAATTTAACCATTTTTGCAAATTACCTGCAAGATACAGCACAATATACTCATACATATGAGATCTAGAGCATGCATGCACACACTCATCTAATGGAATAAGTATGAGTTGATAAAAATCTAGGTAACAATTCTTACAGGACATTTATGGACACACTCTTGGATATGTGAAGGGCCACATGCCATTGGTATGTTTCCATTACGTGGTCTAGGTTAAAGTGCTCCAGGTATGTCCATGTGTCATCCTTGGAGAAGAATCCAACAGGTATGTTGATTTGGAGGTAGCTAGCCACACTCTCTCTATGTCTCAACTACCTGGCACAGTCTCAATCTATGCTGAAGTCTGTGCGGCTTTGTGTATCTGCCATAACAGTGAGGCATTGCTGAAGCACAATACGTGTACATGCTAAACAGTACTAATTGCACGTAGGTGATAGGCCATTGATTTTACCCTCTTGCATGCTAAATTACTATCCCCAGGGAGTACCTAGATGGACCATGAGTACCATTCCATGTGTACCCAACATAATTTCACAGAATATGTCTTAATATGCACATGGGTCAACGTTTATTAGACCATACACTGCCATTTCATTAACCTGCAAGGCCAAGACCTGAGTATTTACGTACGGGAACGTTAGGAGCAGTACATGCTTCTTGTGACTTTTGGTCATGATTAATTTCATAGATGGGTCATATTTGGCTGGACATGCCACTTGTGCAACTAATTGTAATTCATGCAAGTAATTGATGGAAAGCTGGACCATTTCAGCTTGGTGTGATACATATGTCCTTCCTCCCCAACAGACAACATGACCCCTGAGCAGGAACAAAGCAAACACAAGGAGATGAAGGAGGGAGCACTGAAACTTTTCAGAAACTCACCCCCAGTCACAGATCTGGATTGAATCCATCATCATTCTTTAGCTCACTTCGCCACCCCAGTTCAGACACAGCTATATGCAAATCAGTCTTGACCCTGTGCCTCATGGGAACAGTCCAGCCTGAACTGCCAAGCCATGTCTTCCCTGGACCGGAAACAAGCATCCTGGGACCGGTTTCGGGCTAACAGCCCTCATCAGCCAGGCTAGCTTGATTCCAGTGGCAAAGTGAGCAAGGGACCCACGTATGGGCAAATCCTGCCAACTTAGGGCGAACAAAGCAAACACAAGGAGATGACGGACGGAGCACTGAAACTTTTCAGACACTCACCCCCAGTCACAGATCTGGGTTGAATCCATCATCGTTCTTTAGCTCACTTCGCCACCCCAGTTCAGACACAGCTATATGCAAATCAGTCTTGACCCTGTGCTTCATGGGAATAGTCCAGCCCGAACTGCAAAGCCACGTCTCCCCTGGACCGGAAACAAGCATCCTGGGACCGGTTTCGGGCTAACAGCCCTCATCAGCCAGGCTAGCTTGATTCTAGTGGCAAAGTGAGCAAGGGACCCACGTCTGGGCATACCCTGCCAACTTAGGGCGAACAAAGCAAACACAAGGACAAGATGGACGGAGCACTGAAACTTTTCAGACACTCACCCTGAGTCACAGATCTGGGTTGAATCCATCATAGTTCTTTAGCTCACTTCGCCACCCCAGTTCAGACACAGCTATATGCAAATCAGTCTTGACCCTGTGCCTCATGGGAACAGTCCAGCCCGAACTGCCAAGCCATGTCTTCCCTGGACCGGAAACAAGCATCCTGGGACCAGTTTCAGGCTAACAGCCCTCAACAGCCAGGCTAGCTTGATTCCAGTGGCAAAGTGAGCAAGGGACCCATGTCTGGGCATACCCTGCCAACTTAGGGCAGACAAAGCAAACACAATGAGATGATGGACAGAGCACTGAAACTTTTCAGACACTCACCCCCAGTCACAGAACTGGGTTGAATACATCATCGTTCTTTAGCTCACTTCGCCACCCCAGTTCAGACACAGCTATATGCAAATCAGTCTTGACCCTGTGCCTCATGGGAACAGTCCAGCCCGAACTGCCAAGCCATGTCTTCCCTGGACCGGAAACAAGCATCCTGGGACCGGTTTCGGGCTAACAGCCCTCATCAGCCAGGCTAGCTTGATTCCAGTGGCAAAGTGAGCAAGGAACCCACGTCTTGGCATACCCTGCCAAGTTAGGGCGAACAAAGCAAACACAAGGAGATGATGGACGGAGCACTGAAACTTTTCAGACACTCACCCCCAGTCACAGATCTGGGTTGAATCCATCATTGTTCTTTAGCTCACTTCGCCACCCCAGTTCAGACACAGCTATATGCAAATCAGTCTTGACCCTGTGCCTCATGGGAACAGTCCAGCCCGAACTGCCAAGCCATGTCTTCCCTGGACCGGAAACAAGCATCCTGGGACCAGTTTCGGGCTAACAGCCCTCATCAGCCAGGCTAGCTTGATTCCAGTGGCAAAGTGAGCAAGGGACCCGCGTCTGGGCATACCCTGCCAACTTAGGGCGAACAAAGCAAACACAAGGAGATGATGGACGGAGCACTGAAACTTTTCAGACACTCACCCCCAGTCACAGATCTGGGTTGAATCCATCATCGTTCTTTAGCTCACTTCGCCACCCCAGTTCAGACTCAGCTATATGTAAATCAGTCTTGACCCTGTGCCTCATGGGAACAGTCCAGCCCGAACTGCCAAGCCATATCTTCCCTGTACCGGAAACAAGCATCCTGGGACTGGTTTCAGGCTAACAGCCCTCATCAGCCAGGCTAGCTTGATTCCAGTGGCAAAGTGAGCAAGGGACCCACGTCTGGGCATACCCTGCCAACTTAGGGTGAACAAAGCAAACACAAGGACATGAGGGACGGAGCACTGAAACTTTTCAGACACTCACCCCCAGTCACAGATCTGGGTTGAATCCATCATCGTTCTTTAGCTCACTTCGCCACCCCAGTTCAGACACAGGTATATGCAAGTCAGTCTTGACCCTGTGCCTCATGGGAACAGTCCAGCCCGAACTGCCAAGCCATGTCTTCCCTGGACCGGAAACAAGCATCCTGGGACCGGTTTCAGGCTAACAGCCCTCATCAGCCAGGCTAGCTTGATTCCAGTGGCAAAGTGAGCAAGGGACCCACGTCTAGGCATACCCTGCCAACTTAGGGCGAACAAAGCAATCACAAGGAGGTGATGGACGGAGCACTGAAACTTTTCAGACACTCACCCCCAGTCACAGATCTGGGTTGAATCCATCATCGTTCTTTAGCTCACTTCGCCACCCCAGTTCAGACACAGCTATATGCAAATCAGTCTTCACCCTGTGCCTCATGGGAACAGTCCAGCCTGAACTGCCAAGCCATATCTTCCCTGGACCGGAAACAAGCTTCCTGGGACCGGTTTCAGGCTAACAGCCCTCATCAGCCAGGCTAGCTTGATTCCAGTGGCAAAGTGAGCAAGGGACCCACGTCTGGGCATACCCTGCCAGCGCTCCGTCCATCATCTCCTTGTGTTTGCTTTGTTCACCCTAAGTTGGCAGGGTATGCCCAGACGTGGGTCCCTTGCTCACTTTGCCACTGGATTCAAGCTAGCTTGGCTGATGAGGGCTGTTAGCCCGAAAACGGTCCCAGGATGCTCGTTTCCAGTCCAGGGAAGACATGGCTTGCAAGTTCGGGCTGGACTGTTCCCATGAGGCACAGGGTCAAGACTGATTTGCAGTAGCTGTGTCTGAACTGGGGTGGCAAAGTGAGCTAAAGAACGATGCTGGATTCAACCCAGATCTGTGACTCGGGGTGAGTGTCTGAAAAGTTTCAGCGCTCCGTCCATCATCTCCTTGTGTTTGCTTTGTTCACCCTAAGTTGGCAGGGTATGCCCAGACGTATGTCCCTTGCTCATTTTGCCTCTGGATTCAAGCTAGCCTGGCTGATAAGGGCTGTTAGCCCGAAACCGGTCCCAGGATGCTTGTTTCTGGTCCAGGGAAGACATGGCTTGGCAGTTCGGGCTGGACTGTTCCCATGAGGCACAGGGTCAAGACTGATTTGCAAATAGCTGTGTCTGAACTGGGGTGGCAAAGTGAGCTAAAGAACGATGGTGGATTCAACCCAGATCTGTAACTGGGGGTGAGTGTCTGAAAAGTTTCAGCGCTCCGTCCATCATCTCCTTGTGTTTGCCCTGAGCAGCAATGGCAGTACTGTATCAGAAAGGAGAATTACTGCCAAATCAGGCACATGGTTAAAGGGTTCCAGAGGATGAGAAGGCAGTACAAGAAGGCAAGGGAAGCAGGGGCCTGAAAGTCACCACCTCAGGCCCTGGCAGCACAAGAAAGGGCAAGCACTAGACCTGAAATGGCCCTCTCACATGCATCTGATCCCAGTTCCATAGCATGACCCTCCAGAGTACCGCCAGCAGTGGCACCACAGGCGGTGACCCCTCCTCTGACTCAGCCTATGGACTTTGAGATGCAAGCCCTGAAGGACAATGGCGACATAAAAATTGAAGCTGGCAAGGCTTGAACTACAGATGGCAACACTGCAGCAATCCGTGAACAAAATTACTGAGCACATTTAAGCCCTCCCTCCAACGTTCTGCCCACCCAAGTTATTTTTTAAATATTTCATATTGTATATAGTTTTAACATATGTTAGGATAGGTTTTAGATTGGTGATAGGGTAGATAGGTTTTAGTTTTTTTTACAGATTTTTATATTTATGTGTTGTTTGGTGTGGATATGGGGAGGTAATGTTTAGTATGTATATAAAAAAATACAAAAATATATATTTGTTTAGGTTTAGGTTTTAATGTGTAGGTAGTATATGTATAGGTGTAGTTTATGTTTGTTTGGTTCATGTGCAAATGTGTATTAAGGGGGAAAGGGGTTTATGTTTAACCTGTTTGTTGTGATATATGTGTAGAGTAGTATAAGTTAAGGTGGTAAGGTAGGTTAGATTAGGTTAGTATTCAGTTAGGATAGTGTAGTTGATTTAGCATAGGTTAGTGTAGGCATAGTTTAGGTAGGAACAGTTAGTGTAGTTTAGTTTAGGATAATATTTTTTAATGGTGTTTTAAATAAAAATGTTTAGCACTTTTACAACTGCTTGCTCATTGACTGCGTGGCAGTTGTCATATAGGCTTTTTATGGGTAGAGCACATGCTGTAGGATTTCATGGCAGTGTTTGCATACATGTCTAATTAGGTAAGGCACCTAAGGAGTGGATCCTGACATCTTTGCAATGGAGTCACTTAATGGGTCTACAAATATACTTCAGCACTGTAAGTGGCACTCTTACTGTGAATGTATAGACAGGTGAAAACAGGTATTCACTTACTGTTGCACTGTGTGTGTGTAAATCATGCAACATGCATTTGAGGGTTGGTGATGTCAACCCATTGTCAGTAATCAAGGATTCTTTGGGTCACACACCGATGCAGGCCCATTACACACTCACCCTTGCATCATGTGCTTGACACAGAAGTGTTGTTAGCTTGCTAGTATCCATGGATGTGCTCACCACCAGTGATGTGACTTCATTCACCATTAACATTGACTGCATGCTACTTATTTCACTTTATGCGTGTGACCTTCCGTAACTACTTGCTGATCTTGGTTTACATAAGGTTCACCAAATATATTTCCCTTGGCCTGTGTAGCTTTGCCCATGGCTCAATGCCACACATGTCCCTTTGTGGAGTAGTTGTCGTCTTTGGCTCACAAAATTCACCATGTTGTGCTTACTCCAGACACCAACAGACATACAACACACTTGTTGAACTCAGTGCATTTATTTACATGTGCAGAATTGTTTGGAAACACAGGCACATTTCTTTCTGAAACAAACCCAACAGTTTTTCTGAGTCATTGAATGTCCATGGGGGATACACTGCATGGGACATGTGGAGGAGAGGAGTCTTTCAGTGAGGAAGAGGATGAACAAATTGCCAATAGGGAAGATAGGCCACATTGACAGTCCACAAATGGGTGAGATCAACAGGTGGGATAACAAATTGAGGATAGAACCAGTTGGGAAGTACACTGGCATGGTCATCAGCACTGGACAAAGGAGAAACTGGCAATTTGTCACAGAGAAATGCTACTGGGCAGATTTACATTGGAAAGAGCTGAAGTCCACATTTTCCTCCTCTGATGTGTGTGGTGCTTCCTGTGACTGGGATGTTGTTGGTGCCAGAGGCAACGGAGGCACAACCACATCAGGGGCTGAAGATGTGGAGCCCCTGTCCACAGCAGTATTTCTCTGTGCCAACAAGTGAGGCAGCAATGCTCTGATAAGGGCCTGCTGGTTTGTCGGCACAGTAGTAACGTCACGGTGGTAGGCCCCAATAGTTGCAATGTATGTGTCCTGCTGCCGCTCCATGGACTCCAGGATGTTGCGGATGGCCCCCAGCTGTTTGGTAATCTTACTGGATCCAGTTTGGCAGGGCAGTTGTTCATCCCTCTGCCTCATGACACCAGTGATGTCAGCCAGGGACTGGTTGAATCCAAAGAGCTGAGGGTGGGTGCCTCTTATAGCGGCTGACGTGTCCTTATTAGGACTGAGACACCTACCTCTAGGGTGCCCGCCACGGTTTCAATCCCCACCCACACCACATCTACCATCTCCTGCTGGACTTCGACCGCATAACATTGGAATTCTACTTGGGGGTCCTTGGAATCCAGGCCTGGGGGTGGGCTGGCATGTGGTGACTGTTGGATGGTGGGTGGATCCTCTGGATACCACGCAACGCTGTTAGTCCTTCCCACAACTGGAGATGGTATTTCAAAGGAGGTAAGGATTTGCCGATAGGTCTCTTGGTCAAGGGTTGGCAGGCTGTTATCCTCAGCCAGATCACCATCCCAAACAGGCAGCTGGTCATGAGGTATAGGTACATCCTCTGCAAAGAGATAGAGAAATGATAACAGTGTTCTATATTAGATGTTAACATGAGTGATCTGAATGACAATCTGACTTGCTAATATTTGGCTTTCAATACAACATTGATGTGTTGTATGTCTGTTACACAGAGGTATAGAGTCAAAGTTGCACTGCAGTTGCCTTTCAGATGGAAGTATCTCTGCATACTTCATGCAACCACTGTGTTTCAAGGCTGACTTTTTGTATCATGACACATATTGCAACACAGATACTCAGGTCACTGGGCCTATCATTCCTGGACATATAGGTAGAAGTCAGGGCCACATATGCCAAGGTGATTTGCAATCTTTTATGATACCAATGCTGATTGTGTTTTGACACATTGACACCACTGCTGGTCACATTCCACCTAATCCCCAGGGTGTCTGCATTCCATGTGGCCAGTATTCAGCCCACTGCTCCTCTGCAGGTGATGTTGATCTGGTCAGGAATTAGTTATGATCCTGCCATCTGGCTTTTAAACTATAGACTATGGTACTCTGCCTTGTTGTGCATGTCTTGCGTGCACATTGTGCATTCAGGTTAGAAAGAGTTGATTTTGTAAAACATATCCTGTACAACTGTACACACCCACCAACCTTGCCACACTGCGGGAATGTGGGAGAGCATGTACTTACCATGTATTTCATATTTGTGGATACACATTTGGCTTCATCTTTGTGGACAGTAGGCACTGTGTACCAAATCTGAGGGGATGGCTATGTAACACTATGTAGGCTGATAGCACTGACACTAACCACAGTTGATAATTGTCAGAGTTGGCTATCTGCATAGTATAACACATCCTGTGAGTCAGGCATGCTCACTTGTACATCCACATGCCTCCTCATTTTGTGCTAGTGACTCAGCTTAATGCCACACAGTGATGTAACCCAGATCAAACATTGACTCTCATGTGCCTGCAACACCATCAATATGTGTGACTGTATCCAATGGACTGACATGTCTGGCAGTTATTCAGGGCTAGGGGTCAAGCTGTGCCCCACATAGTGGTAGTGCTGGAATTGGTGACATTTATCTGCCCAGGTTTGCAACATAACTGGGCGCATCCACCTCAGTCTCCAACCATCATTGACTCCTGCCCTTTGTGGTGGCAGACTAGTTTGTCATGTCCATTGACAGATTCCTATTTCACATCCTCCTACTGAGACAAATGTGTTATGGTGAGACAATTTCCCCTTCAGAATCCCCCATGGCACATGCTAATCTTCACCCAGGACCACATCACATGTAGGATGTTGTACCCCAATGGGTTCTTCTCTGTCATCCCTTCCCAGCTGCAATACAAATGTGACACTGTCAGACACAGCAGTGCATGAGTATTAGTTAAACTACCTTGCCGAAAACAAATACATTCTGACCTCCTTGCTATGCAGTGTCTCCTCATTCAGACACAGTGGCAGTTCAACCTATTCAACCAGCACTTACAATGCAATGCACAACGAGGGGCCCAGCAGAGCCACACATCATCTTTGCTTTTCAACACACATGGTCCTCTGGTGTGCATTGCTTGCATTAACCCTGATCCAGTCAGATTTAGTACATGGCATGAGTTCTGGTGTTCCCTACCATGGCAACTGATACCTGTGTGGTTTAATTAAATGCAGTGGCCGAGAGAGCATCTACAGAGTAGTGTCTGAAGACAGTCTCGATGTACAGAGGTTTTGTCCAGTTTTATATATGATTCGTGAAGTACAATAAACTGATTACACATTCTTCTGGAGCATGTGGGTCCGGGCCTAGTCATAAATTATATATGCAACCATCTGATAACGGGTACACAGGTGGCTCTTGACCTCAGGGAGAGCTAGCATGGGCAGGTGTGTATGTGTCCAAATGTCCGGCATTAGGAGCATGTGATCACTACGTGTGGTGTGCGTGCTGTGTCAAGTGGCATCTAACTTTATGGTATTTTGGTAACGTGAGCTTTTGGCCAAACGTTTTTTATTGGGGCCAATTTCCTTGGACCTGTATGTGGTGTAGCTGCCTATCTGTGGGATCGATAAGGGTTTTCCCTGGTTGCGCATTTGTCTCCGGGCTGAATGTAACCCCACCTGTGACCTATTAATCAGCAGGCCTGGGTTTGGGTCATAGGGCCTGTCTGATTCAGGGTTGATAGGGAGGTCATCTTGGATGAATTCGACAGCAGTGATATGAGCTCGTTGCTGCGTGTGCATAAAACATGGCGGTCAGTGATATAATTTTCACCAACATTTTCATTATTGTGAGTACAGTTGTCATAGCGTACATCGACATTGCTTTTACTATTTCACATTGTTATGCGTGCATAGTTTATGGCACACATTGAAATTGCATTTACTGGAACTACTGCAGTTGAGCCTGCCCATTTCATGGTATACATTGACATCGTATTCACAGATATTAACATTCCCCCTCTAGTTGAATTTTCAACTTAATCATTTTCCTGATATGTCAGGACAGTCACATTATTCGATACGGTGTCTGTTGCTGTAGCGTCTGCTATTCTCTCTCTACCTATTTGCATACTACCTAATTTGAGGATTGCATTTTTACAGCAGGGAACTCCCATTTGTAGGAAACCACACAACAGTAGTTCAAAAATAAAAACTGGAAGTAATGATGTGAATAGTTTGGACATCCATAAGGGAATCCAAGAAAAATACTATGAAACCAGTCCTGCTCAGGGACTCCTCCCTCCTTCTTCATGTCAGCTTGTAGACGATGCAGTGCTTAGAGTGAGAGTTCTGTTTTCGAGATCATTTCCATGAATAAAAGTACATCAGGAAGCACCAATCTTGGCACACACCCCATCCTCCATCGCGGTCATCAAGCCCAATACATACCAATGTTGCATCACCATAAGGCGGTTGGTTCTCAGTTCTTTCTTGATAGCATTTAGGCCAAGCTCAGTGTTATTGATCAGCTTCATCATTTCCTACCTGCTTATTTGCAACTACCAGGCGTTCACTTTCATTTGCAAGGTGAAGAAGGGTATCGACCCCCCTGCATTTACTTGAGTTTCAGAAACCAGTCTAAATTCTTCCGTAATGTCCTTGTACTGAGCCCAGCCAAAATAATCAGTAGTTCTTCTTCAAGCCTGATGCAACAGAGTTGTTTTCTTCTGTAGCGAATGTTGGGACAACTCAATCAGATCTTCACCAGGGATGACCAATGTTGGGGAGTGTACGGCGACCGGGGAGCAGAGGTCCTGCCATCTGGGCACAAGCGGAGTGTAGGCAAGCTTGCCGCACTGCCAATACATATCCATCAACGTGGAGGTGCCCCATTGCAATTCCGGTATATGCAGTATTACCTCACAGTGTTCATTAGAACTAAGCAATAGGGTTCCTTTGCCTCTGAAACACAAAGAATACAGAGCAGGTTTCCATACAATTAGGGGTTTCCCTTTTCCCTACAACCATGTGTACCTATTAATCTTGGTATCACAGATTTCCTAGCACGGGTTGTCTATGCTGGTGTTTGACCCCCTCCCATGGGACTCATTTCCCCTAGTGTGGTCGAGGTGAGTGGCCCTGCACTGTAATTCCATATCCGGGGTCCATTTGTCATGAAAAAAGGTGGCCCCAAAGATGTTAAGGGCCACCCTGGGACCACAGACGGAGGCGGGAGTGGATGTATTTGTGCACTGGTGCGGTGTTCTTGCCACCTCCAAGGATCTCTTTTCTACGAAGTCTCAGGTCCAAACAGTATCCTCCCCTATAGTGTGTGCCCCTTCTCATGCTGTCTAGTTCTGTTTGAATGTCACTAGGCCTGGGCGTAGTTGGCTGAGTTTTGCGAAGCAGAACTCCGCGAAGTTACAAAAAAACTCTGCGAAGTTCCACAAGTGGCAGAGTGCAGTGCGAACTGCAGTTTTTGCTGGTATTCCTGCCACTCGGGTAGAAATTCTACCCGAGCGGCAGCTCGTGCTCGCGAACTTACCGTTCGCGATCGCGAACTTACCGTTCGCAATCGCGAGCGGGGAAAAAACTCTGCTGCACATCGCGAAGCAGAGTTTTATGCACTCTGCGAGCTCCGCGGAGTGCAGAAAACTCCGCAAACTCCGCGAACGGAGCGAAGTTCACCGCCCAGGCCTAAATGTCACTAGGTTCGGTAAACATGTACAGTGTCTACTGTTCTACGGGGTTCTACTCTATTGAATTGAATCTTGTCCCTAGTTCTGTATAGGTACAAGTGGATGAGACATTTTGCTTTCTCTGAAGCTATCTCTTGGGATAAGTAAAGCCTATCTACACCGATAGCTTGGGGTATGAGTGAACATATGCAGCACGAACTGTCCGTGATTTGAGTGCCCACGGCGCTCATGTGGATACCAGGTGTTGTGTAGGAGTGCGCAGTGTAGTGCATGAGAAATGGTAGCGGTTGGTTCAGCATAGGTGTAAGTGAGGTGAGAGAGGTCTCTGCACATGCGTTTCAAAAATTACAAAGTACATTTCATGAAATTAGGCATATTTCTGGCTCCGAATAGTTGCAAGAGCACCCAGGCTAAACAGAGGGTGTGCAAGAATACAAAAAAGTTTTTATAAAGTCAATTTGCAGTCTGTGTTCTGTGTTCTTGAGCAGCTGCCCTTGTTAATGTCCTTTTGAGAGTTCTGATTGAAGGGGCGGTGGGCCACTGTAACAACGGTGCACTTGTAGCTCTATTGCAGACCTGTGGGATAAGAGCTGAGCGTTATAGGTTAGCTTGGGGGGGAAAAAACATTGTTAGACAGTTTTCGGAGAGTTCCTGTGTTCCTCTTTTTAGGGGTACACTCTATCTCTTTTCACTTTGTGCAAACCTTCTAGTGGGGTACTGGAAAGAGGTGGTTATGGTTTTTAGGGAATGATCAGTTTATTTGGGTAGCGTTATTTTGTCAGTACTTTGGTCCCCCCTCTCTTGCTGTGGCAGGGAGAGTAGTTTCCTCTGTGGGTTGCTTCCATTAAATATATATGTGTGTGTGTGTGTGCATGTGTGCGTGCGTGTGTGTGTGTGTGTGTATGTGCGTGCATGCGTGGTATTATTGGTGCGGGGTGTCCTTTTGACCTGCAGGGTCTGTGTGCAATGTGAGGGGAAGTGAATTGCGATGTTCTCGTCATCAGGTGAATATTCCTGTAGTCTCTGCAAGTGGCATATAATGATGTTTTCCCTAATGCAGTTGGGTGTTTTTGAGACGCCTGTTTCTGGAAGCTTTATTTTTTGGGCTACTTTTGGGCTTCTTCCGGCAGGTCATTGGACACCTTCCTTGGGTCTCGTGTAGCTAGTTGTATGTGGCATATCAGTGGGGGTTGAGATGCTGCTCTGTGGCCCCCATGATTCGGATGTGGCAGTGACTGGGTGTAATATCCTATTTCTCCTTTTCTGACTTCTCTCTTTCTCTTTTCTCTCATCCTGTCTCTTGCCCTTTAATTCTCTCCATTCCTCTCCTGCCGCTCTCCCTTCTAGAATCTGTTTCCCTTTGAATGTGACATTCAAAGTTTGACCTCCGTCCGGAGCAGTTCCTCCTGCTGTGGGTCCTGTTACATTGTATACTTGTTATGTTACAATAAAACAACTCGGACTGGATACTTCACCGACTCCGGCCTCCTTTTGCTCCGCTACATTTTGGTACCAGGAGTGGGGTGGAAAGAAAATATATTTATTTTCCCCGCAACCGCCTTTTAATTTATTCAACCTGCGGTGCTCCACTACTTCTCAAACTGACTCGGACGCTGCTGGATATCCTCAGCAGGACCCACAAGCCTTCAGGTGTGTGCCTTTCATTTATAACTTTATGTTATTCTCGGTCCTCCTTCAAAGCCCAAACTGTCTTCGGCACGTGAGCACCCACCTGCACGCGACTCTTTCATTTTGCTGCTCGTGCTTCCTCACGCCATTCATGCGAGTAATTACTCCATGATGCTTTGTTGGTTGCCGCAGCAACTCTTCGCTGCATGCGCCTTCCTCGCCTTGCCGTTTCCACAGCAACCCTACAGTAACACTCTGCCTTTCTTGGATTCCTTGCCCGGCACTGCACGTCGCCTTGGCAACGTCCTACTGTGACGTTTACACGGGCTGGCAGATCTCTCCATCTTCGTCAATTTCGGCTGTGGGAGCTCCGCTCCAGCTGCGCCGCTTGCTGTTTGACTCTTGCCTTTATCTCGGTTGTGGGAGCTCCGCTCCAGCCACGCCGCCTGCTGTGCCACACTCATTATTCCTTTTTCACAGCAACGTTTGGGGTATTTTGGTTGTGGGAGCACTGCTCCAACCACATTGTACTCCCCCTCTTGGTAATAAACCTACGTTCTACATTCTTTCAAAAACATTTATATTCAGCTGTGGTATTCCAGTTGCACCGGCCTCTTTGCAAAGTACTTTTACTGCAATTTTAACTCTACTTTTGCATTTTCCTACCTGTGGGAGCCCTGCTCCAGCCTTTGTGTTGTATTTTGAGTTTTCCTTTTCTGATTCTTATAGAACATCATTTTGTGGGAATTTACCTCCAACTATTACTAGCCATTTCTTTTATTACAGGATAGTTTTTATTACTAATCTCTTTTCTTTCAGGTTTTCAGGTGTTTGTTATTGTTCTTCTAAATGTCTTCTTCCGACAATGCTCTACATCCTCCTCCGTTTCTACAAAAGCCAGGTAAACATGAAATTCTCTGGAAACAGTGGATTCACATTTTTGAGAATTACCTTATGGGTATTGATGGCTTGGATTACACGCCAGGAAGGAAAAATGCACTTTTTTACAACCATCTTGGCATTGCTGCACAAAAGATTTTTGATAACTTACCTCCCATTCCACAGCCACCTGGTGATGGTGTTTGGAACGTCTACCTTGAAGCCAAAGAGAGACTTAAAAAACAATTCTCAGAAGAGCCTAATGTCCTTTTAGAAAGGCATAGTTTCTTTAAATGTAAACAAGCCAGTGATGAATCTGTTGAAGAGTACGTAGCTGCCTTACGTGTCTTAGCTTCTACATGTGATTTTCAGAATTCTGTGGATCTTTGTATTAGAGATCAATTCGTATTTAACTGTTTTTCCAAAAATTGCAAGAAAGACTTCTTACTTGTCGTAACCCTTCTCTTTCAGAGGCCGTTGATATTGGTAAAAGCATTGCACGCTCTATTATTTCTTCCCAAGCTATGTCAGGACAAGAAGGACATTGCCCCATGTCCTATGTATCTGACAATTTGGATGGTTCCACTGTTTCTGCTATTAAGTTTAACAAGGAAAGAGGCAAACGCTTTTGCTTTCATTGTGGTTCTATAACCCATATTGGCAACTATCCCTCTTGTCCTGCCTTGGGGAAGAAATGCACCAAATGTAAGAAATTAGGGCATTTTCAAGGAGTTTGTAGATCCTAGCGCATCTCTGAAAATGTTAGAATCCACAATTTAGATTTGAAAATTCCTTCCACTTCATCTGGTGACACCACTGTTTCTGACTGCACCAGTAGGTTTTCAAATTTTCCCCTCACCATCGATGAGCCATTGAATTCCATAGAGATAGAACGCCCTCTCTGCCAAGCTTTTATTAATGGCAAACCTTTAGAAATTATGGCTGACTCAGGCACCCCCATCACTGTACTAGCAGATACCCCTTTCTTTACACTATGGTCCCATTCCATTACCCTTCAGACTCCAGACATTTCTCCCAAAGCTTTCGGTGAGAAAGACATTGATCCTCTTGGTTTCTTTGTTGTTTCTTTACAAATTTTGGGACGAATCACCAAAACCAAAATTTACATTGCCATTAAAGGTAGGGATTTGGTTGGTTGGAAAGACTTAGCCAAACTAGGCATTATTTTTAAACCCGGCCATAAGTTTCCCATTGTCTTAGGAGATCCTCTTCTTCTTTCGATTGACAACTCCTCCCTCAAAGAAGATGATCTTCTTTCTTCTCTCAAAAACAACTTCTCCTCTGTTTTTAGTAACACCATTGGTACCATTAACGGATTTGAACATACCATTAGGCTTAAAGCTAATGCAACATCTGTTACACACAAAGTCAGATCAGTTCCCATCAATGTCAGGCCTGACCTTAAGAAACTTTTAGAAACTTTAACTAAGGATGGCATTATTGCTGAAACTGACTCCTCCAAATGGGTTTCTCCCATTGTTCTTGCTAAAAAGAAGAGTGGCGATCTTCGCCTTTGTGTTGATTTGAGGTCTTTGAACCGTAATATAATTGTTGACTGCCACCCTCTTCCTCATATTCAGGAAATGCGTTCAAACATTGGCCATTCCAAATTTTTCTCCACAATTGACCTGCATTCTGCGTACCATCAGATAGCCTTAAGTACTAAATCCCAAGAGCTCACTACTTTTGTTACACCATTTGGAGCTTACAAGTACTTAAGGCTACCCTTTGGTTTGGCTTCTGCAGCCTCAGTATTTCAAAAAGTCATGGACATTCTTTTCAAGGACATTCCCCATGTTCAGGCCTTTCAGGATGATATTCTTGTTTTCACCTAAATAAAAGATGTACATTTAGAAACTTTACATAAGGTTTTCTCCATTCTTAATGCCAGAGGGGTTACTATTCAACCAGAAAAATGTAAATTCTTAGTTGAACAGATTGATTACTTAGGGCACACCATTACCCCTGATGGTATTAAACCAAAATTTTGTAATGTGGAAGCTATTGTTAAAGCTCCTCCTCCACTTGATAAGGATGCCTTGAGATCTTTTTTAGGTCTCTGTGAATACTATGCTCGATTTGTTCCTGATTATGCCTCCTATGTACAACCCTTGAGATCTCTTCTCAAGAAAGGCATGAATTTTGTTTGGACTTGATATATTAACACTGCCTTCACTCTAATCAAGAAACTTGTTATCAATGCTCCCGCCTTGAGCCCTTTTGTTCCTGGTCATCAATGTACAATTACTGTCGATGCTAGTTTAAAAGGCCTTGGAGCTGTTTTTCGTCAACAAATTGACAACAAAGACCTTACTGTTACTTTTGCTTCCAGGAGTTTAACCATCGCTGAAACCTAATATAGTATCATCGAGAGGGAAGCTTTAGCTTGTGTCTGGGCCGTTCATAAATTCAAGACCTATCTCTGGGGCAGTCACTTTGTTATTTACACAGATCACAAACCTCTTGTCTATCTGTTACAGGGTGATGGTTTAGGCAAAGCTTCTGCTCATCTTGTACGCTTGCTTTCCAAACTACAAGAGTATAATTTAGCAATTAAGTATATACAAGGTGGTAAAAATTTCAGAGCAGATTGCCTTTCCCGTTTACCTTTACCCTCAACAGATGACCTGGATGACGAATTTGAGTGTGTTGTGGCAACCATTGATGCTTCTTTCTCTTCTAATGGCGTCATTTCTGAAAAAGAATGGGTTGATGCTTCCTCTCGTGACCCAACGCTTAAAAAAGTTTGTGACTTCATTGTTAAAGGTTGGCCTCCTCTTCGCAATTTACCTCACGATTTGAAACCATTTGCTCAAATTGCTTCTGAGTTATCCCTTGAAAATGACCTGTGCATCAGAAATGGTTTTTTTGTTCCTCCCTCTACCTCAGGGAATAAACTCATTTCTATTGCGCATGATGGACATTTAGGTGTCACTGCCACATGTAAGAAGCTTAGAGAAAATTATTGGTGGCCTTCCATGAATACTTAAGTTTCCTCTTTTGTTGAGTTGTGCCCTCTATGTATTGTTTCTGACAAGCATTGGAGAACCACGCAAAATCCTCTTAGTCCAGTTCCCTTACCGGATAATCCCTGGTCGAAAGTTGCTTTAGATTTTGCTGGTCCTTTCAATCTTCTACCTACCTCTTCAACGTTTTATTAGTACTCATTGACTATTATTCCAAATGGATTTACTTTTCTTTTGTGGAATCTGCTTCCACTCCATCTGTTTTGCACTTTCTCAGAAATGTTTTTTCTCTGGAAGGCCCTCCCAAAGAGTTAGTCACTTATAATGACACTCACTTTGTTTCCACTGCTATGAAAAATGTTCTAATAGGTTTTGACATCAAACACATACAGGTTGCTTTGTATAGACCTTCGGCCAATGGATTAGTTGAAAGAGCTAATCACTTCTTAAAAGAAGGTATTCAACTGCTCTTTCTTCTGGTTTGGATTTCAATCTATATCTCAAAGATAAAATTAATGCTTACCACAATTCACCTCATTCTACTACTGGTCTCACCCCCTTCGAATTGTTGAGGGGTAGGAAATGTCGTTCTAAACTCCTGCCGTCTTGGCTTGAACGACATTCTGTTATTTCTGATAATACCATCAACCCTGATTCTTTTTTATGCAACACTGTATCTTTGGCGTAAGATAAGCAAAAACAATATTATGACAATCTGAAACATGTTCATGATAAGGATTTTTCGGTTGGTTCTTGGGTTCTTATCAGGAAACCATCTGGAGTTAAGAAAGGTGAATCTTCTTTTACTCCTCCTTGTAAAATTGAAAAAGTGGGTCAAAGTGCTTGTTTGTTGCAGGATAGGGGGTGGTGGAACAAGGGCAGACTTGTTCTCATTTCTGACTTGCAAGCTGACATCTATAAGAAAACTGCTGTACCATGTAATATAGATGATTCTATTCTTTTTGAGCCTCAAAAAAGTTCTCAGGCTTCTGTGATTCATTCCAATGATAATATTCAGGTAAATGATTCAAATGTTTATCTTCCCGTTGTTGATTCCTCCTCGCCTGCACCTTGTGTATTACCTCCAAGAAGGATTTCTAGATTACCGGCACGTTATAGTGATTTTGTTATGACTTAACTTGTTTTTGTGGGAAGGGAGATGTTGTAATATCCTATTTTTCCTTTTCTGTCTTCTCTCTTTCTCTTTTCTCTCATCCTGTCTCTTGCCCTTTAATTCTCTCCATTCCTCTCCTACCACTCTCCCTTCTAGAATCTGTTTCCCTTTGAATGTGACATTCGAAGTTTGACCTCTGTCCGGAGCAGTTCCTCCTGCTGTGGGTCCTGTTACATTGTATACTTGTTATGTTACAATAAAACAACTCGGACTGGATACTTCACCGACTCCGGCCTCCTTTTGCTCCGCTACACTGGGACTGGGCCTATTGCTTCGTAGGACGATGTTCATGAGGCCCTGTGTATTTTATTTCGACAAACCTGGTGCGGTGGCAAGCATCCCCATGCACCATGTGCGGCGGGCTGCAAAGGTCATCTATGGAACCCCTCTACCTCCCGTCCCCCCTCCTCTCCCCCAGATCCAGGATGTTTCGAGTCTGCCACCCTCCGCTGGAATCAGGGACTTCCTACCAGTGAAACGCAACTCCTGCTGATCTGGAGGGGCAAGGTCATATGAGCAGACTTTGGGTGTACTTTGTACGCATTAGGGGAGAGGAGGAGGCAGAATGTCCTGCTTAGAATGAGAGTCAGATGCGTGGCTGGAACTTGTTGTACTGTGAGTAACGGGCTGAAATGGCTGATTGCCCCGGGGACATATCCCTATTGTCTTGGTGCCAAATTGGTGCATAGATTACGGAGTTCTGTGGGTAATCTTAACTAGGGGTGGGCGGAATTTGCGGAGTTGCGTTCCGCAAAATTCCGCGAAACGGCAAGAAATCTCCGCGAGCACGCGGAATTTCGCGTGCTCGCGGAGATTTTGCTGCGCCCGTTGAATCCTGCCCTGCATATTTATCCACGAAGATGCCACCGTTTTGTGCAATACCTCTACTCAACTGGAGTACTTTATACTGGCTAATCGGTAAGTGCTACCTCGTTGGGTAAATGTATAGTGCCTTTCCTACACTACAGCTGCGTAAAGGTCCAGAAGAATTGACCCCAGTGACCTGTGTGTCTGTAACTTTGCCACCGCACCGAAAGCGCCGGGGTCCTTTGATTAAGCTGTCCATCATTCTGGGGAAAGGGCGGGAAGACGGTGCATACCACTAGTGTATGTGGGGCGGGGGCAAACGGGCGGGGCTTCTAGGCCTGTTAACATGCCTCTTGTTTATAAAGGGTCAGAGCAGGATCTGAGCAGCAGATGAGGAGGAAGATCCTCCTGGTCACTGGACCTACACGGGGATTGCGCTCGAGAAAATCAAGGATGCAAAGACCTCCATCGGGGATTACAGCTAACTTTTCAGGGTGGAAATAGGAAGAAGGCACATCTGCTTAACAACGCTCACGAATTCTACACGAGGATTGCGCTCGAGAAAAGCAAGGATGCAAAGACCTCCATCAAGGATTACAGCTAACTTTTCACGCTGGAAATGGAGAGAAGGCACATCTGCTTAACCACGCTCACGAATTCTGCACACCTGCCCTGCATATTTATCCACGAAGATGCCTCCGTTTTGTGCAATACCTCTACTCAACTGGAGTACTTTCTACTGGCTAATCGGTAAGTGCTACCTCGTTGGGTAAATGTATAGTGCCTTTCCTACACTACAGCTGCGTAAAGGTCCAGAAGAATTGACCCCAGTGACCTGTGTGTCTGTAACTTTGCCACCGCGCCGAAAGCGCCGGGGTCCTTTGATTAAGCTGTCCATCATTCTGGGGAAAGGGCGGGAAGACGGTGCATACCACTAGTGTATGTGGGGCGGGGGCAAACGGGCGGGGCTTCTAGGCCTGTTCACATGCCTCTTGTTTATAAAGGGTCAGAGCAGGATCTGAGCAGCAGATGAGGAGGAAGAACCTCCTGGTCACTGGACCTACACGGGAATTGCGCTCGAGAAAATCAAGGATGCAAAGACCTCCATCGGGGATTACAGCTAACTTTTCACGTTGGAAATGGAGAGAAGGCACATCTGCTTAACCACGCTCACGAATTCTGCACACCTGCCCTGCATATTTATCCACGAAGATGCCTCCGTTTTGTGCAATACCTCTACTCAACTGGAGTACTTTATACTGGCTAATCGGTAAGTGCTACCTCGTTGGGTAAATGTATAGTGCCTTTCCTACACTACAGCTGCGTAAAGGTCCAGAAGAATTGACCCCAGTGACCTGTGTGTCTGTAACTTTGCCACCGCGCCGAAAGCGCCGGGGTCCTTTGATTAAGCTGTCCATCATTCTGGGGAAAGGGCGGGAAGACGGTGCATACCACTAGTGTATGTGGGGCGGGGGCAAACGGGCGGGGCTTCTAGGCCTGTTCACATGCCTCTTGTTTATAAAGGGTCAGAGCAGGATCTGAGCAGCAGATGAGGAGGAAGAACCTCCTGGTCACTGGACCTACACGGGAATTGCGCTCGAGAAAATCAAGGATGCAAAGACCTCCATCGGGGATTACAGCTAACTTTTCACGTTGGAAATGGAGAGAAGGCACATCTGCTTAACCACGCTCACGAATTCTGCACACCTGCCCTGCATATTTATCCACGAAGATGCCTCCGTTTTGTGCAATACCTCTACTCAACTGGAGTACTTTCTACTGGCTAATCGGTAAGTGCTACCTCGTTGGGTAAATGTATAGTGTCTTTCCTACACTACAGCTGCGTAAAGGTCCAGAAGAATTGACCCCAGTGACCTGTGTGTCTGTAACTTTGCCACTGCGCTGAAGGCGCCGGGGTCCTTTGATTAAGCTGTCCATCATTCTGGGGAAAGGGCGGGAAGACGGTGCATACCACTAGTGTATGTGGGGCGGGGGCAAACGGGCGGGGCTTCTAGGCCTGTTCACATGCCTCTTGTTTATAAAGGGTCAGAGCAGGATCTGAGCAGCAGATGAGGAGGAAGAACCTCCTGGTCACTGAACCTACACGGGGAGTGCGCTCGGGAAAATCAAGGATGCAAAGACCTCCATCGGGGATTACAGCTAATGTTTGACGGTAGATATGGGCAGAAAGCACTCCTGCTTAGCTTCGACCTTGCTCACGAATTTTTGTGCTGATTAATGCGTTACAGAATTTGAGCTTCAACTCGGGCACCTGCTTCAGTGCTTTCTTGCACCCGAATTCCGTTCCGCCGCGGATCGCGGAAGTTTCGACATTTCCGCGTTCCGCGCGGAACGCAGAAATGCCGAAATTTCGCAAGTTCCGCGAGCGGAACGGAATTTGCCGCCCACCCTTAATCTTAACACACCAAGTGCACGGAAACCCTGGCTTCCTGCACCAGAGCGTTGCCCCATTTTGGAACTAAAAGCGGGCCTCCATTGGCTGGAAGCCCTTGGGTTGGTGAAACTTACATAGCTCGCCTAGGCTGGATTTGAACTGCTGGACCTGGGTGCTGGGTTTATACACCAGTTGGGGCCGCCCTGATTCCTCCTCAGACTGCCCTTCCCCCAGGGCGTGGCCAGCCAACCCCGCCCTGCTGGAATAGCAGCAGAATGGGACCTAGGTCCCTGCAGGCACCCAAAATGGTGGATTCGGGGTGGATTCCCAATCGATATAGTACGGCTGTCCTAAGTTGTATTGCGAATGTAGGTAAGGAAATGAATGTTGAAGCGGTGTGAAGTTGCTCGGTCATGTTGGGGGTTTGGACTTACTGTGTATTTGGATTGGGCGATTGCAGAAAGGGATTACCACCCCAGACAGTTACCCCTCCCTGCCGTGGCTTAGGGGATTTTTGGGCTGGGTTCCCTGCCTACTGCAGTTGCCATGTGTTTGGCAAACCACCCAGCCCCTTTTGCAGTGGGTTGGCTGTAGCCTGATTTCCTTGAGGCTGATTGCACAATGCATTTGTGTTGCTCTGGGTTTGGTTTTGGAGATGGATATTCTATGGGGGCTGCCCAGGTATTATTCCTTTCTGTTCGTGATATATTTTTAGGTGCCATTGGCTGGCCATGTGACCCATTCTGTGACAATAGTGGCACTCTCAATCAATCAATCAAGGGGTTTTAAATGCGCTACTCACCTGTGAGGGTCTCAAGGCGCTAGGGGAGGGCAGTTCCGGTCAGTCGAAGAGCCGGTCAGTCGAAGAGCCAGGTCTTGAGGGTCTTCCTGAAGATGTGCAGGGTGGGGGCGCATCTGCTGTTTATTGGGAGCTCGTTCCAGGTCTTGGCTGCTATGTAGGAGAAGGATCTAATACCCATTCTTGCTCTGCGGATGCGCAGGGTTTCGGTGAGGGCGAGGTTGGCAGATCGTAGGTTCCTCCTGGGTAGGTGGAAGGCGATTCTGTCATTGAGATATTGGGGTCCGGTGTTGTGTAGGCATTTGTAGGCGTGGGTTGTGAGAAGTTGGCCTGGCATATGCTGTTCACTAATTAAAGTGGACACCTTGCACCAGACCAATTCGACTCTTATGGTAGAGAGGTTTAAGACAACCTTTATAGAAAGCTATCCTAATGGTAGCTGTGGAGAGCAGCCTTCAGGCTAAGTCTTGAAGGAATGTAAAGCAGCTTGTTTTACCACACAATCTCTTGAATCACCAAATGAAAAGACACCACACAGGTATATATATCAAATATATATGTATTTATTAATAAACACTCTCTACTAATCTCTTTATGAGATTAGAGGTCAGGAACATATGTATAAGTCAAATGTTATCAAAATAAGTTTAGCACAATTGAATATCACAATCTTAGTTTGCTAGACCTAGGTCTAGAGCATCTAGAATCGAGGGACCCCCAAGAACCACCCCAGGTAGTTGTAGGAGACCCACAGGGGACGGACGCGGTGTCCTGGCACCGGTGCGAGTCCTGTACGAGTCTATGCGAACAGACGCGATTGAGATTTCAATGTTAAAGGTCCCTTGCGTGTTCGAGGCGAACACACCGATCGGTCCTTGTACGAGTCGAAGGACGCGGTTACAGATAGAGTTGCAAGGGAGATGGACGCGCTGTGTCTAACACAGACGCGAACCTTGTGCGAGTCAGTGCAATGGAAATCTCAGTGTTACAGGCCCTTTGTGTGTTCGAGGCGAACACCGATCGGACTCAGTACGAGTCGAAGGATACAGTTTTAGATAGTGTTACAAAGGGGATGGACGCGGTGAGTCAGCGCAATTGTCGCACTTAGAAAATTAGAGTTTTAGGACACTTCGAGGGAAGCTACAAGCAAGTCACTTACAGGGTAAGTAGTTCTAGGGCCCACACCCATAGGAGCACCGTAGTGCTGAAGTTACCTCACCAAGGGGAGCCGGGTGCATAGGTGTTCTTTGGTGTCGGGTCGCAGCGTCGTTTTCAATGGGAGCCAGTGAAGACTTGCTGCTTGCGGCTACAGGAGAAGTGTCCGGAGGAATCCAAGCCTGGATTCGGAAGATGGAAGACCTGAAAGCAGAGGGGACAGTGTTCAAAGTCACTTGGCAGTGACTCGGGGCAAGGAAGATGGATGCCCACCGTCGTCGCAAGATTCAGGTCATTCGCGGTTGCCTTGACTCTTCAGCCACGAGGTCCAGGAGGGGTCGACGACAACCAGGAGCTGGATTCGGCGTGTCCCATGATGTCTGCAGCTTACTGCGGTGTCGGCAACTCGATTGGAGCCAACAAGCCTTGGTAACAGCAAGTCTTGGGGAAAGTGTGAAGAGGCAATGGCGCAGACCAGCAAGGTCTGTGGGACTCACCCAGCAAGGGTAAGTCAGGGCAGGCCTGGAGCAACCAGGGGAACCCTTTGTTTTTTTTAGAAAGTCTTCTGTGGACCCACAAGCCGGCTGGCAAGGGATCGCAAAGACGCCTCGGGAGGATTCACTCACAGGGGCCCACGGTCACTCAGGACATGGTAGGCCTCTGATCTTTGGAGGGATTCCTGCGGGAGGCTAGGACTACACGTGGTCCAAAGCACAAGTTCGTGGAACATTGTGAAGGGGTTGCACTCGACAATAGTGCACGGTACCCAGGGGTCGCAGTTCCTCATTACTCTTGGGGTCCACTGGCCTCAGCTTCGCTGGGGACTCACGATGGCCTTTGAGAAGTCAGGAAATCCATTTCTTGGGCTGCAGGGACCTCGGACTCCGGCGGGAGCGGTGTAGTTTGCAACCGTCATTTGTAGTTTTTGGTGCCTGCCAAGCAGGGGAGTCACTCCTTGACTCCAAGGGAGATTCTTCAGTCTTCCAAAGGTAGTGGAACGTCGAAGGTCCAGGATTCGTCTTCAGAGCGTCGTCCAGGGAAATCTAGGGTGCAATGCACAGGTTCCCCTCTTATACTAAAAGAAGGGGAGGGACTAGCTCTATGACCCTACCTATGGGAGGGTCAGGGGAGGGGTGGCTACACCCACTTCCCTTTGTCCAGTTTCGCGCCAGAGCAGGGACAGGTAGCCCCTGAGCCGGTTTGAACTGGCATATGCACAGAGGAGCCTTCTGCTCCCCCAGTGCAGGACTTCAAAGCACTCTAAGAGTGCACCCACCCAGCCCCAATACACTAAACCCTGTCTGGAAGGTGGTCACACCCCTTGGGACAGGATATCTATTGTTGGGCTTCCTCCACTGCGAGTGTTGGTCATCAGCAGGAGGGCAGCCCAGTGTCTGTGACTGGTGGCATCCATTTTGTGATGCCAGGGCTCTGCAGGATTCTACCGTGTTTCCACAGTAGGTACATGTCTATCCCTCTAGAAGGGTGGAATGCTACCCCCGCCGCCAGGACTGGCGGGGGGGGGTAGTATTCCAAGATGTTTGACACCAATCACGACATGTTTCGATGCAGCCATTCCAAAGTTAGCATTTTACCGCGAGGATATAATGCACTTAAAAGTATATGGTTTAACCGCATCCACAAACAGCACCAGAGAATGGACTCTGAGAGCTGCAGAGGGGCCCTGCTCAGGCAGAGGCACCCCTCACATAGAAGCCAAGCACCCTGCCCTCAGGATTGATAGGGCCTGCCTTAGGGGTGACTGATAGGTTTATATGTGTGTGTAGGAGAGATATAGGGGACCTATATCTCAGTGAGGGGTGCTAGCACTTCCTCACCCAGGCTGCAGTAGCAGGCCTGTGGTGTCAGATTTAGTCTGCTTCCCAGGGGTGGCATAATACATGCTGCAGCCCCTGGTAGGCCTGTGAAGTACCTATGCCCTTCGCACCTAAGGTACCATATACTAGGGACTCATAAGGAACTACAGCATCCAATCACTAGTGCTCCTAGAGTGCACTCCAAGTCGTTTAGAGAGAACAGAGAAGCTGGGGCCCTGATTAGCAGGGTCCCAGCCAGACTATAGCCAGAAACCAGTGTAAACATCAGAAAAAAGTGGGGGCAACATAAGAGGCAGATCCTACTCTCCTACACAACCCCCCAAACGCAGGGACACTAAACTAACCTTGACCAGTTGAGTCTTCGTGTTCAAAGTGGAAATACCTTGAGAGTCCATCTGCATTGGCATGTTGGGTCCAAGGTCTATGTTCCACTGTATAGTCCATCCCCTGTAGGGAATTGGACCACCTCAAAAGTTTTGGGTTCTCACCTTTCATCTGTTTAAGCCATAGGAGGGGCTTGTGGTCAGTCTGAACTATGAAGTGAGTGCCAAACAAGTATGGCCTCAGCTTCTTCAGGGCCCACACCACAGCAAAGGCCTCCCTCTCTTTAGCTGACCAACGTTTCTCTCTAGGGGTCAGCCTTCTGCTAATAAAAGCTACTGGCTGGTCTTGACCTTCATCATTCAGTTGAGATAGTACAGCTCCCACACCCAGCTCAGAAGCATCTGTCTGGACAATGAACTTTTGGTGTAGTCTGGACTCTGTAAGATGGGGGCAGTGCACATGGCCTGCTTTAGGTCTTCAAATGCCTTTTGACAGCTAGCTGTCCACTGAACCTTTTTGGCATTTTCTTTGAGGTCAGATCATTCAAGGGGGTCACTATAGATCCATATCCCTTGACAAACCTCCTATAGTACCCAGTCAGGCCTAAGAAGGCTCTCACCTGTGTCTGGGTGGTTGGAGCAACCCATTCCATTATGGTTTGGATTTTGCTCTGTAAAGGCTGAACCTGGCCTCCACCTACAAGGTGGCCCAGGTATACAACCTGACTCTGCCCTATCTGGCACTTAGTGGCCTTGATAGTGAGGCCTGCTTTCTGCAGGGCCTCCAAAACATTCCTGAGGTGGACCAGGTGATCTTGCCAGGAGGAACTAAAGACAGCAATATCATCTAGATAAGCTGAGCAATAAGTTTCCATCCCTGTCAGAACTTTATTCACCAACCTCTGAAAAGTGGCAGGTGCATTTTTCAATCCAAAGGGCATCACCACAAAGTGGTAGTGCCCACCAGGGGTCGAAAATGCTGTTTTGGTTTTTGCATCATCAGCTAACCTGATCTGCCAGTAGCCAGCTGTCAGGTCAAACGTGCTTAGATACTTGGCTGAGGCCAAAGTATCAATCAGCTCATCTGCCCTTGGTATGGGATAGGCATCAGTCCTAGTGACTGCATTGAGGCCTCTGTAGTCTACACAAAACCTCATTTATTTCTTACCACCCTGGGTATGAGGCTTGGGTACCAGGACTACTGGACTAGCCCAAGGGCTATCTGAAGGCTCAATTACACCTAGCTCCAACATGTTCTGGACTTCAGTCCTGATACAGTCCCTGACATGGTCAGGTTGCCTGTAGATTTTATTCTTGACAGGCAGACTGTCTCCAGTGTCCACCTCATGGGTGCACCAGGAAGTCTGACTAGGGGTCAGGCTAAACATATGTCTATACTGTTGCAGAACTTGTCTGCACTCAGTTTGTTGATGGTCAGTGAGGCTGCTTGCCAAAGCAACACCATCTACTGACCCATCATCAGGGCTCTGAGAGAGCAGGTCAGGGAGAGGGTCACTCTCCTCCTCCTGGTCCTCATCAGTTGCCATGAGCAAGCCCATGTCAGCCCTGTCAACATATGGCTTTAATCTGTTGACATGGAGCACCCTCAAGGGGCTCCTGGGAGTTCCAAGATTCACCAGGTAGGTGACTTCTCCCTTCTGTTCAACTATTGTATGGGGGCCACTCCACTTGTCCTGGAGGGCTGCTGGGACCACAGGCTCCAATACCCACACCTTCTGTCCTGGCTGGTATACAGTCAGTACAGCCTTTGGTCATGCCAAGCTTTTTGTAATTCTTGGCTGGCCTCCAGGTTTTTGGTTGCCTTTTTCATGTACTCAGCCATCCGGGAGCGGAGACCAAGTACATAGTCCATCACATCTTGTTTGGGGGCTTGAGAGGTAACTCCCAGCCCTCTTTTACCAAACACAATGGACCTCTCACAGGATGCCCAAACAGAAGCTCAAATGGGCTATAACCAACCCCCTTCTGTGGAACCTCTCTGTATGCAAACAATAGGCAAGGAAGAAGAAGGTCCCATTTCCGCCTAAGCTTCTCTGGGAGCCCTTTAATCATTCCTTTCAAGGTTTTGTTGAAACGTTCAACTAAACCATTGCATTGTGGGTGATAGGGGGTGGTGAACTTATAAGTTACACCACACTCCTTCCATATTGCTTTCAGATATCCTGACATGAAGTTGGCACCTCTGTCAGAAATGACCTCCTTTGGGAAACCCACTCTGGAGAAGACTCCAATGAGGGCTCTTGCCACCACAGGGGCTGTGGTGGTCCTCAGGGGAATTGCTTCTGGGTACCTAGTGGCATGATCCACTACCACCAGGATAAACCTGTGCCCAGATGCAGTTTGAGGGTCAAGGGGACCAACAATGTCAATCCCTACCCTTTCAAAGGGTACCCCCACCACCGGTAGTGGTATCAGGGGGGCCTTTGTTGTGCCACCTGCCTTACCACTGGCTTGGCATGTGACACAGGAGCGACAAAACTCCTTTGTGTCCTCTGACATATGTGGCCAATGAAAATGTGGAACAAGCCTGTCCCTGGTCTTGTTTTTGCCCAAGTGTCCTGCTAAAGGGATGTCATGTGCTAGGGTCATAAGGAACCCCCTAAACTTCTGAGGTATTACCATCCTCCTGGTGGCTCCAGGGGCTGGGTCTCTACCCTCAGAATATAGGAGTCCCTCATCCCAATAAACTTTATGGGACCCACTAGCACTCCCAGCAGCCTCAGCAGCAGCCTGCTGTCTGAGGGGTTCAAGAGAGGGGCAGCACTGTTGCTCCTTACTCAGATCTTCCCTAGAAGGGCCCCCTGCCCCCAAGAACTCAACCTGATCAGGCTCAAGTCCCTCTGGGGCAGTTCCTTCTTCAGGATCTGCTTCACCTCCCTCTGGAGGTGAATCTGTGATCTGAGACAGAGGGGAAGGCACTGCCTTTACCCTACTGCTCCTCCTCTTGGGAAGCATCTGGTCCATTGTTCCAGGATCCAGAGCTGGTTCAGTGTCATGCATTCTTGCTTGTGACCTGATCACAGCAAATACCTCTGCAGGGATGCCCAACATCTCAGCATGAGTCCATAACTCTACTTCAGACCAGGCTGAAGTCTCTAGATCATTGCCCAATAGACATTCGACAGGGAGGTCTGCACTGACTACAACCTTCTTGAGGCCAGTTACCCCTCCCCAGGAGAAATTCACAACTGCCAGACTATGGTTGGCCTTGACATTGCTTGCATTGGTCACCTGGTACATTTCGCCCAGGATGATCTGTCCAGGGTCCACAAGATCCTCTGCCACCATGGTGACACTAGCACCTGTGTCCCTAAATGCCAAAGCCTGTTTGCCATTTAATACAGGCTGCTGTTTGTATTTGCCCAGATTACTGGGGCTTACTAGGAAGGACATATTAAGGTCTCCCTCACAAATCAGCATTGCCTGAGTGGGCACTCTGACTAGGTCAGAGTCCACTTCAGAACCCAGGGTCAACCCTACTACACCCTTATTCTGCGTACCACCTCCACCAGTAGCTGAGCTAGGGGGAACAGTTGCCTTAGGGGCAGGAGTGGTGGTGGTTTGGTCTTTGGACTTGTTACAGTCAGAAGTCCAGTGCCCTTTCTGTTTACAGAATTTGCACCAGGGCTTCTTTTGGCCTTTTCCCTTGTTGGATTGTGACTCCCCCTCCAGATGCAGATTTTTGGGGCCCTTGTGAAGACTTTTAGGGGCATATTAACAACGGCCAGCGATAATTATCGCTGGCCGTGCTTAGCGATAATTATATTATCGCCGCCTATCTCTGGCATTTATCGCCCTGGTAGCGCGTTATTAAGAACGCGTTACTCCAGGGCGATAAAAATTCCAGAGATAGCGAGATATCGCTTTGCAGGGAACATCGCTGGTTTTCCAGCGATGTTCCCTGCAAAAGGCGATACCTTGCTGATACGACCCTGTGGTCGTATCAGCAGAATCCACCTCCTATGCCTAACATAGGTAAGTCAGGATTATAGCAGACGTTAGATTTTGGCAAAACGGCCGTTTTGCCAAAATCTAACGTCTGCTATAATCCTGTGGGCTGCCTTGTAAATATCGCGATGTGAACATCAGCGATATTTGCAACGTAGCCCATCCGGGGTACGCCCAGTAACGCCCACTATGCATCTCGTTAGAGATGCAAGGATGGGCGTTGGGGGAAAGGGCGATAGTGCAAGGATTCACGCGATAGCGTGACCTTGCTGATTAGGCGATAGAATTATCGCCGCTTTCCGTCCGAAAACGGACGCTAAAGCGGCGATAATTGCTTATCGCCTCGTTGTTAATATGCCCCCTGGTCTTTTGACTTATCCCCACCTTTCTCAGAGCCCTTAGGATCTTGGGGGCATATTAACAACGGCCAGCGATAATTATCGCTGGCCGTGCTTAGCGATAATTATATTATCGCCGCCTATCTCTGGCATTTATCGCCCTGGTAGCGCGTTATTAACAACGCGTTACTCCAGGGCGATAAAAATTCCAGCGATAGCGAGGTTATCGCCCTTTTGCAGGGAACATCGCTGGTTTTCCAGCGATGTTCCCTGCAAAGAGCGATAACCTTGCTGATACGACCCTGTGGTCGTATCAGCAGAATCCACCTCCTATGCCTAACATAGGTAAGTCAGGATTATAGCAGACGTTAGATTTTGGCGAAAACGGCAGTTTTCGCCAAAATCTAACGTCTGCTATAATCCTGTGAGCTGCTTGTAAATATCGCGATGTGAACATCGGCGATATTTGCAACGTAGCCCATCCGGGTACGCCAGTAACGCCCACTTTGCATCTCGTTAGAGATGCAAGGATGGGCGTTGGGGAAAGAGCGATAGTGCAAGGATTCACGCGATAGCGTGACCTTGCTGATTAGGCGATAGAATTATCGCCGCTTTCCGTCCGAAAACGGACGCTAAAGCGGCGATAATTGCTTATCGCCTCGTTGTTAATATGCCCCTTGCTTCTTGGTGTCACCCCCTTGGTTCTGGGGTTTCTGCCTCACCCTGGTTCTGACCCATTTGTCTGCCTTCTTTCCCAATTCTTGGGGAGAGGTCAGATCTGAGTCCACCAGGTACTGATGCAACAACTGGTTCTGGCAATTATTAAGGATCTGTTCTCTCATCATCAGATTATACAATCCCTTGAAATCAGTAACCCTACTGCCAACCAGCCAACCCTCCAGAGCCTTGGTTGCACAATCAACAAAGTCAGTCCAGTCCTGAGTCTGTGCCTTCTGGGTGTCTCTGAACTTCAACCTGTACTGCTCAGTGGTTAAGCCAAACCCATCTATCAGTGCACTCTTCAGGACTTCATAATCATCAGCATCCTCTTCTCTAACAGTGAGGAGCTTGTCTCTACCTTTGTCTGAAAAGGAGAGCCACAAGATTGCTGCCCACTGCTTTTGGGGACCTGCTGTACTCTACAGGCCCTCTCCATAGCAGTTATCCACTTGTGGATATCATCCCCACTCTGGTAGGGAGGAACAACCTTGCTCAGGTTCCTATGGTCTGGAATAGATTATCTGCCTCTAGGGACACTGTTGCTGCCACCAAGGGGTTCTAACCCTCTCTTCTAGAAGCTCTCTGGATCTCGAGGGCTTCTCTATCCAGTGCCAACTGCTTGGTTCTGAGGGCAACTCTTGCTTCCTCATACTGCAGCAGTTTGCACATTCTTTCAGAGGAGGTCTCTCTTATGGGAAAGTATGAGTTCCTCTGGTGGATCAAATTCTCTGCCAGAGTGATAAGAGTGGTCAGATTCCCTGGAAGGGGACCTATGCCTCTCCTCCACTCTGTCAGCTCTCTTAGGGAGAATTCCTCTGTCCTTTTCAGGCCCCTTAAGGCCTGGCCCTTCAATCACAGAGTCTTGGTCATTCTGATTTTCATCATCTGACCCAGATACTGTAATTGACCCACCCACTGATTCAGACCCATTAGCTCCTAGAGCCAATCTAAGATCATCTGCTGTCAGCAGATCTATCAGGTGTAGGGTTGAGGGACTCTGTCCTAGCCTCAGGTGTCTTTCAACACACATGGCTCTCAAGTCAGAGAAAGCCATGTCCTTATACTGAGGCTGAGTGGATCCATTGGTTCCACCCTTTAAGGACATTCTAGTGTTGTGCAGTGTTGTACTACCTACACTAGTTTGTGGCCTACTGATACTAGCTTGAGCTGTAGAAAGGGTGTGCTATCCCTTCGCACACAGCTCTAAGTTCAGTAGAACTTATTGATACTAAGCTTGACTTTATATGTACCTCGAGTACCTATAGTGGTTTTCAGTTAGTAATTCAAATAGAGATTTTCTGGTAAAAGAATAGCAAGCTGGAATCCCACACGCTGCCCACCAATGTGAGAAGTTGGCCTGGCATATGCTGTTCACTAATTAAAGTGGACACCTTGCACCAGACCAATTTGACTCTTATGGTAGAGAGGTTTAAGACAACCTTTATAGAAAGCTATCCTAGTGGTAGCTGTGGAGAGCAGCCTTCAGGCTAAGTCTTGAAGGAATGTAAAGCAGCTTGTTTTACCACACAATCTCTTGAATCACCAAATGAAAAGACACCACACAGGTATACATATCAAATATATATGTATTTATTAATAAACACTCTCTACTAATCTCTTTATGAGATTAGAGGTCAGGAACATATGTACAAGTCAAATGTTATCAAAATAAGTTTAGCACAATCGAATATCACAATCTTAGTTTGCTAGACCTAGGTCTAGGGCATCTAGAATCGAGGGACCCCCAAGAACCACCCCAGGTAGTTGTAGAAGACCCACAGGGGACGGACGCGGTGTCCTGGCACCGGTGCGAGTCCTGTACGAGTCTATGCGAACAGACGCGATTGAGATTTCAATGTTAAAGGTCCCTTGCGTGTTCGAGGCGAACACACCGATCGTTCCTTGTACGAGTCGAAGGACGCGGTTACAGATAGAGTTGCAAGGGAGATGAACGCGCTGTGTCTAACACAGACGCGAACCTTGTGCGAGTCAGTGCAATGGAGATCTCAGTGTTACAGGCCCTTTGTGTGTTCGAGGCGAACACCGATCGTACTCAGTACGAGTCGAAGGATTCAGTTTTAGATAGTGTTACAAAGGGGATGGACGCAGTGTGTCTAACACAGACGCGATCCCTGTACGAGTCAGCGCAATTGTCGCACTTAGAAAATTAGAGGGTAAACAGGGTAAGTAGTTCTAGGGCCCAAACCCACAGGAGCACCGTAGTGCTGAAGTTACCTCACCCAGGGGAGCCGGGTGCATAGGTGTTCTTTGGTGTCGGGTCGCGGAGTCGTTTTCAATGGGAGCCAGTGAAGACTTGCTGCTTGCGGCTACAGGAGAAGTGTCCGGAGGAATCCAAGCCTGGATTCGGAAGATGGAAGACCTGAAAGCAGAGGGGACAGTGTTCAAAGTCACTTGGCAGTGACTCGGGGCAAGGAAGATGGATGCCCACCGTCGTCGCAAGATTCAGGTTGTTCGCGGTTGCCTTGACTCTTCAGCCACGAGGTCCAGGAGGCGTCGACGATGACCAGGAGCTGGATTCGGCGTGTCCCACGATGTCTGCAGCTTACTGCTGTGTCGGCAACTCGATTGGAGCCAACAAGCCTTGGTAACAGCAAGTCTCGGGGAAAGTGTGAAGAGACAATGGCGCGGACCAGCAAGGTCTGTGGGACTCACCCAGCAAGGGTAAGTCAGGGCAGGCCTGGCGCAGGGGGAGCCCTTTGGTTTCTTTAGAAAGTCTTCTGGGGACCCACAAGCCGGCTGGCAAGGGATCGCGAAGACGCCTCGGGAGGATTCACTCACAGGGGCCCATGGTCACTCGGGACGTGGTAGCCTCTGATCTTCAGAGGGATTCCTGCGGGAGGCTAGGACCACACGTGGTCCAAAGCACAAGTTTGTGGAACATTGTGAAGGGGTTGCACTCGACAATAGTGCACGGTACCCAGGTGTCACGGTTCCTCGTTACTCTTGGGGTTCACTGGCCTCAGCTTCGCTGGGGACTCACGATGGCCTTTGAGAAGTCAGGAAATCCACTTCTTGGGCTGCAGGGACTTCGGACTCCGGCGGGAGCGGTGTAGTTTGCGACCATCATTTGTAGTTTTTGGTGCCTGCCAAGCAGAGGAGTGACTCCTTGACTCCAAGGGAGATTCTTCAGTCTTCCAAAGGTAGTGGAACGTCGAAGGTCTGGGATTCATCTTCAGAGCATGGTCCAGGGAAATCTAGGGTGCAATGCACAGGTTCCCCCTCTTATACTAAAAGAAGGGGAGGGACTAGCTCTATGACCCTACCTATGGGAGGGTCAGGGGAGGAGGTGGCTACACCCACTTCCCTTTGTCCAGTTTCACGCCAGAGTAGGGACAGGTAGCCCCTGAGCCGGTTTGAACTGGCATATGCACAGAGGAGCCTTCTGCTCCCCCAGTGCAGGACTTCAAAGCACTCTAAGAGTGCACCCACCCAGCCCCAATACACTAAACCCTGTCTGGAAGGTGGTCACACCCCCTTGGGACAGGATGTCTATTGTTGGGCTTCCTCCACTGCGAGTGTTGGTCATCAGCAGGAGGACAGCCCAGTGTCTGTGACTGGTGGCATCCATTTTGTGATGCCAGGGCTCTGCAGGATTCTACTGCGTTTCCACAGTAGGTACATGTCTATCCCTCTAGAAGGGTGGAATGCTACTCCCCGCCGCCAGGACTGGCGGGGGGTAGTATTCCAAGATGTTTGACACCAAACACGACATGTTTCGATGCAGCCATTCCAAAGTTAGCATTTTACCGCGAGGATATAATGCACTTAAAAGTATATGGTTTAACCGCATCCACAAACAGCACCAGAGAATGGACTCTGAGAGCTGCAGAGGGGCCCTGCTCAGGCAGAGGCACCCCCTCACATAGAAGCCAAGCACCCTGCCTTCAGGATTGATAGGGCCTGCCTTAGGGGTGACTGATAGGTTTATATGTGTGTGTAGGAGAGATATAGGGGACCTATATCTCAGTGAGGGGTGCTAGCACTTCCTCACCCAGGCTGCAGTAGCAGGCCTGTGGTGTCAGATTTAGTCTGCTTCCCAGGGGTGGCATAATACATGCTGCAGCCCCTGGTAGGCCTGTGAAGTACCTATGCCCTTAGCACCTAAGGTACCATATACTAGGGACTCATAAGGAACCACAGCATCCAATCACTAGTGCACCTAGAGTGCACTCCAAGTCGTTTAGAGAGAACAGAGAGGCTGGGGCCCTGATTAGCAGGGTCCCAGCCAGACTATAGCCAGAAACCAGTGTAAACATCAGAAAAAAAGTGGGGGCAACATAAGAGGCAGATCCTACTCTCCTACATGGGTGAGTATCTTGAAGGTTACTCTCTTTCCGACGGGGAGCCAGTGGAGGCTGCGCAGGTGTTGGGAGATGTGTTCGTGTCAAGGGATGCCAAGGATGAGTCTGGCTGCGGTGTTCTGTATGGTCTGGAGATTGTGGAGCAGAGACTTGTTGATCCCGGCGTAGAGGGCGTTTCCGTAGTCCAGTCTGCTGGTTATGAGTGCGTGGGTGATGGTCTTTCTTGATTCGGGGGGATCCATTTTAAGATCTTACGGAGGATGTGGAGGGTGTTGAAGCAGGTGGAGGCGACGGCATTGACCTGTCAGGTCAAGGAGAGGGAGGAGTCGAGTATGATGCTGAGGCTTCGGGCGTGGTCGGTGGGGCTGGTGGGGTGCCGAGGGCAGAGAGCCACCAGGTGTTGTAGCATGCAGAGGTGGAGGGTCCGAGGACGAGGACCTCTGTCTTCTCTGAGTTTAGCTTCAGGCAGCTGATGCTCATCCAGGATGCGACGTCCTTCATTCCTTCCTGGAAGATGAGCCTGGTTGTGAGGGGGTCCTTGGTGAGGGAGAGGATGAGCTGGGTGTCGTCGGCATAGGATACTACGCTGAGTCTGTGCTGTCTGACATTGGCGGCGAGGGGGGCCATATAGATGTTGAAGAGCATAGGGCTGAGCGACGATCCTTGGGGTACTCCGCAGTTGATCTCTGTGGGTTCGGAGAGGAAGGGTGAGAGTCTGATTCTTTGGGTTCTGCCGGTGAGGAAGGAGTGGAGCCAGTCGAGGGCGGTTCCCTGTATGCCGGCTTTGTGAAGTCTGGCGGTGGGAGATGATGTTGAAGGCTGCAGAGAGGTCGAGAAGGATCAGGGCTGCGGTGTGTCCTTGGTCAAGGAGAGTGCGGATGTCGTCTGTGGCGGCGAGTAGAGCGGTCTCAGTGCTCTCGTTGCTGCGGAATCCAGATTGGGAGGGGTCGAGGATGGAGTTGTCTTCGATGAATTTCGTTAGTTGGACGTTGACGGTCTTCTCAGTGACTTTGGCCGTGAAGGGGAAGAGGGAGATGGGTCGCTAGTTCTTGAAGTCCATGGGATCTGCTGAGGGCTTCTTGAGTAGGGGTCTGACTTCCGCGCGTTTCCAGTCATCGGGAAAGATGCCTGTCACGAAGTTGGCATTGATGTTGTGTCTTAGTTCCGGTGCGATGGCAGCGGCGGCTCTGTGGAAGATGTGCGTGGGGCAGGGGTCCGTGGGGGCTCCTGAGTGGATGACTTTCATGGTTAATGTGGTGTCTTCGGTGGTGTCTGGGGTCCAGGAGGAGATGGTGGGCTGGCTGGCGTTGCTGGTGGCGGGAGTGTTGTTGGCATCCGGTGTCTGGTCGTTGAAGTTGTCGTAGAGGCCCTTGATTTTCAGATGGAAGTAGGAGCCGAGCTTGTTGCAGAGGTCCTGGGAGCGGGTGATGTCTGTGTTTTCGCTGGAGGGTTTGGTGAATTCCTGGATGACGCTGAAGAGTCCTTGGAGTTGCTGGAGTTGGCGAGGATCTTGTTCTGGATGAATGTCCCTTTGGTGGATCTGATGCTTTGGTGGTATTCTGTCATGGCGTTCTTATAGGCGGTGCGGTCTTCTGGGGATTTGCTGTTTCTCCAGTTCTTCTCGAGACATCTGCACTTGTGTCTGGATTCTTGGAGGTCAGCGGTGAACCAGGTGGCTTTTCTGGGGCGCTGTCTATCAGAGTTACGTAGGGGTGCGAGATCGTCTGCGCAGTTGGTGATCCATCTGTGGAGTTCTTTGGCTGCGGGTTCTATGGGGGTTCTATGGCTGTGGGTTCTATGAGGCTGAGCTGCAGCCCGCTTACCTGACCTTGGCCACTAGGACTGGGTGGATATCCCCTGGGGTCCTGAGGCAGAGCTCATTAATAGACTGGTGCCATTTGTACATTTGCAGCCAATGGGGCTCCCTCGAGGGTATTTTTTTTTTCAACTTCTGTTGGACCAATTTGGTGGTGTCTCTCAGGGCCTGCTCCTGCTTTTTCTGGTCCTTCTCCTGTCTTTTCCGGTAGTAATGTAATATGTGGGCCTGTATTTCCCGCCAAGGTTTGGTGTCCAGTCCCACTACGCTGTATAGTCTGGTCTGTATCTCAGCGGGCAGTCCCTTTTTGCATATGTTGTAGAAGAATACAACCTGGCGACCCGTTTCGATCCAGGGCTGTCCTGTCTCTTGTCCCCATAATTCCGTCATTCTATCTAGGCTTTCAGTCATGGTCTCCCAGTCTTCATGCTTTCTGCCATCAATCCTACTACATCTGGGCGGTTGGGGAATATCTACCTCAGGGCCGTCCATATCTGCTGTCTAAATGAGTTGAATGTGGCCCAGTCATGCTTGGTGTTGATCATCGTGACTGCAGGGATGTGGGCTCAGGAAAACACTCTGTCGTTATGCTTTCGAATGAGGCTGCTGAGCAGACTTTTCATGTCTCCTATAGCTAAGTTGATTCCCGCTGTTTTCTTCTCAAAACATGAGATCCACTTTCTTGCCCCATCCATCAATGGGGGCAGTTTGCGCCTGGGCCCTTCTTTGTCCATCTATGCCCATGGCGCATAGATGGTCCCTGACTCACCCTTCTGTAGCAACGGGCATAATGTGATGCGGAGCAGCTCTGTCATTTTCTCTTTGACATAGCACTCCCATCTTCTCAGGCAATCCTGCATGTAGGGGTAGTTCCATCGTTGATCTCCCCCTCTGTGCCGGATGCAGACTTCCACCGCAGCCATGTCCTTGGGTTCAAAGGATCCCTCCTCTTGCCAAGGTCTGTTGTACTGGCCCTACCTTCTGGTCCAGCATGCCAGTAGATGGCAAAATGGTCACACATAGGCCTTGCCTTCTTCTCTGGACACTATCTCTCTAGGGGCCAGTTTGCCTGATCGATGCGTTTGGGGGAGCTGCGAACGTGCTAGTCATTGCTCTCCTCATGCACGTGTAAGGGTGCCATTCTGCCCCTCCTATGTTGTAATTGTGTTTCAGTTAGGCTCTCCTGACTTATTATCTCTTGGTCAGCCCCTCTCCTACATCAATGGCCTGGTGGAGTGTGGCTTTCTGCTAGGGGCCTCTCCTCTGACTCCTCCCCAGGCTCAACGTCAGGGGGAGCCCAAGGCCCTGCTCTCAGTGTCGGACCTTGGAGGGGTGGGACTCCTATCTTCCCTTCCCTGGTGGCATCCACCTCTAGAACTGCTATGAACCTCCCTCTGTCTCTAGGGTGTTTGGAGGGGCTGTAAGGAGCATGTGCTCCTCGTTCCTCTGGGACTTGATGGGCTGCGACCGATGGGAGGGAGGTAGAACTTCGCTGGAGCCTGGCACTGGGATGGGAGTGAGCTGGCTTTTCCTGGGCTGGTTGTTCTGGTGGTCTCCCTACCCTGGGTCTGGCGGTTTTCTGCCCGGTGGGAGGCCTACCGGCCCCCTCGACCACTGGATTGGTATAACCCAGCACAGTGGTGGCTGGGATAGCAGGCATCAAAGAGAGCACTTCCCTGCCGGTGTATGGTGGGGGAGGTGTGGATTCTTCATGTGCATGCTCGAGGATAGTCTAGCAGTACAGGGCCACCTCGAAGATTGCCCATAGTTCTAGTAGGCTCTCTCATTTAGCCCACTTCTGACTGGCATACTTGGTCCGTATGTGTGTCCTAACGTGTTCTATGATGTTGGTGTCGAACGTTTGCCCCTCCGGCCAGGGAAATGCATGCGCAACATGCATGCGAAACAGCAGTGTTTCCCTAGTTTCTGAGCCTGTGTGGTGAACTTAGCTTGCATGTGGTCTAGTGGTGTCTCCATGAGGGATTAGGAAACTTGTAGGGAGCTCACAACCTTTGATTATTTCAAGGTTTTAAATAATTATAAATTCTACTTTGATCGTGGAGAAACTATGTACACCAGATTGTACCAGTAACAATCTATTGATTTTTAGCAGTGAAATAGCAATTGTCGAATTTAGATTTGCTGAAAAAATAGTTATTATTTCATAAGCACATGAACTTATTAACATCACATAACATTCAATCATGAAACACAATTTGCAAACATTTTAACAGCACCACAACATCAATAATGCGTAAATGGAAAACCTAAAAGAAACTAGAAGAGAAAAGATTGACAGAAAAAATGATCAATTTGTCCAAAAAGTCTTAGCCCCCTCCTAGCGCCTACAGCCCAAGGAGAGGGGATACTCTGTGTGGTACACGGAGCTAAGTGAGCCCGATAGTTTGTCAGTATCGGTTTGAGGACAAAAAATAGCAACGATTTGTGCAGAGAAAAAGGAACAACCTGACAACTATCAGCCCTCTGTGGCCAGACACAAGCTACACCTTTTTCACCAAGGTCCGAATCTGTCCCCAACATCCGAATTACACCCTATACCACACCTAGGGATCATGCGTACCTCTGCTTTCAGACACAGTCAGTGTTAAGAAACTGACAGTCCCTTAGAAAACTCTTTAACTAAAAAATAAGATCAGGATGGTGGCCCTATATAATGCACCAAGGGCCAACGGTGCACCAGTTGTGTAACGCTCAATGGTTCAAGCGAAATAAATAAGTGACCCTATAAAACACACCATGGGTCCGGAGTGTACCAGTTGTGTAACGCTCAATTGTTCAAGGAAAAAAGGAGTGGCCCTATATAACACACCAAGGGCCAGGGGTGTACCAGTTGTGTAACGCTCAACGGTTCAAGCAAAAAAGGAGTGGCCCTATATAACACACCAAGGGCCAGGGGTGTACCAGTTGTGTAACGCTCAACGGTTCAAGCAAAAAAGGAGTGGCCCTATATAGCACACCAAGGGCCAGGGGTGTACCAGTTGTGTATAGCTTAACGGTTCAAGTGAAAAAAACATGCACACTACCTTCACCTTCTCTTGCGTGCTGACTAGGCAAAAAATGATCTACGCGCGTGTCCCAGTTTGCCACATGCCACAGGCTGGGACTAAGGATCAGATGTAGTATCTTACCCTTGTGACAGCGGCCTCTGGACGGACCTCTGCCCCGTGTATTCAGCAGAACTTTTCATCAATTTTGGCATCTGCTCACCGATCTCGTTGCGCAGATGTGAATCCTTTCGGGCAGGGGTCTTTGTCCTTCGGCAGCAGTCAGGCTCGATAAACCAATCTATCCTGGCAGGCTCACAGAAATGTTGCCCGGATATGAATTTACCTTGAAAAAATTAAAAGACAAGAGGCGTTTAACAAAATGGGAACAAGTTGGTTTAATTAAATGCAGCGGCCGGGAGAGCATCAACAAAGTAGCATCTGAAGACAGTCTTGATGTACAGAGGTTTTGTCCAGCATTACATACAATTCATGAAGTATAATAAACCAATTACACATTCTTGTAGAGCATGTGGGTCTGGTCCTAGTCATAAATTATAAATACAACCATCTGATAATGGGGACACAGGTGGCTCTTGACCTCAGGGAGAGCTAGTGTGGTCCAGTTTGTATGGGTCCATATGTCCGTCACGAGGAGCGCAAAATTACTGCATTTGATATGCATTCTGTGTCCTGATTGGCTGAGTGTTTCTAACTACATGTGGCATCTAACTTTGTGGTATTTTGGGAATGTGAGCTTTTGGCCAAATGTGTTTTATGGGGGCCAGTTTCTTCTGATCTGTTTGAGGTGTAGCTGCCTATCTGTGGGATCGATCAGAGTTTTCCCTGGTTGCGCGTTTGTCTCCTGGCTGAATGTAACCCCACCTATGACCTATCAATCGGTAGGCCTGGGTTTGGGTCGCAGGGCCTGTCTGACCACCTATCTCTGACTCGGGGTTGATGGGCAGATCATCTTGGGTGAATTCGGCAGCAATGATATAGGCTTGTTGCTGCATGTGCATAAAACACGGCAGTCATTGATATAACTTTTACTGACATTCTCATTATTGTGCATACAGTTGGCATAGCATATATCAACATTGCTTTTACTATTTTTGATATTATTATGCGCATGCATAGTTTATGGCATACATCGACATGGCATTGCCGCTGCTGCTGTTGGGCCTGCACATTTCATGGTGTACATTGACATCGTATTCACCGATATTAACAGCCTCATGATGCAAGGTGGCCTGCATTGCCACATCAGGTTGTGTAGGGTTCAAGTGTCCATGCATGATGTGTTGTTCCAGTCCATGGTGCATACATATTTATATGCAGCTGGTGCTACCGGTGTATCACTTTTTGTGACACACCGGCGGAGCAGGATGCAGACCCATATCTGCAAGGCCACCCAAAGCCACTTTGATTGTTTTTTATGGAGACGCAAGTTCCTGCTTTGCCTTACTCTGCATCAGGGGAGTGTACCATGGGCACTGCGGTTGATTTTCCCATGCAACACCCATGGGTTTTGATGCATTTCCAGATTTACAAGGATATGCACACCTGGGAATGCGTCAAAAGCCTATGCCTTCCCGGGGGGGAGGGGGTAATAGTTGTTTTTGTGAAGGAAGGTGTCCCTTTCTGTTCAAATACAACTTTATCTCAACACAGGCAGCCTTGAACCATGGTGCAAGGCTGCCTGTGTTGGAGCTAGGCAGCCATTTGTGCACCAGCACAATGTAAGAGGACAGGAATGCACTGTATCTCATACTGTGTATTCCTGCCCTTTTCTTTTGACACAGGGCAGCACAGCAAATTGACGTGCAGCGCTGCACTTCATCAAATTGTAGCATCTAAGCCCCCCATTTGTGCAATCAATTATGTGTGCCACTATACAAAAGTGGATCGGGACTGGTGCTGCACTTCACCCATGGTAAGGAGAAGCATGACGGAGCTGGGCAGAGCTGTGCAACATGTAACTGGGCAGTGTGCGTGACATTTCTGAGCCATTTAACGGGGCATGAGTCAGATTCCTGCCCTTTGCACTGCACACAGCACGGTGGAGTGCTGGGACATAGCTGGGTGCACTGCACAACATCAATCGATCAATCATGGTTTATATAGTGCGACTGCTCACCCATGAGGGTCTCAAGGCGCTGAACATGACCTTTTTGCCCACATTGCCCCTTGTTAATATTTATCCTGCAGCTGTGGTTGTTCCCTGTGTGTTGCACTGTCATATCCTGGTACTCCAGCCTCCAAACCATCTGGGATGACAGCTACCACCTGCTCCCCCAATGTATCCAGCTCCTCCTGGGGCCCTGGGCTTCCTCCTCTGGTCTGCATGGCTGCCTTCAGGTTATTGGCCAGTTTCTCCTTCATCCAGTGCTTATAATCATGCCAATACTTCTTGCTGTCAGTGACAGTCCTCTTCGCTTGCCCCACACTGTTGATCTTCTCCAAGCTGGACTGTCAAATGGCCTCTTTCCTCCCTAGTGGCAATTTGAAGGTGACAAAGAGCTGATGCTGGTGCTCTGTCACCTCCGTGATCAATATGTCATTCTCCTCCTCACTGAAGTTGGACTTCCTCTTAATCTTCCCCTGTGAGTCTGCCTGCACATCCTGGCTCGTGCTGGGTTTGTTGTCCTTGCTTCTGCTGTCTGCTCCCTGCTCATGGCTGCCGCCTTTAAAGTGTGCCATTTTTTTCCCCATGATGCATCAGTTTTTGTACTTTTTTGATGCATTCCACACTCAAAAGTGACGTAGGGCTGATTTGCGTCCCTTATACTTCCGGTAAGTCAGCCCTGCATCACTTTTGCAGCAGAAGCGTCATATTTTGTTACTACATGACACACATGGATACGTCATTTTTTTTTACGTACACAGATCCTTACACCATGATGCGCTGTGTTGTAAATATGACACTAAGCCTGGGCGTAGTTCGCGAAGTAGCGCTACGCGAGCTACGCAAAGTGCAGTTCGCACTACGCGAGCTACGCATAGCACTACGCGAACTGCGTAGTGCACTGTTGGCAATGATTGCACAGTGCCGGATGCTTGTCCGCACTGTGCAATCATTGAAACGGCATCTTGCACAGTGCGAGCTGTCTTTTACTGCCGCTCGAGTAGATTTTTACTCGAGCGGCAGCTTTCTCAACGCGGACTGGTAGTTTCTCATCGCGAGCGGTCACGAGCATACGTGACCACTCGCAATGAGAAACCTGACCTCCCCGCGTTGAGAATCTCGCCGGGAGGTTTATTTTCCACGCTCGCGATCGGCAGCTTGATGTTGCTGATCGCGAACGAGGAAAAAGTCTCGCCGGGATGTCATTTTGCTTGCTCACGGTCGCCAACTTGACGTTGAGGACCGCGAGCAAGCACAAAATGACCGCTGCACTACGCTACGCGTGTTTGCACTGTGCTACGTGCAATTCGCGTTGTGCGAAGTAGCGCAAACTTCGCAAACTACGCGAGCGTAGCGTAGTGCTTTGCCCAGGGTTATATGACACATCCATGGTGTTGGATTTTGTCATAACAAACGGCAAATTATTTTGACACATCACTGACGCAATACAGCTATGCGTCATTTCTTGTAAATATGCCCCAATGAGAACTGATTGCAATTGCTCCCGTTTTAGCACTTAAGCGTATTAGGAGATGAGGACTGACTCTATCTGCTCTCGATTTTGGCTCTACTCTTGACTACAGGTTCTAGCTTTTGGGCAACACCTGCTGCAAAATGTAAACATGCATTGGCAAGGGCAATATATATTGCTTTTCAGTAGGACTAGTGTTTTGTAATAGTTGAACAGCTTTGTTTGGGCTGCACCCAGCTGTTCTTGAAAGAAAGCTGAGAATAGGGCACATGGGCTGGACGTACTGCATTAGGAGAATTAAAATGTACCTTAAAAAGAGTGATATGAAAAGGAGTCCAAAGAAGAAGTTTGCATTGTGAATGCTGAACATAAATAAGAGAAAGAGCAAAATAATGGATAATAAATAACATTGACAAAGGGTCTGTGTTTGTGTTGCATCTTGAAGAAAAGTTATGTATTGAGATGTGATAAAAAATAGCTGTAACTCCAACAGCATGTTATCATGAAGGCAAAGTAAAACAAATAAAAGTGCAAGGGTGACTAATGAGCAGCATTGTGTATGCTTTAGCTTGTCTTGTAACATAGACAAACATCACACACTTTCTAAACAAAAAGCCTTAAACAACTAATTAAAATGTTATTATACCAATAGGGTCAATACTTTATAAAAACCTACTGCTGTCTAACAAAAGGTCTACTTGAGCCCCATCACCAAAACCTAATGTGACCACGAATAACAAAGCCACTTACAAAATGTCATACCCACGACAGACAGCCCTTCCAAGAATGAAAACCAATGGCAGAAGGGGCTAACTAAATGCCTATCTCTTTCTCTCTGTACTATTTAGAAGATTGATGACCTGAGGTCATCTAAACAGCTAAAGCTGTCTGTAGCCTGACCTAAGGACTGAATATTAAAACGTTCAATATGGGCGCAACAAACATTTGCAAGTATCACTACACAGTTTTTAAACATTAAAGTGTAAGTCAAGTGCAAAAAGCATGGTAAACCTACTAATATTGCATCTGGTGCTTGGATCCTCTCCTGTGTGAAAGGCTCTCTCAACAATAAATGCATTGTGTTTTTTATATAACCCCTACATAGCACCTGCAACAGCAGATTTTGCATTTGTGGAGCTGTAACTTACAGGGTCAAGATACAATTATCAGGGTAAATATTCAATGCTAGAGTATTTTGAGTGCTAGTTGTCTAAGAGTTGTCTTTAGCTGATCGCAAGTGTAAGTACTGAGCTCAAATATCCAACTCCAGGCCTGCAGTCAGCTATTTAATCACTCTTCCATCGTAGTAACACACCTGAATTGTAGGTCAGCCTGTGTTTTCAACTTTTTAAAACCAATGAGTATAATGACTTTTGTTTGTAATCAATTGTTTTACATTGTTTTACTTTTGAGTGATCTATCAAAAAGACAATTTTCACTTGATTTCTGGTGTGATGGTCTATAGCGGTTTGGCAAACGGTCCCCCCCGCACTGTAGTCCGAGTACATTTTCCCCTTTGGTTACAGGTTAATTTAGAAAGCTGCTTCAAATTGTGCCCTAGGTTAAAGTTTCACTGTGTTTTCACAGAAGCCATTTTGTGAGACATCCTTCTGTGCTGTTATGTCCGCAATCTTCGGTCGGTCATTTCATTGGTCTAGTTGTCCATAATTCACGTTGTGCAGGCCTTCTGTTGGCTATTTAATCACTCTTCCATCACAGCTGTGCAAAAGACACGCTGCTGGCATCATGGATGTCAATTCATCGAAATACCAGGGGTAGCTGAAGTGACATCACAAAATCTTTGACCTATGGATGATATCACAGGAAGTAACCTCACATGAACTTTGATCTTATGACATAACAGGACTATTGACTTGCTGTTAGTATGCGTAGTTACTGTGTCCTCACTGGAGCATTTTAATGCCAATCTGGCAAGTTGTTAAAGGAGGTGAAGTGCAATGCCAGCACATGATATACTAACTCGCAGGTTACACTTGTTGGAGAGGCATGAGTTTATTTTGTTGCCACTTCACCATACATTTCAATATAAAAAAAAATGTTTCTTGCTGCGACCATCAACTAGTGAGCACTCAGTTCGATACTTTTCAGTATTAAGTTTGAATAGACCAACAATGCAATATCAGAGAAACCTGCTTCATAGAGCCATGCTTTTGTGCCCACTTATGGAAATGCACAGTGCAATACCCCAAGATCTTGGTATATTGCCCAGATTTAAAAACTGCAATGCACTACGTAAAACACATGACATTCAATATTATACAGTATGCTGTGAGCTTGATACATTTCGATTAGCAGTTATTTTAAACTGGATAGGATAGTTTGTTTCATAACAGCCCAAAATGCTGCAATGAAATTACTCTTGACATGCATGTTGTCTAAATCTGAGGGGCATATTCACAAGGAGCTATCGCCGAATTAACGGCACTTTATCGCAGCCAAAGTCGTGATAAATTTACCTCCCCATTCACAAGCCGGTGTTAACAGCCCACAGCACCAGTTTACCCACGATAGCAGCCGCAAAAAACATCGCCAGAGAGGACCCCCGCAAATATCGCTAATGAGATGCAGAGTAGGCGTTCCCGTGCCAAAAGACGAGACAACAGCACACCTCAACATTCACAACCACCAGCCCCATCGGCGATAAAAACACAAAATAGGCGATAAGGCGCGTTAGCACCAGGAAATTTACACCTGCTCTGACCTGGTGTAAAGTCGGACGGCAGCCAGCACCACAAAAGGGAGCACAGCCCACGGCCACATCCGAAGTGCAACAGATGCCATGGAGCCACCCATCATGCGGCCCGGACACCCAAGAGGGCCACAACACCCACCTCCACCACCCCAGGACCCCAACCCACACCCGGAACCCCCCCCCCCGACCACCACAGACGCAGCGCAGACAAAGACAGCGGAACCCCAGGAAACGTACCAGCCGCACAGACCCAACAACTGACAATGTCTCCGTCCACTACAGGCTGAAAGGGACAACCATCCTACGCATCCTGACCATCATCGCCTAACAGGCCTACGGCACCAACACAGCGGACAACCAACATCCCACCACACACAAAGCTGACGACTTGGCTGCACCTGTTGGCCCCTGGTACCCCCCAAACAACACCCGCCAGAGTCGGAGGAGTCACACAGCCAGCCACATCCAAGTCCCCCACACCTGTCCTGGACATCACCATCACCCTGGTACCCCAGTCCCCATACATACAACACAATGCGCAGGATCCGCTGGAGACCAAGCAAGGACCATATGCCATAGCAGGATGAACGCACGTGGGGGGGGCAATACACAGCACACATGTACTACCTGTGCCCCCTGGTGACACAGCACACAATCACCGCAACAGGAAGCACACGTCTCACATCAATGTGCAGGCAATAACAGAACACCATGGAACCCCCAACAATGGCACCTTCAAATACACAGCCAGTGTGCATGATACCTTCATCCTCCGACAGTCCATCATCAACCAGCGTTCCCACGATGGCAACAAGGGAAATGCACAGCCCCTTGGCAATATCCAAATGAACACCCCACACACCTCAACTCCACAACCATGCAACTCACAACTCTGGCAATGCACACGTCACAAAATCACATACAACAGGCACAACAACATGCCCACCCACCAAACACGACAGAACAACTTACAATGTTCACATGGGCAAGCCCTGAACATGAGCCAGCAATGGCATGGCACCACAGCCACATAATAGCCGATTGTGTGGAGAGGTGGCCACCAGGCATGTGTGAAGCATGCAGTAGAACCATGATTGGGAAAGTACACAATGCCATGAGTGGCGGAGATGTGCTGGACACACCGCAGTATGCAGAACACACCCCTATCCATGGCGACATACACCTCTGGTGCATGGAGTGTAGTGGACAATGGACGCCACCATGTCACCCCAGCCAGTGGGGGACCTCGCGGAAATGTTGCCTGTTATGCCCCCCCCTAAGCGTCACCTGAGTGGGATGGCCCGGCGAACGCCACGCCAGCATAGGGGTGTGAATAAAAAGCACGTAGGCCTGGGCGTGGTCCTCTTCCGGAAAGACCCACGTCTCTGCCAGGGCGGTGCCTCCCACCCCGCCACGAGGCCGACGCCGACCTCGTGAGCGGAGTTGCCTGCGATGCTGTGCGCCTGCCGGACCCCGGCACGCTGGACCACGAACCCGTCAGGCCCGCCCCTGCGCAGCCAGACCACACTGATCACCTGCCAACACCGGCGTGTGTCAAGGAGGGCCCACCACGTGCCGGCGCAAGCTCCAAGCCCGAGTCCCGCGACCTTGGCAGCCACCTCAGACCATCACGGCCTCCACGACACAGGCCCGCTTTATTCCTTTCTCGTTTACGTACTCCGCTGCCGCCTTAGGCCTACTCTTCGGACCAGTAGGTCCCATATGTGAAACTGTGTCCTGAGTCATGAATGGCAGTGACCCCAAATCCGGGCCAGCGGCCACAGCACCAGACCCCCCCGATCAGTGAGGCATAGTTCCATATGGGCATCTTGTGACACGTGGTGCCACTAACCCTGTTCAACACCAGCCGGCTACACGTGGTGCCACTAACCCTGTTCAAAGCCAGCCGGCTACACGTGGTGCCACTGAACCTGAACAATGCAGGCCGGTGGGGCCATCCAACCTATGCCGGTGACACTAGGTGAATGGGCCGTGCTGTCCGCAGCCTCCGGCCTCAATTGCGGGCCACCAGGGCCCACATATAGCATCGAGTCCTGACCGGCCCGGACGTCGCATCACCGCAGGAGGCACACGCCACCACCGCAAGCACCACCTCCAACCGCCATCTGCCAGAGTCGAAACTGTGGTCCTGACAGACCTACGGAGTTGCTCAGACCTGTTGTGGATGCCATCATCGGCCGAATACCCTGCTCAGCACTCCAGGTGCCAGTGACTCAGTGCACCGCAAGCCATTGTCATTACTGATTGAGTTGTGTGCTGTGTAGAGGTTGCCCAGCAATGTCACCTCAAACAGTGTGGGAGCCCTGGTACGTTGATGGGGGAGATGATGCAGGTCTGACACACCCCACTGCACCTGCATCAGGAGTATATATCGAAGGGACACAATCCGAGACTTTTTCTTCACATGAGCGTGCTCATCTCTAGTGCCCCAACCCCAGTGCACTGCAACTCACGGACACTTCTGTTTGCATGTTGGCTGTCCTCTGGACTTTCTCCGGCTCACTCCATGTTGCTCAGCTGTTGACTCTGTTATGCATGTGTTTTCTGTTTCCGTTGCACTGGTGTCCAATGTTCAAGTTGTTGCCAGCACCAAGCATTCCGTGCGGACTGGCTTACACTCACCCCACACACAACCAGCACAGGCGTCAGTGTACATGTGGCCCTGCCAATAAAGGGGCCGGGCGCACGTGCCCGTGGCCAGTTCAACATGATATATGCGTGTGTCCCTGTGGTCTTGTTGTCTGCATGAGGGCCCTGGGCCCTAGGACATTACATTGTGCTCTGTACATCGGATGCAGACATGTCACCGCAGGCAGCGGGTTGTAGCTTGGACATGTAGCTTTGTCGTCACCCACTCAATTCGTAAGGGGAGTGGCCGGGGCCGTCGTACGCAGAGCCAACATGGATGTGTGACTGCTATTTGCGCACCCCTGGGCGTGGTTCTGTACTGTGAATGTGCATCTGCATGTGTCTCTATGGCAGTGTGGGTCTCCTTTGTGGGGTGTGGGTGGTCCCTGAAGGGTGATAGACACCTACGTATGTGTTCTAGTTCGCATTCCAGGTGTTCGGCCCCCACCCAGGCCTGTTGGGCCACCTCCTTTTGGCGTTCTGACACCTGGCATTGGGGTGCCATGTGTGTGTGGGTGAAGTGTCATGAGCCAGCTGTGCTTGCGTGTGCTTCCTGCTGTGTGGTCTGTTGCAGGCTCTGTGTTCTCCTCTGAGTAGCTCGGCTGCCCGGGTCCTGGTGGTGGGTTGCATGGGATATCCATGGGCTGTTGTAGGGCGTCGGTGTCGACGGTGTGGTGGTCCTCTCCGGCATCGCAGATGTGTTGTCTTCTGTGCTCTGCTGGAGGTGTTGTGTGCCCCTCTGCAATGTGCAGGGGAGATGCATGTTGACATTGTGTTGCAATGTATGTTGGCGCATTGTTCTGGTTTGCATGCAGACTGTCTGGCAATGTACATTGTGACTGTTTGGGAGGTGCTGAGTTCTTCTGCGGGACAGTGTACTTTTGGACTACATGACGGATGTGAGGTCGTACGCGTACATTTCCATTTCACACTTTCCAGCTCTGTCAGGTGTAGTAGGCATGTTTCTGGGCATGTGCGGAGCCAGTTGTGTCCTCTGTTCTGCAGTGTCGGCTATGCGCATTGTACCACCTTATGGTCGATGTGGGTGTGCTGTTCTTGCTATGTGTGTGTGCTGCAGTGTGCCAAGGGGATCTGGGACATGATCCTGGATAATTGTGGGTGTGCAGTGTGCTACACCTCGTTGTGCATGTGTGCCATTGTGCCCATCTCCCCCCAGTCCCTGTTCGTTCCACTCCCTGTTGATGTTGTGTCAGGTCCTCTCGAGCTGTGTCCGTACTCCCTACTCCTTGCACCGTCTACACACTGATGACTGTGGCCTGGGTTTCCTCCAGCTCCTCCTGTGGCGCAGGACTGCCATCTCCTGTCGCCGTTGCTGCCTTACTGTTGGCAGCGGGTTTGTACCTGGTTTAGGTTGTCACGTCCTGCCGGCGCCTCTTGGCCTCCTGGATTGGCCTCCTCGGCACTCCGACTGCATTCCAGGTGGTCTGCTTGTGGGTCAGTTGCTGGTAGTGTTCTGTCACCTCCGTGACGCTGGTCTTGTTTTCCTGCGGTCTGCACCCCGTCTTCCTCTCCCTTTTCTCCTTGGCCTTCCCCGACCCAGTTGTTCCTTGCTGGTGGTCTGTGGGGGTTGTGGGGTTCGCGTTGACCTCTGCGCTGGGTCAGGGTGAATCCATGTTGCTACGTGCTTTGGCTTATTTCTGGTGTGTTGTTTCTGTGGTTTTTATGGTGCAATTTCCCGCCAGACGCGTGGGATTTGCAGGCCTGTGGCTGCTTTTCGCTACTTTTTGCACCGCGATTGGCCTCATCGTATGATTTCTCGTGTTTTGCCTTTTTTCGGCGTGGTGTTGATTTTCACGCTGACATTTGACGCGTTATCTGGTGACTATCGCATGCTACCGCCTTGTTGTGAATTCCACGTTGACACAGGGTTATTTTCCCGCGATGGGCTGCGATGTTGAAAGATGCATTACGCTACTCTTGCGGTAGTTATCACACGTTCTTGTGAATATACCCCTAAATGTATAATGCAACTTCTGATGCATGACATACTAGCTATCAAGTGTTGCTTATTTATTTTGCTACTGTGACCCTCCAAAAATTATTGATACACGGCATTTCATTATTAAGTTATACATGCATCAACATTTGAATGAGAACCATAACTGAAACATACAAGATGAGAGATTTGCATAATGCCCAATAGAAGTGCGGGTGCGTCACACTAGGTACAGTTATAAACTAGACAGCATGCCACACAGTAATAATGGTAAGCTCATAACATTCTGTCCAGTTGAAAATGGAATAATGCAACACCCAAAGCACATAAAATAATGCTCTTTACAAACCATTAACATTGCAATGCCCTAAATACATGACAGTGGTTGATGTACAAACCGATGTACAATATTATGTCCTTACAGCATAAACTAAGCGATTTATTGTGGCATCTAAAACCAGTTGAAAATCATCCAATGTTCAACGGCCAAAGCACACATTACATGCTGCCCATGTTTTTTAACTGCACAATTCAATGTCCAAGGATGGAACAAATTAAGTCTTAATTGGCACCCTTTGCGCATGTCAGACACTCGCTATACTAACATTTAAACCCCCATGTGATTTTTTTTTTTTAAACGTGAACTAACTCTTATTTTGTCATCCAATCAAATGCATTTCAATTATTAAGTTCAAGATATAACCAGATTTCAAAATAAGGAAGCCCTTGCTACATTTACCACCATCTGTAATCATGAACATTCCCTAGTTTTAAAATTCTGCGCAAAGCAATGTTACAAGCACATGAGAATGTACTTGGGACACAGCACAGCACTTTTCTTGTACTGAGGACCACGTTTTATGCACCAAACACATGAAATATTTTACAGTTTTATACAGACTGACAGCCACGGCCTGTGCAGATAAGAGTGGTGTGGCGGTAGGGCCGGGTTGCGGGGAGTTTCGACAGAGGACCACGAGGGAAAATTAAATAAATAATAAATTTCCCCTTGTCGTCGCCTGTCGCGAAATCCCCCCACCCCCATCCCCATCCCCCATCCCCACTGCCCCACCGTTCTTACCTGCACGGGCCGCGGCTGCAGACTGAGCAATAACATCAGCAGCACATGACAAACCAGCATATGGTTATATCATGGCATTCTGCATACTTATTACATTGGCTGGTATTGCATAATGAGTGCAATTTTGAATTAAGTTTGCACATGACATGACACACAAGTTTTTAAAAGATGCATGTTGCAATATTCAGCTCTGAAACATATGCCAAGCCTTTATAGCACTCCTTTCCATATGCACAAGTATATCATGCAGTATATATTTTGTGTTGCATTCTGGTAGTTATAGTCCTGTTTGTATCATTATAAACACTTTTGGATACCTTAGTGAAGGGCTCTAGACTGTGTACTTTTACATATATTGTCCCTGTGTTTCCCTACCTCGGAAAAATGAAAAATAACCGCACAACATTATTTATGGGTTTCTAATATATTCTTATCATTTTAAAAATATTGCCTGCCAATCCCCACCCAAAGTCCAAAAACCCTTGCTTGGCTACAAAGTGAGACCTGCAAATAAGTGAAGAAATGTGACTATAATGAGTGCAGGAGTTGCAGTAGCTCGTGGGACCAGGAGGCCATTTATTTAGCCATTGAACTGAACCCCATTAATAATAGAGGGGCAGGGTGGCACATTTTCATTTGCCTTATGTTAGTGTTTTGGCCCGAGATACACGCAACACCAAAGAGGGACCAACAAGGGGAGTGGAGGGGTGGGGGCTGACGGTTGGTAAAGAAGAGGAGGGAAACCACCCACTGACATTGCACATTATATACGTACAGGAAGTAGGGAAAGCAACAGGGGAAGCAGAAATAGTTTTAGTGTGTCACTTCGGGGAAAAGAAGACTGCATCAAAACTCAGCATGCACGTTACCTCTTTTCTGCCTTATAAATGCACACTTTGATTTGAGCAGCAGTGCTCTGAGGGCTTTCATATAAACGTGCAGTGCGCTGTTACAGGTTTAAAACATGCATATTAAATACAGTGCTACTTTGCAGTGCAAGTCATCGTGACGAGATTCCCAAGGGAACCGGGGATTTGCTCCAGCTGCCCTTCCTGTAAAGTCCTTAACATAAGGGACACCGTTTACTTGCCTTATACCTAAGCTGAACCCACCACGCTGCTGCACCTGCAACACTGACACTGTTCACCAGCTACCACTCAGAATCTGAAGCAGATTGTCTTCACTCAGACTTAAGAAACACGTGCCATTCACAAAAGCTCATTTAGGTGGTGTGCCTCCTAGAACTGTATACTGCAGGTAGGTTACTGTTTCATACCGCTTCTTAAAGGGCACAGTAGATACAGCTGAGAGTCCGGGTCCACTGCTGAAGGGGCTGATCAATAATTGTTCCTCCCACCCCGATAGCTGATGTTTGATTTCTGCTTCTTTTTTCTTTTTTTGTTTAGATGGCCATGAATACCTGAGCCTCGATTGTTTATAATCCTCCTGTCTGTCCCGCCCTTTCCTTCTTGTGATGCATACTGAGCTCCTCCACATGTCAGGCCGCTCCACATGAAAAGGAGGCTTTATAAAGGGCCTGGTACACAGAGAAGCCAGGGGTAGCAAAGGGAAAGTCAGGGGTCGCAGTTCTGACCCCTGGCAAACCTAAAATGACGTCCATGGCTGGCATGTCGCTAGTGCGCCAGAGGCAAACATGTCTGTTCGCAACAGCTCCTGGATGCTGCCAGACAGCAGACATGCTGAACAAACGTGCAGAAAAGTTGAAATCAAACATATAACTTATCTCCAGAGTCCCACGTCAGTAACAATGTCTCCAGCTACCATGAAGCCCTAAGGGTCAATACACTAAATTAGCAGTGATTATAGCACATGACTCACTAAAGTTTGAAACACCTCCTTTACAAATGAATTCTAAACTAGAATCTCTTTTTATTGGCATTTCTTCGAAATCAACAACCCTGAGTTCATACTGATTTAGAGGCCACCTGACTCCACTGGGTCCACTCTCACATCCCCAGATAAAGAAACCTCAACCATAACTATTGACCGACAAAATCCGATGTGCTTTAAGGATTAAAACTGGGAGTGCACAGGAAGCGATCACGATTTCTCACCTGATTTCTCTTCTCAGTCCTCACTATCTCTAATACACCATACTCCTTTCTCTAGCTATAAAATCACAAAAAGAGCATGCAAAGGAAAAGAACATGCACAGCAAGGAAAAATACATTTCATGTTAAGAAATAAAGGCCTAATCAAGCTAACTTTAGTTAAGCATTTTCAATTTGCACTTTGAATACATGACGATAGATGCATGTATAACTTGAAAATGACTGTAAAAAGAATAAAGCATTCATGGATACATGTGCAATATGCTTCAAATAAATGCAACAAGACTTGAGACATAAGTATTAATAGAAAGCAGAACTACATGTTTTCATGATGGAGCTAAACATAAATGTACACACATTCACAATTCTCTAGTTTTCTACAGAGAATACCCTACAGGAGTACATTTGTGTTGACCTGGCCCTTCCTGCAGGTTCACCAGGTTTACACTTCTAAAATAACCCCTGCTCACCCCCTTGGTAGCTTGGTACGAGCAGTCAGGCTTGTCTCAGAGGCAATGTGTAAAGCATTTGCACATAACACACAGTAATACAGTGAAAACACTACAAAAGGACACCACACCAGTTTAATAAAAATAGCCAATATTATCTGTGTAAAACAAGACAAAACAATAAAAATCCAACATACAGAAATAAAGATATGAATATTGCAAGAATAGACTTAAAATACAGTTCCTTGACGTCAATACCTCCGTCTGGGACTATCACAGCATCGTGAACAAACAAATCCAACAGTTCAGGTCGACCGTGAGGTCGCAGGCCAGCTATGGTGTTTGGCAGACCTGCAAACAGTACCTTGGAAATGCAGGGTGTCCTGGACCTTGTGATGAGCTCCGAAAGGTGATGCCATTGGCGTCGGTAAGCATCGGCAGGCGTCGGTCCCGGAGGTCGGTGCAGGAGTCATCGGGCCCTTGAAGTCACATTTGTTGCAGATCGAATTCTGTGAGGTTGAAGTCAGGAGCACTGGCATCAATGGCGTCGGGGATGCGACGCGAAGTGGGACGATGCGAAGTGCGGTGCCCACAGGTCACGAAACAGGCATCGGCTTGGTGATGGAAACAGGCATATGTTGTGCCGATTCTTAAAAAAGAGGATGCTGACTCTGCTATACTTAAAAATTTCAGGCCGATCTCTCTTCTACCTGCACCAGCAAAAATCCTAGAGAAGGAAGTTCAGCTGCAGTTATATGACTTCCTGGAGGCCAATAACCACCTCCATGACTCTCAATCAGGCTTTAGGGCGGGTTACAGTACGGAGACTGCCCTATTAGAAGTGGCGGAAACTATACGCGAATCGCTTGATCAGGGCGCCTGTGCCATGTTAGTGCTGTTGGATTTGTCAGCAGCATTTGACACGGTATCACACCAGATTCTGCTAGAAAGACTGGCACTGCTTAGAGTTACGGGAACTCCTTTAGCCTGGTTCCGTTCCTTTCTCACTACCAGGTCACAACAAGTTTTCCTCTGCCCTAATGTTTCCTCCTCCAGCCCTCTTGTGTGTGGAGTCCCTCAGGGTTCGGCACTCAGCCCCACTCTATTCAATGTGTATCTTACCCCCCTGGCATCAGTAGTTGAGCACTGCGGAGTTCTAGTGGTTTCATATGCTGATGATACCCAGTTGGTGTTCTCCTTCAAAGATCACGCAGAGGTCGCTTTTGGCAGATTTAGACAATGCCTGCTGGATATTTCTTCATGGATGACTGACAGTTGCCTGAAGTTGAACACCGATAAAACGGAGGTGATGTTTTTTAATCAACCGTCCCCACCACGGGCCGATCTATGGTGGCCGGTAGAGCTTAATCCCCCTCCCGTCCCTGTCACATCTGCCAGAAATTTAGGCTTCAAATTTGACTCTTCACTTTCATGCAAGGTCCAGATAGGGCATGTCTCCGCTTCCTGTTTCTGGAAGCTGAAAGCCCTGCGGAGATTCCTGCATCTTCTGCCAATGGACTGCAGAGAAACGGTGGTCCGCACTCTGGTTACATCCCAGCTGGATTATGCCAATAGCTTGTACCTGGGCCTTCCAGCCTATCTGATGAGAAAATTTCAAACCATCCAGAATGCCGCTGCTAGGCTTATCAGAAACGTGCCGCTCCGTCATCATATTTCCCCTCATCTGCGCAGCCTACATTGGCTCCCAGTTAGAAAAAGAATAGAGTTTAAGGCTCTGTCTTTGGTCTTCAGAGCCTCTAGAGACAGAGGCCCGGGATACCTGAAGGCGAGACTCCAGAAGCACAGCCAGACTAGGACCCTGCGATCCAGTTCTCAGGAATTGCTCAGGATTCCTCGCTTTTCCAAAACTAGGATTGGTGGGCGAGCCTTTACGGTGAGAACTGCTACCCTCTGGAATTCCATGCCTGACCATCTCCGTAAAGCCGAGTAAGAGATTGCATTTAGGAAGGCCTTGAAAACATGGCTATTTGATCTGCCCTATCCCGTCTTGTTCTCTCTGTTCTCCGCTGGGTTTTTTCCGCTGCTTAGCGCCGGGACACCACCGTTGGTGGTAGCCGTGCGCTCTACAAATGAAATGGAATGGAATGGCGTCCGGTATTGTTGGTGAGACCAGGCCTGCGGGGTGAAGTCGGGGCGATGCGACATGCGGTGTCCACAGGTCAGGGTTCAGGCAGTGGCAGCGTTGTTGCTGAAGCACTGTCGTCAGTAGACCCAAGGTTGTGATGCGAAGCAGGCGATGCTTCATGAGATGCCAACTGGTTGCGGTGCAAGCAGCGGCATCGGTTGACGATACTTGAGTCGATGGCACTGGCGTCGGTGGACCAGGGCTGCGGTGTGGGATGGGGCGATGCTTTGTGTACCTCACGAACGGTGTCCACAGGCCACTGTGCAGGAAGCAGCATCAATGTCGGCGTGGAGCGCCATCGTCGGTGAGGCCAGGTGGCGATGCAAAGCAAGGAAGTGCGGGGCCCATGGGTCACGGTGAAAGCAACGGCTCAGTGATGGCATCAGCCGGCGATGTCGGGGAGACCAGGATTGCGGTTCAAAGTGGGGTGATGCTCTCTGTAGTGATTTCAGGTCATGGAACCGGCAGCGGCATCATTGATGGCGTCATAGTGGTTTTTCTTCTGTTGCAGCACAAACACACAGTTCCCAGTGCTTTTGGCAGGTGAACTTGAAGTCTTTGATGTTCCTGAGACTTCTAACAGAAGGCAAGCTCTGCTTCATGCCCTTGGAGAAACTCAGGCAATAAGTTGCAGAAAGTTCAGTCCAGTCCTGTCACTGCCCAAGACAGAAACGACAACTGCAGGCCAACACAACAAAGCACCACACAGCAAAGGGACAGTACTCCTCCTGGCAGCTCTTCCAGCTCTTCTTCGTGGCAGATCCCTTAGTACCAAGTTCTGGAGTTTTCGGTCTAATACTTATACCCCTTTTTCCCTTTGAAGTCTTTGATCAGAGAGTCTCTCTGGCTCAGCAAAACAAGTTCTGCCCTCCTTGGTCCAGCCACACTACAGGGGGTGGAGACAGCATTGTGCAGAGCAGCCACAGCCTATTCAGGTGTCAGTGACAACTCCTCCCACCACTCTAGCCCAGGATGGCCCATCAGCATATGCACAGCACACCTTAACTCCCTTTGTGTGAGTGTCTGGAGTGAATGCACAATCAGCCCCTGTCAGTCTAAAACCAGACAGTGAATCCACAAGAAGACAGAGGCACACAGGATGGTTAAGCAAGAAAATGCCCATTTTCTAAAAGTGGCATTTTAAAACACACAATTTTAAAAACCATCTTCTCTGAAAGGTGTATTATTAAATTGTGAGTTCAGCGATCCCAAACTCTAACTTTCCATCATCTATATTTCAAGGCAGACCCCATGTTAACCTATGGAAGATAGTGAAAAACAAAATGCATAGTATTTCACTATCAGGACATGTAAAACCCCTCAGCACATGTCCTACTGTGGCATCCTAAGGTTCTGTACTTGTTGCCAGGTGCTAGAGAATGTAATGATGTCAGCATGCACCTGAAAGCAGTTAGAGCCTAGCTTTCTCTTGTGTAACAGCCTTTCTGTGGCTGGGATCCTTAACCTAGAATAAACCTGAAATTTACTACTTCAAGCTGTGTTTGCTGAATTCTTACACTTGGCGACGAGGATGGGATTTCTGCTGATAACAGAGAGGAAGCACTGGAGGCTGTGTTTAAATTCAAAGGCTCACACGCTTCCTAAGAGTGTCATTTGTAACTGGCAACAAAAGAAAAGCACCGGAGGCAGTACTTTAATATAAGCGTACCGGAGGCTGCATGTGCATATGAATGCGCAGGAGACTGTGTTAACGCAAGCGCTCACTTAAGTTTAACTTGCGCTTTCTTCAAAAGTAATTGTCACTGGTGTGGCCGCGCTGTCTGTACTCTCATAAATGTTAATTATCACCGACGTGGTTGGCGTTTAATATCAGCTTTGGCTGACGCTTACTATCAGCTTATGTACTTTCCAGAAGTGTTAATTGTTGGCTTTTCCTGAAGCGTTAATCTGCGGTGGTGTGGCTTCTTGCTTGATATTGGCTGTTCCGAAGGCATTATTGGGATAGCTGTCTTGCAGGCACTGTTTGAATGTAGGATCCTACCTTCACGAGCCGGCTCGCGCTTTGTATACACCATCGAGCGCCAACAGCTTTCTCTCTCTTCAGACTTCACAGGACCTCAAAACGTCTTCACGCTCCTCACGTACAGCGCTGTCTACGTGACAGACATTTTTAGACGAATTGTTTCCTGTTCCCTGGATACAGTGTTCAACATCTTGCGTGCAATCTCAGTGACACACACACTTTCTACTTGAAAATTAAAAGAAATAATTTGCGTGCCACTTCGGTGACACGCACACTTGGAATTTATCTTAACGCATACAATCTCAGTGACACGCACACTTTTTAGCTGGAAACCGAAAGAAATAATCTGCGTGCCACTTCAGTGACACTCACACTAGACGATTGTTCTCATTGGGGAATTTTCTTTGAAGGTGTATATTCTGCGTGCCACTTCAGTGACACGCACACTCCAAGATAATATGTGTTAAAAAAAAAATATGTGTAATAATACTCATTTTAACTCTCTGTGTGCCATTCCAGTGACACGCTCACTACAACATTACATCAATATTCACTGAGAACTTTCCGTGACACGCACACGCATATCCAACGTTGAATAACTGTAAGAGGTGAATCTTTGAAGTCATTTTTATTAATGATAACGCTGTACTAAATAACTTAGTATTTGCATGTTCAATTTGAAAAACAATATTTTAATGATATTTTTTCCTTTGGTCTTAGAGGTTCTATTTTTATAAACACATGATTCTTAACATTTTCAGCAAACTGCAACTAATATATTCTTGCTAATTTATTGTTTGGAGAAAATACATATTTACATAAATATGCAAAACGTGACTGCACCTCCTTTCTTTTTGTCATCTCCTCGAGATCCACCCATCAGATGGCAAAAATGGCGCAAGGTGTTTGAAAGATACGCCAGGGTTTGTGGCTCTTCGTTGAGCGCAGAGAGGAAGAAAGCCTTATTATTACATTGTCTGGGATCTGAAGGTCAGTAAGTTTTTGATCATCTTCCTGAAGTTCATGATCATGATCTCAACGTATATGAAATTTGTATAGCAAAATTAGACAAGCATTATCTACCAAAAGTCAGTACCATTCTCGAAAGGTATCATTTCGGTCGCAGATCTCAATTGGATGACGAATCAATTGAGAATTATGTAACTTCCCTGAGAAAGTTTGCTTCTTCATGTAAATTTGGATCCACTCTTGATGAGAGAATTAGAGACCAATTTATGTTGGGTTGTAGCATTGATCGTGTTAGGGAAGAATTATGGCAAAAGGACGAGCTGTCTTTAGAAGATGTAATTGTCATTGCAAAGAGGATTGAACATTCTCTTAAATGTGTTGAGGTGATAAAGAAAGATGGTGATAAAAGGGACAAAAACTCTGTTCAAACTGTCAAACAACCTACAAAGGAACATAAAGAATTTGAAAAAAAGGAAAGTGTTTTCTGAGAAAAGTGGTAAATTTAACATGTCTCAAATTAATTGCTTTCGCTGTGGAAAGATGGGTCATCTGGCCAATGACAAACAATGTCCAGGTTGGAAAGTCACCTGCAGTAATTGCAAAAGGAAAGGTCATTTTTCTGTTGTATGTAAGGGTAAAACTTACAAAGTGAAGGTTAACGAAATATATTGTGATGAAGATAATTCATTTGAATCACTTGACCAAGTAGACTGTGGACTAAGCCTGGGCGTAGTTCGCGAAGTAGCGCTACGCAAAGCTACGCAAAGTGCAGTTCGCACTACGCGAGCTACGCGTAGCACTACGCGAACTGCGTAGTGCACTGTTCGCAATGATTGCACAGTGCCGGATGCTTGTCCGCACTGTGCAATCATTGAAAACGGCATCTTGCACAGTGCGAGCTGTCTTTTACTGCCGCTCGAGTAGATTTTTACTCGAGCGGCAGCTTTCTCAACGCGGACTGGTAGTTTCTCATCGCGAGCGGTCGCGAGCATACGCGACCACTCGCAATGAGAAACCTGACCTCCCCGCATTGAGAATCTCACCGGGAGGTTTATTTTCCACGCTCGCGATCAGCAACTTGATGTTGCTGATCGCGAACGAGGAAAAAGTCTCGCCGGGATGTCATTTTGCTTGCTCGCGGTCGCCAACTTGACGTTGAGGACCGCGAGCAAGCAAAAAATGACCGCTGCACTACGCTACGCTACGCTACGCGTGTTTGCACTGTGCTACGTGCAATTCGCGTTGTGCGAAGTAGCGCAAACTTCGCAAACTACGCGAGCGTAGCGTAGTGCTTTGCCCAGGGTTACTGTGGACAAATTCTAGTACAGGTTGTTGAAAACGAAGAAAGGAGAAATTGGCCAACAGATGACATTTTAGTAGAAGGTAAACCAACGAATGTCCTTTTTGACTCAGGTGCTAAGATTACCATAGTCTCAAAGGAATTCTATCTGAAGAAAATTAAGGATAAGATTAAAGTTTTTCATCCTGATATTAGACCCTGTGCATATGGGGGAGAGCCAATTAAATTGTTTGGTTATTTCTGGGGATTACTTGAATACAAAAAAACCTGAAATGTACTACTTCAAGCTGTGTTTGCTGAATTCTTACGCCTACCTTTCACATACACTGCACCCTCCCCATGGGGCTACCTTGGGCCTACCTTGGGGGACTTATATGTAATAAAAGGGAAGGGTTAGGCCTGGCAAGTGGGTGCACTTGCCAGGTTGACATGGCAGTTTAAAACTGTGCGCGCAGACACTGCGGTGGCAGGTCTGAGACACCTTTGAAAGGCTACATGGCTGGGTGGCACAATTAGTGCTGCAGGCCCACTAGTAGCATTTGATTTACAGGCCCTGGGCACACTTGTGAACTTTACTAGAGACGTATTAGTAAATCAAATACGGCAATCATGGATACACCAATCAATGATGCAATTTACACAGGGAGCATGTGCACTTTAGCACTGATTAGCAGTGGTAAAGTGCCCAGAGTCCTAAAAACAACAAAAAATGAGTCAAAAACAGGAGGCCGAAAAGCAAACGGACTGGGAGTAAACCCACTAAAGATGCCAGGTCTAAAAGATAGATATTTTGAGTTTGGTTTCTTTGGACACACAATTTAAAATCGCAACGTATGGTAAAGTTGGATTGTAACTTGCAAGTCTAAAAATGACACATTTAGAAAGTTGCCATTTTCTTACTTTAACCATTCTATACCTTCTGCCTGTCTCTGAATACACGTCTGGGTTGGGTGACAGCTGGGCCTTGTGCATTCCCTCTAGACAGCCACACACAATGGGAGCTTAGGTGTGACTTGATGGGCCTTAATGGGCCATTAGCTGGCTTGATAGGGGGGTGGTTCTAAGCACAGCCCCACTTGCACCTGAATAGGCTGTACCCTGTCTCCACACAAGTAGGCCTAACAACCCTGTATTGTCACTTCAGCCAACTTGGAGCCAGGGCAGGGGAGGAAGGAGATTCCCTGCCCTTCAATGCCACATAAAATTACCAAAACCCATCGGCAGCCATAAAACCTTGGTGTTGACCAGAAGTCACAACTGGGATATTTTCATCAAAGACCACGTTGCCTCAGAATTGATACATCCATGAGCCTTATAAACAACCAAAGACTTGACTATACGGAAGGGGTTTGATGGATGATGAATATAGTTCTCCTCAAACTGGCCCACATAAATGCAGGCCAGACTATGCGCGAAAGTTGCACCCATCGATGTTCCAGATACTTGTAAAAACAGCTTGTTCTTATAGCTGAAATAGTTCCGCGTCAAAACCAACTCTATACATTGTAGCAAAAATGACTGGGGGGTATCATAAAACCACTCCTGCGCCCCAAGAGCATGCGCTGCTGCTACCAGTGTGGCATCTTGGGGTATGCTAGTATAAAGTGACTCAATATCTATAGTCACCAGAAACTGCCGTGTAGAGTCAAATTCTATTTAATCAGAATATTTAAAACATCAGTCGTGTTCTGTACATAGGAAGGCTGTTTTAACACCGCCTCCCTCAAGAAAAAGTCTGCAAATTGTGACAAAGGCTCAAGGACAGATTGTATTCCCGATATACAATGACGATATAAAAGAAAAATACCCCTTGACACGGTGGGAAGCTGGTACGAGGGCCCTTGGCTACCACCTGGTAAATATATATTGTAATGGATGACATCCAGGTCAATGGTTGACCCGGAAAACCAGAACTTACCATGTAGGATGTCCGAACTAGTTGGTGGTTTTAATTGATACATATTTGTGTTTGTTTGTGTTTGTCAGTCATTCCGTGTACAGACTCAGAAGTCCAGTGATTTGACTCTTGACCTCGAGCCCCGACGAAATTGCCACAACATGGGAAAGGCAATGAAACATGTTGGCCCATCTTGAATTGGTCTGCAACATGAAGTTTGTTTTTAATTTTGAGTAAACTCACGGGTCTGAATAAAATTGTAACGTCATCTATGTGAGTTTGAACTCAATTTTAATTTGAGATAGTTTCTATCTCTTGTACATTATGGGGTCTATTTTCCTTTTGTTGATGTACATATCACTATTTTCACCTCTTATCTTTTTACTGGACACTTCTTTTCTAATAGGTGAGAAAGTTACCAATGATGAGAAACGTGGGCAAGCTGGTGAGAACCTACCAGTAGCTCCTCTGGTGTAGCGCACGTGAGGGACTTTCTCACCTTCACACATTTTTTTGTGTCTTTGTATGCACCTTTTGTAGTTAAGGGTATATTGGGAATGAGTCGACTGACAAACCAACATTTAAAGAAAACATATTAAAATATTGCGGGTTCCTAGGATTGGATAAATACTGGTAAAGTGTGTAGACCAGCTGCTGGGTAGAGGCGGATACCCCCCAATACCAGCCCTATTATAAAGATTGCATGGTGTCCGCATAGTCAGGTCTTTGGTTGGTTATAGTGATTTGTGAGTGGAGGGCGACCTGACTATTATTTTTCCCTCTGTTGCTCCCTATTATTACTTGACATCCATGGGCCTAACAAGGCATGCCACCCATAAAATTCAACAATAACATTCTGCTTCATCATTTCAGCTCTGCATTCCTTTCTACCTGGATGAAAGAATTCCAGTCTGGGAACAAAAATCTGCTTGTAATCAAACCAGAAATTATCCTTGGTTTCCAGGCAAGCTACATAACCTGCACTAGAAGTTTTGAGAGTGAAAAGGGAATGGAGAAGAGACTACTCCACGTCAGATAAGGAAGAGTGCCACTCTGTTATGCTCTCATATAGAGCAAAAATTAAAGCTGAGAAAATTTTCTTCTTTCCTAAAAGGAATCATAAGTTCACATATCTTTGAAAAGAACGCTGTTTCATTATCTCTTCAACACCCTGCAGCTATACAATTAGAAATACCACCATCACAAGTCATTTGTGGTAACATTGCCCTTTTTGTCTCTGAGAAAGTTTTTGCTATCTGGGTTTCCAACATTAATTATCTGGTTCCCTTGCCAGCTTCACCATTTAAAATATATTTTGCAGACAGGAAGCCATCTACACTCCTTTACACAAATTACACCAGAGAAGCTCTTGGAGACGATAAGTAGCATTAATAGAAAATGTCAGGAAGTCAATGTTGCTACTGTACAGAAACATACAAAAATGTTCTGGCTGGTCAATAATCATTTGTTGAATGGAAAAATTCCAACCTAACATTAAGTCTAAAATATCAAGCAAAGCATTGATACCCTAATTTAAGGTGGCCATCAAAAGGGAAATCAAAGAAAAGCCAGCCCCACCAGGAACAATCTGAAAAGAGTCTCAGGGTCTAAAACAAACAAAGGGATACAAGTGCTTAACATTATGCAGGATTAGTTCACAAATAAACAAAGCAGGAAGAATGTAGAGGCTGAATCTAGCAATGTTATCAGGTTCTAACCTTATCTTAAATGAAATATACACGCATTAAATGGGCTGGTGGTGCCTGGATGAGAGAGTAACATTCAAACACACTTTTTTGACCCTGCTCCTCAGAGTAAAAGAGGACCAGCATTGCATCCCTTATACAAAGAAAAAACAAACAACCCATAAGCTACAGACCCATAAGTCCAATTGATGTTGAGCCTAAGTCCTTCACCAAAGTGCTGCCTTCCAAAGTGGCACTGTGGCTGGTGGAAAGGGGCCTGCTACTCCCCTCAAAATGAGGTTTCAGACCAAGGCTATCAATCACAGAACAGGAGTGTATCCTCCAACCTCTGGTACATAACTTCTCCAGAAACAAAACAATGCTTGTTTATTCTGTCTTCTTTAAGTGGCAGAATGTAAGTTGTGAGAAGGATGATATTTCAAAGCTTTCTAGCAAGAGCTGCAGGTTTGTTAGTATATCATACTTGATGATGATCATAACTTTGTGTAGAAAATAGGGGAATGTAACTATCTTTCTCAGAGATTTTGAATGAAGAAAACAGCTGCTAACTACAAAGGGTACATGGAAGTACAGCAAAAGGTCGTTGCCAACTTGCACTCCTATATTGTGGATAACGTGTATGGGAGTAGGGCAGGATCGCAAGGATGTAGGGCAGACTAGATAAACCATGATAACAGGAGAGGCACGAGTGAGCATCTGTTGAGATAGATACACTCATTCAAGCTCAGATCAAGTCAAGAGCTTAAGTGAGGTTTTCAGTTCCCAAGATACTCTCATCCCCAATGTTTCACAAAATCGAATCTGTGTGTCACCCATATAAAGAAAGCTGGAAAGAACCAAGCCATGTAACTACACTTTCACAGGCCACAGATGTAGGTTGAACAGAAGGGCTGAGAGGTAAGAACCCTCTGGTAAGCTCCACAGCACTCGTCTTGCTTATAAAGTATAATCAGTTGAACTCCATAAATTACAGAAACTCCTCTCCTTTCACCAAAGAAAAAGAGAAGAGGACAAGCTCTAAAATTTTGGCCAGTTTCCCATTGTAAGAATGGCCAAGTCATAGGTTCATAAGTATGGCGATTCGTTTCGGAATATAGACACTATAGTGGGTTGCTGTATTTGCTTTCATAGTAATGATTTCACCTCAAGTAAACTCTGTGCATAGGCTGCTTGGACTCTTGGGGGTGGCCACGGTACACATCTTTTCCTTTTACCAAGCTGAGGTTGTTGCAGGTAATGACTAGGGGTGTGCAAAATTAGCATAATTTGTTTTCATATAATTACGCAAAATGTCTGGAAAATTATGGAAAATTACATAAAATGTAAATACATTATTAAGAGCTATATTTGGTCTAAAATGTGGCCTCACAAAAATTTGTGACACAAAGAAGCATTTTGTACAAAAAAAAAAGTGAAAATCAAAATTGCTGTGAGCAACAACCGCTCTATTGTTTGTATTGTTCCTGCATTCCAGCGCTATAATATCACCTCAAATGATGGCATAATTTTCTGACATGGCGTAGCGGCATAATTTCAGGAATTCTGCGTTACCAGCATAACATGAAATTTCCTAAATTATGCAAATTATGGTGTTGTAATTTACATTTCGCCCAGACCTAGTAATGACTGCCTACTATGTGTGACAGGGATGTTTTTCATGACAACAACATTCTCTTCATTATTACCATCTTCTTCTTTCTTTTCGACATTAAATTCCTCTCTCTCCGCTGTAGCTATCATATTGAAGTGCTATTCCCACATGATTGCATGTTGATTTTTCATATGACAGAATAGGCCCCTGGTACCATAGTTCCCACAAATGCACTGTTTTTTGGCAAAATGTACGGTTTGCAATATGGTCCTAAGTGTAAAGAAGCCCCAAACTTGGTAAGAGAGCTTCTTTATAATGCCAAAGCCTGAGGGTGTTGTGGTAGAGCTAGATTGTTCCATTTGCTTCTCCCTAGAACAGGCTGTGATTCCAGAAGTGATGGATGTTGGTGCAGGTTTCAAAAAGTTGAAAGCAGGTAGCATTGATAGTTCTATGGGACTAAGAGCAGGTCAAAAGAAGTGACCTGCATTTCCTCTATGCCACTATTGATATGAACAAACGCGGTTCTGCTTCCTCATTTCGTTTTTGAAACCTTCCTTTTCCCTTGACTCCCACAGCGTGACTCAGAGGTCCACTCCATTTCAACATCATATGAAGGGGAGCTTGCAGAAGATGGAGAAGTGGTCTTTGTTTTCCTCTGAGGAAGTGGTGAAGTCTATGTGTCCAGTGGAAAAGCAATCACAACATCCTGCTCTGCTCCTACCTCCAGAAGGTTACTTATATCAGACTCTTGTTGCGGTTGAGTATCTTTGGAAGATTAGGTTTGCCGTGACAACTCGATTTCAGAGTCACTGGCCTCAGCAACAGCTGCTGTCACTGCAGCAGTGAGAGAAACCTGCTATGGATTTGATTGTGGTACTATCGTTGATGAGCCTGGGGTGATCCTTTTCCCAATGTCTTCCTGCCCAGAAGATGGTGCATCAGGTATGCCATGTTGAACACCTAGGGCGTCAACTGCAACATCAATAAGGTGATCGATGTAATGCGTGAATTAATATCAGCCACTGACAATCACTCGAGGCTGCTTCCCGATCCATCGTTTTTCGCCCACCATGCCACCTCAGTTTGGACCTAGCCATGTGCAAATGAGTATTGATCCTGCTCCAATTAGAACAGTCCAGCCTGAACTGCTAAACTGAGGTAGCATGGTGTGCAAAATAAGGATGGATTGTGATGCGGCACAAGTAATTACCATTGGCTGAGATTAATTCAAGCATTCCAATTATCACTTTTTGTATACTTTAGTACGTTGAACACCTAGGCAGAAAAAAGATGAGGGGTTGATGCCAGTTGTGGCAACAGACTTTTTTGAAAGGCTGCCTTCTTGGCAAGAGCATCTTTGTTTGGGGCCATTTTCTTTACTTCTTGTTGGTCAGCTACATATGTAGTAGCACTTAGCAGAGATGTCACTGGACTTTGGTATCACCTAATTTACAGACTTCTCTCCATCTGAGTCGCAGTCTCATCTTGTGCACCTGCAGGCAATAAAAGATAAGAAGGAAGTCAGTGAGTTTGTTTCTAGACAGTACAGTAGAACTCAACATGATCATGTCCATTGTCATCATAACAGTAATACAGCCACATGTAAACTAACTTTTTTGTTAGACAGGTCACGGCTTCTATTCAGGAAAGCTACAAAATAATATGTGGTGTGCTTCCAGGTTCCTTGGGACTCCAATGGAAGGCATCGAAGCTGGCAAAAATCAATTAAATTAATCAATGCCTAGTGCCTTTCCAAGGCCCATGAGACCCCAATGAAATGAAATTCTGAGTTGATATCTGGCGACCCATGTTAAACAACAGCCACTCGCTAGGTTTGATTGTGTTATTCTTGTGCTCCTGTGATAAGATTTTTACCTGAACGAAAATATAATTTAAGCAGCGTGGCATAATGGTGTAATCTTGGGCATTATGCATCACTTCCGTAATACAAAATGCTGGAGATTAGGCAAAATTACTCTGGCGTAAAAAAAAATCCTCCAGTACTTATTTGAGCATTACCCGAGCAGGGCCCAGCTCTCTTCTGTATCTTACCAAGGTGGAGCAACTTAAGAGGAGCTCCAGTTATGAGCGTGGAAAGTAATATGATCTTAATTATATTCTGTTTAACTTGGGTCTAAGGGAAGAATTTAGGTATCAGTATCTCACAAAATGTGATTTATGGCTCCAAAAGAGAGATTTGTGGGTTAATTTGCATTACATAGTAATTTAACCCATTTGCAAACTAGGAGAACTCTCGATTTGTATGCGTATAATTTAATGCCGAGACAAGTTCACCTTATCTTGAAATGGGTATGTGTAGAACGCTAGATTGACCTACATGACGTTCTAACTAGGCATCCTACCTTTTTTTTTTGTAAATCATGGGAACCTGTTCGGGTAGGAGCAGTTAGATAAAAAAAAACTGTTGACCATGTGACAGCACTATTGAATTGACCCAACATTTAGTTAGGTCATGCAGGGTAATCAAAAAAATTTACATTTGTCACAGATACTTGACATGCCATAAACAAAAGTTTTGTGAATGTGAAGGTTTGACAAGATTGACAAGATTGTATTAAATTAATGTGGTTACTCAATAATGTCTTATGGCGCTGTAAAGTTGGAGTTGCCGATGCATGCTTGTAAAAACCTAAATATATGGAACACTGTAAAAATGGAACTGTGCCAGTTTTAATAGCATTTATAAATCAGTGCTCTCTGATTGCGGTGGCTGGGTCAAAAGCATAAAGCGATTTCTTAAATGTAACCTATTTTATGTATAAGACAGTTGAATACTCTTTGCTTTTCTTTCCTTTTGGGTATTTCTATGGTTTTAATAAACACCTGTCAAATTTAATAGAGAAATATTAAAGATGGAGAGCATGCATGGTTTTCTGTAGACTACAGAGTGCAGTGTCACTTTAACTAGCATGCCTGTCTCCCTTCTTACCAGGGGCATAGCTTGGTCAGTAAGACTGGAGGTGTGCGCTTCAGATTTTCCGACCATTACGCTGGCATATCAAGTTAATCAATACATGAGAATCAGCGCATGAGGGGGACTTAAGGGCCAGTGGAAAGGGAAAGGAGTGTGGATTGTGAGGGGTACTTAAAACACAGTATTTTGTAAAATAACATTTTAAGACCTTCAAAACAGAGATAAGAATGAATGTGTGTGTGTTTTTTTCTGAGTGCATATTTAAAAATCGCTGGTGAAATCAGGCAGACACCTTATCATAACCGACTCAAAGCTCCCGTACCCAACTATTTATTGAATAATACATTTATTAGGAGGGTGTAACACCCCAAACACCCCTACCCCCCTGAAGCTACATCCCTGCTTCTTACTCTCTTTGCCCGAGCTTGGCTTCATTTTCATAATAACCCCCTGAGTAGACCGCAGCGCTAAACATGGGCAGAGTATTTACCATCTCCAAAATTTCTCCGTGAGGGCACAACCTGGGAGCAATGCAGACACTGGCATGGAGAGGTGGCCATTGCAGGTTGGATGGGAAGATTGGATGAAGGAACTGCTCTCTACGAAAAGGGAAATGTCTGCCTCTTCCCCTATGAACTCATATAACTGTTGTAGCAATGAAATGGCTATATGTTGGCAAGCAAATATGACCGTAAAGAGCCATACGTCATTAATGAGCATTGCAATAAACTAATGGATGACGAATGTCGATTGCTCAATATTCGATTTACACTAACAATAAACAATAGTCAAGAGGACAAAACTGTTGCCTTTGTTTCTCTACATGTATTGTATAACTTTAGAGCCCCCTTTCTCTTTTTCTAGCCGCACCTAAAAACTGTGTGTCAACATTGCTCACTAAATTATGTAGACATTCAGAGAATGAGATGCTAACACACCAATAGTACGATGATTGAATTTAAGCTCATTGGGGCATATTTACAAGCCCCTTGCGCCACTTTTGCGCCGCCGTTGCGCCACGCATGTGACGCAGCGGCGAAGCTAACTCATGCGCCGCGTTGCGCTATATTTATAACGTGACGCATCTAGGGAGATGCGTCACGTAGTAAACCCCTGCGCCACATGAAACCTGAGTCAGGTTTCATGTGGGCGTACCGGCGCAGGGGGCGTTCGGCGCAGGAACGCCTCGGAAAAGTGACGTAGTGAAATCTACAAGATTTCACGCAGTCACTTTTCGACGCTGGTGCGTCAAATCCTTACGCCTGCTTCAAGCAGGCGTAAGGATTGACGCACCATGTTAGGGATAGGGAAGGTTGGAACAGTGCTGGAGTTGCATCGCGCTTGCGACACAACTTCAGCACTGCGCCAACCTTCCACCGGCAGATGCGTCACGCATCTGCTTATCCTTGCGCCACGATGCGCCGCATTGTAAATGCGGCGCATCGGACGTGGCGCAAAGGTAAACTTGCGTGACGCATTTTCCCTGGCGCATCCCTGCTGATATGCAGGGATGCGCCAGGGAACGTAAATGTGCCCCATTGTATGCAAATAATATGATGTAGCAGTAATGTTATTTTCCATTGAAATGCAACTCCCTGTACTACAGAGGTGTACTGGCTTAAATGCAATATACATTTATCAGTAAACCAGTGCTATCACGTTTGATAGCTGTACTGTTTTGACAAAAATCATAAAAATACAAGGATTGGCAAAGCCAGTAGGTTTGCCTGCCAGCATTTTGGCTTTTTAAGAGCTTGTTTTGTGTGCCATGGTTTTGCAAAACGTTGTTGTTTGGAAAGCCCTCACCAATCTAAAAACAATGGAGCAAAAATATATTTGCTGTGGTGTCAAAGAGCACACATTGCCATAGTAATCCCTGGCACAGAAGGGAAGGCCTCTACTTGTGGATGTGCTCCTTGCGACAGGGCAGAATGTGGTAACTCACAGTGAAGTTAGCTAAAGACTGAAGTGGGCTGACCCACTGCTCCATGCTGTATGGCACAGTGGGTGGAAGAAAAACGTGAATGATACAACAGACCAATGGATGCAGAAGACTGACACAAGTAAGTATATTATACATATCATTTAGTAAAATCAAAAGCATATTTTTACTCATAGGAGAGAAATTAAAATGTACAGGATAGTTTGTATGTATAAACGGTGGTAAAAATGCTCGCAATACTCAATATAATTACAATGACTTGCTCACAAAAAAAAACATTTATGGAAATGCTGAGTAAACAAAAACGTATGTTGTAGCAGTACTGATGATATATTCAGTAAGTGAATGTCAGTCCTCAGAATTCAGTTCAAGAGCATCTACTACTGAGAAGAAAGAACGGATTTATCTCCTACTGGCCTCTTCGCTCCAAGAACAGAAGCCCATCAGTTTCTAGTCTCCTGGCTAGCCTCTTTGTAATAAACGGAGGCTTGGGTCATAATGAAAACCATCTGAGTGGTTCTCGAGCTACAGATGCCTTCTTTTCTTCTGATTCCAGCCATGTATGTTCATGCTCCTCATAATCCCCCACAGCTGCCAAAAATCCATCTTATCTTTGCATGAGGTGAAGTTTCCATTAACAGCAATTATGGTAGCCGGGGTCACGTGTCCAATGTCATAGGAGCTGGTAAAAAAAGAAAAGAAATAAACAGTAATAAAATAGTATGCAAGGCGAAAACACGAGAAAAAGAAGATTTTTACTGCTATTAATCAGAATAGTTGTATATGTGCAGCTCCCGGATGAAATAGATTTCTTACAAAATGATTTTGAAGGCTTTCTCTAATGGAGGTCAGAGGTGGGATGAAAAAACACAGCGAATTTGTACCCATTTGGGTGATTCGAGAGGAATGAAAATGTCTTTTAATTAGGATTAATCAATCCATTTGCCTGCACCGGCTTCTCGAGCTCTAATTGAAGAAAACGTTAAATGTATACATTGTTTGCAGTTTCAACACTCCTGCCATTCCAGATGAGGTTACATGGGCCTAGCCATAACAAACTAATAAAAACAAGCAGGAGCACCCCGCAGTTCTCAATTACACCGAGGGAAGGCAAAGATGTATCGAAAAAGAAAGAAAACATCATTTGTTGGAGTTTATTTGTAAAGGTTCTGCTGTCGCTCCAAGATAACGTTTTATGTGCTGGGGTAAACACGGGATTCCTTCCTGAGATACGCACCACTTATTTAGCTCTACTTTGTAAACAAACACGACAAAAGCCCCTTGTAAGGATGAAAAATATAACTTGCATGGTTTGCATTTATCTCCCCCAGTTCTGTTGTCAGTGCGGATAACCTCTTTCAGTGAAAAGCTTATCTACAAGCAAAGGCAGTTTAACACTCTTAAGTATGTTTTTAGAACGGGCCTGATGTTATTGCGAGTAAAACAAAGCGAGAAATAGCCACCCACTCTGTTGTGTAGTAGAAAAGAGATATTTTCGTGTTTATTATTCACACACGTACTTTCTAAAAACTATGAGGCCAGAATGCCAGGCTGACGGCTTGCATCTGCAAAAAAGTGGGGTTCAGAAGCCCGGAAAATTGTCATGATCTAATTGCAACGCTGAGTACTTTAATTAAATTCAGCAATCACTGCGCATTCATTCCTCAATATGATGCTTTGAGATAAATGTTGGTCCCATATCACAAAATGCAAAAAAGAATTTGTTTACACACCGCCTACGCCCATCGTATACATCAAGATTAATTCCCAAACACTCATATCCACTCAAGTCATACTAGAAGGCCAGCATTACAGCCATACAGCTATTAAGAATCACACCAATCGCAAGCTACTCAGGATTACTGAAAAGCATACACTCTAATAGCACAACTGCATGGGTTTTCACATAAAAAAGTAATGAATGAAAGACCTCACAAGCAGGCAAAAAAGTGAAGTAACACATTGTAAACACATTAACAGTGAAACAACTCTTCCCAAATAATAAAAAAGTAGCAAGTGAAAGGCTATGTTAAAGTCAATTAGGAACTGTGAAAACTGCACACATTTACCAAGTTATTTTAAAAAATATGGATGACTACAAAGAGGATAGACAGATATCACTTTCCACCACATGTGATCTTGAGCAAAGTGAGGGACTGGGAACTGAAGCAAAGATCGCTTACAACCCACTCTCATGCCACCCATCCCATGCCAGTTTCAAAGTACTTAGGGTCTAATTACGAGTCTGGAAATCCGTGGACCGCCAGACTCGTGGTGGCATGGCAGTGGCTGTCCAGCCACCGCCGCACCGGTGATACAACCTCCCTATTACGAGTTGGGCAGTCGGACCGTAATTGGACTGCTGGCTCTGCCAGAAAACTGCAGCTCCCTAGCTGTGGCATGGCGGTCAGGGCCATTGTAAGATGCAGGTGGTGCTGCTGTGGCACCATGTGCAACTATGAGGGAGAACCCTAATCTTGAAGAAAAGGGACGGGTATGCAAAGCACCAAAAGAAAAAATTCCCTTTTCCACTTAATAAAAAAGAACACTTGTTCCAAAACCTCAGCTGATCATGTGATATAGGTACCGTACATAAGGTCATAAAAATCTTATTATATACCCAACATATGATATTTGTATTATATATTCGCTGCACAGTGACTAGACTTCAATTTTTATATAAAATATATAACCAACTAAAAAATATATTTGTACAAATGATTTATTTATTATAAAAAGTATTATGATTTAAAAAGTTTTCTCGTTAAAAATCTTCATAATTTTATATTTGTCAAACACATGACTATTTCATAAAAACATAAAATACATTGATACATAATTATACATGTGCAGAAAACCAAGTTCGAAAAAACCAATTGTGCAATGGTTCAGAAGAAAACTGTTGACGCGGCGTTTCGGTGACACTCCACCTTCTTTAGGACAAACAGATTTTTCAGTTTAATCTGAATGAATTAAAGAACATTGAAAAGATTCTAAATACATAGTTGGTCTCTATTTCATACAGTACATCTTTTAAATGACAGTATTACAGTCCCTTAATCCAAAACGGTATACATCCTCCCAACGTGCATATATCACATGATCATTAAGCTGGCTGATGGTTATTAAACAACTCCATTTATTCAAAAGAAACAAACAAGGTACAAAAGGTAAAAACATACCTAATAGTCTATGTGGAGACACAAAGGGGCCGATTCCGATCTCGGCCGGTAGGGCTCCGAATCGGATTCGGATTTACCGGATCCGATTCGGAGCCCTGTTTCCCGACCGAATCGTACGCGGGTCCGGCCGAGCGAGTACGATGCAGGCACCCACGAAAACTCCGACCGACTCGAACGCGGCTTCAACACGCTCCGACCGACTCGCATGGACACGACTTCGCACCGCGCTATGGAGACGTTTCCCGGCCGGGTAAGTACGATGCGCGCTGCGACCACTCCGATCGACTCGCGCCGTCCGGCTCGAAAAAGCTGTCGAAGCCGGACTTTGGGGGTCCGCGTCGGACCCCTCTGTGCGCGTAGGCGCGCGAGTCGCACACAGGGGGACCCATGGGTCCCCCTACCTGTGCGTGTACGGCGCGAATCGCTTCGCCGCGTACACGCTGTAGGGGGTGCCCTTGTCCGCCTCGCACCCATTGAGTCAATGGGAGCCCGCGTACGCGTTGTACGACAGGCTCCTATTGACTTCAATGGGAGTCCGACCGACTCGAGTCCGATGGCATGCGTGCGCATCGTACTCGATCGGTCGGACTGCCCGAGTCCGATTCGGTCGGAAATCTCTCCGGGTCCGGCTCGGTCGGAGAGATTTCCGGCCCGAATCGGAATCGGCCCCTTAGTCTAGTTATCTCCTGCTATAATCGCCAAAAACTGACCCAGGAAACTGATGTTTTTCCAGATAAAAATCTGTCAGAGGAGAATGAATATATTGGATTTAATGTTATATCACTCTTCAAGTAAAAGACAAAAAATATTCCCCATAAAACATGATAGGGACCCACCTCTATCACCTGCTCTTTGAATTGATGCAGTCAGATCCAGAGAGTGTGTTCCATATATTTTTTCAATTCTAGAACTTCAATTCTAGAGAGAGGTAAAAAACATGAACTATGTATCAGTTACAACTCTCTCTTCTAGATAGTTGAAAAGGGGTCAAACCTCAAATTCAAAGTGATTCTCTATCGGTCTACAATTGATTAGAGTGTTATTATTATTTTATACTCAAAATCCATACAAGGACTTCATCTCATATGTGAGTTAAACACCAGCATCATCAAGAGGCATGAATTTCCCTTTATTTAATGCAACTTCTTACCTGGCAACCCAGACAATGTTGCCTCCTGCTTTACTCAATCTGCAGGCTACGGCGCTGTATTAGTTCTTTAGGGATCTTACTAGGTGTAAAAACATATCATCAATTTTGTGTTGATATTGTGTCTAAAAAGATCACATATATTAATAGCATGCCTATTTTATTATACTGACTCTGTTATTGCTCTAATATGCACAGTCGTCTTAAGATATAAATGATTGTTTTGCTACTAAACTAAGTTATGAGCATTTTTAATCCTAACATATTCTAAACTCAAACCGCTCCCATTTGAATTTAAACCGCATTGCATTCCAGCGGAAATAATTGGCAAGGACTCATTGTTTTAAAAGAGGTTCAAGAGTGATTCAGAATACCTCCCCGTCCCTGCTTACCTATTTGGTTTTAGTGCAGTTTTCCCCAGCGTCGTCTCGGCGTGTTCTGTTCCCGTACGGATGTGCGGGATGCCGCGGGTCCTCCTTTTATCACACTGGGCTGGAAATTGCATCACACCGGCAACCTAAATTGTTTAAAAGTGTCGGAAAATGCGGCGGCCATATTTAAATGGATCTTCGCCCGTCAATTCTTAATCATTAAGCGCTCGAAGGCGAGTGGAATGCTACACTTCATTTAGAAGTATCCTTCATTAGATTAACGAACTTTCGCAATACCGATATGTCTAAATATCCATCATATTATTTTAAAATTACCTTCTATAATACTCATATAAGGTAGTGGCCTGACAGCAAAAATAGTTTTTATTAAGTGGAAAAGGGAATTTTTTCTTTTGGTGCTGCTGTGGCACTGCCATGCACATTACAAGTTTCAGGATCGCCAGCCTTTTCATGGAGATTCCGCCATGAAAAGGCTGGCAGAGCAAAAACAAAGGGGGCCGCCGCCTCAGCCTGGGGATGCAGGCAGGGGGCACAACATGTGCCCCCCGTGTTCATGCACCCTAGTTCCTGCACGGCATAGACTTTACAGTCCATGGCATTTCAGAAACCTGTGTGGCGTTTCCCATTACGGTGCCTTTTTCAATGGCTCTGTGGCCTTTGAAAGAGGCACCGCCATGGGAACTGCCATGCCGCCTGCCTGCCAGACCACAAAATGACTATCAATCTGGCGGGTGGGCGACAGTGACTCTTGGCGGTGTGGGGGCATGGCAGTGGTGGGCTGCCCACTCCTGCACCACCAAAAGTCATAATCAGGCCCTTACTGTTCTACCCTTCCTGGCAAGTAGGAGATTGAAGAAGACCGCCAGCATCAGTACAGGCATCATCTTGCCAGGCGAATTCAAGTGCATACGCAAGGAACTGTGGTGCCAAAGTCTCTAGTAGCTCAGTCAGTAGATCAGCACACTTCAGTTTCAGCAAAGTAAGCAGAATGTGATATGGCAGTTCTATGCCGCAGCCCAATTTCCAGTTCTGCTAGAATCAACTCACTGTTCACAGGTCTCGGTGTTCCACCATAATATGGCTTCCAAAAATATAGATCTACACAAATATTATGTCAAAATAATTGTGAAGTCAAGAATATTATAGACCAGAATGTTGTGGTAAGAATATTGTTTAAGTACTCAATATCTTAAATTTAGTTGTATATTATATTGTAAAATGTTTTGTTGTGCTTTATTAGTTTATATGTTATATGTGCTTACTATTTTATTGTTCAATACTTGTGATAATTTTTTATATTATTTTTCTTAGTTTTTGCGATATATTTAAAAAAATGTTTTTTAATTTAATTTTTTTATGTATTTATTGGGGGGTTGTTGGGTTTGTATGGAAAAAGGGAGGAGAATTTTTATTAATCTTTCTTTTTAAATTGCCCATAAATAGTTTATTTCATAACCTATAATTTGTTACTTAATTCATTATGAAATTGATTTTAATTGTAAGTTATTTGATAGATAATTTATTTAAAAAAAGCTTCATAATTTTTTTATTAATTGGGTAATACGATAATTGGTTTGGTAAATTATCTAAAACGTAATCAGAATTTGTATATTACTTGCATCATGTTTTAGGTTTTTTAATGTAATAATTAAATGTATAGAACTTTTTAGTTACTTACTGTCACAGGAGGTGAGGGAAGGTGAATTGTTGGTTTCTGGATACTCAGCCTAGGTTCCTTAATGCTGGGCAATGTAGATGAAGAACTTGGTGCACAGGTGCGATGCATCAAAAACCCAGACGCACTGGGTCGATGCAGCGGTGGCAAAACAGGCGCTGCGTCGATTTTCCAGCTGTGAGCAGGTGATGCATTAGTTTCTTCAGCCACACATCAGGGCCTGTGTCGGAGTGGAGCGGGTGTCTCGGAAGTCAGAGATACGGTGCTCAGGACTTGGGCCGCGGTGATCTTTTCAGCCGCACGGCAGATGCTGCGTCAATTCTTTGGCTGCATTGCAGTGATGCGTTGGTTTTTCAACTGCACGGCAAGACTGTGGTGTGAAAAACAGGCGCTGAAGGGCGATGCGCAGATTTTCAGGATTCTTTGCAGCAAAACCACATCCAAGTGCCCAGAACTGGAATTGGCACCACTCTGCAGGTCAGACCTCCCAGCAAAGGAGTTCAGAGGCTGCAGGTAAGGTCTTTGATCGCCCTGAGACTTCTTACAGGAGGCAAGCAAACACAAGCCCTTGGAGAATCTTGGCAAGCAGGATACAGAAAGCACAGTCCAGTTCTTTCACTCTCCAAGACAGAAGTAGCAAGCAGCAGGCCAGTTCAGTACAGCAACAAGCAGAGTGGCAGTTCCCCTCCTACAGCTTCTTCAGCTATTTTTCTTGGCAGAATCTCCTCTTAGTCCAGAAGTGTTCTGAAGTTATGGTGTCACAGCTCCAGTGCTTATACTAATTTCTGCCTCTGAAGTAGCCAAACTTCAAAGGAAATCCTTTGTGGTGCACAAGACCCTGCCTTTTCCTGTCCTGGCTTCAGACAAACTACAGGGGGGGTGGAGACAGCTATGTGTGAGGACAGGCACAGCTCTATTCAGGTGTCAGTGACAACTTCTCCCACCACTCTGGCTCAGGAAGACCCATCAGCCTGGTGATGGGCCATCAGGATATGCAGGGCACACCTCATCTCCCTCTGTGTGACTGTCTAGAGCAGGGGGTCTTCAAACTGGGGGGCCTCAAGTTATCCCAGGGGGGGCGCCAGGCTCTGGTAAAAAAAGCATTATGCTGCTTTGTTTTAAGCAGGGGGAAAATGAGCGGCAGTAACTGATCTGTAATGAACCATCATGAACATCTTTTGACATTTTTATCCTAGCTGGGAGTTTGTGTCATATCTAATATTTCACACTGTGGTACTTTTACACATTAGTAAGGCTTGTCTAACCGGAATAGTATGTTTAACAATCATGCATTTAATTGCATTTTTAAAACGGTAACATAACTGCACTGTTTAAATAAGTCTAGGTATATTTAAACATGTCAATTTAATAGAATAATTGTGAAAAATTCTGAGGGGGCCCCAATGCTTTCTTTTTCCACTGGGGGGTGCTGCATTAAAAGGTTTGAAGATCACTGGTCTAGAGTGAATTCACAAACAGCCCAACTGTCACCCTCCCTCAGATGGGGATTCCACAGGCAGGAAGAGGCACAGAATGGTTAATCAAGAAAATACCCACTTTCTAAAAGTGGCATTTTTAAATCTGCATTTTAAAAACCAACTTCATTAAAAGATGTACTTTTATACAGTGAGTTTAGGTATCCCAAACTCCAAATCTCTATCTCTTCCCCATTGGAAGTTACACTTGTAAGAGGTTGTATGGCAACTCCAGTAATAACCTATGGGAGAGATAGTCCTTGCAATAGTGAAAAACGAAATTAGCATTATTCCATGAAGGTACAGCTGCCAAAGATCCCCCTCTTCTGCTACAGCAGTATTGTGCTCCAGATGCACAAGCACACACAGAAGATGGACCTAATAACAGTGAAGAGGAGGCTAAAATGTAATAGGAAGGATTCAGACATGGTGGTCCCCTCAGTGCATCAGGCAAGCAGACCATATGGGCAGAGCTCTTTGACATGGTGAATGCCATAGGGTTGGGAAAACAGATTGGGAGGTCATGTAGAAATGTCACAATAAGGATAAACTAAATAAGGAGAAGAACACTAGGATATAGCTGCTAAGCTTGCTGGTGAACCTTGATTACTATTCTGTCTCACCAATATGAAGCAGCCTATGATCACTACAGTAAAACTCTGCAAGTTGCATGGCCTGTTTGTTCCAGAAATCATGGTCATTGGGCCATATAAATACCATTACAAACGTCTACTACTTTGTACACTATATTCCCTTACATTGCCAAAGCTCCTCACCACTCAACTACACAGTCTGTGTAGGCTATGTTCATTTCATTCACTTGAGAAACATGTCTAAAAACTGAACAATGTTTGAACCTGTCACAATGAAATCAGCAGGTTAGAGTATGACTGGTGGTGGGTAATCCAAATTTGTGGAGCTGGACTTCATGAGACCTTAATTCTGCTTAGTGATGCTTTTTGTTGTGTGTCTGCTCTAGTGTACTTTATATGGGGTGCAGTGCTGAACAGAAGGAGGGAAGTCAGTCAACACAAAAAAGAGGATATGAAGTTTGTTTGAGTGCTATGGTACAGTGATTTGCAAAAGGAAGGGAGTCAGACAATGAGGAGAGAGAGTAATCAATGAAGTCCACCTGTGTGCAGATTAGACATTGGGAAGAATGAGGCATACAGAACAAGTGAAGCATGCATAATGGCTCTTGAATTTCACTGTGAGTCACCAGCATCCAGTACATCAATCAAGACAAATAAAATATAAAGCTGCCATGCATGGGTCCACGTACAAAAAGTGCTAACTAATTTGATGCAGCCCCTTGCATAGTGGACTTGCACATGTATTGGGTGGCAGAAGAACTGGGCCTTATTCACAAAGGTAAACTTACACTCTTGAAGTAAGTTTACTATTTGTTTTCTGTTCACAAACTATGAGTGTAGTTTTACATTTAGTGTCTATGACTTCAGTGACTGTCATATCTTTTTATGTGCTGAGTTCTCTGCAGTCGTAAAGATACAACAAACAAAACTACACTCATAGTTTGTGAATAGGAAACAAAGAGTAAAGGTACACCAAAAGTGTAAGCTTACCTTTGTGAATAAGGCCCAACGTTTGTGATGCAAATACGCTGCTGGCTAAGACAGCTGTGGCGCAACATGTGTACACACAATAGCTCCAAGAGCACATCGAAGGAAAACTGGCTAATGGAAAAATTGGCTATACTACAACAGTTCTCTGATTTGCTGGGACTGTGACATTTTAAGGCACTACTGTCTGTGGGTTTATAAAATGATAGTGATTTAAAATAGATGAGGACAAGTGCTGGTTATGCAGTATATAAAAACTATTCTCAGCTATGGACAAATTGTCATTTTACCTATAAATTCATGGAGCTTATTGCATACAATTGTGTGCTTTCCCAGTTATCTTTGTTATATATATTCTTAGAAACAGAAGGATTCCATTCTTTTCCTTAGCTTTTGTATTGTTCATGTAAATCAATAATAGTCATTCATCCTCGTACTGTTAGTTAACTATGCCAGTAGAAGAGTCCATGTGACTCACATCTTATAACAGAGAGGTTCTTCTACACCAAGCATATACAGCTAGAACTACAGCAGATTCAGCAATTGCAAATAGTGAAGACTATTGGAAACATGACTGCATGAGAATATATAAAGTCATATTAAACTTTGGAAGCATAGCATGTGGTTGTCTGGTCTGATGTCGAAGAGTAGAATCAGATATCCTTGTACATATTGTCCTGAAGAGGCTGCCAATCCCATCTAAGGCTGAAACCCGTCAACATTTATATTAGGCCCGGACAGAAAACTCCACTCTGCTCGCAGAGTTTTGGGAATTTGGGCACCCTGCACTCCTTGGCGGAGTTCCTGGGTTCCAGCTTCCATGCGCGATGCAGAGTTTTTGTTTCTGTTTCCGCACTCAAGATTTGTTTTGGCACTCGCTTGCGCCACGTTTTTCTCAGGCTGCAAGCTTGCATGGCTTCCAGCCATGATGGCGCCAAAGTAGTGCTGTTCACGAACACACCACTTGAGTAGCTTTTGTGCTAGAGAAGCAGTTAAATCTACAAAGAGTTTTTTGAGTGGATTTTCTTCTCCAACGGACCATTAGAGTTGTTTGTTTGTGCAAGACACATTTTTTAACTTTTTTTCCAACAGGAAGGAAGTGACCCAGAGACTCAAACTTCCTGTTCCTGTCCAGCAGGCTCCTCCCAGTGCTTTGTCCATATCCTGGTCACTTTCCATTTAGAGCTGGAGCTGGAAGGATCACTCTCTTTGTCTGCTGCATATGTACCATTGAATTTAAGGACTTTGTATTTGAGATTTCACAAGTAAGTTCAACACTTTTTGTATAAGGGTGTTGTTTGTGTCACAGAGGGCATGCACCAGTATTTGTTTGTGCTTTAATCAAATGTTCAAATTGTTTGTGGTGAGTGGCCTGCAGTTTCAGTAGGGGCCTAGTTATTTTTTTGCATTACATTTTTCTTCTTTTGTAAAGGAACAATGTTGCACAGTTCTGTACATTTTCTCCATGTTTGTTAAATTTGCAATATTTATTTATTTTACTCTGTGGCCTAGTCTGCCAAGGGACCATCCAGTCAGTAGTCACATCTGCATAAAACAAAAGCTTCTGTAGTATATGTTGTTTTAAAACATCACTTAGGGCTGAGATGGTATTGGATTAAATAAAAAATGTGGTGTTTTTTGTATTTCATGTTTTTTGTATACAATAAGTGTATATGTGGGGTAATATTTGATACCTTGAAAGGGTGTGTGTTGTTGTAAAATATGTATAGCTCTGTTAATGCTTATTTTTTGCATTGCTGAATTAATGGTGGTGTTTTCTTCAGTGTTACCATGACTCCTTTGTCTGGCAAGTGAGTGTGCTTGAATTTTTCTTTTCCTTTTTTTTCTTTGTTTATTTTTTTTTTTAAACAGATTTTATTGTGTCAAAAGGTCAAGTACAGTGCAGAGCTCCTTAACCCAGGAAACATCTGCCATATTAGACATTGCACATTATTGTCATTGACAATTAGTTTATACATTATCATTATCATAGTTATGTAAAACAATATAACATAAACACAATAACCCCCCGTTGCACTAATCCACTACTGCGTTTCGTATGCCACCACATCGCCCACTCCAACAAATAGAGTCCTTCACCATATAGCTGGTCCCTTACCCAAGAGGCCCGCATAACAACATAGCTACAGATGCATCCACTGGGGGCACCGAGTCCAAGTCGAGGCCTCGGTAGTCCGCCCATCTTTTCCAGATTTTGGGGTGCTTTTGCGGGCAACCCCTGGCCTTGAATATTGGGATCTCTAACCCCATGCAAAAGTCCAGCCCATTTTTCCATGCTGCGAGAGAAGGTGGGGCCGTTGCCATCTACAGCCTTGCTTTATCCCTTTTAGCCAATGTCAGCCCCAACAATAACAGGTGCCTCTTGTATATGTTACCTCCTATACCCTCCATGATATGTAAAATTGCCAATCTTGGGGAGGAGGGGAGCTCCCACCCCAACACTTCCGCAAGACTGGCCAGAACCCCTCTCCAAAATTTTGTGAGTGCTGTACAATGCCAGATTGTATGTATTAGGGATCCCTCCTCCCGACCACACCGCAGGCATATCGGGGATGACACAAGGCCCGCCCTCCACAGCCTGAGCCTGGTATAGTAAACCCGGTGAAGGTATTTAAATTGAATAAGACGCAGCCGCGTTGCTATCTCTGCTACCCTAGGGAAGGCTAATGCGTCCATCCAATCATCTCCATCTATTTGGCCAAGATCACCATCCCATGCTTCTCTAAGTTTATCCAATGTAGTGGAGCTATTGGTCACCAGTGACTGATAGATCTTCGAGATTTTATGGTCCTGCAGATCGCCCATGAAGACCTTGGCTTCAATCGGACTGAATTCGGGGAGAGCCTCTAACCCCGAGATACTAGGAGAAATGGCGTGCCGGAATTGAAGGTATTTATGAGTTTTTGGCATCTGGTACTCTTGTTGAAGATCTTGGAATGATTTCAGAACCAAACCTCGCATTACGTCTCCTAATGTTGAGACTCCCATATTATCCCACCCTCGAAATCCGTATAACGCAGCTAGCTGCGGCAAACGACCATTGTGCCACAGTGGGGTTTCCCCACTCAACTTGTTCCACCACCCCATCTTGCGGAGGGACTGTTTCCACACCTGGAATACCACCCGACTGGCCGTCGGTAAAGAGTTGCGTAGAGGCGCCGAATACAATATGGTATGTAAGGTGGACTCTCCCATACACCTTCGCTCCACTACATAAGCGGGGTCCTTCCTATCCCCATACCACCATTCATTCAGCACCAAAAGATGTGATGCCATATAATACGGTTGGATATCCGACGTGGCCAACCCCCTGCAATACGTCGACTGAAAGCAAGTCTGCAGCGCCACTCTGGACGCCCCCCTGCCCACAGAAATTGGCCCAACGCCGCGTTGACCTGGCGAAACCACATAGGGAGTATCGGATATGGATGATTCTGCAATTGGTAGAGCAGGCTCGGCAACAACACCATTTTAAAAATAGCCAATCTACCATAGATAGAAAGGGGCATGTGTGACCAAGTTTTCATCTCCTCACGAACCTGTGTCCATATCGGGACAATATTTCTGTCCCATGCCACACTCGGCAGATCTGACAGGAAAACTCCCAGGTATTTCACTCCCTCCGTCGTCACCTGTATTGCCGAGGCCCAAGGCCCCAGACCAGCGGTTCCCCCCGAGCACCCACAGAGTGGATTTATGCGGATTCATGTAAAGGCCCGATGATTCGCCAAAAACTTGCATAAAGTGAAGCAGCCTCAGTCCCGTCTTGTTTATGTTCGTTAAAAAGAATAAGACATCATCCGCATATAATGCGATGCGATCCGAGAGCCCATGGTCCCACTCAAAGCCCACCACCTGCGCATCCATCCGCACCCCCGCCGCCAAGGGCTCCATGGCCAGAGCAAAGAGATATGGTGACAGGGGACACCCCTGACGGGTGCCCCTACCAATCGGAAATGTGAAGGAGGTGGATCCCGCTACTCGCACCGACGCCGTGAGGTCTGTATATAACAATTTTAAATATGACAGGAATCACGGGCCCATGTTAAGACGATCTAGGAGGGCGAACAAGTATACCCAGCTAAGGGAGTCAAATGCCCTATCTATGTCTGCCAGTAAAAGGGCGGCCTGTACTCCCCTTCCCTGGATGGTGGCTATGGCCGTGTGCGCTCGTCGGATGTTAGGACTTGTAGCCCTCTGGGGCATAAATCCAGCCTGGTCTGGATGAATCAAATTGGTTATATGGGGTTGGAGTCGATTGGCCAATGCTTTGGGCAAAATTTTTGCCTCGACATTCAACATTCAACAGTGAGATGGGACGGTGTGACGCGTGTTGGTCTGGGGGCCGACCTGGTTTATGGAATACAGCTACTTCCGCGTGTCTCCAGTCTCAGGGCAGACGACCTCGATCTCTCGCTTTGTCCACAACTCGGAGAAAATGAGGCCCCAATTTAGAAAAGTACTTCTTAAAAAATTTGCACGGGAAACCATTCAGACCCGGTGCCTTTCTAGAATTCAAATCTCCCAGGGCTGTGCAAATCTCCTCCTCGGTGAGCGGAAGGTCAAGGTCTGCTCGCGCCTCATCCGAGAGGGCGCGAGGCGGTAAGTCAGCTATTAAAACGGTGTATCATGCCTTCCTGTAGTAGTTCCTTAGGGGCGTATAGCTCTGCGAAGTAGCTTGCAAAACTCTCTGCTATGAGGGAGGGGTCACTAAGAGCCCTCCCATCTGTTATGTTATATGTTATGTTATATGACTTTTATATAGCGCAAAATCACCTTCAGGTCTCTAAGCGCTTCTAGAGAAGAGTGAGCGAGTCACTAGGGCAGAAATGAAATAGCAGCGGCGGAGGCAGAAGATTACACGGTCGTTAACGCCTCTCTAAATAGGAACGTTTTTAAACGCTTCCTAAAGATGAGCAGAGCCGGTTCCCTGCGTAGGTACTCCGGCAGATCATTCCAGATCTGCGGGAGAAAAACAGAGAACGCTCTACCCCCTTTGGATTTAGAGATGTACCTGGGGGAAGCTAACCTGCAGGCCTCAGAAGATCGCAGAGTCCGGCCAGGAACATATTTCTCCAAGCGATCTTTTATAAACTTGGGTGCCTGACCATAGATTGCCTTATGGGCAATACATAGACCCTTGAACTGCGCTCGCTGTTTAATAGGGAGCCAATGTAGTTTATGTAACAGAGGGGTAGCGCGTGTTTTTCTAGGAAGTCTAAAAATAAGCCTGGCCGCATCATTCTGCACCACCTGCAATCTCCCAATAAGCTTCTGGGGAGGCCGATGTAAGGGCATTCCCGTAATCCAGCCTGGAGATGACAGTGGCAGAGACAATTGACTGTAATGAAAATGTTGACAAGAGAGGAGCAAGTTTCCGTAGCTGCCTGAGTAAGCCAGTGCAGGTTCCTACTACCGTGGTGACCTGGCAAGACATAGATAGTTCAGAGTCTATTTTCAGCCCCAGGCTTTTTACAACCGGGACTGGTACCGGGACAACACCTAGTTCCGGAGGCCAAAAAAGATCACACCAGGGGCTATTTCTTGTTGGAATGATGAGCAATTCGGTCTTATCCGGATTTATTTTCAATGAGTTGGCCGTCATCCAGTTCACAGTGAACCTGAGCAACTTTTTGGCCGACTCCTGGGCCTGGCGAGAGTTGTTAAGCCGGATAAGAAGTTGAGTATCATCGGCGTAATTAAAGACCTGACAGTCCATGTGAGTCAGAGTCTCCACAAGGAGTTGCAGATAGATATTAAAAAGAAGTGGAGATAGTGCAGAGCCCTGAGGTACCCCACATGCCAGAGGGCCCAGATCCGATATCTGCTCACCCAGCTGAACTCTCTGAGTACAGTCAGACAGAAATGACTTTAGCCATTGGTATGCTTGCCCGCTGATACCCAGATTGGTGAGACGGTTCAACAGTATGTTGTGGCTGACCGTATCGAATGCCGCTGACAGATCTAATAAAATCAGGGCACTCGGCTGTTTATCGTCAGCCATAACTCTGAGCTCGTCCAGAACAGCCAACATCACTAGCTCTGTACTATGATGAGCTCTGAAGCCCGCCTGTTTAGCTTGGAGTAGCTGGTGGTCCTCCAAATACTTCGAGAGTATCTTTAATACATCTGGACCCAGTATACTAGGGAGAACCTGAGGATGCAAGGCCCCTTGGCACAGTCTATGTAGTAATTTACTGGACTTGTCGCCCCATTGGTAGATTCTACTACGGGACGCTAGCCACGCAAGACGGGCCTCATCTATCAGAGTGTCAGCATGGGACAGTCGCGCCTGCACCAGCTGTCGGCGCGCCAGATTCCCTCCCTCCCCCCTACTGGACCGCTCTAGCTCCATTATATGGGCCTCCGATCGCAGAAGCACTTCCCTCCGGGTTCGACGTGCTGCCACGCAGAATGAAATGTCTACCCCCCGCAGGGTGGGCTTCATAGCCTCCCATAGGATTTCAGCCTCTGCTACGGTCCCCACATTTATATCCAAGTAGCGCTCGATTGCCTGCCCTATGTGCTCCCGATATTCCTCATCCTGCAGATGCCAGGGGGAGAGACGCCAACGAAAGGGCTGTTTCTCAGGACCCAACTGCGCCTTCAGAACCACTGGGGAGTGATCGCACAGACCCCTTGAGAGAATCTCCATTGCCCTCACCCTTCCGACGGCTCCTATTGGTACAATGATATAGTCAAGGCGGGAGTAAGAATCATGCGTTGTCGAAAAATACGTGTATCCCTGCTCCTCACCATGCAGCCGCCTCCATGGATCAACCCATCCCAATCCCGTCGCCAGGGAGTTCAGTTTGGTACCGTGGTGCACATTGGAGTATCCCCCTGCTCTCCATCTATCTATGGCCAAGTCCATTATGTCATTCCAGTCCCCCCTATTATTGCCAACCCTTCCGGTATATCCGCCCACAGGGTCGTGAGGCGCTCAACTAACGCCCATTGCAGCGGCGGGGGGCATATACACAGCCCAATACCACCTGTTCCTCATACATGGTACCCCTAATAAATAAGTACCTCCCCTGGATATCTGTCCGTGTCTTGATATGCTTGTATGGGACCCTACGATGAATTAAAACCGCAACCCCACGGGACCCCCTGGTGAAGCCAGAGTGGTATACTTGATTATAACCATAGCGGAGGAGACACAATACTTTAGTACCCATTAAATGCGTCTCCTGAAGCATCAGGACATCAGCTCGGTACAGTTTGGCCTGTTGGAGTATAGCCCCTCTTTTGACTTTATCTAGTGCTCCTCTGATGTTCCAACTCACTATTCGGAGGTCTCCCGCCTGGAGTCACGCCCTATCTATAGGGACTGCCATCTAAGGGTTTCGGGACTTCGATGTGTGGGACAATTATAAGCCAGTGTGCGAATAGTGGCCATGTGTAGCAGTGATGCAGTGCAAACATGTAACATGTGTACCCCAACTTCCCCCAACCCCCCATACCTCAAAACTGCTGAAGTATCTGTCAGGCGGAAGTGGCTTGCGAGCCCCAGTGGGAGCCCCCAGCTCGCCCCCGCCAATGGTTCCCCAATAACCTGCTCATAGTCAACGGGCGTTCCCCTCGACTATTGAGAGTCGAACAAAGGTACTAGCCCCCACTCATGCTTCGTCGGTCTGAGCAAGTGTCACCAACAGTCCCCCATCTGGGAGAGTCCTGACGTGGCTATGAGGCCGAAGACCCTTGCTGGGGCACCGAAGTGGATATGTTGGGATCGCTGCAGGATTTACATTGGCGTCTAGACCTCGACCTACTAGTTCCTTTGATTTTGGGCTTGAGTGGCCTGCGAGCGACCTCACTGGACAAGGAATCTGATTCCAGCCTGGGTGGCGTGCGGGGCTGGATCTTCACTGTTTCATCTGTCCAGTTAAAGACATCTTCTGGCGACTCAAAGAATAGCGTACGGGATTTGTACACCAACCTCAGCCTGGCAGGATACAGCAATGCATAGGGAAGTTTCAGCTCACGAAGTCGGGCCTTGGCTGCCATGAATGACTGTCGCTTCTGCTGGACTAGTCTCGTTTAGTCCGGAAATATGAGGATGCAAGTGTTTTCGAACATCAAGGGTTCTTTGATTCTGGCTTGCTTGGTATGGCTCCCGGGGGCGGCTTCTGCATCAGGGCCCTGTGCGTCCTTTCAACAACGAAACAACAGGACAACGACTCCGGAGGAAGCCAGCTCGCGAGCTACTTAGGAACTGTTCCATGTCCCCCCCTTCACATCCTTCAGGGAATCCCACAAAGCGTAGGTTGTTTCTCCTGGCCCTGCCCTCCGCATCTTCCACTCGCGAGGCCAGACCCCTGGTGATCGTCTCCAGTGATGCACTTTTTTCTGCAAGGTAGTGACCAAATCCTCCACTCCCGAGACCCTGGTCTCGGTCTCAGTAATGCGCTCCACCGCATTCCGCAGATCCTGTCTTAGGAGCATGACATCTGAGCCCACCTCTCCAATCTTCGCTTCCAAGGTGTCCCTGGACTGTGTGATGGCCGCCATGAGCACGGCATTGTCCGGAATGCCTCCCTGTGCACCTCCCTGGTTGGTTGTCGAGGCCCCTGTTCCGGTGTAGCGGTCCAACGTGCTCTGCTTAGCAGACCCTCCTGCCATTTTATCTTTTGTCATGGTGCAGTCCGGACGCTTATTCCTCAGGATGGCAGTTCTATATCCCCCCAGACGGGCCTCCAGTACAAACCACACCTGCACAGCCTGTGGCGTGTAGATCTTCCCCCCTGCGGTCTCGACTGTCGATATCTGTCTCTGCTTTGGACCTCTCGAATATCGGGACTTGGGCGGAGACCTCCTGCCCACAAGCCGCACCGAGTGCTAACCCGGCCACTTCCATGGACAGTCGTGTCCCCCCCCTACTGGGTGTCCCCCTGTCCACACAAGCACTGCCTCCAGCCGACCAGGGTATTATATCTCACCCACCGCACCAGGTTCCACGTTGGGTATGAGACCTAGGCCCGGCTCCTCTCTGGGTAAAAGTCAGTAGCATATATGGGGTCCAGCAATCACAGACCGGCCTCCACACCGTAGGTCCACTGTTCGCCACCGCCAGAAGATCCACAAATATCCGTGCAGGGCTGTTCACTGCTGCGCAGGGCTCTATGTAGCTCCCGGGACTCACATCAGCTAAGGGCCCTGTGCTCGGCTCCGCTCCCCAGTGTCTCCAATGGCGCTCTTCCCGTGCAGTCAGGGGCAATACCTCCCAGGGCTCAAGCCGTAACACTATTGTACATAATAAGGGGGTCACAGCGTCCCTCCACTGAGTGGATATATATGGCTTGTGGGGCCCGACAGCTCCTGTGCCGGCCCCCACACCGCAGGCCCCGATGCTATAGCCGCCGGGAAGCAGGGTCGCGTGAGCCGGCCCACGGACCTCCAATCGGGCCTCTGTGCAATCCCAAGGGCCCGCCACAGGCTGTCCGGATCCCAGCAGACACCGCACTTAACTCCGGTCCCCGGCGAGTCCGCGGGACACCCCTCCACGCGGCCCGATCCGACCGCCGGAATCAATGTAGGAGGTGGGGGGAGGGAGGATGAGCAAAAACACTCACCGGGTCACCACCGGGGACCTCCCGGTCACACAGACGCCGTTGCTGCCACGACACGCACTCCAGGCCAGCCACCAGGAGCTGATTCCGCTCTCGGCCAGCCCTTCCACCCTCGGAGCACTCCGGCGCTACTGCGCCTGTCGTTCTCTGCTCCGGCTGCTGCCCAGAAGACTCCGCCTCAATCTCGCCTGCTAGGCCTCCAAGGCTGCACACCACCGCAGCCGCTGCAAACTCTCCGGTCCCGGCTCGTCTCTGGGTCAGAAACACGACCACTCGGTTCCCAACAGCTATGGGAGACTTTGAAAGATAAGTTATCCGACGTAACAGGATAAATGAAGGATTTTTAATATGGGCATAGCGGAGCTCACCTAACGCGCGTCCACCATGCTGGATTGCTAGGCCACGCCCCTTCTTTGTTTATTTTACTTTATCTTTTTTTGATTTTTTTTAATTGAAAGATATAATCATTTTTGGGGGAATTTTTTTGCATTTTGCCTCAGTCCATCCATCCATGCACAATAGCATTCAGTTTTTTTAGGTATAATTCCATTTCCTCCTGGGCACCCTGGCTGCGGTGCACTGCAGACACATCAGCATCCTTAATGTTTTTAATTATAATTCCATTCCCCCCTGGACCACATTGCTTGCCATAGACGCACACTAACCTCCATTTTTTTTATAGATTATTATTCCATTTACCCATGCAGTTCCATGACTGCCACAGGTGTCTGCTTTAGAATATAGGGACATAAAGCAAAGAGCTATATCTCTATGTTGTGTTATCCTGATTTGAAATTAAATTTTATGGTGTGGTGATGTGGTTTGACTTTAAAGTGGCTGATTTATTATTACCTAAGTGACCAACCGCATTAATATGGTCTTTGTCTGTACTAATTTAAACTGCAAAAATGCCATGTTTCACTAAATGATTTTCTTGGTTGTTTGCTTTTAGGTGCATCAGCAGTACTGACGAACAGAAGGCCTGTACAGTTACATCAATCCTACAGTCTCTTCCACTTGTGCAGCTTAGTGACACTTTCAACTGAGAGCTTTAAGATGGCCCCAAAGAAAGTTGGTCCCAAGAAAGTGGTCAGTGAGAAGGAGCAGCTTTCCCCCAGTGGCATGCCGACCACAACCTTTTCTGGGAGATGTGTGCCTGCCGGACCGACCTCCGAGGAGGAACCTGGGAGCAGTGCTCCTGCATCAACAGCACCACCCCCAACTAAGCCCAAGACTATTTATGTCAGTGAGGCTGCAACTGCAGTCATGGCGACGCCGACGAGCAGTGACGCTGAATTGGATTTGTCACTTTCACAAAGTAGTACCCAATCATTTTTAGGAAACAGAGCAAAGTAGACAGCAGGCGCAGCCTACAATAGCACATCTTCATGAAGTTGGAGCAGAAGAGGAGGTCGAGCTTCCTGCCGAGCAAGAACTTCATCTACTAGAATCATTGGCTCCCAGATAACCAGCAAGGAAAAGAAAGGGTATTACTCCAACATCTTCTCCAGGCACCACTTCTGGTGATGATGATAGGGACATGGAGAGGACCCTGGCAGAGTCCGGGAGATGCCAGTAGAGGCAAGGGAAAACAAAAAGTGCCTGAAAGCCTTAGAATTATGGAAGGGGATGATAAGAAGGTTGACGACAAGCTGGTCATTGTGGAAGGTGACACAGAGGAGTCTGACATTCCTATTCAACCTGCTCTGAGGGATGTGGCACAGGTAGCACTGCCAGCTCTCATATTTGCAAAGCCCCAGCTGAGACCTGCACCAACCCCTACCTCAGTAGAAGTTTGCACTGCAGAAAGGCAATCAAGGACACACCCACCTACCTCCAGTTCTTCTTCAGGCATTGGTAGTGGGCCAGCAAAAAATGACTTCTCCCCAGTTTGTGCCTTTTTTACTGTTAGCACACAGAGGGAGCACGTTGCAACATGCACCATTTAACACACATATGTTCGGCGAGGTAAGCCTGGTTCACATTATGGCACTGGAGGCAAAATGACCCATATGAAAAAACATCACACAATACAGTGGGAGGAGCACCTTAAAAAAATTGCTGAGCGTGGTCATTGTGGTGAAGGTGAGGAGAGCCAAGGAACATCAGCTACAAGTCCAATCATGGTGGAAGGTGATGATGATGCAGAAGAGGGTGACAGTCTCACACAAAGCAGCCCTGAGCCCAGCAGTGCACCAGCAGAATCACCCGCCTCAGTGACTTCACAATGGCAAAAGAAGACACCAAGTCAGATGGAGACACCACGGCATACAGCGACTGTCCCACCACAACGCACACTGAGTCTACCACCACCTACTTCTCAAAAGTCACCTGCGTCAGTTACCCCAGAAAAGATGAAAATCCAGGCTTCCATTATGGACATCTTTAGGCAGGAGGGTTCCTATGACCGCAACAACCGGTAAACAGCGTTTACTTCGCATGCGATACTTTGCATGCCATTACAACGCAGTCGTTACAACGGCCGCGTTGTTAGTTCGCATACCTTTACTATGCAAGTCGGAACAACGACTTGCGTTAGGGGGGAGAAGGTGTTTTATTTAAAATCCAACACCTTCCCTAGTGTCCGCACAGACTGGAGTTGGAATAGTAAATTATACTATTCCAACATCCAGCGCCCCCTACTGCAATTCGTTGTTCCGAATTGCATAGTAAAGGTATGCGAACTAACAACGCGGTCGTTCTAACTACCGCGTTGTAATGGCATGCGTACTAAACGCATGCTAAGTAACGAGTACTATTCCAACCACCCAATGGCACATTTGAACAATGGGAAGCTGGCAAAAATGTTAGCGCTGGACCTCCTTCCTTTTTCTTTTATGGAAGGTGTGGGAGTCTTAGAATTTGTGGCAGCCATGTGCCCGGAATGTAAGGTTCTAAGTCGGACCTATTTTGCCAAAGTTGCTGCAATTGGTTGGGCAAGCTTTGCAACAAAGTGTTGTTCACACTATCTACCTGAAAACAGACATGTAGACCAGTTGTCAGGCAACTGATTGTATGTGCACCACTGCACACTGGATCTCTTTTGCAGGGGTAAATCAAAAGCTATCTGCAGGCCTTGGCCCTGAAAAACGTTTTAAGAGCATTCAGCAGCATGCAGCAGTAGCCATGTTCGCCATGGAGAAATCACATACGGCTGCAAACATTTTGGATGAGTTTAACAGCAAGGTGTCTGAATGGCTGCTACCCAGAGGTCTCAGAATTGAATTTGTTGCCACGCACAATGGCATTAACATAGTCAAGGCCATGGCAGACATTGGCTATTTCGGGGCCCTGTGTTTGGCGCATTGCATCAACCTGGTTGTGCAAGACTTTCTCAAAGGAGAAGACATAGTCAGCAACATACTGACCACCTGCAGAAGAATCTTCACTCGTTTCAGCCATTCTTTCAAAACCCGGAAGCAGTTGCAAATTATTCAGCCTGCTAATAGAGTACCAGGTAAAGCCCTCCTGACACATGAGGTGCCAACACATTGGAAGCGATACCAAAGGGGATGATGGACGGAGCGCTAGAGCAAATCAAACACTGATCTGGGTTTAATCCATCATCATTCTTTAGCTCACTCCACCACCCCAGTTCAGACATGGCCATATGCAAATCAGTCTGACCCTGTGCCTCATGGGAACAGTACAGCCCGAACTGCCAAGCCATGTCTTCCCTGGACCGGAAACAAGCATCCTGGGACCGGTTTCGGGTTCAAAACCCTCATCAGCCAGGCTATCTTGAATCCAGTGGCAAAGTGAGCAAGGGACCCACGTCTGGGCATACCCTGCCAACTTAGGGCGAACAAAGCGATACCAAAGGGGATGATGGACGGAGCGCTAGAGCAAATCAAACACTCACCCCCAGTCAACTGATCTGGGTTTAATCCATCATCATTCTTTAGCTCACTCCACCACCCCAGTTCAGACATGGCCATATGCAAATCAGTCTGACCCTGTGCCTCATGGGAACAGTACAGCCCGAACTGCCAAGCCATGTCTTCCCTGGACCGGAAACAAGCATCCTGGGACCGGTTTCGGGTTCAAAACGCTCATCAGCCAGGCTATCTTGAATCCAGTGGCAAAGTGAGCAAGGGACCCACGTCTGGGCATACCCTGCCAACTTAGGGCGAACAAAGCGATACCAAAGGGGATGATGGACGGAGCGCTAGAGCAAATCAAACACTCACCCCCAGTCAACTGATCTGGGTTTAATCCATCATCATTCTTTAGCTCACTCCACCACCCCAGTTCAGACATGGCCATATGCAAATCAGTCTGACCCTGTGCCTCATGGGAACAGTACAGCCCGAACTGCCAAGCCATGTCTTCCCTGGACCGGAAACAAGCATCCTGGGACCGGTTTCGGGTTCAAAACCCTCATCAGCCAGGCTATCTTGAATCCAGTGGCAAAGTGAGCAAGGGACCCACGTCTGGGCATACCCTGCCAACTTAGGGCGAACAAAGCGATACCAAAGGGGATGATGGACGGAGCGCTAGAGCAAATCAAACACTCACCCCCAGTCAACTGATATGGGTTTAATCCATCATCATTCTTTAGCTCACTCCACCACCCCAGTTCAGACATGGCCATATGCAAATCAGTCTGACCCTGTGCCTCATGGGAACAGTACAGCCCGAACTGCCAAGCCATGTCTTCCCTGGACCGGAAACAAGCATCCTGGGACCGGTTTCGGGTTCAAAACCCTCATCAGCCAGGCTATCTTGAATCCAGTGGCAAAGTGAGCAAGGGACCCACGTCTGGGCATACCCTGCCAACTTAGGGCGAACAAAGCGATACCAAAGGGGATGATGGACGGAGCGCTAGAGCAAATCAAACACTCACCCCCAGTCAACTGATCTGGGTTTAATCCATCATCATTCTTTAGCTCACTCCACCACCCCAGTTCAGACATGGCCATATGCAAATCAGTCTGACCCTGTGCCTCATGGGAACAGTACAGCCCGAACTGCCAAGCCATGTCTTCCCTGGACCGGAAACAAGCATCCTGGGACCGGTTTCGGGTTCAAAACCCTCATCAGCCAGGCTATCTTGAATCCAGTGGCAAAGTGAGCAAGGGACCCACGTCTGGGCATACCCTGCCAACTTAGGGCGAACAAAGCGATACCAAAGGGGATGATGGACGGAGCGCTAGAGCAAATCAAACACTCACCCCCAGTCAACTGATCTGGGTTTAATCCATCATCATTCTTTAGCTCACTCCACCACCCCAGTTCAGACATGGCCATATGCAAATCAGTCTGACCCTGTGCCTCATGGGAACAGTACAGCCCGAACTGCCAAGCCATGTCTTCCCTGGACCGGAAACAAGCATCCTGGGACCGGTTTCGGGTTCAAAACCCTCATCAGCCAGGCTATCTTGAATCCAGTGGCAAAGTGAGCAAGGGACCCACGTCTGGGCATACCCTGCCAACTTAGGGCGAACAAAGCGATACCAAAGGGGATGATGGACGGAGCGCTAGAGCAAATCAAACACTCACCCCCAGTCAACTGATCTGGGTTTAATCCATCATCATTCTTTAGCTCACTCCACCACCCCAGTTCAGACATGGCCATATGCAAATCAGTCTGACCCTGTGCCTCATGGGAACAGTACAGCTCGAACTGCCAAGCCATGTCTTCCCTGGACCGGAAACAAGCATCCTGGGACCGGTTTCGGGTTCAAAACCCTCATCAGCCAGGCTATCTTGAATCCAGTGGCAAAGTGAGCAAGGGACCCACGTCTGGGCATACCCTGCCAACTTAGGGCGAACAAAGCGATACCAAAGGGGATGATGGACGGAGCGCTAGAGCAAATCAAACACTCACCCCCAGTCAACTGATCTGGGTTTAATCCATCATCATTCTTTAGCTCACTCCACCACCCCAGTTCAGACATGGCCATATGCAAATCAGTCTGACCCTGTGCCTCATGGGAACAGTACAGCCCGAACTGCCAAGCCATGTCTTCCCTGGACCGGAAACAAGCATCCTGGGACCGGTTTCGGGTTCAAAACCATCATCAGCCAGGCTATCTTGAATCCAGTGGCAAAGTGAGCAAGGGACCCACGTCTGGGCATACCCTGCCAACTTAGAGCGAACTAAGCGATACCAAAGGGGATGATGGACGGAGCGCTAGAGCAAATCAAACACTCACCCCCAGTCAACTGATCTGGGTTTAATCCATCATCATTCTTTAGCTCACTCCACCACCCCAGTTCAGACATGGCCATATGCAAATCAGTCTGACCCTGTGCCTCATGGGAACAGTACAGCCCGAACTGCCAAGCCATGTCTTCCCTGGACCGGAAACAAGCATCCTGGGACCGGTTTCGGGTTCAAAACCCTCATCAGCCAGGCTATCTTGAATCCAGTGGCAAAGTGAGCAAGGGACCCACGTCTGGGCATACCCTGCCAACTTAGGGCGAACAAAGCGATACCAAAGGGGATGATGGACGGAGCGCTAGAGCAAATCAAACACTCACCCCCAGTCAACTGATCTGGGTTTAATCCATCATCATTCTTTAGCTCACTCCACCACCCCAGTTCAGACATGGCCATATGCAAATCAGTCTGACCCTGTGCCTCATGGGAACAGTACAGCCCGAACTGCCAAGCCATGTCTTCCCTGGACCGGAAACAAGCATCCTGGGACCGGTTTCGGGTTCAAAACCCTCATCAGCCAGGCTATCTTGAATCCAGTGGCAAAGTGAGCAAGGGACCCACGTCTGGGCATACCCTGCCAACTTAGGGCGAACAAAGCAATACCAAAGGGGATGATGGACGGAGCGCTAGAGCAAATCAAACACTCACCCCCAGTCAACTGATCTGGGTTTAATCCATCATCATTCTTTAGCTCACTCCACCACCCCAGTTCAGACATGGCCATATGCAAATCAGTCTGACCCTGTGCCTCATGGGAACAGTACAGCCCGAACTGCCAAGCCATGTCTTCCCTGGACCGGAAACAAGCATCCTGGGACCGGTTTCGGGTTCAAAACCCTCATCAGCCAGGCTATCTTGAATCCAGTGGCAAAGTGAGCAAGGGACCCACGTCTGGGCATACCCTTTGGAAGTCAACCTATTATATATTGCAATGTCAGTTTGAGCAGTACAAACAGATCAATGACTATGTCATTCAAAGAGGAGTGAATGCAATTTGGAAAGCTATGACCATGGATGCGGACAAATGGGGCCTAGTCAAATGCCTGGCACAGATGCTACTCCCTTTTGAGGTTTTCACACAGGAAGTTAGTGTTTCATCTGCTAAAGGATCAGCTAAAGAAGGTGTATGAAAGGTTCGTACTCGCAGGTGTGAGTGAAAACACAGAAGCGCATGCCTTGGTTAACAGCTAAATATTTCGCTTGGCTTGTAATGCAAGGCTGCAAAATGACATCATCTCTTTCAAAGAGTAAATCTGTGCCACACTACTTGATCCACAGTACAAAAAAATTCGACCTACTTTTCTGAAGGGGATGTTTCAAAATACAAGAGGTGGATTGTTGAGCAAGCCAGAGACCTGGAAGAAGAATGGCTGCAACTTAGAGTCCCACTCCGCTTTTCTAGGGTGCCGCCTTAACTTCCAGAGAGGACAGACTTGTCTCACAGCAGCCAACACCAACAACCAGAACACCGGCAGCAACAGAAAGATCGGACTGAATCTCTGCAGGTTCTGGGAGTATTTGAATGATCCAACATAGGTCTATGTGGAACAAAACCCATTGATGTATTGTTATGGGAAGATCCACCAATGATCAGAGATCAGCAGGCTGGCAATAAAGTATCTGGCTTGTCCTATTGCTAGCGTGTTTGCTGAGCATGTGTCCAGTGCAGTTGGCACAGTTGTTATAGTGAGAACGGGCAGTCTCCCGCCTCAAAACGTGGAGAAATTGACTATGATCAAAATGAACCAACATTCCATACCACACAGCTACACCGTTCCTGTAACAGCATAGGAGGAGGATTGGTCAGTATCAAGTCTACTTCCCGGACTGAGTATGCCAGTGCCAGTGAGTATGCCAGTTCCACCATAGAACTTTTTAATTATTTCTCATTGAACTTCTTTCTTTGCAAAAAAAAAATGTAGCATTATGTTTGTGTCAAATTTATGCTGACCACCATTTTTTAGTCACATGTATGGTCGGATTGCAGTTGGACCAGTGTGCAGTGAAGAAGTCTCTAGAATTCCTTCATGACATTGGAGACAATTCCTGACTCCCTTGCATGCCTATCCTTTTTTGCATCACTTAGCAGGGCTTCCCCAGAATATCATTGATTTACAAGAGTGCCCATACCAAATTCCAATGTGTTGCCTGCTTCAAAGATACATTTGTGCACCTACTACCTAACCTACCCGTGATTGAATTGGAAGAGGTAACTACAACTATTGCAACAATAAGTAAGTGGTTGTGAGTGTTGAATAATGATTTATGTGGTGGCAAACAGTGAGGGAGGGTGTTCAATTAATAGTAAACTTGATTTTGATGAATTGCAGTGTTTGGTGCCTGATGGGTGAACCTTTTTCCTGAAGGTGATTGGCCTTTACAAACTTACTTAGCAAACATTTACCTGCATGGTCCTCTCCTATCCTTCTTTCTTTCATCACCTAGAAGGGCTGCCCCAGAAGTGCATTCGATTTAGAAGACTACCAAATTCCAATGTATTGCTTACATCAAAGAGGAGATACAATTGTGTACCTATCACCGTGCTTGGATTGCAACAAGTAACTATTGCACCAATGAGTGATATATCATTGAGTAATTGTGAGTGATGATTGATGAGTTGTGTGGTGGCAGACAGTGAGGGAGGGTGTTCAACTAATTTGTAAACTTGATTTCCAATGTTTGTGGCCTGACTGGTGATCATTTTTCCTGAAGGTGATTGGCCTTTACAAACTTACTTTGCAAAAATGTACCTGATGGTCCACTCCTATCCTTTTTACTTCCATCACCTAGAAGGGCTGCCCCAGAAGATCATTTGATTTACAAGACTGCCAAATTCCAATGTGTTTCTTGCATCAAAGATGAAATACAATTGTGTTCCTACTACCGTGCTTGGATTGCAACAAGTAACTATTGCACCAATGAGTGATATATCATTGAGTAATTGTGAGTGATGATTGATGAGTTGTGTGGTGGCAGACAGTGAGGGAGGGTGTTCAACTAATTTGTAAACTTGATTTACAATGTTTGTGGCCTGACGGGTGATCATTTTTCCTGAAGGTGATTGGCCTTTACAAACTTACTTTGCAAAAACGTACCTGATGGTCCACTCCTAACCTTCTTTCTTTCATCACCTAGAAGGACTGCCCCAGAAGATCGTTTGATTTACAAGACTGCCAAATTCCAATGTGTTTCTTGCATCAAAGAAGAGATACAATTGTGTTCCTACTACCGTGATTGGAACAGTTAACTATTGCACCAATGAGTGATATATTATTGAGTGATTGTGAGTGATGATTGATGATTCATGCAGTGGCAGACAGTGAGGGAGGGTGTTCAACTAATTTGTAAACTTGATTTTCATGCTTTGCAATGTTTGGGGCCTGATGGGTGATCACTGTTCCTAAAGGTGATGGACCCTTTCACACTTAGCGAGATTTACTTGCAAGGTCCACTCCTTTTTTCTGGTTAATTCAGGCATCTAACAAACTCAGACCTATACAAACTACTGCAATTCTGTTTCTCTACTTTTTCTTCAACAGCAGTGTACAACACATCTAGCTTGCTCTGGTCGGACTTGAACAGAGTTACGCGGGAGACAGCGTTTACAACGCAGTCATCACATCGCAGTTCCTTTACAACGCGGTAGTTACAACGACCACATTGTTAGAACGCGATGCCTTTACAACACAAGTCATTAGATCGACTTGCAGTAGGGGGCGCTCTAACATAAGGAATAGTATAATTTAGTATTCCAACCCCTTCCCTACTGTTGCGCAGGCTGGAGTTGGAATAGTAAATTATACTATTCCTAAGTCCAGCGCGCCCCCTACTGCAAGTCGATCTAATGACTTGCGTTGTAAAGGTATTGCGTTCTAACAACACGGTCGTTGTAACGACTGCGTTGTAAAGGAATGCGATATGATAGCATGCGTAGTAACATGCTATATTCGAGTTACGCAGAGTCAGGAAGAGGATGGAAGGACTCAGGGTGAGACTACCTCATCAACAGCTAGAAGGAGGAAGATATTGACTTCAAAAGGAAACCATGAATCTGAGGCCTAGTGGAATGGAGAGAGGTGTGTTTATTTGGGAAATGCTGCCCAGCGTGTGTTGCAGTGGTGGCAAAAGTGAAACTCCGAGTAATCTTGCTTTTTGCTCTGCCTCTGAAGTTTCTTGGTACACTCCTCATGAAGCTTACCTTCCTTATGTCCTTCTCCTAGATTCTATAATACAATTTCTGTTTTAGAATCCGCAGGGCTTCTCGTCTCTTGCACGGATGAAAGGTGAAAGCTGAGCCTAACACTCTTGCTTACCTACCGGACCAGTCCTGACAGGCACCCAAGAGTGATGGACATTCCCGAGGAGAATGCAGATGCACCACCCAATTTGGCAATACAGTATCACTTTTCTTTTAAAAATCATATTTTTAGAACTGGGTGGGTTCAATTCACTCCTCCATAATTTAACCTAGAAGACAGAACATTTAGTTATCTGATAACAGATTGGTGATGATGATAATGTGCTGCTCATTGCCCTCATAAATATAGTTCTTGTGTTGTGTTTTGCTTAGTCACAACTTTACCCAAAACCCCTTTCCCATCCATTCAACAAAACCCTAACCCTCTTCCTGTGGGCCGTGTGATTTTTTGGGTGGTGTGTCTTAAAATACACCAAATAGATCACACACTTGGTGGGGCGGATGTGGTTAAATGCAACACCAACTCACTGCAGGATCTTCTATTACCTGAGCAATAGCCCACACCAGCCCACTTGCCCAACCAGGAAGAACATCATTCCTCAACATTATGTTTCAGGCCTTTGTCATGCATAACAAAAACGCTGAACCTTGCTGACTACAGAGTACAGAACTTTGAGGACATTTTCCCTGACTCGAGGATTTCATAACTTTGGTTTTCGAATTCCATGCTCACCTTTGCTCAGAATAATTTACTATTGCTAGTTTTTGTTATAATATGTGGTATTCTTTTCTTAGATGTGTCATGGTGGTAGTAGTCTATCCTCAGTCTTTCTAAAGCCATAATATACATGTACATGTATAAACTACAAACTCATATTTTTTCTTTCAATATAGTTTCCTGTGATCGTTTTGATTAATCCTGCAGTGGAGATCACCTCGGTGGGAGTGGGACCTCACTGTGATGCCTTCCCTGTTAGCACACTGCCACTACCATAAAAAAGGCACCTTGGAAAACCCTTCAATAATGTGTTGGAACATTCACAGAGGGAGCAGCTGCCAGCCATCACTCCATCTATTCCGGTAATAGAACTAAGGGGTGAAGTGAACTACTTTTCTTAGTATGTAACTAACTTGTACTGCAGATGAGATAACTTAATTGTTTATCTATGTTTCTGTAGGCAATATAGGGAATGGCAGATGAGATAACTTAATTGTTTATCTATGTTTCTGTAGGTAATATAGGGAATGGCAGCATTCTCTCCCAACTGGCATACACTTTAAGAAATAGTAAAGACAGCTGCGCAAATAGTCATCAGTGCAAAGTTGAAGCAAAACACACAAAAAATTCAGACATAAAGTGGATTATAAAAGATTTCCCCTTTACTAACATATATACAATAACATATAAAACCCACCCTCTCCACCCACAACAGGCCCATCCCTCTCTCACATTCTTTCCCTATCCTCAACAAATGTCCAAAATAAATATAAATCATGTCCAAATTGTCCTAAAATGCACTGCCCAAATTCCCACCATCTCCACAGAACAACATTTTTTAAAAAGAGCTAGAAAAGGGCATGCTCTACAAGGGTCTCCAGATGTTGTATGCAGTTCTCGAGGTGTGCCATTTACCTTCCCAAGTGCGCCAGCTCATGCAGCACGTGGTAATGGTGGAGCCAGTCTGGAAGGGGGCAGCACGGGATGGGCATGGGTAGCTCCAAGCTGCCGGCGATGCTGGTCTGGCCTGGATGCTGGAGGCACAGGTAGTTGGCTGGTGGAACTGGGCTTAGGAGCCAGAGCAGGGACATGTGCCGGGCCCTCCTTGTCCACCAGCTGCTGTTAGTGCTCCCTGGTGGACTCCAGTCTCTGCCGCCAGAGCCAGGCCGCGTTCTCCTGCCGGGTCAGTGGCGGACCAGCAGGAGTAGCTATATCAAGAAAGAAAAAAAAGAAAATAGACAAATTGTAAAGAATGCTCTGTGCAAACACTTGGTTTTTTTAATTATATAGTGGCACAGTATAAGTACATTTGCTATTCTTCTAGGGCCATTGGAATTTTTGATGCAATGCAGAAAGTCAGTCAAAGGGACATTATTTTAAAAACCATTGCCTCACATAAAAGCAATGACTGTCTGAAAGGAGACATAATATGAGTGATTTTAAACCACACAGACACTTTGCCTAGAAAAAAGAAAAAATAACTCTGTTTAATAAGAAAGGCATCTTCCACTATGGAGTACAAATATTCTGTTCTTGTTGTGCTAAATGACTGGAATCATGCTAGCTAGAGCATCAGGTACAAATTTGCTACTCTCTGTGGTCTGCAGCTGGTACAGCTGCAATGGACAAAAAATTATCTTTGATTCCAATGGCCCTGCTCTTCTCCAAATACCTTTTAAATTCTACCCTGACTTCAAAAAGGCAGATGATTAATATTATGTCACGCACATCATGTATAACATGTGGATAATAGATATCCTGTGTGCCATAAGTAGACAGTGGGGAAAATGATGCACTGCAGTATAGGGAAAGGAATGGGATATATAGATTTTATTGGGCATGTTCATCACAGAGTATTCCATCCACAAAACACGAAATCACAGGCACTTAATCCCACTTTACTTCATGGCCTCACCCTCAAACAAAAATTATTTAAATCAAATGCATTTGCTTAGTAGTAAGGGAAGGAAACTTGACTTAGAGACTGAATTTTAGAGTTTGACAGAGGGGTTACTCCATCAAAAACATGACAGATATACCATTCGCTGAATTATGGTTCATAATACGGCAATGGGATATAAGTTGCGTTTGGGATGGAGTAACTCCCTCTGCCAAACACTAAAAGTCAGGCCCTTAGTCTGCTGCAGCAGAGTAAGGTACAAGGAAAAGGCCACGTAGGTACAGTAGAGGTTTTGCTATTGAATAGTGGTGGAGGGGTTGGTTCCCTGATGATGTAGCTTAGGCTTAGGCAGTCACTGTAGTTGAAACAGAAAGTTGATGAATGTCAAATTTGAACAGGCGTAAATCCATTATGGAAGCCAAATGAACCACTTGTTTCGTAACATGTGCCACATGCCTTAAATGTTTTTTTCTAATGTTTCTGGTAGGCTGGGACAGGAGAACTTAGAAATGAATAAAGGAGTGCAGTACTAGGAGGTGAGTGACTGACTGGGCACTGGGAAGGAAGAGACAGATACCTTGGTTTCATTTCGGTTTGCAATCCATTGTAATCTTGTAAGTGCTATACTAATAGAAGCAAACGCACATTGCACAGCCAACATAGCAGTGCCGGAATGAACCATCCTGCAGCTGGGAAGGGTCATAGCCCATGGGTCACTACTCGTGAGGTGCCATGGGCAGGGAGGTCGCTTTACAAATACAGTGGGTATACTAGTAATTGTCAATAACCGAGCAATGTGACTTACCATCGCCCATCCCGGCTACCGCAGAGACTCCCCCTTCAGCTGCTGCTGCTGGCACACTGGTGCTGCAGGCCCCATCACTGGTGGTCTGTGCGTTTCGAAAAAACATTACACATTTTAGATGCCAGATACACCTTCCCCTTATTATTTTTTACACAAAATACAACAGCAACACATGACTACAGTTCAGTTCGCAGCATCTCCTCTCCCATCTAAAATATCACTTTGGGCATTTTGCTGGTTGACAATGCTGGAAAAGCCAGTAGTCAAGCCAACTGTAATAGAGGGGCAGAGCTATGAAGACTGTGAGTTATTTAAAGAGCAATGAAGGGGTAGAGTACATTTGTCAATAAAGGACATATGGTTTTGGTTGGCAAATGCAATGGGACCATCCTCATACTGCTCTCCTGCCATGCTGAACTGTCATCGAAACTCCTAGGATTCTGAATAATAATACATACAACACAGCATTGGGGAGTCACCATAACTATGTCCACTCTCTCGTCATTTGGGCATGAGCAAGAAATAGAAAGCCTTCTCAACAAACAAGAGTAGACGAGCTTGCTTGGGTCTGCAAAGTGCAATCTTCACAGTAGACTACCTAATTTAGTGTCTGAGTCTTACAGCAGCAGTCCACAGGGTATAAAGTAAGGGGAGAGGGACAGCATAACCAAGCAGAAGAAAGCTTAAGCTACAGATTAGTACAGACACAGGAGGAAGTCAGCTACAGAAACAAGAAATATAGAAAAAAGGTTACTGCAGGGAGAAATAAAAAATAAACATTAAACAGAATGACGAGCATTTAAAAAAAAGTCACAGTATAACAGGAAGGAGGAAAAATGTATCTAATGGGGAGAGGTAAAAGTTAAATAAATAAATAATATTAACAAGAACTTACTGGGGCCAGCAGAGCCCTCCGCGCTGCTGTGGCGCTGGTGGTGGTGGTGGAACTTCCACCCACAACGGCACTGTTGGTGGCACCCTCTAATGCCCTTTTTGCCTTTGGGTGCAGAAGAAGATAACAAAAATAGATTAGTGGTACAGTTAATCTCCTACAAAATATTTTGACAGGCAAATGCAGTAACATATTGACATTATACTTTTCTAAAACAGAATGCCTATATTATACAGATGACCTATTTTTAATTTCCAAAACCTTACTAAAGCCCTATTCCGAATTTCCTAAACTACATTTGTAAATACTTGATCTTTGCTTCACAAATTTAACCCCCTTTGATGGGCCAACTCAGTCAGTTTCCCTTTTCAATGCGTAGATGCATATTTTGCATACTACATCACTGGAAGATTTCTTGGGACTGTACATACTAGATTAAAAGAAAGACACAGAGAACGCTAGCTCACCAATAATATATTACTTCTACTACTACCACAGTACCACTATCTTAGTGATAGGAGGACATTGGAGTCAGCATAACCTCTCACATAATCAACCCAAGCGAGCACCCACAGCAATGAGCAGACATAGGTATCACTGAGCACCTGAATTGCTCAAATTGAATCACAAAAAATTCATAACTTTAGGTTACGTGAACGTACCATACCTTTGAGTGTGAATAGCATGCTATTTGGAATTAAAAATTAGCATTATAGAATAGGACACAACAAATTAGTAATAATTAATTACTAGTACTGACCAAGCCCCACAACCTGGCTGCCCAGCAGGTCAGGTAGGTCCCTCTCCCGGTCCAGGATGTCAGCCCAGTGGTGCATCAGCTGCTGCTGGATGCTTAGAACCCCAGTACATTGGCGAAAGTAACAGCACACCCTCCCCACAGCAGCTGACGTTCCTGCAGGCCATACCCACTCGCGGCCCTGCCACCTGCTGCTAGCATGGAGGGGTGGTGGCTTTACACACAAAAAATGAGTGTCACCATCTCCTCCTTGCTAAACAGTGGTGTAAGGCTGCACATCCTGGTGGCACCGGTGCTCATGGGGTGGTGGTACGCTGTACCCCCTGCAATAGTGCTGCCTCTCCCATGCTCTGGCATGGCGCTGGATGATTATGAAAAAAAAGACAGGAGGAAGTGGAGGAATGGACTAGAGAGGGAGAATTAGGAAGTTTGGGAAGTTAGGGGAAAAGTAATAAAAGGACAAAAAAGTCACAGAAAAAAAAGAGGCAAAAACGTAAAATACACATACAGAAATATACACACTAAGGAAATAAATGTAAAACAGGGGAGGATAAGTTAAATAAAGTTAGGATGGCAAAGATATTGTTAGGATTCAGAAGTAGGCCCACAGCCATGCACAAAATAGGAAAAAAAAATGGGAGCGCATGCGTGCGACCATGTGGTGCCGATCACATGCGCGTATCTATGGCGAGCGCGCTAATTGCACCAATCAGCACGAACGGGCAGCCGAGCACAAATCCACCTGCTCGCACAGAGTTAGGTGGAGTTCGAGAAGTTTCTTTTCATGGGATTCCACATTGACGGACACTAAAGATATAAAAGATAAAGAACATAATAGGGCTCCTTCTGATGGAATAATTGCCCTAAATTGTAAATTAAAAGACCAGGACTGAAAATGCACTTTTGCACACCAGAGAAATGTTTTTAAGATTACTATGGTTGACAGTAGAAAAATGTAGTATTTGATTAGTAAATTCTGATGAATAAAACACATACATTTTTCAAATTATATTAAATAATCTAAAAGTAAGGTAAGAATACATTTAAAAAAGATAATGCAGATACCACAACTTTGCTTGGGATGACTTCATGAATTTGTAAGTAGAATGAGAATTTACCCTACCTGAGATTTGGTTTTTGCATTCTACATGTGGTTTGTATAAACATCACAGGACCTGGTGCATGCACCTAGGTTACCTGGGCTGGAGATACATGAAACAACCACTAGCCAAGAAATGCAGTGTACCAGGTACATTTGCATTGGAGTGTGTAGCGTGTAATTACATGTCAAGGCCTGATTCCAATATGGAATGTTAGAGATGTAAAAAGTAGAATGTGTGACAGCATAGGCATTGCAATAGGAGACTGCCCCATCGAAAATTAAGGATCTTTCATGTACATTGTAGTGCAGAGAGTTGTTACTACATTCTTGGGTAGCTAACCTGCGACTGGGTAAAGAAATATTTTCCACATGTATTTAGCTGTGCTGCCTTCTGTTAGCACAGCTGTTGATCCTGTCAATCTGCTTCTGTCAACACTGCTGTGATTTGCATCAATTGCACTGAAAGTGTCTGCCCTTGGCATGGTCTGCAGCAAGTTGTTGAAGCACCGGGAGTGTGTGAATTTTGGGCAGAGTTTTGTATATTAAGTTTTGCAGTAATTGGACAGTTAGCTGTTGGATGTTCAAGAAGTATCCTCCTGCGCCTGTTTTGAATCGAACGCTAACTGCAGAGGCACAAGTAGAAGTCTTGGAGTTCTAAACTTAAAGAGTCAGACATTGCCCCTGAAAGCTGTAGTGGGGAAACATTTGAAATTTTGGGGCATAGTGGTCTTATTTTTAGGTTCATTAAAAGAAAAGCTGTTGGCAAACATTATATTGCAAAAAAAGGACCAATGGGTTTGGATGGTTAGACTAAAGAAATGTATGCATTGTACTAGTACAAAGAATCTTGGAGTGGTTCTTATGCAAAAGGACTTTGAAGGAGATGAGTTGAGACCGATTGTGCATATTTCCAGGTCCTTGCGGTGGCAGAAATGAAAAATCGACCATTGAAAGAGAGGCTCTGGGTGTGTATTTTTTTTCTCTCTTTTTTTGTCCTCATATCATGCAAAGTATGTTGGTTAACTCAGTTTTCTTATTCAGTATTTTGTTCTCAATTCTTTCCTGAGCTTGATTAGGATCAACCCCCTCCAATTTCTTGATCTGTTCTAATATTTCCGATTCTAGCTGGCTGATTTTAGTTCTTGTAATTTTGTTCCTAAACGCGGATAGATTAATTAAGGCTCCCCTAATTACAGCCTTATAAGTGTCCCAAACTATCTGAATTGGTGTTTCCTTATTGCTATTGTCCTTAAAGTATTCCTCCGTAATTACTTTAAGCTTCTCTATAACCTCCTGGTCTAAGAGAAGTGTACGGTCTAGAGTCCATCTGGGTGTTACCTGGTGCTTATCAGTCTTTAATGACAAAGTGACAGGGGAATGATCTGACAGATGGGCTGGGATGTGTCCTACGCTGACTACGCTGTTACTTAAAGTCTTGTCTATAGGTAATAATCAATTTTGGACGCATGTCCATATTTTTTGTTTCTGTAAGTAAACCTATTCCCTGATTTACTTTTCCTCTTACTCTTCCATATATCCACAATCCCCAGGTCTTCTAAGTATCTATTTAACCATGCCCTCATTTTCAGTAGGTTTAAACCTTTACCCGGAGGGGATCTATCCTGTCTATGGTCAATTAGTATATTAAAATCTTCCCCCAGTATAATTGGGGATGACGCTTCTATTAACTGGGAATAAAGTGTTTGTATGGGAGCTGGGTCACCTGTATTTGGACCATAATATCCCACGATTGTATATAAATTCTTTTCTATTTTTATTCTTGGTATTGCCCACCTTCCACCTAGATCCGTTAGCTCTTCTATAATCGTAACTTTTGCGGATTTTTTTAATATGATTGCTACTCCCTTAACACAACAAGACTGGTCTGTATAAACATAGCTATCCACCCATTTTTGATGTTTCATGATTTTATCCCGTCTTGTTTCAAACGGTGTGTTTCTTGTAAAATTATCACATCGCTATTTATAACTTTTAAGTATTCTAAGATCTCCTCCCTTCTTTTCTTTACTCTGAGGCCATTCACGTTCCAGGACGTGAAGTTCAATTTATTGTTTATCATCCCTTTACCATCCCAACAAGAATCCTGTTACCTCCCAAGTTCGAGAATTCGGGCCCAGTCTTCTTATGTATGATACATGATGGACAAAATTCATTTTTTTCATTTTTTACCCGTATGCTCCCACACCTTGTGTACTTGTTTATGCTGCATGCCCCCTCCCCTCCCTGAAGAGCCCTCCCTATTTCTGTTGGGCTGATCAGATTTGCCCTCTTCGAGAGTCACCCGCTCCGAGCTGAGCCGAAATCTATTTGTTTTGTGTTTCCCCTGAATATCTCATTATTTCTGTGCTGATTTAAACTGATCTATCAGTTTTACGACCTCATTAGGGTCCCGAGTATTATGCATTTGGTTTCTCCACATGATTTTAAGTGAGGTCGGGAATCTCATCTGGACTGTTGCCCCCAGAGATCTAAGTTCTTGCATATGATTCCCAAGCTCCCATTGCCTGTCCTGCGTAGATTTTGAAATATCAGAGCGAATTCTGAATTTGCAATCTCCTTTGGTGAATTCGCCGGCTTTCAGGGCTTCACTCAAAATCTTCTCCTTGATTGTATAGGTCTTAAAATTAATTAGAATTCTCCTCTGGTTTTTCCTGGGTTTCCCTAATTTAAAAGGGTCTCTATGAACCCTTTGAATATCCTCTTCTAATGTCTTAACATCCATTCCAGGGATAAAGTCTTTGAAAAGGTTAATCACAAAGTTCTTGATATTTTGTCCTTCCTCTCCTTCGGGTATATTTAAGATTCGAAGATTATTGCACCTTGCGTTATTTTCTAATGACTCAATTTTAACTTTCAGCTCCCTCTCATTTGCTCTCAAAGTGCGGATCTCCCCTTGGTTCTCGATTGTGTCTCTTTCAAGTTTTTCTACTGTTACTTCCTCTGCTAGTACACGATCCATCACAGAGTTCACTTTCAATTCAAAAGCCTCGCAATTCGCTTGAATCATCTCCTGGTTTTTTTCTGACTTGGCAAAGTTTGCTCTCATTTCGACAATTAGGGTGCCCATGAGTTTCCCCATCTCTGACTGAGCGGATTCATCTGGGGGTTGACTTAGTCCAACCTCTATATTCTCTACTGTCACTGGTCCTTCCCTTGACCCTCTTCCTGAGGATGACATACCTACCTCAGTGTCTTCTGTGGCTAAGGCTTGGTATCAATTACCGGTGACAATCTCCCCTCTCTTGGGGTTATGGGCCTCTCCTTGCGTTTTTGTTATGTCGCTTCGCTTAACCCCTTCCTCCATATTTGACTCTCCAAGGGATAGATTTTGTGGTAGTTGTTTATTTTGAATCTTGAAATAGGAGCGAAGAGAAGGGGTAATTTTAATTCTCCTCCTTGTTTACCTTGACTTGGGTTAGGCAGTGATGAGGTGGTATCACCCCTCTGGTTTTGGTTTGCCCCTTGTTTCCCCTCCGTATTGTTCCTTTTGGTAATACTTTTGAGGATTGTAGGTGTTATGATCAGGTTTTTATGTGGATTTTCAAAACCAGGATTTTCTATATTAAAATGTCTGCTTCTGAGGCAATAGCTGGCGCCGTAAACTCTTGCCTCTCCCTTAATTTAACCTGTGGGCAGAATTTGTCTCTTCCTATCCTTCTGTGCAAAATTCTCTGGTGTTAAAGTGCTTTTAGGGTCTCTGGGGGCTTTTCTACTTCTCTCACCCCTCCCCCTGCCTCTTACCGGTGTCAAACAGGGACTCCTGCTCTCCTTCTCTTTCTCTGCTTTGTAGTGATCGTTTCTATTGTTTTCTATGCCATCTGTTCCTCTTAGCCTTCTCCCGGTACAGTCTGCTGCTCCTCTGTGCCAAATTCTGGCTGCTGCTCTCTGTGAAGACCGCAGCCCCTCCGCTGCCTCTGCCCACACGCTTCAGCCGTGCACACGCACTCCCACGATCTCGGCATTCTGCTCACCGGACTGCTCTTGACCCCAGGGACTCGATTTCCGTAGAACCATCGGGTGCAGCAAAACTCTCCTGCGATGAACGGAGCGAAAACAACTTTCTTCCGCAGGTCAGTGGGGCGTTTCTTTTATATTTTTAATTCCTATGATTATGGCCCGTGCATTGTTGCCAAACGGTTGGGGAAAAATCTAGTGATGTGTCATTGATCTCGCTCGCTCGGGCGGGTGAACGCTCCCGACCGGACGCGTCGGTTAGCCGGCTGCCATGTTCTTCCTCCTGTCACTCTGGGTGTGTATTGGTGGTCAGGAAGTTTAAGAATTATGTGTGGGGTAAACAGTCGACTGTCTTAACTGACCACAAACCATTGTTAGAGGTCTGGACCAGGATAGGACTGGACACATCAATGAGAATTTGTAAGTGGATAGTTGAGTTGCAGGAGTTCAGCTATGAAGTGTGTTATGTTCCAAGTCAGAGGAACAAAGTCGGTGACTGTCTTTCTAGACTGAGCTCTGTAGTTGAGGAAGGGAGTCAGAATGAAGAGGACAAAGTGAAAGTTTGCAGTTTCACAGGGGGGAAGTATATCTCATGAAGAATGGGTTGGGGCTGTTGCTGCTGACCCAATTTAGCAGAATGTTTCCAATGCCATGTGTAATGGTTGGAGCTGTGACTTGAGGAAGAATACTGAGTTAGGAAGCTATTGGAAGGTAAGAGAATCGATTTGCTGATAGAGAGGAAAATTCGAGAATGTCCAGATTGTATGCAGAGTGATAAGGTGTATAAATTTAGGAATCTCCTGATGAGCTGTAGGGATTTTCCATCGAAACCATGGGAAGTAGTGGCTGTTGATATTGTTGGACTGCTGCACTTGAGGGGGACCTCCAATTATCTGCTGGTGCTGATTGAGTTTTCTCGTTGGGCAGAAATTGGCATTGCCACTGGTGTTGAGACCAACAGAATTGCAAATGTTTTTAGTGAAATCTTTAGTTATGAGGGTTTGCCTAATGCCATTTTAACTTACAACGGTCCCCAATTTGTGTCAGCTGAGATGGAGGAATTCTTACCACAAAGAGGTATTAAACACAGAAAGTGTTCACTGTATCATCCAAAAGGGAATGATACTGTGAGAAAATTCAACAGAGCAATAA